>CM060319.1:12134789-12222289 GCA_030674155.1 Stramonita haemastoma
TTTCCACCTTCTGAAAAGGTTTCTGTTTAATGTATACTTTTTGATGCTGTGTTATTTTGCGTCTGTTTTCTCTGTATTACGTGTTCGTCTTTTTTTTGGTAAATGTTCTGTGCTAATTTTGTCTGTTTATTAGTATTTTGTTTATGAGAATCCCGTGACAGATCTGATGTTTGGGTGATGTTACTACTGCCATAAGAAAGGAGATGTAATCTGTGTCTCCCAAAAATTAATAACAAAAACAGGGCTTAGGTCTTTTTTTGGCTTGTTTTGGAATGAAAAAATGATACACAAGCCAATGTGTGTGTATTTATTTATTTTCATTTATTTATTTACTATCGAGGATAATGGAATAAGCATTCATGTGCTTTTTAACATCCAGTCCCCGTGTGTATGTAGCTTTGTAAATCTTGTCATCTGTTCCCACCGGCACACAATGGCCTACTCTTACGACAAGCGGAACAGGATTTAACGAGTGCACAAGATGTTCTGCGTGCGTTCGCACACCGAGCCTCGGTTTATAGTCTCATCCGAAGGACTTTTGGGAAGAGTGGAGTATTCCCTCAAACGGGAATCGAACTCGGTCGTCAAATTGCGCGCGCAATGTTCTGACCACTAGGTTATCCCGATTCCCATGTGTGCGCGCGCGTGTGCATGCGTGGGTGTGTGTGTGTGTGTGTGTTTTGTGTGTGTGTGTGTGTGTGTGTGTGTGGTGATGTGTGTGTGTGTGTGTTTGTGTGTGTGTGTGTGTGTGTGTGTGTGCGCGCGCGCGCGCGCGCCTGCTTCCAGACAAACTAAAGTTGTATTGTTGATTCTTACTGATCTTTTACATTAAATCCCAGCCTTCTTTCTCATTCAGATCTAGAATTTGGTACACAACAAATCTATTTATTTGCTTTTTAAAAAAATTTTCTTCCTGCCTCATCTTCTATGACGGTCCTGTCCTGATGTTCCCACGTAACATTTCAATTTCTCCACCACAGCCATAGCCTGATTCTTCATGTCACTTTCGCTGGTTTGAAAGTCCACAGAGAGCCCATTAGTGTCAATTGCACTCCCACCTCCTTTGTCATCTAATATGAATGATTAAAACAAGCACTCTGGTCACCTTCCTCAATTCTCCTTCCTGACCCCATCATTCTGCGGGCAAAGGTTAGTGACTCCTTGTTCCGACCTCTTGCTATTAATAAGCAAAATTGATGGGGTCGCCATGAGATTTGACTCAGAGCTACAAATCTGGTGTTCGAGTACCGAAGTTTGCAAGTGGTTGCCAGTTTTACCGCGTCACTTGTGTGGTGTGTGTGTGTGTGTGTGTGGTGTGTGTGTGTGTTGTGTGTGTGTGTGGTGTGTGTGTTTATGTGCGTGTGTGTGTGTGTGTGTGTGTGTGTGTGTGTGTTGGTTTCCGCCATTCCTAATAAAGAAGCTATCTGTGAGGGTCTTTTTGGTTTGTTTGTTTTTACTATCGTTCGTGTTTAGCTTTAGTTCAGTAATAATATATATATATATATATATTATATATATATATATATATATATATATATATATATTATATATAATATATATAATATATATATATATATAAAATGATTAGGAATCAGGCAAAGTGATATTGTACTTTTTAATGACATCATTGAACTTGCAATGTTGGTGTAGAATTAGGGAATTTTTTAAAATTTAGTTTTCATTTGGATCTATCATGATGAATTACATTGCCTTAGGCAAGCAGCTAGAGTAAGTTTTCAGTTTGCTTTGCTCCTGCTAATGCTAGTTGTTTGTTTTTTTACGCGCTTTTTCTGCAGCTGCTGTTGATTTTCTGCTACTAGAAGAGATGATAACAATGATTACAATGAAATGGCTGCTTGGTGTTGTTGAGGCTAGTGAGTTGTAGACAGGTGAAAGGTAACGGTGTCCCATAACCTAGACGGTCGTAGGGGAGCAGGCATCAGAGACCTCAGCTTCTCTAGGGGCCAGCATGTTGAGGGCGGCGCCCATCTCCTCTCCCTCGCTGCTTTACCTTCCCTGACCCTAAAGAGGGCAGGTACCCATAAACAGCTGGGTGAATTGGGGGGACTGTACTGAAGCCAAGGCGCGCAAACGGTCACCCGTCCAACTGGTAACCATGCTCGACTTTGCTTAACTGACTCCGGGAAAGCAAGTGCTCTGACCATTTGTAGCAATCACAATTAGAAATTGAGTGGTGGTGTAGCTGTGCGTCTTTGGGGATGTTTTTGTCGTGCCTTTTATTTGTTACAATTACCACTGCTTCTACTGCTTCTGCTGGTGATGACAACGACAATGATGATAAAATACAACAATAACAAAATGACAGCTATAGCAGTGCTGGTGATGGCTGTTGAGGGAGACAGCAGCAAGACGGAAGGGGGAGGGAGGCATTTTCACTAGCTAGTATTGAATGATGTTCGTTGAACCAGAACGTCTAGTCTGGCTGGGAAGGCTAATTCACTTTCAAAACCAGGTGGCTGCCTCCAATCAGCTTGGAATTCACTTCGTGCTCCTTCAATAAAGCCAACACCCATAGAGACTCCTTCTGAACCAGCCGTGAGGGGAATAACGTGCCTGTGGAAGGTGTATCTCGCTGATTTAAAAAAAAAAAGGTATCAGAATAACGGAACATGATGAGAGAAAACTCAGTGACAATGCCACATTACAGATGTCTTTTAGTTGAGGGTAAAAATAGAGTTGGGACGGGGCTTTTTTTTCTTCGTTCCTTAGCTCTAGCCCCGAGGTTTACCAATTTTGAGATTTTGCATATGCGTTCGTTTTTTTACAATCTTTAAGGTAGCTGCATTCCAACTTAAGGGGCGGTGTCCAAACACGACATCTGGTAGCATGTGTTTTTCCAATTCTGTCATCTGTTCCTACTGGCACGAAATAGCCTACTCTTTCAAAGGCTGAACGGGGTTTTAACGTGTGTGCAAGACGTTCATCCGCACAGGGGACCTAGGTTCATGGCCTCATCCAAAGGACTGTGGGGGTAGCGGAGTCATTACTGGTGTCAGCTCCAGGGGGGAAATCCCCTAAAACGGGCGCCTCGGTGGTGGCTCGATCTCGGGCCATCAGGTCACGAATGTAACGTTCTAACCACTAGATACCCCCGCCCTTTTTTTTTTGTTCAAATCTTGTCCCTGCAGACCAGATCAGAGTGTTATTTCTGTCCATTGGTACCTATGGTGAACACAAAGACTTCTTTGCCCGTGTCTGCCCATGGGGATTGGTAAAGAAGAAACGTTGTACAAGGCAAGGTATTTTATAGCCTTCATACAGGGGGCAGGAAAGCCTAGTGGTCAGAACATTGCACTCGCAATTTGACGACCAGGGTTTGATTCCCGTTCGAGGGGATTTTTCTCCTGGAGTTAACATAAGTGCAGACTCCACTCATCCCCAAAGTCCTTGGGATGAGACTATTGACTGAAGCCCCGTGTGCAAAAGCACACAGAACATCTTGCAGACACGTTAAATCATGTTCCGCTGTTTGAAAGAGTAGGCCATTGTGTGCCGGTGGGAACAGATGACAAAATTTACAAAACTGCATACACACTGGGACTAGATGTAAAATAGCACATGAGTGCTTATTCCATTATCCTCGAAATAAAAGAATAAATAAATCAAATAAAAAAATTTAAAAAATGCTTATGGACTCACTTTAGATAATGCAGCCTACAAGTATTCTTTCATACCAGCACTTATGGTCCTGAGCTAGTCGTTTTTGTTGTTCCCCGATGAGCTCTTATCTTTTTTCATGTTTGCTTCTGGGTCATTGTTGTTGTGGGGTGGGGTGGGGGGTTCTTTTCCCTTGGGCTCCTGATGAGGGCTTCTCTTATGATGCTGGGTGAAGGAGTGCATCTACCCACCTTCGCCATCCTCAATGAACTCACTTCTGTTGGCTAACTTGTGCGTAACATGATATGTGCATTACTTTTCAAAGCGGTTTTCTTTTGTAAAGAATATCTCCATACACATGATATAGTCTGGATGCATAATGTACGTAATAGTATCATCATCCTCGAAATAAAAGAGTAATAAAAATTGAATGAATAAATAAATAAATAAGTCATACACGCACGCACGCGCGCGCGCGGTGCAAACACACACACACACACACACACACACACACACACTCGCACGCATGCACTCACACACGCACGCACACACGCACGTACACCACACACACACACACACACACACACACACACACCACACACACACACACACACACACACACACACACACACACACACAACCTTGCCACACCTTACCTCACACCATTTTTCCCCTCTTCAAGTCCTGTACTTCACACATCGATGTCTGATCATTCCAAAAGATGCAGGGACACTGTGAAACACGATCGCCAAAGTTGCTGTGTCAATTTCCCTCTTAGGCCACAATTCTCTGCCAATGGCATCTCATAAAAGGTAGGAGAACACTTAGTGGCTAGACAGAGAGGCCGCTAATCTGTCCTTAATGGCAGTAATGGTCTACTATAGAACTGTTTCTGGGTGGTACCAGCAGCACTTAGGTAACAGCTCATACCCCGATCCAACTTTAACTGTTTTCCTTTTTTCCCCTCTTTTGTTCTGTTTGTCTACGCGGCTTTTTGGTTTTTAGTTGGGTTTTTAAGAATATTTTGTTCCTTTGACTAGCTCCGAGTTTCACCAAGGGTGAGATTTTGGGTAAATGATCGTTTTAGCCCACCATTTAGGTAGCCGCATGCCAAATTCGGGGATGATGTCTGAAAACGATGCCTGTGTGTATGTGCTTTTTGCAATTTTGTTGGTGGTAGTATTTGGTTGGCGGGGGGAGGGTTGTTTTGCTGTTGGTTTCTTAAGGCTTTTTAGTGTGGTTTTTTTTAGGTGGGAGGAAAGTCATCCATTTCTACTGCCACGAAATGATCTGCTCTTTCGAAAGAATGTGTGTGTAAGATGTTCTGTGTGATCTTGATTTATAGTATAATCTGAAGGACTTTCTGGGGAGTAGATTCGGTACTGATGTTAGCTCCTGGGGGAAAATCCCTCCGACGGGCTCCTCCGTGGTGGCTCGATCCCGGGCCGTCAAATCACGAGCTAAAACACTCCAACCACCAGGCTATCCCTTCCCCAGCTTTTTGTCTGCAAGAGAAGCTGAATGCACAAGAGAGTGTACACGCAGACAACGTGGGTGGATGAGTCTAGAGAAACAGCTAGAAAACTGAGGATGTTGATATAACAGTTCCCCAAAAGTCCTTCGGGTGAGACTATAAACCGAGGCCCCGTGTGCGAACGCACGCAAAACATCTTGCGCACACGTTAAATCCTGTTCCGCTTTTCGTAAGAGTAGGCCGTCGTGTGCCGGTGGGAACAGATGACAAGATTTACAAAACTGTATACACACAGGGACTGGAAGTAAAAAAGCACTTGAGTGCTTATTCCATTATCCTCAATATAAAAGAGTTTTAAAAAATACCTCTTGAGGATGTCAGGGGCCTGTCGGTATAAATAGCATCCCCACTTTCTGGAACTTCTGTGCTAGAAATTCCTTCTTTTCTATCCTCTCTTTGTTTCTGCCTTGTTCCGTCTCTTCCTGTCACCTTCTTGTCAATTTTCTGCCTCTGTGGTACCATTTTCCTGACTTAAATTTTTTATTTTATTTTATAAACTGAAAATCAAAAGGTAACAATACTCTCCCACGCCGAAGTTGAATGCACTGGGTCTGACTTGTCAAGCGCTTACGTAGCGCAACGTATTTTTGCTCATAGTTTTTAAATGAGAGACAAGAACAGTTGCTGTCTGAGCGTTTGACAAAAAAGAACATTACAGCCAGACAAGAGATAGAAAAATAGTACTTTTGATATGAATGTGAATTCGTATTTCTTTAAATTCATTAGATGCGGCTGTCTCCCTCAAAAGACAAAATTGACATACACGCACAGACATCACACACATACAAACGCGCGCGCGCGCGCTCACACACACGCCACAGAGAGGGGGGGAGAGAGAGACAGACACACAGACACACAGAAAAGCAGCACTGCACAACACACAACACAACAACAACACAACACAACACAACACACCTAAACAACAAAACCCAACACGCCAACTAATTGAAGCCTGAGGCAAAACCTAAACTTTTTTTTTACCCCACAGAACGGAAAACAGTGAGTCTCTCTCTGTTTTTCTCTCTGTGTGGATTTCCCCTGTGTGAAGGTGTCTTTTATGGGAGGTCATTTGCGGGGCAAGATGGGCGGGGGGAGGGGGGAGGGGGAGGAACGTGATCACTGGCTGGTGATTGTTGCTTGAGTGGAGATAGTGGACCATAGAAACTACCCATGCCTGATAATGATAGTGCTTTGTTTGTCCCTCTTGTTCTCTCTGCTCAACTTGGGTCTTTGCCTGTCTGTCTGTCTCTCAGTCGGTCGGTCTGTCTGTCTCTCTGTCTGTCTGTCTGTCCGTCCGTCCGTCCGTCTCTCTCTTCTCTCTCTCTCTCTCTCTCTCTCTCTCTCTCTCTCTCTCTCTCTCTCTCTCTCTCTCTCTCTCTCTGAGACGGATAGCTTAGTGGTCAGAACATTGCGATTGCAATTTGAGGACCCGGGTTCGAGTCCGGTCGAGGAGATTTTTCTCCTGGAGTTAACATCAGTGCTGACTCCACTCTCCCCAAAAGTCCTTCAGATGAGACTTTAAACCGAGGCCCCGTGTGCGAACGCACGCAGAACATCTTGCGCACCCGTTAAATCCTGTTCCGCTTTTTGTAAGAGTAGGCCATCGTGTGCCGGTGGGAACAGATGACATTTACAAAACTGCATACACACTGGGACTGGAGTAAAAAAAGAACAAGTGTTTATTCCATTATCCTCGATATTAAAGAATAAATCAAATCAAATCAAATCAAATCAAATCCCCTCAAAATAAATACAGTGCTCTCTTCCTCACATGTATACTATTTTTTTCAGATTTGTATTGAATTAGGGTGGGGGTGGGGAGTTTGGTGGGTGTTTATTATTTTTTAAATTCAGAATTATTATACTGGATTTGTGGGGAGTCTGGTGGTTTTATTCATTTCGATGTGGTGTGTTTGGATTTTATGGGGCGTTTTTCTTTAATGATTTGGTGGGGGGGGGGGGGGGGTCTGCTTATTTATTTTTCTTTGTTTTTTTCATGCACAGTATTGTGGTAAACAAAGAAAGGACTTGTTTGGTATAGTTTGATACTGAGATCGTGTTTTGCCTAAAAGTTGATTCTTTCGATAGACATTGACTTGAAATGTTCCTTTGCCTTCTTTCTTTGTTTTTTCCCATCACATATATGTTACGCCCTTTAGGACATTTTAAATTCATTTTCTTGACCACCATTTGCAAAAAAATATATTTGGGTGTTACATAATAATGTTCTCTTTAAGTAGACTATGCTTGTATAACTGTATTAAGTGTTTTTTTTTTTTTCTGGTTTGTCTAACTTTTAATTCTTGTTTTGTCACTGATTTGATGAGAATTTTTTTCTGTTTTATTAGGGTTTTCGCTGCATTGTGACTTGATAGGTTTCATTAATGATAATATTGTTTTAAGGAAGTGTTTCGTGTGTGTGTATGTGTGTGTGTGTGTGTGTGTGTGTGTGTGTGTGTGTGTGTGTGTGTGTGTGTGTTAATGGATGGATCGGTGGTCTAGTTGGTAAGAAAGTGTATAGTCCGGGTCGGAGTGTGCGGCGTTTCGAAGCCCGTTTGGGCCCAAAACTTTTCCCCATCCATTAGACCATGAGTGGTGGTCTGGGTGTTAGTCTTCCGGATGAGACGTCAACTGAGGTCCCGTGTGCTACACATAATTATTTAGCGCATGTACAAAAAATACACGGCAACAAGAGGGTTGTCCCTGGCAAAATTCTGTAGAAAAAAGCAACTCTGATAAGGAAACATACAGTTGCAGACAGGAAAAAGAAAAAAAAAATAATGGGTAGGCGCTGCATTTGTGGCGACGCGCTCTCCCCGGGGAGAGCAGCCCGATTTTCACGCAGAGGAATCTACTGTGACATGAAGTGGTATAAATTATAAAATAAAATAAAATAATAAAATAACTAATACTTTGGGGGTTGTTTTGGTTTATTTTGATAGTGATGTAACCTGAAAATGCCCCAATCTCTCCCTCTGTCTCTTCTCTCTGTATCTCTCGTCTTTCCCTCTTGGTTTTTTGTCTTGTGTATAATCTGTAAGCTGGAATTATGAGGTCGTGTTTTGCCTGAAATTATTTCTTTTGACAGACATTGACTTTAATTTTCATTGATATTGTTTTAAAGAAGGGTTTCGTGTGAGTGTTTTGTCAGATTTTGCTGATCGGACAATATACAACAGTTCTTCCCTTAGGGGATGCCACGAGCCGAACGATATATATACCATCCCAACTTCCTGAAAATTCTGTGCTAGGAATTCCCTCTTTTCTATCCCTTTCTTTGTTTCTGCGTCGTATCCTTTTTTTCCGTCACCTCCTTCTTGTATGTTATCTGCCTTGTTTCAGAAAGATTTAAAACAGAACAGTTCTATCCCACGCCGAAGTTGGATGTATTGGGTCTGACTTGTCGAGTGCTTAATGGCAGCGCAGAGCATTTTTGGTCATATGACAGATAACAAAAACTGCTGTCTTGAGCGTTTGACAAAAAAGGAGGAGGAGGAAGAAGAGAAGAAGAAGAAGAAGAAGAAGAGCAACGACAACAAGAAGAAAGAAGCACAACACAATGAAATGCAAAATGTATGACTGTTGCGCGTGTCAGCTTTGATACACATGAATTGCACAGGCAGGAAGACGAGTATGCATACTCTCATGTACACTCACACGCTCGCCGAACACACAGACACTCTCCTTCTTGAGCATAAATACAATAATTTATTGATGAAGCTATAAACAGAGCTTACTCATTAGAAAAAAAGAACAAAACCAAGACACTGGACTCTGCGAACACACGCAGAATATCTTGCTCACTTGTTAAAACCTGTTCCGCTTTTCGAAAGAGTAGGTCATGGTGTGCCGGTCGGAACTGATGACAAAAAATTACAAAACGGCATATACATTGGGACTAGATGTAAATAAAAAAAAACACATGAGTGTTTATTCCATTATCCCCGAAATAAAAGCATAAATGATCTAATAGGTAACACACACACACATACAAGCGCGCGCGAAACGGATGACAAAATTTACAAAACTGCATACACACAGGGATTGAATGTAAAAAAGCACACGAGTGCTTCTTCCATTATCCTCGAAATAAAAGAATAAGATTTTTTAAATTAAACAAACAAACACACACACACACACACACACACACACACACAACTTAAACCTAAAGTGCAATAAGATTAATTTATCAGTCCGACATTCTGAAGATTTTAGCTATTGGCTGTTGTTAAATTTAATCAAGGGAAGTGGGACACACTTGCAATGACGGTGATAGGGGTTGTCCTATGGATGATGATGATGATGATGATGATGATGATGATGATGACAGGGCTGTGTGACCAAGTGAAGCGAACCACACTCCCATTGATGATGATATAACTGGGGCGGGGGGCAAGGGAAATGGGCCATACATGCATAAATGATGATGATGATATGGACGTTTGCATTGATGATGATGATGATGATGATGATGATGATGATGGATGATAGGGGTGTGCGACCAATAGAAGTAGGCCACACTTTCATCTAAAGTGATGATGATGATGATGATAATGACAGGAGTGTTTTACCGTGTGAAGTGGGCCATATATCAATTGATGATGGTGGGGAGGGGGAGGGGAGGGGGGCAGGGGACCGGTGAGCAGGGGAGGTGGGCCCCAACCTGCATAGATGATGATGATGATGATGATGGTGATACTTATGGTGGTGATGATGATAATGATGATGATAATGATGGTGGGGGATGTGGTTACATTGATGGTGATGATGATACTGATGATGATAATGGTGATAATGATGATGTTGATAATGGTGGTGTTGGGAGTTGTTGGATTGATGATGACGATGATGATGACGATGGTGATAATAGCGGTGTGTGACCAAGTGAAGTGAGCCACACTTTCATTGATCATAATGTTGATGGAGTTCCTGCATTGATGATGTTGATGATGACGATGATGATGATAAGGGTGTGACCAAGTGAAGTGAGCCACACTTTCATTGATGATGATGATGATGATGATGATGATGATGATGAATGGAGGGGGGAGGGATAACCAAGGGAAATGGGACATGCATGGATTGATGATGACATGGATGGGGTTATTTGCACTGGCGATGGTGGTGGTGGTGGTGTTGGTGGTGGTGGTGATGATGATGATGATGATGATGATAGTGATGTGTGACCAATAGAAGTGGGCCACACTTGCATCGATAGTGATGAGGATGATCATGACAGGGGTGCGTGACCAATGGAAGTGGGGCACACACACCATTGATGATGATGATTATATCATGGGGAGCAAGGGGTAAGGGGCATGGGGCAGGTGGGCAAGGGAAGTACAAGCAAATTGATGATGATGATGATGATGAGAGTGGTTAGATTGATGATGACGATGATGATGATGATGGGAGTGGTTGGATTGATGATGATTATGAGGGTGGTTGGATTGATGATGATGATGATGATGATGGGAGTGGTTGGATTGATGATGATGATGATGATGGGAGTGGTTGGATTGATGATGATGATGATGATGGGAGTGGTTGGATTGATGATGATGATGGTGGGAGTAGTTGGATTGATGATGATGAGAGTGGTTGGATTGATGATGATGATGATAATGATGATGTTAATGATGATGATACGGGTGTGTGACCAAGAAAAATGAGCAATACTAGCATTGATGATGATGACGACGACGATGATGGTGATGATGAGGATGATGATGACAGGTGTATGACCAAGTGAAGTGGACCACACAAGCATTCACAATGATGACCTAAGATATAACTGGGCGGGCAGGGGGGCAGCTCATTAAGTGAAGTTTGTCACACATGCCTTGAAGATAATGATGGGGGTAGTCGTTGAGGTGGCGAGATTATGGACAGGGGTGTGTGATCAAGTGAATGAATACACTTGTAATTGATGATGATGATGAATGGTGGGTGGATGATGTGGATGTGATGATGATGAATAGCGGTGTGCAACAATATAGTGGGCCACACTTCATCGATAGGTGATATGATGGTATGATGACAGGAAAATGCGACCAAGTGAAGTGGCCACACATCATTAATTATGCTATTGGGTGGAGGGGGGAGTGAGCAAAGAAAATGAGCCACTTGCTGGATTGATGATGAATGGATGAGTTATGTGATGGCAGATGAGCATGTGGGAGTGGTTTTCGTGGATGATGATGATGATGATGATGGGTGGTGGTGGTGTTCATGAAGTGAGGAGGGCAAATGAGGGTGGAAGGGGTTTCGTGGATGATGAGGGATGATGAGAATGATGATGATGATGATGATGGGTGGGGTGGTTTTCATGGGATGAGGAGGAGGGCAAAGATGGGGTACGATGGTTTTTGTGAGATGAGATGATGATGATGATGATGATGTGGGGAGTGGTTGTCATGATGATGATTGATGGGGGAGTGGTTTTATTGATGGTGATGATGATGATGGGGTGGAGTGGCATTGATATGATGATGACAATGATGGACGATGGTGATGGTGGTGATGTCGGGGGAGTGGTTTGTTATGATGATGATGATGGTGGGGGTGGTGGTTTCATTGATGATGACGACGATGAAGTGGTGGTTGATGATGCGATAGTGATGATAATGATGATGTATGATGGAGATGGGTTGGATTGATGATAATGCATGATGATTGACAGGGGGTATGTGGACCAGGTGTATGGACCAACTATGCTGGACATGACAAGTTCAGATGATGATAATTTAACTGGGGGGGGGGGGGGCAAAGGAGGAAATGGGCCATACTTGATTATGATGGTAGTGTTGATGGATGATTGATGGGGATGTTTGCAATGATGATGCAAAGTATGATGATGATGATGAATGTGATGATGATGGATGATGATGATGATGATAGGATTTGCACCAATCTAAGTTGGCCACACTTGCATCGATAGTAATGATGATGATTGACAGGAAATGTGTGACCAAGTGAAGTGGGCCACACATCCATTGATGATTAATGTATATTAAAGGGGGGGGATGTGGCAAAGGAATGGAGCACACTTGCATTGGATAATGATGATGAGATGATAATGATAGGGTGGGTAGCTGTTGATGATGGTTGTAATAATGATGATAGGCTTATGTGACAAGAGAGTGGGGTCACTTCATTGATGATGATGATGAAAGATTGACGGGTGAGTGAGCAATGGAATTGGGCACACTTGCATTGATGATGATGATGATGATGATGATGATGTTATTACGGGGGGTGACAAAGGGAGAGGGCCATATTGGTGGTGATGATATGATGTGCTGTATGTGGATGTTTGATTGATGATGATGAGGGATGATGATGGATGAGTGAAGGGTTTTGCGACATAGAAGTGTGCCACACTTGCATGTTTTATGATGGATGATGATATGACGGAAGGTGTGATAGTGAAGGGCACTATCCATTGATAAATGATGATATAAAAGGCGGGTGAGGGGGTGGGCAGGTAGTGGGACACTTGCATGGTTTGATTATGATGATGATGATGAGTAGGGGGGTTGCTTTGATGATGGTATAAGATGAGATTGGTATGTGACAAGGAAGTGGGTCAATATGATTGATTGATGATGGATGAGTGATGATGATGATGATGATCAGGGGTTGTGACCAATGGAATGGGCCACACTTGCATTGATGATGATGAGACGATGATGATGATAATATTACTGGGGGGGGACAAAGGGAAATGGGCCATACATGGATGTGATGATGATTGGGGGATGTTTGCATTGATGATGATGAAGATGAAGATGAAATGATGATGATGGGAAGGGTTTGCGACCAATAGAAGTTGGCCACACTTGCATTGGTAGTAATGATGAAGATGACAGGAATGTGTGACCAAGTGAAGTGGGCCACACATCCATTGATAATAATGATGATATTAAAGGAGGGGGGGGGGGGGGGGGCATGGGAAGTGGCACACTTGCATGAGATGATGAGGATGAGGATGATGAATGATAGGGGTGGTTGCATTGATGATGATGACTTTAAAAATGATGATAGGTTAATGTGACCAAGGAGAATGGGGTCACACTAGCATTAAGACGATGATGATGATGATGATGACGGGTATGTGACCAGTGAAGTGGCAATGCATGATGAGATGACAGGGGTGTGGCCAATGGAATGGGCTACACTTGCATTGATGATGATGATGATGATGTGATGATGATGATGTATATTACTGGGGGTGACAAAGGGAAATGGGCCATACTTGGATTGATGATGATAATGTGTGATGATGGGGATGTTTGCATTCATGTGATGAAGAAGATATATGATGATAGGGGTTTGCGACCAATAGAAGTTGGCCACACTTGCATTGATAGTAATGATGATGATGATGATGAGACAGGAATGTGTGACAAGTGAAGTGGGCCACACATCCATTGATAATGATAATGATATTAAAAGGGCAGGGAGAGGGGGGCAAGGTAGTGGGCCACACTTGCATGGATGATGGATGTATGATGATGATAGGGGTGGTTGCATTGATGATGGTTATAAAGATGTGTAGGGTTATGTGACCAAGAGAAGTGGGTCACACTAGCATTGATGATGATGATGATGATGATGATGATGATGACAGGGGTGTGTGACCAAGTGGAAGTGGGCCACAATTAGCATTGATGAGGATGATGATGATGATGATGATATATTACTGGGGGGTGACAAAGGGAAATGGGCCATACTTGATGATGATAATGAGTGATGATGGGGATGTTTGCATTGATGATAATGAAGATGAAGATGATGATGATGATGATAGGGGTTTGCGACCAATAGAAGTTGGCCACACTTGCATTGGATAGTAATGATGATGATGATGACAGGAATGTGTGACTAAGTGGGCCACACATCCATTGATAATGATATTTAAAAGGGGGGGAGGGGGGCAAGGGAGTGGGCACATGCATGGATGGTGAGGATGATGAAACAGGTGGTTGCATGATGATGATGGTATGAAGGATGGTATAGGTTATGTGACCAGGATAGTGGGTACTAGCATGTATGTGATGTGATGATGTGATACAGTGGTTCATATGAGAATGTATAAGAGGGTATCAGGGTTATGTGACCAAGAGAAGTGGGTCACACTAGCATTGATGAGATGATGATGATGATGATGACAGGGGTATGTGACCAAGTGAAGTAGGCCACATAGCATTGATGAATGATGATGACAGGGGTGTGTGACCAATGGAAATGGGCCACACTTGCATTGATGATGATGATGTATGATGATGATGATGATGATGGATGTATGATGAAATGATGATTTACTGGGGGGTGACAAAGGGAAATGGGCCTTACTTGGATTTGGATGATGATATGATGATGATGATTGGGATTTTGCATTGATGATGGAAGAAGATGATGATTGGGGTTGTGACCAATAGAAGTTGGCCACACTTGCATTGATAGTAAATGATGATGATGGACAGGAATGTGTGACCAAGTGAAGTGGGCCACACATCCATTGATAATGATATGATGATATTAAAAGGGCAGGGAGAGGGGGGCAAGGGAGGTGGGCCACACTTGCATGGATGATGATGATGATGTTAGGGGTGGTTGCATTGGATGATGGTTTAAAGATGATGATAGGGTTATGTGACCAAGAGAAGTGGGTCACACTAGCATTGATGATGATGATGATGATGATGATGATGATGACAGGGGTATGTGACCAAGTGAATTCGGCCACACTAGCATTGATGACGATGATGATGATATTATTGGGGGGTGACAAAGGGAAATGGGCCATACTTGGATTGATGATGATAATGATGGTGGGGATGTTTGCATCGATGATGATGAAGATAATGATGATGATGATAGGGGTTTGCGACCAATAGAATTTGGCCACACTTGCATTGATAGTAATGATGATGATGATGATAGGAATGTGTGACCAAGTGAAGTGGGCCACACATCCATTGAGAATAATGATGATATTAAAAGGGCAGGGGAGGACAAGGGAAGTGGGCCACACTTGCATGGATGATGATGATGATGATAGGGGTGGTTGCATTGATGATGATGGTTATAAAGATGGTGATAGGGTTAAGTGACCAAGTGAAGTGGGCCACACTAGCATTGATGAAGATGATGATGACGACAGGGATGTGTGACCAATGGATACGGGCCACACTTGCATTGATGATGATGAAGAAGATGATGATGATATTACTGGGGGGTGACAAATGGAAATGGGCCATACTTGGATTGATGATGATGATGATGATGATGATGATGATGATGATGGGGATGTTTGCATTTATGATGATGAAGATGAAGATGATAGGGATGTTTGCATTGATGATGATGAAGATGACAGGGGTATGTGACCAAGTGAAGTGGGCCACACTAGCATTGATGATGATGATGATGATGATGATGATGATGATGATGATGATGATGATGATGATGACAGGGGTGTGTGACCAATGGAAACGGGCCCACTTGCATCGATGATGATGATGATGATGATACTGATGATGATGATACTGATGATGGGGATGTTTGCATTTATGATGATGAAGATGAAGATGATGGGGATGTTTGCATTGATGATGATGAAGATGACAGGGGTATGTGACCAAGTGAAGTGGGCCACACTAGCATTGATGATGATGATGATGATGATGATGATGATGACAGGGGTGTGTGACCAATGGAAACGGGCCCCACTTGCATCGATGATGATGATGATGATGATATTACTGAGGGGTGAGAAAGGGAAATGGACCATACTTGGATTGATGATGATGATGATGATGATGCTGATGCTGATGATGATGGGGATGTTTGCATTGATGATGATAAAGATGATGAAGATGATGATAGGGGTTTGCGACCAATAGAAGTTGGCCACACTTGCATTGATAGTAATGATGATGATGACAGGAATGTGTGACCAAGTGAAGTGGGCCACACATCCATTGATAACAATGATATTAAAAGGGCAGGGGAGGGCAAGGGAAGTGGGCCACACTTGCATGGATGGTGATGATGATGATGATGATGATTATGATGATAGGGGTGGTTGCATTGATGATGATGGTTATAACAATGATGATAGGGTTATGTGACCAAGAGAAGTGGGTCACACTAGCATTGATGATGATGATGATGATGATGATGATGATGACAGGGCGGTGTGACCAAGTGAAGTGGGCCACACATACATTCATGGTAATGACCAAGACATTACTGGGTGGGCAGGGGGGGGTGATCAAGGGAAGTGGACCATACATGCATTGAAGATGGTTCTATTTGTGGTGGTGGTGATGATGATGACAGGGGGGTGTAACCAAAGGAAGTGGGCCACACTTACATTGATGAAGGTGATATTAATTAGGGGGAGGGGGTGACTAAAGGTAATGGGCCATACATACATTGATGATGATGATGATGAGGATGATGATGATGAGGATGATGATGATGGTGGTGGTGGTGGTGGTGGTTGTGGTGGTGAAGATGGTGATTAATGAATAAAAGTGGGCTACACTTACATTGATAGAGATGATGATGATGATGATGATGATGATGATGATGATGATAGGGGTGTGTAATGAATAAAAATGGGCTACACTTGCATTGATAGAGATGATGATGATGATGATGATGATGATGATGATGATGATAGGGGTGTGTAACCAAAGGAAGTGGGCCACACTTGTATTTCTGATGATGATATTACTGGGAAGGGGGGGGGGGGGGGGGGGTTCCATGGAAAGTACGCAATACATGAATTGATGATGATGATGATGATGATGATGATGATGATATGGATGTTTGCAATGATAATGATGATAGTGATGATGATGATGATGATGATGATGGCAGGGGTGTGTAACCAAAGGAGTGGGCCACACCCGCGTTAGTGAGGATGATTATACTATGGGGTGGGGGCAGTGACCAAGGGAAGTGGACCATGTATGCATTGATGATGATGATGACGATGATGATGGAGGTGTTTGTATTGATGGTGATGATGATTATGATGGTGATGATAGGTGTGTGTGACCAAGGGAAGTGGGCCACACTCTCTTGATGGTTATGATGATGACAGGGGTGTGTAACCAAAACAAGGGGCCAACTTGCATTGATGATGATCATATCAGGGGCTAGGGCGGTGACCAATGGAAGTGGGCCAGATTTGCTTTGATAATAATAAGGGTCATTGAATTGATAATGCTGATGCTGATGATGGTGATGCTGATGATGGTGATGATGATGATGATGCTGTGGTGAAAGGAAATGGGCCACTTGCATTGATGGTGATGATAAGGATGATGGCAGGGGGGTATGGTGTGACGAAAGGAAATGGGCCACACTTGTTCTGATGGTGATAGGGCTGGTTGCATTGCTGCTGCTGCTGCTGCTGCTGCTGCTGCTGCTGCTGCTGCTGCTGCTGATGTGGATGATGATGATGATGATGATGATGATGTGGATGATGATGATGTGGATGATGATGAAAGGGTTGTGCGACAAGGGAAGTGGGTCACACATGATCACAGAAGAGTGTGACCAAGTCAAGAGGGCTACAAACGCATTGATGATGATGATGTTATGATGTGGGGGCTGGGGGAGGGGCAGTGACCAAGGCATTGATGATGATAATAATGGGGTGGTTGCGTTGATGATGATAATAATGGGGGTGGTTGCATTGATGATGATAATGGGGGTGGTTGCATTGATGATGATGATGATGATGATGATGATGATGATGATGATGATGATGATGACAGGGGTGTGATCAAATGACGTGGGCCACACATGCATTGATGCTGATAAGAAACGTTGCACTAATAATGATAATGACAGAGGGGAAAAAAAGCATCAACTAAACCATGGGGTATTCCATACTTAGACAAAATACAGTCCGTATTCCAATATAAACATGAATAACTTAAGTATACAAAATGCTGAAAATCAGTAAAATAATTTGTCAGCAAGGCTTACAACATTTTTTATCCATACCAAAGGCCCTAACAGGTCCTGATCTGTTTAACCTTTTCCCTAGGGTAAAACCACCATAAGATAACCAACCCTCTACTAACCCTTCTCTCCATATCACCCACTACTGGGTTACCGTAGCATATCAATGTGCACAGTGCATGTGTACTGGGAAAGCGGTTCATTCCCTTAACTTAGGGATTGTGTTAAATCCCAATTCATCTCATTACAAAAAAAGCACAAAAAATAAACGTTACGACACAACTGTTTTATAAATTTTTCATCAGATGCACGATTTGGTGTAAAGACACACGGGGAATGGATTAAAAAAGCACACGAGTGCTTATTCCATTGTTCTCAGTGTAAAAGAATAAACTCAATCAATCCATCAATTAAGAAATATCCAACACCAACCATCAGAAAAAATCAACATTAAAGACAAAACCTAATCCTTTCATTCCTTATGGCTGATAAACCAGGCTGTGCTGAGGACGTCAGCCATTCTGCTTCATTTATCATCCCCAGGTTACTAAAAATATTTTTTAAGATAAATATGTTAAAATACTTTTTCTAAGTGCCACTACAGAACGTACATCCTGTGCCAATCCAGTGTCCGAGTATCACGCGCAAAAACTCGCTAGGAGAATGGAAATGTGAACAACAACTAACATTTGACGTTTTCCACTTAATCACACACATACTGAGGAAAGTATGTCACTGTTGAACTTCTTTTACAGCAGCATATATTGGTGACAATATGCCATAAAGTTATACCATTGCATGGATTTCCAATCCAAACGAATTATGTTGTTTATAGCCCTGCCGGTCATACAGGCCATATCGGGTGTGTCACCTCGTCAAATTTAAAACTCAGATTAAAACTGTGCAACTATATACAGATTAAAACGGGATACAAAACCAACTTTACTGTCCTTGATTGTATCAACGCTTTAGTCAATCATAAGGGTCAGCCCAGGACGGCCACTGTGTTGTGGGAAAAACCACATCAATAACATGAAATGGATTTGCCTGTGGGATAGATCCTTCCTTTGCCCTTATTTGTGCACACACCAGCCTTTTATCCGGATGATATCACAACTATGAAGAGAATTCTAATTCTAGGTCCTTTACAGACGGGTTTTTTGTTGTTGTTTTTTTTGTATTGTTGTATAATCGCTTTTCGCGGTGATAGGTGATTATCATATTATTGTAAATTTTATCATTATCATTAAGAATGATTTATTAGTTTGAAATTTTGGTTGGTTTGAGTGCTATGGACTGGATATCCAATTTTAGGATGCATTGTTCCTGTTTTTGTCTGTTTTTGATTTTGTTTGTTTTTATTTCTTTTTATTACATAAAGTATGAATGTAAAAGAATGGATGATATTTTAACCCCCTCACAAAAACGTATTTTTGTTTGGTGTGTTACTAAGCCCAGTGTTCAGTAACTCCCTTGTAGAGTGAGTGACCTCCCCTTAAAAGACATGTTTATCGGGATATTTCTGTTTAAATCTCACTTCCTGCCTGGGGCCAGTGAGGGAAAGACGTGTGACAGAGACTCACTGAGTCTGGATGTTCCCCATTAAGGTTTGGTTCCATTTTATTAACTTTGTTTTTGATCAAACTATCTGTTTAAGCCAATTTCAGCTTAATTCAGAATAGTTTTGGAAGTGCAGGAAATCTATATGTTTGTTTTAATTTCACAGGCTTTCAACCTGTGAATTAACAGTGAACGTAAGTGATTGCTTTGAACAAAGAAAGCGTGGGGTAAATTTTGGCACCCTCATGGTCTTTGTTGTAAGTTTAATTTTTGGTAGGATATTGTTCAGCTATTAAAATGCTGGAAATATTCTAGTGTGACTTTACACTACAAATATATGGGTGTGAAGGACTACTTAATTTTTATAATGATTTTATCACTAAGAATTCTGACGTATTTGTGATATATATTTAGAAAACCCAAACAGTTGAAATATCAGTGGGGGCATTAATTTAATTTCACAGGCTATTAGCTTGTGAATTAACAGTGAGACCCAAGTGGTTGTTTTGAACAAAGCAAGCATGTGGCAAATTTGAGTAGTCATGATTTTTGTTGTAAGTTTAATTTTGGTAGAATATTGTTCAGCTATTAAAATGCTGGAAATATTCTAGTGTGACTTTACACTACAAATATATGGGCGTGAAGGCCTACTTGATTTTTGTAATGATTTTTATTATTAAGAATTGTGACCCGTTTGTGGTAGATCATTTAGTAATTCTTAATAGGTGCAATGACACTGAAATGTCATTGGAGACATTGATCTAAAATAAGTTTAGTCATTTTTATTAATGTCGGCACAGTTTCATAGAATGGACCATCATCTGTCCTAAAGTAAATGAAACATGTGTAAGACTACTACTAAAATGTATGTAATAATTTTAGAGGTTATGTTAAATTGTTTTGAGAATGTTTTATTCTCATGAGACTCGCAAACTGAATAGGATGGGAGTGCATTTTGGTAATTGAGTTTAGTATTGTAAACTAGCTCAGTGATTGATGTTGATGTGCGAGCATTTGGAAATTGCGGTAGGATTGGTTTTGTGGTGATGTTTTTTACATTGTATGTTTTTTTATTACAGGAACATCGTTCCCCTGTCACCTCTGCTTTGCCCCATCATTCCCCCCTATCATTGCCATATCATTGTGTTCTAAGCTTAGACTGATCTTTGTTCGATTTGTATTGGAGAGTGGGACCGATTGTTTTGTTGTTGTTTTTTAATTGTACTTGCAGTAAAATTGGTGATTTGTAAATTGTAATGGTAATGTGGTAGTGTTGTAGGTTGTGTTGTGGAATATATTTGTAAACCCAACTTACTCGTTCTGGAGTCGCATTGAATTAATGTTGTTCGTCACATTCGAATGTATTCAGTGTGGCTACTGAGTGAGTTGAGTAGTTAATTAATTTCACTCACCTACTTCCTCCTCTTCTATATTCTTCCTCTATTTTTCTACTATCCTCTTTCTATCCCCCCTTTATCACTCCCCGGCCCATAAGTAGCTGAGCCCTACTCTTCTTTAGGGTTACTAAAGAAACTAGGAATTAGTCTAGGACTCTAAATTTATGGTACCGAATTAGGCGGAACGGGAATTAGAGTGGTGACTTAGATCATTCCCGTGTAGGACCCTCTACAATATTATAACCCGTATGTTTTTTTTCTATGACTTAAAAAAAAAAACCTAACTTAAAATGCATGTGTGTACGCGGGTATATGTTTGTGTGAGTGAGTGTGTGTGTGTGTGTTTATTTTTATTTTTAATTTATTCTTTTATATCGAGGATAATGGGATAAGCACTCATGTGCTTTTTTTCATCCAGTCCTCGTGTGTATGCAGTAGTGTAAATATTGTCATGTTCCCACCGGCACACAATGGCCTACTCTTACAAAAAGCGGAACAGGATTTAACGTGTGTGTGTGTATATGTGTGTGTATATATATTATGTGGTGTGTGTGTGTGTGTGTGTGTGTGTGTTGTGTGTGTGTGTTGTGTGTGTGTGTGTGTGTAGCCTATGTGAAAGAGCTAGTCTTACAGTGTATTATCATTATCGTTATTGTTATTACTATTGTTGTTGTTATCATTATTATGAACATTATATTTCCTTTAGTTCTTATTATTTTATTTTGTTGTTATGAGTTATAACAATGTTGTAGCTAAATATTTTTGGGTGGGGTTTTCTTGGTTGTACTCTGCTTGTTTACTTGCTTCTTATTTTTTGTCTGAGTTTTTTTAACAAGTGGTTATTTGGGGGGATTTTTGTTTTGTTTAGTTTTTTACGAGATAGATGGCTTGATAAAAAAGCAAATTTACTGCTTACTCAATGTACCATCTGAAGATAAAATTCTGACTTGACTTGGCTGCTGAAGAAAAACAGACAGGACAGAAACTGAATGCTCAAAAGACCAAAGTCGTGTACATAGAAGGATCAGCTAACCAGCTACAGCAGAGCATAGGAAAAAATAAAATGAGAGTTCAAAAACCTGCACCACTTCAAGGACGTAATCTCCGTCAAAACCAACTCAGGATCTTGCAACAAAGACATCAGCTCAAAAATTGACATGGCCAAGCAAAACTAAACCGGTCCATTTGAACAACACATGGAGAGACAGAGGCATACCAGGAAAGCTGAAGGTAAGAATTTTAAACTGCTTCATGAATAAAGATGTAAAGCCTGGACTATGAAGGAAGCTGATGGAAATGTAATAAATGCAGCAGAAATGGGTTCTGCAAGAGAAATTGACAGATAAAAAGAACCAGTGACAGCCTGTTCAAGTAATCCGCTGTCCATGAGCCATCCACCCCCCCCCCCTCTTACTCCTCCCTTTTCTTATCCCGGCAGACTAGAACATGCAGCCTCCCATTCCTAACATCCTTTTTCTGTCAATGCTTCCCCCTCCTCCCTCAACCCCCTGGAAAAAAATATTTGACCGCTGTTGTCAGCTTGTACCAAGGTTATTTTCCTGTCTTTGTGTCCACATGAGGGGCCAGGATTAAGAAACAAGGTTAGTGTTAGTGTTAGCAATAACAGTTAGCATGCATTGGGGTAGGGGCTGTTGGTCAGTCAGTCAGTCTGAATGCATGTGGACAATTTAGCAGGTAAACACAATGGTACGTAGCTGTAGACACAGTGGCATAGAGCATTATTTCAATCATAATTTACCAATCCTACCAGCTTAGGCTGCTATCAGGATTTTTTAAAGACAAATCTCAGTTCTGTTATCAGCGGAGTGGTTTTCTTCCTACGTCATTAAAAAAAAAGTTTTGTTCAATTTTGAGAAATATTTTACCCAAGATAAAAAAAATAAATGGTCAAGTCCAGAATACACATGAGAAAAAGATACTCTTTCCACTAGCGCTCCCCTTTTTTCTTGTATTTCTAGTAACCTAACAGCACTAGATACGGCTCAGAGGATAACATTCCCCTACTGTCTGTCTTGGTGACACACCTGTTTGTAATCTGCAGTTTGCTGATGACACTAATGTCCATAGAAGCATTAACAATGAACTCCAATATAGAACATAGAGCTAGTACTGATGGTATTATTTGCAAGCTAGAAGAATGATTTATCTCATATGGTATTGTATGCAAGCTAGACAAATAAGCTAATGCTTATGGTATTATATATGCAAGAAAGAACGAGCGCTTATGGTATTACACACAAGAAAGAATGAGCTCACCCTTATGGTAAGATCAGTGCAAAGAAGACCAAGGTAGACTGTACCAATGACGTTTTGATGTGATGTATGTAAACACGTGTACATTCCGCCAATTCAAAGGTAGAAAACCAAACCACTGATCTGACGACTAGATGGAGACTTTTTTTTCCATGCATTTTATTTTCTTACCCAGTTCAATACTTTCAGTATAAACGGTTTTTGAATTTATTTTGTTACTTTTATTAAAGGGACTATTAGCACTAATAAATTTATATTACTTTGGTTAGTGGGTAAGGCTCTTTTTTGTGTTTGTTTTGTTTTGTTTTGTTTCTTTAATTTATTTGTGTTTTTTGTTTTTGTTCGTATGTGCAGGGTTTTTCGTTTATTAATATAGTCATAAATCATTACTATAATTCTTCCTTTTGCTGTTTGTTTTCTCCCCCTTCCTCCTTGATACCCCCTCCCCATCCGTTCCCATCCCCCTCCCTTTACTGTTTTTGTTTATTTTGTCTGTTTGGCTTTTTGTCGTTTTTGTTTGTGTTTTTTTGTTTATTTGTTTGTATATTTGTTAGTGTTTATGTTTCCTCTCAGTTGTGATGGTTATTATCATATGGTGCTGTTGCATTTGTTGTTTTTTCTCTTTTCTGATATATAATATATGAACTGAAGTATGGAGATATTGTAATCAGACATAAATTGCTTATTGACTTTCATGGATTCTTTTCTTTAATTATCAAATAATGGTATTAGTGACATTGTAACTGATATAAGCTGTTTGTGTGACACTATATGATTTTTTTTTAACTTTAAATGTGTGCACGCGCGTACGTACATACGTGCTGTTTGGAGGAGCGCGCGAACTGTGTATAAATATGTAGGTGCATGCGCGCGTGTGTGTGTGTGTGTGTGTGTGTGTGTGTGTGTGTGTGTGTGTGTGTGTGTGTGTGTGTAAGTGTAATGTGTGTGTGTGTGTGTGGTGTGTGTGTGTGTGTGGTGTGTGTGTGTGTGTGTGTGTGTGTGTGTGACTTTTGAGTGATTTTTTTTGTTGGTTTGTTTTGTTGTTAGTGTTGTTGCTTGTATTTTCTATAGGCACATTGTATTTTTGAAGCTGTTGAAATGATGTTGGTTAATTAATGTTGATGAAACGTTTTTCTCTGCTTTTTTTGTTGGTTTCTTTTGTTTTGGGGGTTTTTTTTTTGCTGGTTTGTTTTTTGGTTTTTCTTTAGATAGATGGCTTGATGAAAAAAAGCAAATCGATGTTTAATGTACCATCTGAAAATAAAAAAAATTGACTTGACTGACTTGACTTTTATTTATCATTAACACTAGTGGTCAAACAAGTTGAAGAAATTGACTCATTCAATTATCTTGGCTCCACACTGACCAAATAGGGTTCTCTCTAGCTGAACTGGAGATCAGACAAGCCCTTGCAACCTCGGTCATGGCAGAGTTGGCCAGGATTCAGAAAAACAAGCAGACCAGTCTCCAGAGAACATAAATTGTTTTAAGCACTTGTCTTATCCATACTGCTCTACAAGTGTGAGAGCTGGAACTGCAAAAACGGCGAAGATTTAATCCTTTAAAAAAAGATAACCCAAAAATTCTACAATTTAATCATGAAGTCAAACCAATGTGGGGAAATCTCTCATGCCCCTCCAACAACCATCTTTATCATGGAACTGATGATGACTAACCCAACATACCCTGCCTCCTCTTCCTAAACACCCTTCTCCTTGAACACCTCTCCTATATGATAAACACCTCTCCTATCAAATTGAATGCACTCTTCCACAAAATACCCCTTTCGCGCACATCCCTTGCACACCACCTTATTTCGGATGACACTATTAGCTGTGGTCCCGCGAGTGAACGAATGCAGAAATCTTGCGCACATGTTAAAACTTGTTCCACTATTCAGAAGAGTAAGCCATTGTGTGTCGGTGGGTATGGTAGGCTGAGGTCTCTGATGCCTTGCTCCCCTGTGACCGCTTAGGTTATGGGACACCTTTACCTTTTAAACGAGGTCGGGCTGAGGATTCCAGCCATTCCAATTAGTTTATCATCCCAGATTACCAAAAAAAAAAACGTAAATAAAAGCAAAACATGCTTAAGTACCAAAAAATACCTTAAAAGTGCCACATGGGTAAATATCACAGCAGAATGGATATCCTGTTCCCATCCCAGTTTTTAAGTATCACTACCTGATCGTTTTGCACTATGATGTGTTGGGGTTATTCTTGGTGAATGCAGGCATCCACATCAATGAAATATCCTTGGTGATGACAAAGCGTCCTCCTGATGCACTGTGGTGTCCTTGAAGCCTGGTGATGTCCTCCTCCTCCTGGAGATAAAAAGAAACATTCTAGGGCTCTGGTTTGCTTCATGGAGTTTTAAGCAACTTTCATTATTTAAACTGTGAACAGTTCATTCCAGCAAGTAGCAAGACAACAATGCGCGCGTTTTATTTATTTTACTTTATTTTTTATCTTATTCTTTTTATATCGAGGATAATGGGATAAGCACTCATGTGCTTTTTTTCATCCAGTTCCCGTGTGTATGCAGTTGTGTAAATATTGTCATCTGTTCCCACCGGCACACGATGGCCTACTCTTACGAAAAGCAGAACAGAATTTAACGTGTGCGCAAGATGTTCTGCGTGCGTTCGCACACGGGGCCTCGATTTATAGTCTCATCCGAAGGGCTTTTGGGGAGAGTGGAGTCGGCACTGATGTTAACTCCAGGAGAAAAATCTCGACCGGGAATCGAACCCGGGTGGTCAAATTGCCAGCGCAATGTTCTGACCACTAGGCTATCCCGTGTGTGTGTGTGTGTGTGTGTGTGTGTGTGTGTGTGTGTGTGTGTGTGTGTGTGTGTGTGTGTGTGTGTGTGTGTGTGTGTGTGCGCGCGCGTGTGCGTGCGCGCGTGTGCGTGGGTGTGTGAGTGGGGGTGTGTGTGCATATGTGCACACAATCACGCATCGCTCTTTGTCATCCAGAGTAAAGTTAATTTTAATCTTATACGCCTGTGATGTTGAAATGCCAGACAGGCAAAACCACTGCTATGTGAGAATTTTGATGTCATCCCTGTATCGTGGTTTCAACACCTACTGACCAGAACAATAGAGGTAAAAATACCATGTGTTCTGCGTAAAAAGCTGTCAGACCTCTGGTGATAAAAAAGCAAGAAAACTGACTGTATGAGCAGTACATTATTATGGAGAGAGAGAGAGAGAGAGAGAGAGAGAGAGAGAGAGAGAGAGAGAGAGAGAGAGAGAGAGGAGAGAGAGAGAGAGAGAGAGAGAGAGAGGGGGGGGGGGGTGTTGTTACTTGCTGTATAGTAATGACTTGTAACGCAGAGAAAAGAAGTAATCGGCATAGAAGAGTTACATCCCCTTTTTCAGGGTTTCACTATTTTCTCCTTTTTTTGGGGGGGGGGGGGGGGGGGGTTGTCAAAATTATTTTTTATCAGTGACTATGTATTTTCGTATCTGAGGTCTAAAATCTATTTAAAAAGTCAGATAGGCAGGACTCTTACATGCAAAAAGACTCCTGATATTTGCTAGACTTTTCCCACGACTGTTTCAGACTCTCAGGCTCATGTGCAAACCTGATATATGCTAAACGACTATGTTAATTCACTGTGCATGAGTACTGAGAATACAATATCTTAGAATCTATTATATTTTGTGTCAAGTGTACCTGTTTTCAGAGGTGGGGTAACATGTACATTATGACTGCATTACAGACCATGGTGTTGTAACACTTATACTCTAACAGGTTTTTTTAAAGAATGCAATCACTTTTGTAAAACTGTGGTGCTGATAACTTCATGAATTTTAAGAGATTTTATTTTAAAAGCATTCCTTATGAAAGCAGAATTTAAGAGCTGGCTAGTTAAACAAGTACAGTACAGACAGAGAAGAGTAGATAAAACTATACCTGTTCAGTCCCCGGTGACTTGTTCATAGCAGATTCTTGGGCACTGAATTCTGTCTCCACAGCTCCTGAAAGCAGTAAGTAGCTTCAGTCAGCTCAAAGACTACAACAGTCTGATTCAAACACGTTTAGATGTTTACATGTACATTGGAGAATTAACTATACTCTAAGGCATGGTCTTCTAACATTCAAAATTACAAACTATATATTTGAATTTCTTTTCCTCTTCATATAATCAAATATTTGTATTCCCAATTTGATTATCTGATTGGAATGCAGTGTATTGCTTTATTTTTGTTGCTTTATCACTCTGAAAATGGAGACAAAAATCCTCACCTGCACATATTAATCTCGTCACTTTAAAAAAAATTTCTAAGATATCATTTGATGGAATTGTAAACAGCTATGGATAGGTTAGCATACTGATATTGTAATGTGAGGCACTGGCCTTTTATGTGAGACAAGTATTATTTTGATCTTTCTGATTGAATAATCTGACAATGTACACGTGACATCTCCACCTACAAAAAAATAAATCTCCATTTTCTTTTACAAAGTATTTAATCATACAATTTTTGCTCATGGAAAGGCAAGGAAAGATCTATACTTGCAACGTATTCAAGAAGATATTTCATGAGAGACTATACAGCTCTCTATATACAAAAAATCTACTATGTACAAAACAAAAAGCTTTCTTTTTAACCTGGGGTTTGTCCAGAAATTATCTTGATCCTACTTCCTGCAAGCAAATACAATGGCAGTACACCATAACTCACCAACTCGGTCACATTTTTTTTATTTTAAGAAATGACCTCTGCAATTGCTGTAGTTCATGCTTTGCTTAACATGACATTTTCATTCCAATGCTAGAGCTCCAAGGTTGTCCAATACCAAGACTTTGCACGTGCAACTGTTTTCTCACCATTAAAGTAGCAGCATTCTGACTGTGAAGATGACTTCTAAACACAACAGAAGTGTGCATGCATTCTAAGAATTTTTTCAATCCATTCCTCAGGCTTGCAATGGCCTACTTTTCCACAAATTGGGGCGATTTTTAACATGTGTGCAAGATGTTCTGTGTGCATTTGCAGCCTATATAGTGCTAAAGGACTTTCGGGGGAACATATTTGGTATTGATGCTAACTGTAGGGAAAATCCCTTTTATCAAACATTTAAGTACAGGCTCAAACCCTGGCCATCAGATTATGACCTCAATGATCTAGCCACTAAGCTAACCCCCCCCCCCCTCCCAAACAATAAAATCAATATACTCCCTAATCTTGATTGATATCCACAAGTAAAGCAGCATTATTGTTACAATATTAAAGATTTACTGTATAACCAATCAATTGTTTTCTGAAAATGTAAGCTTATGCCCGAACCTATGGTTCCTAAATATTGAAATGAAGTCTTCTGGTTCTTGGCATAATATTTTTTTTCCAAAATAAAAAATACATATTCATGAATAAACACTTACATACCTGATAGTCAAAACTTAGTAATAGTTATTTACCATAAGCCATGACAAATAAAGTATATCTAAAGTGCATATACATTCATTTATTCAGAGATAAGGAGGAGAAAGCATGTAAAACCAATAAACTGAAGGCAGTGGTAGAGTGTGATCGATATAGCTCCATATAGATTTTCATTTTCTTCAAGTGATGTTTAACTACAACTTATGTCACTGCTTGTGCTTTTTTCTAATCCAGGATGAAGAGTTTATATTACGAGCAGCCTGCAGTCTTCTGATGACAAATTATGGACTTCGACTGCTATTCCGCTGACACACTGATCCTATCATACATGATTACATCAGTTTTCTAAACAAAACACAAGATCTATGAAGGAGACAGAGTGACAGACATCAGAGAATAAGAACAGAGAGACACAGAAGGAAACACTAACAAAGCAATCAAGAAGTGTGGGAAACAAATAAGAAAATGCAGAGGATGACAGACTGGCACAGACACACACATATAAATGCTGCATTATAGAGAGAGACCAATAACAAACCTCTATCTACCTAATAATGCTCTGGACACTAGCATGGGAATATGCTGGATGGCGCTGTGTTCCTTGGCATGCGACTCCAGTCCAGTGGTTCCTGTAAACACATAAGCAGTCACCAATTGCGGGGGAAAATACTGAAGGCTTTTTTGCTGAAATATTACAATGCTTTCAAGACATGGTCACATGTTTTATCATTTGCTTTGCTAAAATATTAAGATTACTTTTTCTTATCCCTTTGAAGCAGAATAAATTAAAAATTATTCTTTTAAAAAATTTGCTGCAATTCATCATTAGATTCATTGAAATATCAAAATAATTCAATGTTATGATTTTATAACAAAATAAATTAATGTCTCTTCAAAAACATCACCGTTTCATATTTTGCTTCAGTTAGGTCGAATACCTAAATGGGTCAATTTCACTTTATATCTAATTTTATTTATTAAAATATCAAAATAATTCAAAGTTATGATTTCATAAAATGCATTAATAACTCTTCAAAACCATCACTGTTTCAGGTTTTGATTCATTAGGTCAAATACCTAAATGAGTCGCTTTCACTTCTATAAATCTTGATAATTTCACAGTTTTTCTTTAGAGATGCTTTCATATTTATATAGCTCCACTTTCATTTTCATCTCACATATTACCTCTACATTTGTGACGATTCCACTCCTCCAACAAGATGTTCATGATGGCTGTTGTTCCACCATGACCCATTCCTTGTCAATTCAGTTCACTCCCACAGTTCCTGAAAGTAATAACAAAGGATAAGCTACACTGAAAATTCCTTTGCTTTTTTGACTTACACTTTGCATTCATTTGATCATTTCATTTTGAAGCCGAATGAATGAGGGGCATACTTTAAAGATCTTTTATTCTTTACAACCCTTGTTAAAAAATTACCATTGCATTATTTGCTTAGCATTATTTGCTTAGATATTAAAATGGCTTAACATTTTTTAAGATTAAATCCACAAGGATTACCGCAAAACAATGTCGCAATCTATCTTCAACCCCTCCATTGCAAGCTCCCCCCACCGCCACCCGAACCAGCTTACCAGTGTACACAAGAACTGAAAATGCAAACAAAAACCATGTTGTTACCTGACCATTTTACTTGCTAGTTTTTCTGTGGTCACATTTAAGGACACAGTGAAAGCTGCTGTAAGAGTCCTTTACATGTCAATAAACTAGTGACCACAAAACTATCTGGGGTCTGAATGGATGAGTTTATTAATTTTCTCACCTGCATTTTGTCACAGAAGTTCCCCATCAATGCTCGCAGATGTTGACATCAGCGGCAGCAGCTGTCTGATGACAGACTGATTCGATCACAAAGAAGTGAAATATCTTCATGATAAGACCCAAAGGAAGACAGAATGAAAGTGGGAGAAGACAGAAATGCAAATGCAAACAATACAGAGACAGGAAGGCAGAATGGATGATACACAGACAAATGCATCCCATAAACAATAACTAACATACACACACAATGTCACAAAGAATGATAAATAAATACATCACATAAGCAAGTACTAATATACACACACAACGTCACAAATAATGATAGACAAAAAGACAACTACATCACATGAACAATTACTATCATACACACATAACGTCACCAGAACTAAAACAACAAATATTACCAAGTGTGACTGTCCTGATGTTTCCTTAGTGACCGCTGTCTGAGGCAGGTGCTGAACTTGACCACAACTGGTCATGCTTCCATGATACCTGGTAAAACATATGGACATCATTCAATTAGAAATAGCTTTTTTAAATGAACACTAAGTGACAAAAGATACAAGTCATAAATGCATAACTAACGCAGACAGATAACTTATCTCATACTACTAACATGACCACGGCTGATTGCACTTACATAATATTTGGTCAAACAGATGTCACCACGAAAGAGTCAGCTAGCACAAAACAAGTAACCACAACCCAAAATGACAAAGAAAATGCAAGAAACACATGAAATATGTAACAGTGACTACTAAAAATAAAATCAAAACTAATAAAATAAAATAAAAAGGAAATCAACACAGACTGGAAAACTTTCAGTCAGAAATAAGAGACAAAAATAAAAATACGTAAGTGTGTAGAACTATACCTTGTTGACAGACTTCAGTTCTTGGTCACTGTCTGCTACATGTACCGTCCTTGCCACACCACTCCAGCCCCAGAGACTCTGAAAACAGTAAGACATCATCAGTCAAACTCAACAGTAAGTCATCTGCCCCCTCTCCAGAAAAAGACAAAAAATGGCAAAAGAGACAGAAATGGCAGATAACAGACGAGACAGAAAATGGCAGATAACAGACGAGACAGAAATGGCAGATAACAGACGAGACAGAAATGGCAGACAACAGACAGACAGAAATGGCAGGTAACAGAGACAGAAATGGCAGATAACAGACAGAAATGGCAGATAACAGTCAGACACGAATGCAAACAATCTTGCAATGACAGAAAAACCAAACAGAGAAAGAGAGAGGGGGGCATAAAAAAACAACCTGAAAACTACAGTATTTAAATAACTTACAGATATGCACAAAGATCAGACAAGACAGAAAGAAATTTATAAAAAAAAAAGGGATTTATCTGTACCTTATGGCTGAAGTAGTGAAGAAGGCTTCTGGTGGTGCTGGGGCTGTCTGAAACTGTCTGAACCTCATCTAATTCCTGGTAAAAGATATCACCATTAAAGAATACACCACATACATAATAAGCCCCTGGTTCTGCTTTCAAACCAGAAATGTCAGTACTGCTGTGAAAGGCTGAAGACAGACCATCCTGGAAAACAATGTAACTGTTGCCTGCTGTGGTGCTCATGCCCTCTGGGGATGAGGATGAGGATGATGATGATGATGATGACGATGACGACGATGACCATCTTGGTCAAGGGACTGATAATGTTGATAATGATTGTAACAAGGATGTTGTCCTTCAATCTCCTGTAAGAACTTTTTCCTGTTCGTTTCTGTTTATTCTTTGGTTAGGGAGTTTTGCACTTGGTTTGGCCGATTTGGGTTTTGGGTGGGGGATGGAGGTTTGTTCTTTTAGTTTAATTTTTTTTTAAGTTGTTTTTTTATATTTATTACTCAGCATTTCTTTAAGGGGATTCATTGGTTTGGGATTTTTTTGTTTTTTTGTTTTTTTAGGGTTAGTTTCATTTTATTTTTGGTTTATAATGTTTTAGTTCAGTCTTTTTAATGTTTGGTTTTCTTTTGTCTCCATTTCATTTTAATCATTTTAATGGGTTAATTTTTTATTCGTTTCTTTTAGTTTATCTCACATGTTTATAATTTAATCATCTGCCAAGCACCAGTTTAGCTGTTCTCACATCACTCATTCCAACCTTACCACCCAACAACTGTACCCAGGCAAATCCCACTGTACTCAAAGCCTGGAGTTGACCTGGAGCTTTGTTTACATGCAGGACCAGAACACAGCCACCAGCCAGGGAGTCCTTGCAGTGCTTGTTTCTTTCCCTCCTCCCCCTATTCAAGTTTCCATTTTAGTTTTCAGGCTTTTTTATTTGTTTCCTTTGCTTTGTATTGATTGTTCCTGTTTTGAAGTGGCTTTTGTTTGGAGTCTTGCCCGAGTGCTCATTTTGGTTGTTTGTTTTTTTTTTGTTTTTTTTAATTTTTCGTGTTGTTTCCCCTTTTAAATTCATATTTTGGTTAATTTCCGACGTTGATTTATATCGTTTTCATTTTTATCTTGTCTTTTGCAATGCACTGCCTTTACATTGCACTCCATTTTGTCTTAATTTACTTAATGTTGTGTAGGCTCAACTCACAATATAAAAAAAATATGTCATCTCTGCTGTAGCTCAGCCTTGAAATACCTGAAAATTCGCAATCCTATACATCAACTGTACAAAAATTGGATTAAAGTATCACAATTCAACAGCCCAAGACCAGCATACCTTCTGGTCCCTGACACCAAGTCAAGGAGCCTTTCAAGTCTTTGCTAAAGTATTTTTGTTTTATCATCCCTTCTCCTTACCTCAATAGAGATCCTAAGAAAGAAATACATACAGTGAAGATGTCCTGAACTCTGCAGGACTGTAGTGCTGACACCTTCAACCTAGTGTCCTTGGTGACAAGGTCCATCGCAGCCAGCCAGTGTCTGTTAACAGACATAAACATGTGTCACTAACATTGCACTGTAAAAGCTGAGAGAGAGAGAGAGAGAGAGAGAGAGAGAGAGAGAGAGAGAGAGAGAGAGAGAGAGAGAGAGAGAGAGGGGGGGGGGGGGGGAAGAGAGAATATGAATGAATGAATGAATGAATGAATGAATGAATGAATGAATGAATGAATGAATGAATGAGTTAATTGATAATCTATATTTTCCGAGGGTAACAGAGTAAGCATTCACATACTTTTTTTCATCCGGCCCTTGCCCTGATTAGCAAATAGCACCCACCCCCCACCCCCGAAAAAAAAAAAAATACATAAAACAAAAACAAAAAAATTCTGCATTAATGAACAATGGGTGTGATATTAATTTTTGCATACATTTTGTAGTGCAACAATTATGGCTCTGTTGGGATTAAGCTGCTTAACAATTCACATGGACCCTCTTTCTTTTCCAACACCCAAGTTTTAACACGTTCTATCATTCCTTTCATAGTTTTACTCATGCTCAATTTGCATAACATCTTGAACCAATTACCCCTATATCACAACTGAAGAACCAGCCAGTGCTGCTGGCATGGATTGGATGACACGAACATACACCGTATACAGTTTGTCACCTGAAAAGGAATGGCCTTTGCAAGGAAAATGTACCCATTACTTCGTAGTTTGAATTAACAGTTTTGCAGCCCAGAACTACGAATAAATGTTATAATAAATTTGATCCCAAATGATCTGAATTCAAAACAGATGACAAAATTTATAAAAATCATGACACTGGTGCCCTGTTTACACACCTCCACAATGGGAATGCGGCTACTTTAATAACTTAACAGAGATACGGGCGACGGGCTAGTGGTCAGAACATGGCGCTTGCAATTTGACGACCCGTGTTCGATTCCCGTTCGAGGGGGTTTTCCCCTAGAGTTAACATCAGTGCTGACTCCACTCTCCAAAAAAGTCCTTCGGATGATACTGTAAACCGAGGCCCGTGTACAACAGCACGCAGAACATCTTTCGCACACGTTAAATCCTGTTCCGCTTTTCGTAAGAGTAGGCCATTGTGTGCCGGTTGGAACAGATGACAAGATTTACAAAACTGCATACACACAGAGACTGGATGAAAAAAGCAAATGAATGCTTATTCCATTTTCCTCGATATAAAAGAATTCAGCAACTTACTTGAATATTGCTTTCGCTGGCAAATGCTCCTGTACACAAAATTTCACCATGGCGTTGGTGAACCCCGGTCTGGGAAATTTCGCAGAAAAACTTTTGTTTTCCTAGTGCTTAGTAAGGAAATGTAACTGGACGAAAGTTAAAAGACGTATTTAAAAATGCATGAAATCTGAAACCCGAAGCTTGTAAATTCTTAGTTTCGACAAACTGAAATTCAATGCTTACTTCCACAGTCATTGTAACCGGTGTGAGATTTTTAAATTCTATACCATGAAAAAAGGCAATTGAAACTAATTACCTTGTGACAGTATGTGTGCATATCACTCCATCTGAGAACTTAAAAACTGGAAAGTGTAGCCAAACCACTAAAACTGACAAATCGCCAGTTCACCTGGCGTCAACACTACCAACAGTGAACTCATGCTCACCTGCTAAGAGCCCGCCATTTACGTTACGAAGAGAGGTAACTCCGTGTGTATCCTAATTATTCGGACCAATCAACAGCGGGTAGGGCCTATCGTCTTTTGCGACAAGTTTTAAACCAGTTTTTTTTTTTTTGGGGGGGGTGGTTTTTTTGTTGTTGTTGTTTCTAAAATGACCTGTGTTTACTTTGAATGTTGCAACAGAATGTGAATGCAGCAGTATTGTTTTGTTTTTTTTGTGTTTTTTGTTTGTTTGGGGTTGTTGTTTTTTGTGTTTTGTTGTTGTTGGGTTTTTTTTTGCGGGGGTTGGGGGGGTAGTTGCCTTCCTCCCACCCACACAAGACTGTAAAGGTGGACAAAAAGGGAGTATGGTCATAGGCAGAGATAGTGGATGGAAAGGGGAGGGGGTGGAGAAGGGAGGACAGGAGAAGGGAGTGGAATGGCTGGAATGGGGGTGGGAGGCAGGAGGGACAGACAAGCCTGGTGTCCTTAGAGTCTGCCCATACAATCTCTGTTGCCAGTTGGTTCCAGTTACACATTGTGCGGAAGAAGAAGCAGCATCTATACTGTAGTTCTGTTGTGCTGTCTGGAATGTGCAGTCATGGGTCTATATCTACTCAATAGTCACTGGTCCTTCAGCACTCACACTAGTACCAAAAGAAGGGAAGGGATGATGATGGGGTGGGGGAGGAGGGATGGGGGGCAAGTAAGCCTACATCAGCCATGGGTGCCACCATGTCTCCCAGAAAAATGATTCCTGTCCCTTCCCATGACGATAACTGTTTATGTTTCATCAGAAACGGCCTGGAAAGACTTCCTACCTAGACTATATTTGTCATCCAGTTCAGCCTACCATAATTATTAGCCTATAGCCTCGCTCGTTTTGGTTTCACATGTCTACAGTTCCCGAGCTGTCACAGGCTCTTTTTTCTCTCCCTATCAATGATTTGCTTAATCTTAACACACCAACATCGACTCGAATAAGTATGAAAAACAGAATACAGACTAATAAGTGTAAATAACTCAATTTAGCTCCCTAGAGTGTCTAATGGGTTTTTTAATCGCTTTATCAACTTGTTCTTTTGCCTTAGTGTGGATTTTACGTTGTTAGGCTTGGTAGTAGGGATGCCATTTCCAAAGGGCCCCGACCAAACACCAAAACATGTTAAAAATTGTCGAAAAGTCAATACAAATACAAGTAAAAGATGTCGACTAACTAAATAAACATCAATATCCAAAATGGCAGGCGTGTTGTTTTTACAACACACACACACACACACACAACACACACACACACACACACACACACACACACACACACACAACAATCTAGCCTTATCCTATCTTTTCTAACTTCCTAAAATCCTTAGTGACTCAAAACTTTCCCGGTTGAAGAAATTTCCACCTTTTTGATGTAGCTTTATAGCTGGCCAAGGCACATCCACCCTCACAGGCAATCTGCTATGAACGTTCGATGAAATGGTGTGTGCATTTTTCATAACCTAGGATTGGACTTAAAAGAAAATACGATGAAAAGCGCCAATGGTACATTTTAGACAACGTGAAGCGCGCGTACAAACCCAAAGCCGGTGTTTTTGGTGTGGTCTGGAGAGGTGTGGTTTATGGGAGGTCATTAGTGGAGCCTGTGGGACCTGATCACCAGGTGTATTGGTGTTGAGGGGGGATTAGTGGACCACAAACACACCGTTGCCTGAACGAGTAATGACAGTGCTCTTCCCATCTGTCTGTCTGATTGTCTGACTGACTGACCGGCTGTCTGTCTGTCTGTCTATCTATCTGTGTGACTGTGTCTGTCTCTGTCTGCCTGTCTGTCTGTGTGTCTCTCTCTCTGTGTCTCTCTCTCTGTCTCTCTCTCTCTGTCTCTCTCTCTCTCTCTCTCCATCTATCTATCTATCTATCTATCTATCTATCTATCTATCTATCTATCTATCTTGTCAGTCTCCCAATTGATTTGATTTTGTTGATGTCAGATTTAGACGGACAATTCAAATATCAGGGATTTCTCTTTCACAAATTCTCTCTGTCTCTGTCTGTCTGTCTGTCTGTCTGTCTGTCTGTCTGTCTGTCTGTCTCTCTCTCTCTCTCTCTCTTCTCTCTCTCTCTCTCTCTCTCTCTCTCTCTCTCTCTCTCTCTCTCTCTCTCTCTCTCTCTCTCTCTAAACGTATGCCTGTTAGGTCTTTAGTGGGGTGTGTGTGTGTGTGTGTGTGGGGGGGGGGGGGGGGGGGTTATGAACTGACAGCACTGTGGGTGGTTGCAGGTTGATTCAGATGCCCCCTTCCTCTCTCCCTCCACACGCATCGATCATCACACTACTCAGGCTGAACGATGCTGTGGTGATCACCCAAAGGTCCAATGCTTTCCTCACTCCATAGAGAACTGACAATAGTCCTAACAAAGGCACGCACATGGAGCAGTCAGTGACCTTAATGAAGGCATGTAGTAGGTAGGTAGGTAGGTAGGTAGGTAGGTAGGTAGGTGTACAGTGTTTTTGAAGTTATGATGATTTTTTTTTCTTTCTCTCTTTCGTTCCTCGGCAACAGCTCCAAGGTTAGCTGAATGGATGAATTTTTGCGTAGGCCTATGCAACTTATTTTACCCATCACGAAGATAGCCACACTCCAACTTTGGGGATAATGTCTAAACACGACACCAGTGTGCATGCTCTTGTTATCGACTTTTTTGTCATCCGTTCTTAATGGCATGAATGCACTACTCCTCCGAAAGACACAACGGGATTTAACGCGTGCGCAAGATGTTCTAAGCGCGTTTGTAGGCCTACACGGGGCCTCAGTTTTAGTCTTATCAGAAGGACTTTCTGAGGAGTGGAATCAGCACTAATGTTGAGTCTAGGGGGGAAAATCCCCTTGAACGAGCGTCTCGGATGTGGATCGAATCTGGACCCGATCTTGAGCCGTCAATCGCGAGCGCGTGCAGCTTTCTAACCACTAGGCTACCCCTTTTCCTTCCCTGCTTAGAGACTCCTCCTTCATTTGTAGACAGTAGGTCAGCGATAGCCAGTGGCATTAATGGTTCCAACATACCTGGCATGCATCTGCCACTTGGTGAGGGATGAGCTACGCCAGGTTCAACTTCCCCTAAACACACTTGTGCGTTTATGTTTATGTTATGCTATTACATTGCAAACGTCATCTTTTATTCCCTGCGACATCAGAAAAAAAATCAAGGGGAAAGTGTTGTGGCACCTTTCTGTAGGGCTCTTGCCATTTAGGGTGGGGGCAGGGGGGGGGGGGGGGGCACTAATATCATATCACAAACTGATCCACAAAGCTGGAACTTGTTCTTTCTCCCCTGTATGCCTATGGTAAAGAAAACCAGACAGGCGAGCACATGCTTCTGAGATGCACGTTAATCAGCGACCTGAGGAAGATGGTGTAGCCCACGGAGATAACCCAACAGATCAAGCTGTACGGCCCACGAGAGGGGGTGGAAAGGACATGCCATTATTTTTCCCAGACACATTCGACAGTGTAACAGCCGAACCAGAGAAGAGGGGAAGATACCACAAGCTGGAGGAGGAACTTGTTTTCTTTTTATTTGTTTTCTTCATGTTGAAGGACACTACTGAAGTAACTTTACTTAAACGGACATAAATGTCTGCGACACATGTCACACTTGATATATATAAATCATAAGGTCAAATCATTAAGCTATGGTATGGTTCTATCGTTATGAAATTGAGTAACCATTACCAAATTCTTAGATTTGTCCTAAACATCAGAAGCAAATGTCCAATAAAATCTGGTGTAATATATAACAAAATCCTGGTGGAATCTGTAATAAAATCCCCGTGGAATCTGTAATAAATCCCCGTGGAATCTGTAATAAAATCCCGGTGGAATCTATCATAAAATCCGGTGGAATCTGTAATAAAATCCCGGTGGAATCTGTAATAAAATCCTGGTGGAATCTATAATAAAATCCTGGCATAAAAATGATAAAATCCACGTGGAATACATTTTGGGTCCATAATTCCAGCTGTGTAAAGACTCCATAACAGGAACTTGACAGCTGCTGAGAATGGCCACAATAATCATTCAGAGTAAAACTGTGCTCCGAGTTTGCTTTGGTAGTCCGGGGACCCATTGGGCCTGCTACTGAACCTTGGATCTGACCGACAACAAAGAAGTGATGTTTTCACAGGGGACACACACTGATGGAAACTTCATCTTTTATTCATTCACTATAGGTTTCGCCGATTCCCGAGGGAAATCGTCTACTGTTGAGAAAATGTGCAATGTTGTAAACAGATTGAGACCAAAAGAACTGTTAAGTTGGCGCCTGCTTCGTGCTCTTTGTTTCATTACGTTTTCTACCCAGGACGCATGATTACACGATGCCATGGGTTTCCCTGAAAGAATTCTTTTTTTCGTTCCTTGGCTCGAGCTCTGAGGTTCACCAATGGTCAGATTTTTGTGAATGCGACTGAAGTTTTTTTCCCTCACCATTAAGGTAGCCGCATTCCGAATTAGAGGATTTTTTTGAGAAACGATATCCTTGTCTTTTGCTGTGCATGATTCTGTGCCCAGAAGTGATCTTCTTCACTACCCTATTTATTTTAATTGGTCGGGTTGCATCACAGTTCTTGAAAGTGTGGGAAGATATTTGAAGGCTTGTGTATCTAGCAGTTATTACCATAGACTGGGATAGAACAGCTTCCAGAAATTTTGATGAGCAAAAAACCCCTGTTAATCAAAAGGCTGTTTTTTTCAAAAAAGGAAAATAGTGAATAAAGAATGAGAATGTGGAAGCAATTACAGATTAAGAATCTGATCAAACTCTGAGATCCTAGGTTCACAGCGTGTGACCAAAAAGAGCTCTTCTTGAAATTGGAAGATGCGCATTTTATTAAGAACTGTGCAAAACTGAATATTGTTTGGCGGATAATTCAGTTTAAACAAGAAGAAGAAGAAGAAGAAGAAGAAAAGAAGGAAGGGAAGGAGGAGGAGGAGGAGGAGGAGGAGGAGGAGGAGGAGGGAGGAGGAGGAGGAGGAAGAGGAAGAGGAAGAAGAAGAAGAAGAAGAAGAAGAAGGAAGAAGAAGAATTACAACCAGGAAGACAATCAAACTGAATGTCTTTACCTCGGGCCAAAAATGTCAATTATTGATGTCAGCTAAGTGGCAAGGCCTACGATAAAAATTTGTTTTGCTTTAAAGTTTCATGTTAAAATTGCCTTCAGCCATGACAAGCTCTTTGCATAAGAATCTGCACTCTCCTTTAAAAGATCATTTCTGGGAAAAGTCACCTGAAATCGAAATATGGCTGCCTACATTGCAAAGTTCTTGAAAACAGTCACACAAGCAACCCTCTCATCCAGTGTGAATTTTCAGCCTTACTGTGCCTTCCAGGTGTATGTGCGTGACAGAGTGCATGTTCTGGGTGATCTCCAAGGTGTCAAGTATGGAACCAATAACAAGAAAATTGATTTTTATGTCGTTTTTTCTCCCTCTGTCTGGGTGAAATACACTGAGAGATAGAACTCTGTTCAGCTCTTGTCTTCATGACAAAGTTTTACTTCAAATACAATATACTATAAAAAAGGGGGGGAGAGTTTGATTATTTAGTAATGATGATCATATTATATCCAGAATAGTTTTGCTCGAAACGTCAACAGTCTGAAAGGGTCTGTTTTAAAGACTAACTGTTTTATTGATTGATAGCAGCAATAATGAAGTGTCTCAAGCTTTCATTAAGTGAGCTCAGTAATGTTAACAGTCTGAGAGGATCCATTTCAAAGACTGTATGCTTTTTTTTTTTTGACAGACAACAGCAATAGTGAAGTCTCTCAAGCCTTTGATTAAGTGACCTCAGTTATCTTCTTCTTCCGTGTCTGAGGTCAGTTTAGTGCCAAGTCTTGTGTGTCTGCAAAGTAATGTCAGTCTGTCGTCGGTGAAGGTCACGTCTCCAGAATGGGTGACTTGTCCTGTTTTGCTCTGCAGATAAGCTGTCAGTTTTGTCAGCAGATGGGCTTGAAATGAGAATGACCAGAATAAGCCATTTGATTTGTTTTTACAAGATATGGTGGCTCTTTATAAATTCCATGTATTATTATTATTGTTGTTGTGACGACCATTTTTGTCAGTAGTGTTCGCATTATTATTATTATTATTATTATTATTATTATTATTATTATTATTATTATTATTATTATTCATTATCATTGTTGTTTTGTTGTTATTATTATTATTATTATTATTATTATTATTATTATTATTATTATATTATTCATTCATCATTATTATTATTAAGTTACTGATAAACCGCTCTAACTGTGATTGTATGATTTTTTTTCTTCGGTAAACCTTCCTAACTGGTGGTCTCTGATTGATACAGATATCAGTTCTCATTTTGATATAGTTCAGTGGCAGCTTTGGCAAGCCCTATGATTTTTATTTCACTCCTCTGATAGCATTATCACCTTTCTTTATTTTTGGTTTTCTTGTTTCTTTGTTTTTTAAGAAGCGTGTCTCCTTAAAATGGCCAAGAATTAATTTTCCCTGGTAATAATGCTGGGGGCCTGTCGGTATAGATAGCATCCCCACCTTCTGAAAACTTAGTGCTAGGAATTCCCTCTTTTCTATTCTCTCTTCGTTTCTGCCTTGTTCCTTTTCTTCCTACCATGCCGTTCTTGGCTATTTCTTCCTTTTTTTGTCAATTATCCTGCCCTTTTTTTTTCTTCTAATAGTCTTAAATGATAGCCATTCTCCCCATGCCGAAGTCTGTACTGACAGTTTCAGACCTGTGAGTGCAACGTTTGGGGAGGGGGGTGGGGAGGAATACCTTCTCCAAAGCAACATCTCCCATGGGGTTCAGATTATTAAAACTCGGTGGAGAGCCGTATGAAGATGTTACAACGCGAGTTCTCTTTCTAATGAAAAAAAAAAAAGAGTGTACGTGTTAACTTGTGCATGAAAATGCTCCCCGGATTTCAACACGGAATCAGCCAAAACCTGCCTGGGAAATACTCGCATGTGTCGAAGCCAACTCTACAAAACTGTTTCCAGTGGCAAAACGATGCTGTTGGGGGCTTTCAGGAGGGTTATTGAGTGTGCCAACCTAAACATGTGCCTTGACGTTTTCTGGCAGTGGTTTGATCAAATTAATGTCAAAGTGCATTCTAGCTCAGGGAAGTGGGGGGTTGGGGGTACTTCAACAGACTGTCAAATGAAATTCAAGAACGTGGTTTCTGACAATGTCCAGACTTTCAGACCAGCCTGCGTAGAGGCTCGGGAGGGGAGGGGAGGGGAGAGGGAGGAAGAGAGAACAGACGCACTGGAAGGATATGTGTGCTTACAATTTTATCGCTGTACGTGCGTCCTGGTTTCAAAGACTGGGAGACACTGTGTGATAGAGACAGAAGACGAGACAGGAAGAGAGGAGAGAGAGAGAGAGAGAGAGAGAGAGAGAGAGGAGAGGAGGGAGAGAGAGAGAGAGAGAGAGAGTGAGAGAGAGAGAGAGAGAGAGAGAGAGGGGGGGGGGAGAAACGGTTTTGTGGGAGTAAATAACAAATGTGAGACTACTCAACGTAATAACATGACTTTTTTTCCAAATGTAAACATTAAAAAGTATGGAAAATGCATCCACAGCTTATCACAATATGTATGCTCACATTCTTCACTTAGCATCTAAACCTTATCATTAAACATGGACCACACACACACACACACCACACACACACACACACACACACACAACACACACACATAATTACTGATGTCCAGAACAAGGAAAACACATTTCTTGCTCTGTCTGTTGAAATTCTGCTCAATGTTGTGAATACATAATACCAACCATCCTTTTTTCAGGATTTTTTTTGGGTTTTAGCTATGTTTACAGTTTTCTGGTTTTTAAGAAAATTTGGAAATAAAAAAATGCTATATGGCGTGGATTGTATGCTGGTTTACAATACGATCACAAGTATGTCAAAGGAAAAGCTAAATCTGATGGCCTGCTCAAAAACCTTTGGTTTTTTTTTTAAGTTTATAGTCATTCAATGACATGTTAATGTGCAGTCAAAAAAACAAGGTTTAAGGCCTAGCAGACGAACATTGTCCAAGGGAGGCAACGACTGATTACATGTGTATGTTTAGGGAGTCTTGTATTGATTGTTTTATTGGATAGATTTATGTCATCAGAGTTTTGTTTTTTTAAAACAAGAGGCTACAAATGTGCATTAATGTGTGCACTTGATGTAAGCTGAGTTCAGGATGAGATTACTGAAATAGCAACAAACAAACAAAAACTATCCAAATTAACTTTCTGGCACATAGCTGATGAAAATAGTTGTAAGATTTGATTTTTTCAACTTACTGATGAAGAAACAGAGCAAAACTTGCCAGCACTGATTATCAGAACAGTGAAAGTGAAGGAATTTAGATGAGGAAAAATTATCAATCTTTTTCAAAGTTTTTCACACCTGTATTGCCCTTGCGTGACATATTTGTGACAAGTTGATGACAGTGACAAACAAAAACACTATCATGTACATAACAGGTAGCATTAGTAATGTGTTTATTTTAGTTTTGGCTTTTGTGATTTTCACAAACACTTTTTCACTGCTCCCGTTAGAAACAGATTTACATTTGGAATACACTTGTTCTTTGATGGGATTACATGTTGACAGCAAGGACACAGAGATCATGTTGTGTGATTGGATATTTTATTCAGTATAAGCCAGGGATGAGGAGGGATAGCTCAGTGGTCAGAGCCTCGCTTCCCCAACCAAGGTTAAGAAGCATCGAGCATGGTAACCAGTTGAATGGGTGACTATTTGAGCACCTGGCTGTAAATGGGTAACTGTCCTCTTTAGGGTAGAAAAAGTAAGAGCGAGGAAGAGGAGATAGGCGCCACCCTCAATATGCTGGCCCCCCAGAAAACTGAGGTCTTGATGCCTCACTTCCCCTACAACCACATAGGTTATGGGATCACCTTTACTTTTAATAAGACAGCAAATGAAAGGGAAGTCATACTGTGAGTACAATTATGTTTGTCAGCTTCACTTGTGCAGTTAGCTGTCTGTTTTGTTGTTGTTGTTTTGTTATTTGTCATGCAATACTGTCAACTCTCTTGTCTCCCTAGGTAACACACAAGCACACAAGCCCATAGAACCATGCTTCTTTTACTGCCACACCATTTCACAACACAACAATGTTTGACATGTTTTCTTTATTTTTCAACAATATAAATTGACAATCAGCCGAGAACCCTTTTTGCCAGTTTCTCTCTCTGGAAACGCAGGAAACAAAGGACCAGTAGGTTTGGAAACACTGGCTTCAGAAATAAAAAAAAAATTTTCCCACAAAAGAGGCCAGCCGGGATGAAAGAGTTAATCATGTTCTCCTCTGTCCACAAACATAACCACAGAAAAAAAAAAAGGCCGGTAGATAGTTTGGACGCTGATTTTTTTCAGTTTTGCTTCTTTTTGTTGCGTGTTTCTTCTTGGGAGTCGAAAACTGTTGTTTCTTCCTTTTAGGATCAAAATCTGCAACACACAGAATAAAAGCACATCACATACAAGTATATACAACTTGCAATCCCCTCTCCAACCCCCTCCCCTGAAAAAATACACCCAACAATAAACAAAAACACCACCTTCCAACACCACTCAAAAATAAGCAACCCCCCTCAAAATTTTTTTTAACTCTCTTTTCTAAGTCCTTCCTTCTTTCCCTGTAAATGTTTGTGGGTATTGGTGAAAGGTGTGTGAGTATCATGTGTGTGTCTATGTGCGCAATTTTGTAAGATTTCACGATACTTTGAAGGGAAATCTAACCCCTGTAGCTTAACCCCTCTTCTCCTGCTGAATGGATAAGCATGCTGTTTTTTTTGTTTTTGTTTTTTTTGGCCATCTACCATATGCTTCTCAGCCACTGCCACAATCACTGGGTCCACAGCTGTCAGTTTCTCACACTTTCACCTCTCAGCTGCTAATTATCAATCCATCCCATCCCAAGCCAGCCGATGGGGCCAGCTGGCGCTAATTATACCAGGAACTGACTGCACTTGGGACTAGGTAAAAGGAAGGGGCGTGCTAAATTATAGCACTCTGGACTGAGTGACGGGGGAATTGTGAACACCTGTTTACCTGGGGGCTGGAAGGTGAGGGGGATCAGCCCATCCTCCAGTGGTGGGGCAGGATGATGGTGGGGTCCACAGGCACCCAGGCGATGCTCTTGTCAGCCTCCTGCATCATCAGCCCTATGTACTGGGACCGCAGGTCGTAGCTGCCCCTGCACACACACACACATCATCACCACATGCGTGCACACGTACACACACACACATGCGCATGCACACACAAGCACACACACATGCGCATGTGCACACACGCATATGCAACATGCACAACACACACACACACACACACACACACACACACACACACCACACACACACACAGCAAATGCACAACACAAACACACACAACACATACACACACACACACACACACACACACACACACACACAACACACACACACACACACATAACACACACACCACACACACACACACACACACACACACACACACACACACACACACACACACACACATAGAATCAACATAAGTTCCATGCCAGAGTCCAGGAAGATACTTCTTCTTCTTCTTCTTCTTTGTTGATGCTCAGACAGCAACCATTGCTGTCTGTCATGAGCAAAAGTGCATTGTGCTGTCATCAAACCTCTTCTTCTTCTTCTTCTTCTTGGTCAAACGCTCAGACAGCAACCATTGTTGTCTATCATATGAGCGAAAATGTGCTGCACTGCCTTCAAGCGCCTAACAAGTCAGGCCCAGCGCATCCACTTTGGTGTGGGATAGAATTGTTATCTTTGTAGGTCTTTTTGGAATGAAAGGCAGGAGAATGGACCAAGGAGGCACAAAACAGACAAGAAGAAGGGGACAGGAAAAAAAGAAGGAGGAAGAAACAAAGAGAAGGATGGAAAAGAGGGAATTCCTAGCAGATTGTTTCTAGAAGGTGTGGATGCTATTTATTCTGACAGGCTTCTGGCACCTCCATGATGGAAGAAGAGCATTACAATTCTGAAGGCAACCAGTTACAGAGACAGAGGTAGGGGGAAAAAACAGAAAACTTCAAAAGATGGAGGAAGAAGAAGAAGAAGAAGGACTAGTACAAATGGATGCTGCATATGACAATGTCCCTTTAACTGCAATCTTTTCGTTTTTTAAAGGAAATGCTTCATTAAGTCAAACAAGGCACTGACTGATTAAAAAAAAAAAGGAAAAAAAACAGCTATACATTTCAATTTATACAACATTATTGAATAATTTTGTACACAGTAGAAGAGTCTCGGCCACAAAAATTACACAACACACAAGTGGAACACGTAAAGCCACAATACAATTACACAACACAACAACAGTCAAGAAGAAAAAAGTCGCCTTCAGACATATACAATGCAAAAATACAACACAACTACACAACACACACATCAGCTGAAGAAGAAAACAGTCTACACTGTCACAACACCTGATTCATACACACACTCTCCCACGCTACCTCCTGGTGTTGGTGCCAGATCTCACAGAATATGGCTAGCACCTGCTTCATGAGACAGCAGGTAATCCCCAGGTGACAGTCTGAAACAACAGACAATGAAACCAGTTAAAACTTTATACACAGCATTTCACCTTCGATAATAAATATTGTGTATCAAACCAGGTGAGAACTTCCCATGTCATATAAATACCAGGGTATCAAATTGAGACACAGCATTCACCTTAAATAATTCAATATCATGTAACAAACCAGGTGAGGATTTCATTTGTCATTTATGTACCAGGTGTATCATGCCTTCACCAGTATTTCATGCATGTACCTGGGAAGAGTTTCATGTATATCAGGTATCAAACGATACACAGCACTGACCTTAGATAATACATGTCAAACCAGGTAAGAATGTTACTGGCATATAAATTTACCAGTGTATTTAGTATATATCTGGTATAATGTATCATTTCGTGTAACTACCTGAGTAGAATTTCATATAAAAGGTAATGGTACAGGTATCCCATAACCTGTGTGGTTGTTGGGGAGTGGGGCATTAAAGACCTAAGCTTCTTTAGGGGCAAGCATATTGAAGGAGACACACATCTCCTCTCCCTCGCTGCTTTACCTTCCCTGTCCTTAAAGAGGGCAGGTACCCATTTACAGCTGGATGAGCTGGGGGAAGTGTACTGAAGTCAAAGCATATGAACAGTCATCCATCCACTAAGTAACCATGCTCAACATCGCTTAACATAACATGGGGAGAACTTAGGGCTCTGACCACTGAGTTATCCCGTAAAATGATGCAGCGAATGATCTCACCACAATTATTACAACACATGGCCAAACCAGGTGTGAAAGGACAAAAACAAACCCAACCTAGAAAAGTACTATCAACTATGTAGTCTTGCATGGCCCCTACCGCTACAGTTACCTGATGTGTGACTCAACATTAAATCACCCTCTTAGTGCACACACCCAGGGAAAGTCAGTTAGTCTTAGGTAAGTTGGAAGTACATGAACACATTTTCATAATAATTTATTCAATATGCATACAACATAAGCAGACAACAATACACCAGGGGAAAGGCATGAAGCTTCAGCTTATTTTAAGCCCTATTTCTATCAACCTTCTTAGAATAAGATGGAGGTTTATAGACATCACGACTGGTTTAATTCACTGTTCCAAAAAGGCAGCTGAAAACTAATTGCCCATTGTATAATATTTCAGATAAAAAGTCATGACCATTTAGAATGCAACCATCCACAAAAAACAACTAAAAAACCCCATACTCACTCTGTCAGTTTGGTCAGTATGTTGTTCAGCACAGCAAAGGCGTGGTGAGGGCTGAAAGAACACAGACAGTAGTATTGTGGGTCAGAATAACGCTTCTGAACAGTGCACAAATCATGATAAAGAACAGTTAACAACATCATTCTGTGGCTATGTAATTTTTTTTCTTAAATTTTATACCACTTTATGTCACAGCAGATTTCTCTGCATAAAATTTGGGCTGCTCTCCCTGGGAAGAGCGTGTCGCCGCAAGTACAGCACCACTCATTATTTTGTTTTCTTTTTCCTGTCTGCAACTGTGTTTGTTTCCCTACATGAGTTGCTTTTTTCTGCTAAATTTTGCCAGGGACAACCCTCTTGTTGCCCCGGGTTCTTTTATGTTTCATGTTTTTGTTACCAAAAGGTGAATGAGTGTACATTTGGAGATGTGAGCACATACTTGTGTGTATTTACAAGCCTCGATATGTTGACAGTATGTTTTAGAGATGCAGGTGCATGCAAGTGTTTGAATGTACTTCCTCAGTGTTGTAGCTTTTTATGTATACATTTTTTTGTACAAGAGAGAGAGAGGGGGGGGGGGGGAGGAGGAATTTACAATAGTTTGTGATTGTTTTTGCTAGACAACATTATTTGGGGGGGGGTAAAAAATACATGATTACTATCCTTCTACTTTTCTAACACACAATCAAGTAAAATTCTTTGCAGCAAGCTGAAATTTTTATAACAATACCAAAAAAAAAAAACCTGAGAAAATATCTATACATATATATTTTTTTTAAATCTACGCATACTCCACATACAGAGAGAAAGATTCTAATCTCAACTTTAAAAACAACACAAACCCAAGACTTAAAAACTACGTATCTTAGGAAAACAAAAAGTACATCCCCCAAAAACTCCAAAGCAACTGCCATTCCAACATTACCTGAAGTTGAGAGACGATTGGAGAATCTGATTCAGCTGTAGCTCTTCAGTACGCATCACTTCATAGTTCTGCATGTTCACTCGTGCTTTCAAGAAACACAGAACAATTTGCAAAGTCAGAAAGCAAAATTTAAACAGTAAAAATTACAGTGGTAACATGTCATAAAGAAGGATCTGTTTTATTTTGTACAAATACACAAAGAAAGTGGCAGGCAGGACGGTTAAGATGTTCACCCGCCTCATAAATAAACGGTGAGGTTCTGGGTTTGATTCTCAGCCTTGCTCTTTCTTTCCAGTTTGATGAAAAAATCAAACTGAATGTCAAAGTCCTTCGGATGAGACTATAAACTGATGCCCTGCATGCAAATGTATGCAGAACATCTTGCGCACATGTTAAAAACCTGTTACACCTTTTTGAAGAGTAAGCCATGTCGTGCCGGTAGAAACGGATGACAAAACTTCAAAAAACGCATGCACATAGGTGTCGTGTTTAGACACAATCCTGAAGTCAGAATGCAGCTACCTAAACGATGGGGACAAAAACGGTTGCATATGTGCACAAATTTCATCACTGGTAAACCTCAGAGCTCTTGCAAAGGAATGAAAAATAATATTCATACAAATATGCTACTAAAGCAATACGTTGCTCTCTCTCTTTCTCACACATACACACACAGTCTCTCTCTCTCTCTCTCTCTCTCTCTCTCTCTCTCTCTTCTCCTCTCTCCCAAAAGTCATTCGGATGAGACTTTAAACCAAGGCCCCGTGTGCGAACGCACGCAGAACATCTTGTGCACACGTTAAATCCTGTTCCGCTTTTCGTAAGAGTAGGCCATTGTGTGCCGGTGGGAACAGATGACATTTACAAAATTGCAGACACACGGGGACTGGATGTAAAAAAGCACAAGAGTGCTTATTCCGTTATCCTCGATATAAAAGAATAAATCAAATCAAATCAAATCTCTCTAACACACACACACACACACACACACACACACACCACACACACACACACACACACACACACACACAAACTCTCACACACACACACACACACACACACACACACACACACACACACACACACTCACACTCACATGAAATAAATCAAATCAAATCAAATCAAATCACACACACACACACACACACACACACACACACACACACACACACACACACACACACACACACACACACACACACACAAGTTGCTAAGCTAGCAAAACACAAAGGGCAGAATCTTCAGTCTGTGGGTAGTTACCTCTCAACAGGTAGGAGTTAGGTCGCAGGTAGCAGCCCAGCCAGCCCCCCACACACTCACTCAGCGTGTTCTGCTCCAGCCCCTGTGGAACTTGCCGCTCTGGCTTTGCGCTGACGTACACAGCCTTTTCCTGATCACAGTGAAGAAACATCACGGACACAATCATTTTATTTTCTGAAATAAAGCCCCCTCCTCCCATCCTTCTAAAAATTAAAAAAGAAACCCAAAGCCAACAACAGTAACAATTTTTAGTGAGTTTTTAGGCATCTTTTAGCCCAAATTTTCCAACTGTGACACTCCACCACAAAATGAGTCGCTTTGCCCCTCACCCACTTTTCCACTAGGAACCATTTTAGGCAGGTAGGGGCCAAGTTGCCAATTTTCAGATTTTGACTTAATATAAAACTTCAGCCATTCATCTACCTTGTACTGAAGTATCAAGGAATAATTTTCTTTCACTTTGCTTTAAAAGCACAAATTAAAAAACACCCAAGCCCTCATTCTGACCACTTATTACAATGCAAAATTTGTCAATTTCTCATTTTGTCACTTTCTGCAGTTTTATCATTTCAATTTGTTACAACTTTTCATAGAAATGAGATTTTCAATCTGTTTTCTGTATTGAACAGCCTTTTTATTGCCAATTAACAACATGTTAAAACTTATAACTGACCTCTGATGCAATGTGACTCATTATGTAGGGGAGCATCACAAATAATCTTTGACAGTCATGGCCGTTATATGGCATGATACATCACAGGCTGATGTGGTATGAACAATTATAAAAATAAAACAATCTCCAGTAAACATAAAAGGCAATACTTATACACACTCCAAATAAACTAACTTTTAAAAGTTTTACTTCCTCATTTTAACAGACTGAAAAACAAACACTGAAATGCAAGAGTGGGTTTGTTTCTTTTGGGGCGGGTAACTTTTTTTTTTTCAATCAAGTAGTTGACGTGGCCTTTAGCTAAAAACTATATTTCAATGTAATTCACTTCTAAGTCTCATGCCACCATTCTGCTAGAGACTATATTTTAACTCACTTTGAAGCCCCTCTCTTCACCATACCTCCCTCACTCCCTACCTCCTCAAGTGGTTTTCTTTTCAACTTTTTCACACCTTCTAATGGGGGACAGGATAGCCTAGTGGTTAGAACATTGAGCTGGTGATTTGACAGCTATGGTACAAGCCCCCACAAGACACCAACCCATTTGCAGAGAGGATTTTCCCTCTGGGGTTAACAGCAGTACTGACTCAATCACTCTAGAGTTCTTCAAATGAGACTATAAACAGAGGTCCTGTGTGCAAAAGCACACCAATCATCTTGGGCACACACTAAAACCCATTCTGCCTTTCAGCAGAGTGGGCCTGCATGCCAATAAGAACAGGTGATGAATTTTTTTTTTTAAAGTATGCACACTGGTGTTGGTGTTAAGACATCATAATCCCCTAAGTCTCAATGTGGATACAGTAGTCAACAAAAAACGGCTGCTTATGCAAAAATTATCACCACTGGCAAACCTCAGAGCTCAGCCCAGGAACACACACACACACACCACACACACACACACACACACACACACACACACACACACACACACACACACACACACATACACACACATACACAAAGAAATAAAAAATTAAAAAAAAGAGACCAGCTCACCTGTTGCAGCGTGTCTCTGACATAGGCGTGGCTGTTACAGCGCACGATGAGCTGCAGTCCTGCCAGGTCCCACAGGTGGTAACCCACACGGTCCCCAGCACTGCCCGGCTGTGTGTACTGGCCAGGGTCCTCTGTGACACACAGTGTGACTGATATGTTCTGATGTTAGCTGGGGGGTTCATGTAGGTGTTTAGAGTATATAATATATATATATATAAAGGTAAAGGTAAAGGTGTCCCACAACCTAGGCAGTCATAGGGGAGCAAGGCATCAGAGACCTCAGCTTCTCTAGAGGCCAGCATATTGAGGGCGGCACCCATCTCCTCTCTTTCACTGCTTTACCTTCCCTGACCCTGAAGAGGGCAGGAACCCATTTACAGCTGGGTGAACTGGGGGGACTGTACTGAAGCCAAGGCGTGCAAACGGTCACCCAAATATATATATATATATACATATATATATATATATATATATATATATATATATATATATATATATATATATATATATATATATATCTATATATATATACATCTATATATATATATATATATCATAGCAGATTTCTCTGCATGAAATTCGGGCTGCTCTCCCCGGGGAGAGCGCGTCACCACAAGTGCAGCGCCTACCCATTTTTTTTTCTTTTTCCTGCATGCAACTATATTTGTTTCCCTATCAAAGTGGTCGTAGGGGAGCAAGGTGTCAGAGACCTCAGCTTCTCTAGGGGCCAGCATATTGAGGGCAGTGCCTATCTCCTCTCCCTTGCAGTGAGAGAGACGGAGGTCTGAACAATACCAAAAACAAAAAAGAAGAAGAATCACCAGAGCCAGCTGCATGAAAGACACCTAAGAAGACACTATGATTATAAAGACACTACTCACCCTGAGCCCTGACCTTGGCAGTGTTGCCAGGGGTGGACATCTCAGTCAGCAGAGAGTCCAGGTAGCTGGGTGCTGCACTGCAACCTGGGGACACATCAGAGGCATACACACATGATACTGCCTGCATTTGGGGTGCTGTATGATCTATGATGATGATTATTACTACTCATGCATGCACATGCACACACGCATGTGCACATGCATGCACACGCGCATGCACACACATGCATGCATGTGCACACATGCATGCATACATGCACACACACGCATGTGCACACATGCACACACGTGCGTGCACACACACACACACACACACACACATACATATCTATACACATGTGCATGCTATCTGGAAATAAAAATTTGACTTTAACATTGAAACACACACACACACACACACACACACACACACACACACACACACACCCAAAACCCATACACGTGTGCACACTCACACATACGCACACATGCATGCACATATGCACACACACACACACACACACACACACACACACACACACACACACACACACACACACACCACACTACACACTGCCACACATTAATATCACTTCGAGTGAACAGATGTTAAACAGTAGAAAGTCACAAACACACAAACACACACACACACACACACGCACACATGCGCAAACACACACACACACACCACACACACAAACACACACACACACATCACACACACAACCCCCCTCACACCCACACACCCACACACACACACACACACACACACACATATCCATACCACGTGTTGCCATAATCTCGAAAAATATATTCTGACTTGCAACATTGAAACAACAATACACACACAACAACCCTGAACCTACACTAAAATACCCAATACACTGCACACATCACCATCACACACATGCACGCAATGCACACACACACACACAGATCACACACCACAACACACACACACACACACACACATACACACTTGCCATCACATTATATACACCATCAATGACACGACGTAAAACATAGAAACAGCACACACACACACACACCACACACACACACACACACACACAACCTACGACACCAACACACACACACACACTACATATCAAAAACAACACACCTACATATCCTCAATAAATAATAAAAATCAAACAACAACAAAACACACATACACACACACATGCACACACAAACAACCCTCCCCTCACACACACACACACACACACCCACACCCAAAAACCCAAACCCACACCTCAACACACCCATAAATACCAACACACTCACCCACCAAACACTCACCCTCCTTTTTCTCACCCTTCTTCATCGTCGTCGCTTCTTCTATCCCAGGCTTTCCTGGAGCTGATCCAGCCGTGTCCCCCCATCCCTGCACTCTGCTCTGCTGGCTGGGAATCCCATCCCTGTCCTGGTCTCCACAGCTGATGTCACACCATCCCCCCTCCTGCAGCTGAGGGGTCTTCCACCTGTCCTCCACCCTTCCTGCCTTTCTTGCTGCATCTGCCGCGCTCTTCCGCTGCACCTCCGCTGCCTTCCGCTTGGTCTGAGCTGGGCAGAGACTCTGATGATTTTACGCTTCGCACTTTGCCGGGTGGTTCTTGTGAGGTGGTGGAGGCAGTGGCTGCTGTTGTGCTTTCTGCAGGTGTCAGACTGATCGCTGTCTGAAGATGCCGCGCTGGTGTGATTCACGTTCAATGTGCTGCTGCCTTCTGTGCTGGCTGACCTTTTAACTGCCTCGGAGCCTGTAGGGGACTGGAGCTTTTGAGATACGGATCTGGTGATCCTCCTGGGTGACTGGATCTGAGTCAGTTCCACAGAACGATCAGTGACTGAGGTCGTAGATCCCCGGCACCTCATCGAAGATGCTGTGTCTAGAGTTCCAGGTTCGTCTGCGTGCTGACTGCTGTGCACCAGGACTGCCCGAGCTTTTGGCTGGGCTGAGTGCATCAGCAAATACCAGAGCGTCGTCTCGGTGTCGGAATCAGATTCCAGTTCCACTGTCCCTGAGGCCCTCTGGCTGGACCGGGTGCTTCTGGCAGGAGAGCTGAACGACAAACTTGCGTCTGTCTTTCGCTCGTGTTCGAGCATCTTGTCTTCCAAGTCTTCTTGGGTGCTGGCCCATTTCCCGGCCTACCCCCACTCTGAGAGTTCAGGCTCCGACACCTGCATGCTTTCATGCCCACCTTCACCGTCTGTCTTGGAGGCAAGGCCAGACATCTCCATGCCTGACCCTTCAGTGACAGAGCTTCCAGGGATCAGTGTTGGGGTTTACCTTGTCTCTGCCTTCCTCTGCCCCTGTCGTTTCTGCCACTTTCCTGCTGTTGCTCTGCTGGTCAGTTTGTCAGAGCCAAACGTCTCCAAGTCTTCCATGCTGACTGACCCGAACGGATCATCGTCCTCCATCTTGGTGTGCAGAGTACGGCCATGTGCCCTGCTTCTCTCCCCTGCCTCTCCCCCTCTCCTGGTGGCGGTTCCTTCCCGCCCCTGCCCCTGCCTCCCAGAGACCTCCTCTCGTTGTGGGGCTGACAGATGTAGGCGCGCACGGCTTTCCGCAGGTACTGAGCTTTCTTGTCGCAGGCGCTGCGTCGCTTGGAGTACAGAGGTTTGTCCAAGAAGACCACCTTTTGAGAGGCTGCACATTAAGAAAAAATGCGTTTAAAAAAGTAAATGAACAAAGATAGTAAAAAAGGAAAAAAGAGAACAGGAAAACTCTCTATACATACTGAAGACAACTTATTAGAAAAGGAAAAAAAGACAGGAGAAAAATTATCAATATATAAACTGAAGACAACTTATTTTTGATAATCTTGCCATTATTCAAGATGTGATAACAGCAACGATATACTGAAGATTGGAAAAGGTGGCTTAAATCATTACACATGTGTGCTGTGTGATATTAATCAAATGAAAAAAAATGAAACAACACTGTCTTCAGTCCAGCCCTTCACAGTCACCTACACTTGCTGCCAACTTTATCATAGAGTCCTTTTAGCATGTCTGAGTCTTAGAATAATGACCCCAACCCCCTCAAAGTAAACAACAACAAAAAAAAACCCTTCAAACATGATGTATTTTGGTTTTGTCTATAGATCTATTGGTTTTTTCCCCCATCACAAACTTCAAAAGTTTAGACTTTGAAGATCACATCAGATTCTTTCACATTTCCCATGAGACAGGTTAGCAACACAACAAAGCAAGTGCGAATACCATTTTTAACTTTTTGATGACATTACCAGACTATGATTAAGGCCAACAGTTGAACTCCCCCCCCCCCCCCCCCACCCCCACACGACACACATACCCTCCCCTTACCTGCATCATTCCCCACTCTTTGACGATGACCGATTCCCAAGCAACCCAAAATCTGTCAGTTGTCTATGACTGATGGAGACACTTGCACTTGTTGCCACATCATATGCTTGTGCACCAAAGTGGCCAGGTTGACATCCTTGCTGGCAGGCTGCTACAACAAAGATGGAAACAAATTGTGAATCTTAAAAAAATGTGGAATGCTTATGTCACCAACCACTCCTGTTATCATGATGCATCATGAACCAAGGACAGGAAAACTTGACAGTTATCAAGGGGGAAATGTCCACATCTGACTGATTTCTACTGTAACCAAAAGGAATCGCAGAACAAACACACAACGCACACATTTGCACAACACACAACAAACCAACAACACACACCACACACACACACACACACACACACACACACACAACACACACACACACCCCACACACACACACACACACACACACACACACACACACACACACACACACACACACACACAACACATACACACACACACACACACAAAAACTAGATGTAAAAAAGCATTTGAGGCTTATTCCATTATCCTTGATATAAAACAATAAATAAATAAATAAATAAATAACACACACACACACATAAAAAGCACATGAGTGCTTATACCATTATTCTGGATATAAAAGAATAAATAATATAAATAAATAAATAAATAAAATAAAATAAAATAAACTTATGGATAAAATAAATAATGAATAAATGAACAAATAAATGAATGATTAAATAAATAAACACACACACACGCTACTCACACTGACTCACTTGCATCATAACACTCTTGTTTAGTACTCTTGAGGGAATTATAATCAAGTCATTAAAAAAAAGAAAAGTACTGAATCCATTGAGTTTTATTTTGATAACAGCATTATGCCCAGCTAAAAACTCCCCTGCAGAGGACCTTACCTCATGGTTCCACGAGCGCTGACTGCTGCTGTAGACAGCGGAAAGCGAGCGCTGACTTTCTGCAGATCCATGCAAACTGTTCGTCTCAGTCGGGCATTGGGGTTAGGGTTCAGGTCAGGCATCACCACCTTACACTTTGACCCCTGCCCATGACAGAAAGTAATATTAAAGCAAATCACACCCAATAAAAAAAAAAAAATCAATGTAGCAGAAAGTATCAGCACAAGGGTTAAGGTCAGGCTTCACCACCTTGCACTTTGACCCCTGCACATGACAGAAAATAATGTTAAAGTAAATCACATCCAAAGAAAAATAATTATTATAACAGAAAGTATTAGCACAAGGGTTAAACTACATAGCCAAAAAAATTAAAACCAAAACTCCAAACAACAAAACATTCTATATTCTATTGCACGACTGTTTCGAGCATATTTAAACTATTTCATTACTGATGCACTCTGAACCACGGACTGATCATTTCTTATGCAAGTAAAATATTTTCCATTTAAAAAAAAATATTTTTCCCTCTCACTTTCGGACACTGTTTACAACTTTTAACACTTCTATAGAGGGCATCACTTCTGCCTTTCACTTTCTGCAGCTTTCAAGGAACCAGTGAAATATTATATCACTATTTAGTGTATGGACGCTAAAACTGAAGAACTACACCAACAACTGAGGAAAAAAAAACAACTTGTTTAGCAGACCTGAATCTACCAACTTTTGGGAACTTATGATATCTAAACGCTGATGAACTTATATGTGGTAATTTCTTGAACAAAAAGCATCCTTTTCATACAAAACAAATGATAAAACAATAAAGCTTGATAGACCAAAATGTCCAAATAATTTTTTTGAAAGTTGAATTAAAAAATGTCTTGTTGTTGGTGTCTTCAATTTTACTCTGTTCACTTCTAATGCATATTAAAAAACAAAAAAAAAAAAAGTCTTATTCAATTCTGAATTAAAAAAGTATGTAAACCATAAAGAGTTTTCACTTTTGCATACAAACAAAGAGGCTAAGTCATACCAGATCCATACAACAACAACAAAAATGGTGAAAGAGAAGCAGACGACAGACCAGTTCCAGAAGAGTGCGGACCAGAGTCATGGCGGGCAAGGCAGGGGTGGTGGGCCCTGGCTGTTGCAAGTCCACCATCAGCGGCAGTTGGCTGGTGGTGGTGTAGTAGCGGCAGTAACCCTCCGCCCTCTTCCACCCACTCTCTTCCTTCTCCTAAACACACAACAGTCACAGATGCTGTAGATTATATATACACAGGCATGCACACAACATGGGTAAGCATACATACACACATACATGCATGTTTGCTTGCATGTATTTATGCCACACACACAAATACATACACACAAATACATGCCTTTTTATCTTGGATAATGATACAGTGAATTATTTTATTTTCAAATATCATTCTTACTGGAATGTACTCCTCTGAGTTGGAGTATGGCTGCCTATATGGGAGGTACTTGAAAACAGTCATAACATGCAAACTTCTCATTCGGTGTGCAATTTAATCTCATGTGATTCCCAGGTGGATAGAGTGAGTCAGAGTGCACATTCTGGGTGACACCCCGAGTTTTAAGCTGGGAAGCACAACAACAACTGGAATGTAATGTATGTGTGCGTGCGTGCATGTGTGCGTGCGTGTATGCATGTGATGTGTGTGTTGTTCTTTATCACACTGTGTACAACCTTCTGCATACAATTCTCCAACCAAAAGACACAAACACACAAACCCAACAAACCTAACACCTAACCTTAAATTACAGTCAGGGAAATGAAACTCGTAATCATGTCTATTTCACATCCTGCCATACAGGGCATCCATACTGCATGTTCCAGAAGAGACAGAGGACAGGTACTGACTCACCTTGGTGTACTGGTTGACGTGGGCGGGAGGTGGGTGTAGAGGAAGGGGTTCAGCAAGGCTGCCTGCCTCAGGTGGTTCTGACACTGCTCCTGCTCACCCCCCACCTGTAACTGTAGAGCCTGCAACAGGTGGACAACAAGGTGACTGAAGTATACTGCTAACAGTAACTGACGGTAAGTAACAAGAACAACAAAAATCTAGGGGCATTGCACCTGCTCATTGCCCACCTGTAAATGAGACCCTGCATCAGGTAGACCTAAAGTCAACTGCTAGTAACATAACAGGGCATTTTTGGTCTTTTTTTTGTGTGTGAAGAAAACCACTGGCTGACCTGGCCATTGCCCAGTCACTTGACCAAATCATTTTTTGTCCACTAAACCCTCAATACTTTTACCACTGCAGAAAGTCTGGGGGAGTAGGTGAAAAAAGATGGGGAAGGATAGGGGATGGGGAAGGAGGAGGGTGGGAGTGGGTTGGAGTGTGGGTGACACAACATCTGAAAAATCAACAAGTTGTGAAAAAAACAACAAGTAACAAGCATCACCCTCAACCCCCCCGCCACCACCCACCACCCCCCCCACCCACCCAACCCCTTCTATCTTTTCAACCATATTACCAGAAGTAGATTTTATCTTCTTTTTTTCCTGAAATAAAAGCAAGGGAAGTGTGTCAGTAAGTATGTGTGTGTGAGAGGAGTAGGGGAGGGGAGTAGGATTTGGAAAACAGCATCAGGAAAAAATGAAAAGAAGAATAAAACAGGCAGAAGAAAGATAGAAGGAAAATGAACACCATCCACAGTGGTATGGCAGTTCAGTGTGGGAGACTGCCTTCACCCCCACCTATAAAATGGTGGGACAGGGATAGCCCTATGGTCAAACATTGCATTCGAAAGTTTGACGAACCAAGTTCGATTCCCGTTCGAGAGGTTTCACCTGGAGTTAACATCAGTGCTGACTCCCCTCTCCCGAAAAGTCTTTTGGATGAGACTGTAAACCGAGGCTCCATGTGCGAACGCACGCATAACATCTTGTGCACACGTTAAATCCTGTTCCACTTTTCATAAGAGTAGGCCATTGTGTGCCGGTGGGAACAGATGACAATATTTACACAACTGCATACACACGGGGACTGGATGAAAAAAAGCATATGAGTGCTTATCCCATTATCTTCGATATAAAAGATTTTTTTTTTAATTTTAAATAAAAAATAAAAATAATTATAATCCTTACAACAAGATAGGAATAGATAGACTACAAGATGATGCTTTCCAATAATGCAGGTAACAGCATCATTCAACTGAACGGTGCTCGCTCACCTGAAGCTCTTGAAGCTCTACACACTCGCTCTCGGTTGGAGGATTGGAGGCGTTGGACATAAACCTCTGGTAGAATTGTTGAACAGAAAAATGTAGCGTATGTGCTGCTCGTGGTTCAGGCATGACTTGGGAGCTTCAGCAGGCTGAGGCCTGAAACATAGGCAGACAACAACACAAATACATGCACACACAAATCGCACACACACGCATGCACGCCGGCACACACACACACACACACACTCACTACTCACACACAATAACACAGTGACACACAACAAACACACACACAAACACACACACACACACAACACACACACACACACACACAACATACTCCCTTAAAAATGTTCAGAAAGTATTAAAGTAAAACCGATTCAACTATTCTGCTAATAAGAATACAAACAGTAAAAGGGGAAACAGAAAAGAAAAAGAAAAACAAACCAGCCTTAAAAGTAAAAGTCACTGAATTTTCATAATATTTCTTGGTATTTTGGGTAAGTAGGTTGGTGTTTTCAAACCTCCTACCTCCCCCAACCCAAATAATTGCTTCTTTTTAAGCAAAATAAAAGAAGGGGAAAAATCACTTATAGATTTTAACCTTTTTCAGTTCCCATTTTATCTAACAATTACTCAAAAAGAACTAATGGTATGGTAGTCAATGCAAAACATAAGCAAGAGACTGTTTCCTTATTACTAGGTATTATTAGTCCCTGTTCTTGGAAGACTTTAGAAATCGGTTGAGTAAAAATTTACAGAGATGTATTTAACATGGGTACATTCAGTCTTTTAAGGCAGGTTAAAAAAACAGTGTAAAAACAGACAGTATAATTGAAAATATATTTGGCGTTTTTTTTTTTTTTTAACAACTACACATTACACTGTTATGTGTATGATTCACTATACCCAGTTACCTTTTTGCTTTATCAGGCACTCTGGATTTGTGCTGAGGTGTTGCAGGGTGTCGTGCCTGCCCCTTGACAGCGTTGCCGGCACCCCCATCCTTCAGGTGACCCTCTGTCCAAGACTGCTGCCTGAGATCTTCCACACCTTGGAGACTTCTACCTGTATCCTGTCCTTGGTGCTCTATTTGTGGCTTAGGATCAGAAACCTCACCCTCCATACCTGCCCAACCCTTGTCCCCGAATGAAGCAGAAGCTGAAGTCATAACACTGGTATCCTTTTGTGGTTCACATTGAAGTGTGTGCTGTTCTGGTTTGATACCTCGAGGTTTCTCATACGACATAGGGACCTCTGAGGAAGGTGGTATTTCTATAGGCACAAACATTCTGCCAGCATCGTTCACACTCTCAGGCGCTGAGGCTTGCTGTAAGGAAGAGGAGGAAGAAGAACAGAAGCAGTAATGTCTTCAGTTCTGAACCCTGTAGCAGTGCTGGCTATTGAGCCATCCTGAGAACTGCTCTCTGAAGCAAGGTCACTGTCCACGCTTGATTGATTCGCACTGTTCTGAAAACTGGACTTGTGGGAGGCGCTGCTTTTGGAGGGAGGGGGAAAGCCCATGGCGTCCATCAGCTTCATGACCCTGTCCTCCAGTGACGGCTCTGGACCTGCCAGTTGTTGGTACACTTCCTCCGTGAAGAAGGCCGTTTTCCCATTGATGGGTTCCTTCCTGGGGACAAAAAAAAAAATAGACAGATAGGTAGGTAGGTGGGTGGGTAGGTTGGCAGGTAGGTGGGTGGGTGGATAGGTAGGTAGATAGGTGGGTGGGTGGGTAGGTAGATAGGTGGTGGGTGGGTGGGTGGGTAGGTAGGTAGGTAGGTAGGTAGACAGACAGACAGACAGACAGACAGACAGACAGACAGACAGACAGACAGACAGACAGACAGACAGACAGACAGACAGACAGACAGACAGACAGGCAGACAGGCAGACACAGACAGAAAGACAGACAGACAGACAGACAGACAGACAGACAGACAAACAGACAGATGCATAGCAACAATCAATACTTGTTTTATTTTCATACCACAGACTATCGGTAAAAGTCTCACAAAGAACCAGAAAGCTTATGAATACCAACAGCCAAACTACCTGATATACATGAAGTTCTTCATCCATAAGAATTCATACATGTATAGGTAACTGACTACTGACTGACTGACTGACTGACTGACTGATTGAATAAATGAATGAAATTGAATGTTTTGAACGAATGAAAGAATGAATGAATGAATGAATGTAAGTACTCACCAAACTAGAGATAGTGGTTTCTCACCCACATTCTTTGTTTCGTCGTCAGCATCCATGATGACAGATTAATCAGATGAATAAGATCATCAATGCTGGAAAGGTATCACCATCACTGGTGTCAGATGGTGTCAGCGATCTATTACTATTTCGATTCTTGTTTTAAAAGTTCCCCCACACTGCAAATAACACAAAAAGTAAGAATTATTGAAAAGAAGCAGTGACTAAACTGTCAGTCAGTGTAACCACAACCATTTGCAAAACAAATGAAAAGGGTGTGTGTGTGTGTGTGTGTGTGTGTGTGTGTGTGTGTGTGTGTGTGTGTGTGTGTGTGTGTGTGTGTGTGTATGTGTGTGTGTGTGTGTGTTGTGTATGTGTTGTTGTGTGTGTGTGTGTGTGTGTGTGTGTGTGTGTGTGTGTGTGTGTGTGTATGTGTGTGTGGATCATCGGATATTAGAATATTATTACATCATTACATGTCTGCATATCTGTGCATGATATGTGTGTATAATGTGTGTGCATGTGTAACTGTAAGTGGTATGTGTGTGTGTGTGTGTGTGTGTGTGTGTGTGTGTGTGTGTGTGTGTGTGTGTGTGTGTGTGTGTGTGTGCGTTCGTGTGTGTGTCAAAGTCACAACTTTATTTCCAGATGGTACCTTGAGTAAGCAATAAGTTTGATTCTTTTTTTTTTCATCAAGCCATCTATCTAAAGAAAACAACAAAAAAACATGTGTGTGTGTTGTGTGTGTGTGTGTGTTGTGTGTGTGTGTGTGTGTGTGTGTGTGTCACACTGTGTGTGTGTGTGTGTGTGTGTGTGTGTGTACTGTGTGTGTGTGTGTGTGTGTGTGTGTGTGTGTGGCGCGCGCGCGGCGCGCCTGTGAGTGAGATTAGTAAGAACTGTGTGACTAAATATGTTTGTGAATTATATATGAATAAATGAGAAGGATAGGGTGGGTGGTTGGGAGTGACAACGAAAGAGGAAGGCAGATTAAGATTAATAGGCAGACACTGAGACAGACAGACAGACAGACACTGTGACAGACAGAGAATTAGACTTTGGGACTAAAAGACCATTGATAACAGATATAATTTTTACAAGTCTCTCATTTCCCTTGCTTAAATAATGCGAGTAGCGAGTCAGTTTGATGAGAAAAAATTGTACATTTTTCGAAACATATTTCAGTTTATGTTAACGTTTACGTACTGTATGATTATGACACCGTTAAAACCAGTCGCAATTACCTGTAGCGTGTATGTTATTGTTATGTGTTTCCCACGTTGACCATACATCAGCCTACCGAGTCTGATTTTAAAGAACAGTAACTCTAGGGCATTTGTCTCGGTAGCACTAACCCTTTTCAAACAATAAGAATACCCAATACAACCCAAACAAGCCCAGTAATACCTACAGACAACCTGTATTATAATTATCTATAGATCTATCACTCAAAGGCCCTATCCCATTGCGTTATGAATATATTACAGACAGACTCTAACCTAACTATCGCAGCATATTTCAAAATAATAATACAATGTAGCTTTTTTTTTCTTTTATGTAGACCTTAACGCTTTGCTTTCATCACTTACTGAAAAACCATTTAGCATGGACCAAATACATGATTGCCATCCCATTGCAATGTTGTGAGACTGAAAACTAATCTTATACTAACGCTCCAGTATATGGCAAACAACTGATAAACAATTAATTGATCATGGTGTATTTGTAATGTGGAAAACGTGGAGAAGGATGCGTTCGGCCAAGTCCGACTGGCCCATACTCACTATGTGATAAAAATTGATGCACAGACACTCAAGTACAAAAGGAAACGACTTCATTTCGGAGAATATTAATTTTATTTATTACATCTGAATTATTTGCAGTCCTTATGGCCTTCAAGTTTTTGTCTGAAGCTGCTATTGCTGTCTCCAAACCTCTATTTTGCGTTGACTCGAAAGCAGTTTATTGGCACTAAAGATCTTGCAGGGAAAAATAAGGAATTACATTTTATTTGAGATAAAATTGTACATTGTATTGCATACAGAGGCACTGCAGCAACTTTTTGCTGGGTCCTGGCCCTTCCCATTGTGGAATTAATTGGAATGAGCTGGATAATTCTTTGGCAAAGCAGGGTGCCTCTGAATGTGGTACTGAAGTGTTTGATTCCAATCTTGCATTGTCGTCGTATGAAACCAATTCTAAAAATGATTAACTTAATTCATTCTAAAATGATGGAAAGTAACTTTGAAAATAGTTCGTGCTCAAGAAAAATGGAAATGTTATACATAAATTGAGACGAAATGCTTGGAATACTAAATATTGTAATAATATATATGTACATGCTGTTGCTATAGATTACTTTCAATTTACCGTTTTATTGTTGGATTGCCCAGTTCCTCTTGAAAAGTATGTAAGGAGAAAAGTAGATATTCATAAAAACTATCCAACTGTTCATCAAGTTTTATATGACTCCAAGCAATTTATAATATCATTGCTGAAGTTATATGTTCTTCTCCCATAACACATCTACTATAAATAGTTGTGGTAGGGCCTATATAATGTAGGCCTGTTAAGTAGGCGTGTATGTATGTATGTACGCTTATGTATGTATAGTAAGAGGAGAGAGGAGAGGAGAGAGAGAGAAGAGAGAGAGAGAGAGACAGACAGAGACAGAGAGACAGAATGAATTATATTCAGAGTAGTAAATATCAACACTGTCGCTGATTGGTCAAAACAGTTCAGGCCTGCACTCAGAGTTATCCTACCCTACCTTGGCATCGATGAACGCAAGTTCACTTCGGGTTCACTGCTGCCGAGATTGCAACTGCTCAGTTACATTCGAGGTCTTTGCTGTAAACTTTCCGAACATAGATGCCATGCTGTCCCTGAACTGTTGATCTTCGAACAGAGACCATTATATTTTATCATTTGGTGAGTTTCTTCTTCGTCTATTACATGCTTCAAGTTCTAAAATACAGCCGGTCTTCTAGATACACTCATGAATGAACTTTCTGTTTCGATTTTAACATGAGAAGCAACCGTATCAAAATAATGGTAAAACACTGCCTGTTAAATATGAAATAATCGCATCTTTAGAACCGAAGAATATGTGTTTGTCAGACACACGCACGCACGCATTAAAAAAAAAATGTAGATAGAATAATTTATTGTTTTGTAAAGTCATTTTTTTGTTACAACTTACATGCACAAAAGAAGCACACAATTTAAACGAATTCTGCAGATCTAAACTTTGGTCAAGGAAGAAATCTTATACAAAATTTTGGTTATATTTTGTTTTTTTGTAAGGAAAATGTGTGTGTGTGGTGTGTGTGTGTGTGTGTGTGTTGTGTGTGTGTGTGTGTGTGTGTGTGCGTGTGTGTGTGTGCATGCGTGCATGTGCGTGCGTGCGTGTGTGTACGTGTTCGTCACTGGGACACTGTGCACACTAAAAATAAAATGTTGAAGGCAGTGTCTTGGGTAAGTTGAACCTGACACCACCTGTTCTTCCCAGGGGGCAGACTGCATAATGCCAGTGACATCCATGCCACAGGGCCTAGCCATTGGTGAACTTTGGAGCTCTAGCTGAGGAATAATGTATTTTTATGTAGTGTATGTTTTGTCATAGTTTATCATTAAAGAGATCAAGGCTATCCCAACCTACCTAATAAATTTTTCCATTATCTGACAGGAAACCAAGAGGTGACCCTGCAAGCTGGAGAGGGATGGATGCTGCCATGTTCAACTTGTCCACAACACACAGCCTGCAGAATCTGTCGCAGTACTCTGATGACTTCCAAAGAGCTGAGGAAGACGTCGAGTTGAGAGGTAAAGACATGATTTTTTACATAATGAATTTAGTGAAACCAAGATTTCATTTGCTGTGGTTATAAAAAATATAATGTAAACAAGCAATGGTACAGCAATGAAAAGCCTGTACATAGACATTGTGTATTCATTGTCTAGACAGGAAACATTTGGTTTTCATAAAACTGAATGGGTCACACAGATCCCCCCCCCACCCCACCCCACCCCAAGAATATTGCATGTAAGATTTATTCAGTCAGTAAGAATTGCCATTTAAAATGTTGGATATGTATCAGCAGCATGAACATGATGAAGTTGAACAAAATGAAACATCTAGAGTGTGGATCTGCAGTCTTTGTGTTAGTCAATTCAGTTCCTTTCCTATAACCTCGTCAGTCAGTATTGGTAGCAGAGTGTGCTGCAATGGACCTGATCAGATCAATGAAGCTGAGGATGTTAGGACAGGTGCTGCAGCAGGTCTAAAATATGTCACCATCTTAAGGCATTGATTTAAAAGACAGTTGTGGAAAGTCATGGTCAGAAGAGTAACAGCAGAGTAAAAAAAAATAATAATAATTTAAAAAGCAAACATTTTCTCATTTACCAAAATTTAAACTCCAAAATTAGAGAAAAATAGAGCATTGCCATTGTTTCATTATTTAGATTCAGATGTAATAGTTGCCAGTCAAAACAAGTTGAATGAGTGGAATAGCACTTGAAAACTATCTTTGTAAACAATGTAATATGAACAATTAAATGTCCAAAGTTTTTTTGTGTCAGTATGTACTATCACATATATCTGTATTCAAGATTGTGTTCATGTTCTGTTATGCATTTTCTCTGATATGTTAAAATTAAAGCTTTTTTTTTAACATCAAAATTAAAATGGCTTTAAATTTGTAATTGATTCACAGCAATATTTGTCTCATCCAATGGCGAGGTACTTGAAAACAGTCATACATGCAAACTCTTCACTCAGTGTCCAATCTTAATCTCACGGTGATTCCCAGGTGGGATGATTGAGTCTAACCAATAAAAAAAGATATATCTGTATATATATAAAGCTGTGCATCAATGCGACTTATAACGTTCAGTCTGCTTCAAGCGTAATTAGTAATATATCTTCAAATAAACTTGATTACCACTTTTATTCTGCTGATGTCCTTGAACTTTGAATTGCTCCAAGAAACCTAAAGCAAATAGGGACCCAGTTATTGATGAAAGAGATAGGAAAATTCTTAAACTGTCTGCACATGCACCTATCATACCTTTAACCTTCACCAAACTATAAAGTAGTAATGATGCTGTTTACAATAATAATGATAATGATAATAAAATATGGAATAATGTAGTGCTGAATCTTGTAAAGCTATAAATCATTTATATAACTTATGCAAAAACCCCAACAAAAACAACCAAAAACGTCACTAATTTCTAGGTGTTTTTCAAAAAACAAAATTCTACCATTATGTTAAATTCAGGGATGATTGTGACCATCAAATTACAGACCAGTCTCATATTGTATCCATTCCAAACCATTTGAGAAACATATCCATAAATAGTGGGGCAGAATAACCTAGAGCATAGAGCATTGCGCTCCTAATCTGATGCCTGGAATCGAGCTACTATTGAGGCACCCATTTTAGAGGATTTTTCCATCTGGAGTTAACATGACATGATTAGTACTGACTCCACTAAAGATGAGACCACAAACCATGGTTCCATGTGTGAATGCACGCAGAACATCTTGCGCATGTCAAAAACTTCTGCTGTTCAGATGCGATCTGTATTGAACCTGACCGCTTGATCACTATTTCGCTGATATGACAAAATAATGTGGAGAGAAAGCACTACTGTGAACTTTGCAGCATTTAGGTCGACCCAGCAGTCCCTCCTTTCGAGACACCCTTGCATTAAAAGCATGCACTGTGACACACACACACACACACACACACACACACACACACACACACAACACACACAACTACATACACACATACATGTATGCACACATAGCACAAACACACTTTCTCCACTCTATCTCTTATTTTGACAGTGTTTTGTTTATTACACTATTTGTTTGTCCTTTTGTTGTCAGATAAATTCCCAGTGTAAAATGGGGAAAGAGAAGCACAAGAAGCGAAAACCGGTTAAAAGGATCGAACCTACAACAGTTCCAGTCCCTGCCTCATCTACCCAGGATGCAACAGCACATGCTCCTCAGACATTGGCCTCTTCAGCCACCAGAGGGTTTGTAGAAAATGAAACCATCTTTTCTTCCACAATCCCAGCATGCGAGGAACCAGCCATCATCATCATCGTCATCATCAAGTCATAGAGGACCTTGTCCTTTCTCCACAATCCCAGCATGCGAGGAGCCGGCCATCATCATCCTTTCTCCACAATCCCAGCATGTGAGGAACCAGCCATCATCATCATCATCATCAAGTCATAGTGGACCTTTTCCTTTCTGCCACAATCCCAGCATGCAGGAACCAGCCATCACCATCATCCAGTCATAGTGGACCTTGTCCTTTCTCCCTCAATCCCAGCATGCGAGGAACAAGCCATCATCATCATCATCAAGTCATAGTGGACCTTGTCAACTGGGTCTGGGTGACTGGATGTCTCTGCTGGGGTACCAGACCTCTGAACTGATGTTCAGAGCCACATGTGGCTTTATCGCTTTGTTAGGCCCCTGGGTAGAGGACAGAGAGTTGAGGATAGGAAACCATGGAGAAAAGCCCTGAACGGCTTTGACATTGGGGATCTGGAGCACAGGCCAGCATGGGCCATGGTGCTTCAGAACACTTCAGGGGGCCAACATGATGAGAGCAGTGAGCAATTGCAGAAAATCGCTGTTGAGCGTAAAGTGGAAAAGAGGCAGAGATGCAAGGCCCCCTGCTGTGCAGGCTCCCACAGCTCACAGGCATGTTGACATAAAACACCTGTGAAGCTCCTGTTTGTATCGCTCAAACAGGGAAGTGACTCGAGTCACAATGTGCATTGCTCCGCTCTGATTGAATGTTGCCCCAGAAGTGGTGTTCTAGGCTTGCTTCCTGTGCATCTCTACAGCTACGAGCGACGCTGCCACAATGAGACAAACAGCACAACCTGGATGATGCACACCCGTGATCAAACTCGATCTATGGAGACCTCTACTACTACTACTACTACTAGTGTGCATTTGACTACTCAGTCAGTTGCCTTTAAACAATCACTGGTCACCAATTTAAGATTGCATTAACTCAAGCTAAAAGAAATAAAATAGAATAAAACAAATAAAATAGAATGTAAAATTTAAAAGAAATAAAATAAAAATGCAACTAAAAATCAGAAACAGTTAAATAAAATGTAAAAAAGTAGTTTAAACCTAAAAAGTAGATAAAAAGGCAGGGAATAAAAGAGCAATCATGGTGACAGTGATCTAAGTGTTTAAAAAAAATCTGCAAAGGCAGAGATAAATTTGATGAGGGATAGTGATTCATCACCCCTTCACAGTGTTAAAGGTTCCTAACACCTCTTCCTGTCCTTTATTCCATGGGAGTTTAATGGGGCGATAAAGTCATCATGTGGCTCGTACTGACGTTTGGTGGAATGGTACATCAGCTGGACAGAAAGCTCACCTGGACCCCACAAATGAGCAACATGCACAGCAGAAGCCTCAGAAATATGGCCCTGATGAAGAAGCTGACCTAAAGTCACTGACACTGGAAGCACTGAACACCAAACACCTCCCATTGCCTGGGCAAGAGCATACACAGGTGGGTCTGCTGAAGAAGCTGTGAAAAATGGAGGAAGCGAGGGTACATCAGATTTCTTCATAGGAAGACCATCAGCAAGTCTCTGGCCACTGGCACCCTGTCCTCCAATGACCGTGCTGAAGCCTGTGCACTGCCACTTGCAGCCCAAACTCTCAACCAGGAGGACACTCTACCCACCAACACAGTGTTCCTGACTGACTGCAAGTCCATCCTGCAGAGTCTCCAGGCACCAGGAGAGGAGCAAATCCTAAGGGACATCAAACAAGAACTATGGTGGTGCTGCAATGGATCCCTTCCCACTGTGGTATAGAGGGCAACAAAGAGGCAGACCGCCTGTCCAAGGCAGGTAGCATCCTGGAGCATCCAGCCCATCCAGTGTCCTACAGTGAAGCAAGGAAGCAGCTTCAAGAAAGCATGGCGCCAATGGCTGGGCATCAGGCAAACATGGCATTTTTGAGCTAGGCAGAGCTGCTCGCGTTGCCATCTTAAGACTGCAAACAGGACACAGCCACCACTTTTCCTATCTTCACCTTCTAAAAACATCCCACTCTGACCAGTGCCCTTGTGGCACAGGCCCACAACCCCCACCCCCTTACTCCCACCTCTCATATCCTGCAGTCTTGTCCTACCTTCAACACGGAGACACCAGATGTGGCCCAGCCCAGTAGAGCTGCAGGAAAATCTCTGGGGACTGATGGGGTCGCAACGACAATCTGCAGACTTTGCCATCCAGACCAGGTTACAAATTTAGCTTATCCAGGGAAAGCAGAAAACGAAAAATACCTCTGCATCACTGCCATCCTCTGGAGAACTCCTACCAGAACCATGTATGTGTGAGTACTTAATTATAGAGTAACAATTGGGGTAATCTGCTTTATCCAAGGTAACAAACTTTGATAGTTTAGCGGTTAGCCAGTTTATCTGACAAAAAGTTAACAGGGTCTTTCTTGAAATGTCAGGGGGGGGTTATCTTAAGAACAAAAAAAATGGTTGTACACCTTTTGATTTTTTCCCAGATTGTTTTATATAAAAGGTGACATCCCTGATCTGGCAGTCATGGTTGGTGGGGCTATAACAACAGGGAAGAAAATTTGAGGGGATTAGACTCTTGCATCTGAACTTAAGTGAATGGGTTGACATCTCTGAAATGGCCTTTGTGATCAGCAGGGTGATAAGCAGTTTGAAGTAAAATGTATGTGTTAGCTTTTTACTTGTATTTGTCAAGACCTTGTTTACTTATGGTAGCGGCAAATAAAGCAATAGCAGTTTCCAGGGGGAGTATCATGGTGTGAACTTGGCAATAGTTATATTTGCAGGTTAAATGTAAAATAAATATTTTTAGTAGAATAGTTTCTGTGGCCACATTGCTGGAAGTTTTTTTTTTTTCTATGTTCTGAACACTGTGTTTTGTTAGAAGTGACTGTATCTGAATTTAACAAAATTGGTAAAATACACAAAGCTTCATACAGTGTGTAATCAGTCCGTTAATTCACAAAAAATTAAAAATGCATATTGAAATAATTGCGAAGATGTTTGTGGCATTTTCTTCAAGCTCTATTCATTGATCACTGTTCTTATTAAAATCCAGAACTAACTGGATTTACATCAGAAAAGTCATCTGTCTCTGTGTTTCTCACTGTTGTTGTCTTACCTGGTCATTTGTTCCTCATTTGTTTCTGAAACTCTTTCTGTTGTTTTTCTCCCAATTTTGATATTTGGTATGAAATTTGTTTTACCAGGAACCATGTGATGGAGAACAGTCCCAGTCAGGACCACCACCATCAGGCTCTGTCGCGTCCTGTTAGCCAAGTCCACTTGGAAATGCTGCCAGTCATGTTATGCTTACTGACATGAAGTGGAACCAAGAAAATTTGACTTCACTCCTGTACAAAACAAGGTTAGAAGTTCACTACTTGTTGCAAAACTAAGTTAAAATTTCAACTACTTCTGTACAAAACTAAGGTTAGAATTTCACTATTTCTGTGCAATACTAAGGTTAGAATTTCACTTCTGTGCACAAAACTAAGGTTAGAATTTCACTACTTGTGTACAAAACTGAGGTTAGAATTTCACTACTTGTGTACAAAACTAAGGTTAGAATTTCACTACTTGTGTAAACTGAGGTTAAAATTGAACGACTTGTGTACAAAACTAAGGTTAGAATTAAACGTATCTGACATTCATTTTGGTAAAGTGTCATGCAGTCTAAATATCAACAGATTCTCTTTGAAAAGAACAAAGATACATTAACTGTGGACAGATTTTTTTTTTATCTGATATAAATATAAATCATATGTAAACATTTTTTTTTAAATTCACTTTCTTTGAAAACTTTGCAGTGATATTAAAGGAACATGTCATTTGAGGACCAAAAGTTATCGTGTAATATATCAATGTATTAAAAATTCCAAATATCATAATGAAAAATTGTTTGGGGAACATTAAAAAAAATATCAATAACTGATGATGAAAAATCAAGGGAGAAAACACTAGAGGTTAAGAGGTCTTAGAAATCTGAGGTATAAAGCCTGTCACCAGGGGCCTCACACCTGTATGAAGCCTGTTTTTATCTTTATCATTTCACATTATCTTCTGACTTTTGGTTGGATTTTCCTGTTTTTATCTTTATCATTCTACATTATCTTCTGACTTTTGGTTGGATTTTCCTGTTTTTATCTTTATCATTGTACATTATCTTCTTTTTGTTGGATTTTCCTGTTTTTATCTTTATCATTAGTACATTATCTTCTGACTTTTTGTTGGGTTTTCCTGTTTTCACCTTTTGATGTGATCTGTTTTACCAGGTACCACAGCCAAGACCAGCACCTTGAAACATCACCCCATCACAGCAGCCAGTCCACTGTTCAACACTGCTGTGGGTCCTGTGCATCACTTCCATCATGTCTTCCTGTGTGACGTCAAGCCTGGAAGACATGGTCTTCACTTCTGAACAAAGTCTAGGTAAGATATGTTAACCATACAACTCTGTAAAGTTTTGTGCAGGCTGAAATTTATATCTTCTGAGATACCTAAATTCAATGGAGTCACAGGCTATTTCATATCTTGACAAAACTGGTGTGCTATTTTGGCCATATCTAAAAAAATATGTCACTCTCAGACTGATTAAACCAAACAGTTATCATAGTAAAAAAAAATGTTTTAACTATTTTAAAGATGTACACAGATATTTGTCAACATATTTTCCGTGTGCTAAAAAAAAAAAATTGACTTTCACACACACACACACACAGGCTTACCCCAACCAGAAAATATCCATCAGCTAATCCACAAGAGTGAGTCAAACTGATTTCACATGCAGTAATGTTTCCTCAGGCTAAGGAATCACTTTGAAGTAAAATTTTCTAATATTGCCTTTTTGACAGTGTACCTCTTCTTTGTTACCGTTTTCATCTGTCAAAAAATTGTCAACTGGAGGTAAAGTGAAAAAAAAAAAAATTGAAAAGCATACACACAAAATTGCTGACAGTTATTAAAGGGAAAAAACTGATTTGAAAGGAGACTGACTCAGCTAGCAGCACATGTAGTTTCCTTGGATTGAACACAATTGTTTTAAAAACTTTTTAATCTCTCCCTCCTCCCTCCCCTCTCTCTCTCTTTCTCTTTCCTCTCTGTCTCTCTTCTCTCTCTCTTTTCTCTCTCTCTCTCTCTCTCTCTCTCTCTCTCTCTCTCTCTCTCTCTCCTCTCTCTCTCTCTCTCTCTCTGTTCTCTCTTCTCTCTCTCTCTCTCTCTCTCTCGTCTCTCTCTCTCGTCTCTCTCTCTCTCTCTCTCTCTCTCTCTGTCTCTTCTCTGCTCTCTCTCTCTCTTCTCTCTCTCTCTCTCTCTCTCTCTCTCTTCGCTCTCTTGTTTCTCTCTTCTTCTCTCTCTCTCTCTTCTCTCTGTCTCTCTCTCTGTCTCTCTCCTGTCTCTCTCTCTCGTCTCTCTGTCTCTCTCTCTCGTTCTCTCTCTGTCTCTCTCTGTCTCTCTCTGTCTCTCTCTGTCTCTCTGTCTCTGTCTCTGTCTCTGTCTCTGTCTCTCTCTCTCTCTCTCTCTCTCTCTCTCTCTCTCTCTCTCTCTCTCTCTCTCTCTCTCTCTCTCTCTCTCTCTCTCTTTTCTCTCTCCCTTGCCTTGTCATTGGTTCATGTTCCATTTGTTTCTGTTCCCCTCTGTTGTTGTTTTTTTTCTCCTAATCTTGACATTTGGTATGTAGTCTGTTTTACCAGGAACCATGTGATGGAGAACAGTCCCAGTCAAGACCTTCACCGTCATCATCATCACCAAGAGGTTCATGTAAAACTTGGGGGAAAACGTCGTATTGATCACGAGTGGTGTGCAAAAAACCCCTTACAGTTCCCAGAATCAGTACACCACTATTATTATTCAGTGAATTGATAGACATTAAGACTTTTTATTTCGCATATTATCAGTTTTAAACTTTTAAGCAAATTGCCAAAGTTGAAATATATAAGTTGTGAAGGTAGTACATGATCTGTAAACCTTGAGCTGACCCCTTTCTTTTAGTAACAGTTTTAAGTGTATCACAAATGATTTAAATAATTTATCCCTGAAGTCGGAAAGCAGCTACCTCAGTCATGGGTGGAAACTGTCGCATACACAAAAATTCATCATTGGTAAACCTCGGGAGTTCTCACTGCGGAATGGAAAACTCCACACACACACCCCCAGAAAAGGGAAGAAATGATTCAATCTTCTCACCGAAAAGAAGGAAACAGACAGTAGTGTTTCAAATCTGCATGCAAATAAAAGGAGGTGAATATGTTGTGTGCTTACGAACAACAAAGGAAATGAGATGTGTGTGCATACAGAAAGGGGAAGGGAGGGAAAAAGATCAGATCTGATTTTATAAAAGATTTTCAAAGAAATTGTGTTTGGAAGAAAAGGGTAGAATGCATCTGGAATTATTGGAATTGGGGAAATGAAATTCGTGCTTTATTTTTCCTTCTTATTTCAACTGGAACATAGTTGCAAAACGTTAAATGCTCATGCTGAATTTTTTTTTTTTGCTGCCTTCTGCAACGTCCCTGTACTGCTGTTCCCATGCCGCTCATTTTGATTCCCCTGCCACAGCCATACCCAGATTTGTTATGTCTCACCCTCAGGGTTGGGAGTCCAGAGGTTATGCTAAATGATTTGCAATATTTGTTGTATGATTTCTTTGTGAGAGATGAAAAAGTTTAAAAACTGTCCTCATCCTGAAGTAGTCTTTGATGTGTAGAGGAGTGTTACAAGGTTACAGAAATGCAGGTTAATTTATGCGCTGGCCTACCATGGTATAAAATTGCATTTTGCTGCTGCTACTTTAAATTGTGTCTCTTTGTCCGTAGGACATTACATTAAAGAATTGTTCACCAAATTTTAGATCAGGTCAGAGGTCTCCTACTCCTGGTGACCTTGTAACCCAGTAGGATCTATGCCACCTGTCAGAAATTAACTCCCCAAACAGATTCAATCTGGAGAGAGATGTGCTCTGCCAGATTCCTTTTGCGTAAGACACCCTGAGTAATGCAAAATTGTAAATTGCCCTCTGTTGTAAAGAAGAAAAAAAAGGCAGTCAGAGTTAATGAATGTTGTTTTTTTTATTGTGTGTTTTAAATTTGATTCAGTGATAATAGGGTGTATGCATGCTTGCGTGCGTGAAGTTGTTAAGTGTGTATGTGTATGTGATGAAAGCGTTTTTTAATATGTATCTTAAACTTGTTTTAGTGATAGGGAGTGTGTGTGTGTGTGTGTGTGTGTGTGTGTGTGTGTGTGTGTGTGTGTGTGTGTGTGTGTGTGTGTTAAATGGGATTTAGAGACAGTGTGTGTGTGTGTGTGTTTTTAAACAGGATTCAGTGATTGTGTGTGTGTGTAAGGGTAGGTGGGATGTACATCAGTCTGTAAAAGAGGAATTGAAGGGATGGAGGGGAGGAGTTGGGAAGATGCCAGGCTGAGACATGTATGTTCAGATCAGCAGACATTGACAAAAATGGGGCTGAATAATGCAGAGGAGAAAATGGAGGGAAGTAGATTTTTTAACGTTTTATTTCGGATTTAACCGGTCGTGTAACGGGCTCAATACTTTAGAAATAAATGCGTCATCAGATTTAACCTGTTATGTAGCAGGCTTAATACTTTAGAAATAAATGCGTCATCAGATTTAACCTGTTATGTAGCAGGCTTAATACTTTAGAAATAAATGCGTCATCAGATTTAACCTGTTATGTAGCAGGCTTAATACTTTAGAAATAAATGCGTCATCAGATTTAACCTGTTATGTAACAGGCTGAATACTTTAGAAATAAATGCATCGTCATCATCAGCAGTCCTATGACCAAGATGGATGTTGGGGGGGCATGCCGGACGTGTTGACAGTTTACTCCAGACTGATCCATCTTCAGCCTTTCAAAGCAATAGCGCCATGTCAGGGCCATGAAAAATTGTAGACATGACATCAGTTAGCTGATCACAGAATTGAAGTGCAGGAAATAACTTGCTTTTGGTAGGACTGGTAATTTGATATTTAAAAAGAAAAAGCCAGGTACCATAGTGTCTATGTGCCATTGTGTCCATATGTACAGACCAACCAACCAACTGACCCACAACTCTTTCCCTTATGTTGAAGAATGCTAACACTAACCCTAACCTTATACTAACCATAACTCTAATCCTGACCCTACATGTGGACACAAAGGCAGGTGGACACCTTGATACCTGCTGACAGTCTCAAAACAGAGACACCAGGACTATATACAGTCGGAAAAGTCATCTACCACACATGCAATCTATTGCTATAAAAGTTTTGGTTTGAAACAGTTTTAAATAACGCAATGAAATAAGATTGCTAGCATTGATGGTAAAGTACTAGGCGCAAATTACTCGGAATAAAATCACAAGGATTGCTTTCACTCCGTTACAATTTTTAAAATGAACATTGTAGCTGTTTGCGTTAATCAAAAAAAAAAAAAAACTGTACGAGCAGAGGCAGAGCCTGACATCACAACTGACAGGCAGCACTAGGGGCAGCATCTTTCTTTCACTTAAACAAGCCACACCTACTCTTTGTCACCGAGATCAGATCCCTGGGATCAGAAGCTGTAGGTTTGATGGGGTGGATGGGTGGGGTCTTTGTATTTTAGGGAAAGGATGCCAGGTAGAAGGATGGGATGCCTGCCCTAGAAGGATGATCACTGGATGTGTGTAGGACAAAGAAGTTGGCAATCTGTGAGGGGAAGGGGGGAGGGGTGGGGGGCAGATCAGTGAGAGATTTTTAAAGAAGGAAGGCTGTAAGTTGAGGAGAGTTGTGATTAGAAATTTCAGAAATTCTTAAATGCAGTTCAAGAAATAAATCTTTTCATTAATCATGATTGTATAATCTTAGGGGGTGAGGGAACTGAAGGAAGTGGGTGTGTATACAGGAGGGGGTATAGGAGGGATGGTGATGTTTTTTAGATTTAAAAAAAGGGGGGGGGGATGGGAAGCATGCCCAAGTTGGTGGAAATAGAGGAGTGAAAGGTGTTTGTATGTGTGTCTGTCTGTCTGTCTGTGTCTGACTGACTGACTGACTGACTGACTGACTGACTGACTGACTGTGTGTGTGTGTGTCAGTGTCTGTGCATTTTGTGTGTGTGTGGGGGGGGGGGGGGTATTCTTTTACTAAGAGTATAATGGAATAAGCAGTTATGGCTTTTTTTTTTTTACATCCAGTCCCCATATGTATGCAGTATTGTAAATTTTGTCATCTGTTCCCATTGGTGCACAATGGCCTTCTCTTCTGAAAAGCAGAACTGGTTTTAAAATGTGCACAAGATGTTTTGTGTGTATGGTGTGTGTGTGTGTGTGTGTGTGTGTGTGTGTGTGTGTGTGTGTGTGTGTGTGTGTGTGTGTGTGTAGTCTTGTGTCTGTATGTTGAAAGTGGGGGTGAAGGTATGGTCCCTTATTTCAGTGCAGCAGGCAAATCATGCTGTAGTATACCATGGTATTCCATCACTATTGTATGCTACTGTTAATTCAGCACAAATTAGAGTAAGAAACTGAAGAAGAGTAACTGGAAAAGGACACTCTTTTAATAGAAATAAAAGAATGAAAAGTGAGGTAAAAGGTGGTTGGAGGCCCCAACAAAAACATCTGGGGGCATTGGCATGACTTAAGTGATTTTACATTGATGAGTGCTCATTGCTGCCTGATTTATTGTCTGCTTGCTGGCATTAGTCCAACCTGTGTCATGATTATCTGTGCTTTTTTTCTGTAAGTATGAAACTTCCCTTCAGATGCATTTATTCCAAAATTTCAGTGTAGCAAATGTCGTGAAATAATGTATTCTGGCACATCACTGTGATCACACAGAGTGGTACAGGTTTGTTTTTGTTTATTGTTCAGCTATTCTTCTTGCTTTTACTTTGTGCTCTCATGAAAACTGGGTTGTGTAAAACTAAAAAATGGATTAGGAAATGTGTGTCGGTTTTATTTCAGTGGTTGGACATAAACTGTGCAAGCAGGGTTTTTTTTATGTTTTTTTTGTTTTGTTTTGTTTTAGTTTACAAGCAATTGTACAAAACCATACGCAGTTGGCAATATCTATATTTTTGTTATTGGGTTTAGGTTGCTTTTTTTGGATGGGGGGACTTTAAATCACTTTGTAAAAAGTGAAGAAAACTGGACAGTAGTCTTGTATTTAGAATATTTGCCTTTTCCACTTTTTTTTCTCCTCTTGTCGATCATATCATTCCCACCTTCTGGAAATTGTGTGCTGGACATTTCCACTTTTCTCTTTTTTTTGTTTTGTTTCTGTCTTTCTTCTTATTCTTCTATAATTTCTTGTGCTTATTTTCTGCCTTCCCAATCCCCTCTCCTGCCTTTTTTCAGGCAACTCTTCCAAACAATTTTCTGTTTTCATTATAGGAGTCTCTGCCTGTGTTTTGTTTGTTCTGGCAACCAGGTAGTGAGACTTAGACACTGGGATGGGGACGGGATGTCCATTCTGCAGTGGTATTTGCCCATGTGACACTTTTTATGTCTATTTTTGTACTTAAACATGTTTGTTATCCTTTTTTTTTCCTTTTTTTTTTTTCCTCAGCACAATCTGGTTTATTTGCTTTAAGGAATGAAGTAATTTAGGTATTGTCATTTAATGTTATATTTTTAGATGGACAGTGTTAGATACTTGAAAGTATTAGGAAACATTGGTTTTAAACCTTGAAGTTGAAAGTGGCTTGAGCCACTGAAATTGAAAGAGGTGACAGCCCTGATATGGCTTTCATGGTCGGTAGGGCTATAAACCATATCATGATTATGATCATGATTCTTGTCGATCAGATCATTGACATTTTTTATTTAGATTATTTTTTATATAATTTCTTGGATTTGATTGCCAAGGCTGATATTCCTTTTATTCTTACTTTTTATGTACTCAATTTGAAATGATAGGCTCAAAGTGAAGCAGTTTACTGCTGATACCCTTTTTCTTTTCATCGTAGAAGATAGAATTTGGGTATTGTTAACTGCTGTGTTACCCACTGTACCTACAGATCATTATTCCAACATAGCCTGACATCATTGCTGAAGTTTGTAGAGACTTTATTTTGCTCATGAAGCATTTACCTGTCTTGGGCTGATGTCTTTGTTGTGTGGTTTCTCTTCCCTGTCTATTCCCCAGCTGTAAGGAACATGTCTTTGTTGTGTGGTTTCTCTTCTCTGTCTATTCCCCAGCTGTAAGGAACATGTCTTTGTTGTGGGGTTTGTCTTCCCCAGCTGTAAGGAACATGTCTTTGTTGTGTGGTTTCTCTTCCCTGTCTATTCCCCAGCTGTAAGGAACATGTCTTTGTTGTGTGGTGTCTATTCCCCAGCTGTAAGGAACATGTCTTTGTTGTGTGGTTTCTCTTCCTTGACTATTCCCCAGCTGTAAGGAACAAGTCTTTGTTGTGTGGTTTCTCTTCCCTGTCTATTCCCCAGCTGTAAGGAACATGTCTTTGTTGTGTGGTTTCTCTTCCCTGTCTATTCCCCAGCTGTAAGGAACAAGTCTTTGTTGTGTGGTTTCTCTTCCCCAGCTGTAAGGAACATGTCTTTGTTGTGTGGTTTCTCTCCCACCATTGGTTGCTTGACTTCATTTTTCTTCAGCATGAACATCGAGTATTAGAATAGTGCTGAGTGTAACCCAAATGTAACATTGCCCTTTTGTTGAATGAATTACACAATGCTTTTGAATTGATGTTCAATAATGTTTGGATTTTTTTGTTTTGTTTTGTAAATGTTTGAATACTCATTTTGGAGGCATGAAATTTTTTAACTTTATCTGTGCATTTGAGTATTTGGTTTAGTTTCATGTAGCCATAAACAAGCAATTCCCTTATTTTCATCTTCAACTGGAAGATAGTGTATGTGTTTAGATTTTTGCCTGTATCAATACTTTATTATAGCAATGTCAAGGACATGACTTTAATCATGTTTTTAACCTCTTTATGTAAAATTCTTAGACAATTGTTTTGCATATTTGATAGCTTTATTTAAGTTATGCAGCTTATACCATCCAATTTCTTTTGCCGCCCCCTCCCCCTTTTTCTTATTATTCCATGGTCAAAAATAGTTTTGTGTGCATTACCATAAAATGGCATTTGAAGCTGCTTTCGATTTTTACTCCCATGAAAGGTGAATTTGGAAACCCCATTTGGCAGTGACATGTTAAGCTTTTTTGTTTTTGAGTTGCAAGTATTATCAGTTGTTTTTTTTCCTCTGTTAGTAACCTTCATTAAAAGAATTATCTTCTTTATTTTTGCCCTGTATCTCAACTGAAATTTGCAAAAGTGTGGATAAACTTTTACAGTCAATTTTATTACTTACATCATAAATTGTGTGATGATCCAAGCTTGCCCATCTGAGTGATTGGAGTATGTGTTCTTTTAGAGGACCAACAAATGTTTCCTGTAACTCGTATTATTCAAAATTTTCTGTTTCACAACAGTCCTGTACAAAATTAGTAAATGTATGCCTTAAAAAGTTTCCTTATCAAGTGGTGAGCACACACCATCGGCACGACTACCCAACTGACTTTCTTTCCTGAGAAAAATACAAGCTTTACTCAAAGGCTTCTTGCTTAAAACTTGCAAGCTGTTTTGCACTTAATCATTCAGGGTGTCTGTGATTTCTGGCTGTAAAGATAACATGGCTGGAATTAGGAAGCGTTTTTATTTCTCCTTTGTTTTATAAGCATGGAAAGAAAACAATCATTGTGGTCTGAGATTTCATAGAATGGTGTAAGAATTGTAAAGGAGTCAGTTGGTCAGTCATTGTGTCACAGCTGGTCAGAGCATTGGGAAAAGCCTACCTCTCCTTCAGAGAAGCTGGAGTGGGGTTGGGTAGCTGGCTCGCAGCTGAAATCAAACAATAAGATGAAACTTAAGAATGACTGAAAAAAGCATAGTGTCAAAACTTGAAAAGTAATACAGTTGAGTGCAAAAATCACAAGACTATAAATAAAATGAAATTTTAAAAAATGCCAAAGGTCTTTGTTCAGAGTTCCATTTATGAATGAATGATTGTGTGTCTACCTGTACAGAGTATGTGCACAAGATCTTGGATGCATAGACACTTTTTTATGTGTATTTCCATCTCTCTGGAAAGCTTTTGTGAGATATGCTTTCCAGAAGTGATTTTATACCACTAAAATTAATGTAGATGAGAAGTGTTGGACTTTAGAAGACAGTATGTTTACCTCCATGGATTTGGCATAGCACATCTGATTTCTGCTGTCTTTGCTACTTTGCAATGCCAGCAGCTCAAAAACTTTTTTGTTTAATTATTTTAGTCTATAGGGTTGGTTCAAATGCATGCAAAAATTGATTGAAAAAACCCCAAGCATAAGCTCTAGCAGATGACATTGTCCAAGGGATTTCGGAAACTGAGAGTGCATGTGTACCAAGTTTAAGGAAGTCTTGTGTCAAATGTCATCGTCTTTTAACAATGGGCTTATTTCGGCCCTGGCAGGAAGCTGGACTGTGCACAAAAGACAAGTGTAGAGAGGAAATGCCCCTCCATCCTGCTGTGATCTTTATGTCCCTGTACCTCGGTCAGTGTTGATCAGTACATACTTTGTGACTCTCCACACCCTTACTGGCAATATGTTGTTTGAAGTTGTTTTTTTTCTTTTTTTTTTAACCTGTTCGAGGAGATTTTTCTCCTGGAGTTAACATCAGTGCTGACTCCACTCTCCCCAAAAGTCCTTCAGATGAGACTTTAAACTGAGGCCCCGTATGTGAACGCACGCAGAACATCTTGTGCACACATTAAATCCTGTTCTGCTTTTCGTAAGAGTAGGCCATCGTGTGCCGGTGGGAACAGATGACATTTACAAAACTGCATACACACGGGACTGGATGTAAAAAAGCACAAGAGTGCTTATCCCATTATCCTCGATATAAAAGAATAAAATTTAAAAATAAAATAAAATAGATGAAAACCAACTATAAATCTGCAATATCATATTTGTCCTGTGCATTTGGTAGTAATGTTTAGATAAGGTGTATGAAAGTCACAAGTTTTATTATTGATGAAATAATTTCAGCAATTGAGCTGGCTGAGAACATTGATTGTTGTTGGCACAACAGACTTTGATAGGGATGTGTGTGTGCAAAAATCATAAGGAAATTAGCTTGATGTTAGGTGGTGATATCAAATCAGTACTTCAGTAAGCAAGCCATTTTTTCACATTTTCTCACATTTAATCAGTAAAAAATGTTGGTTGGTTTTTTTATCAAAAATGTATTGTAAGAAATAGGCCTTTACTGCCAAAGGTCTAATTTTATTTTGTGGTTCTGTAGCATTGGAATTGAATACTTTAACCCCAAGCACTGACACTGTTTGAAGGGTTGGGTCCACACTTGTCTTTGAAATTCACAGACATTCCAATTGAAAACAAGAGGTTCACAATGTATCTTGATCTGGGTCAATGACCAGTCACCATGTCAAAAGTGTCCCTGCCAATATTGTACCTTGAACTTGAAGTCATTCGGATGAGACTAGAAACCGAGGCCCCGTGTGCGAACGCACGCAGAACATCTTGTGCACACGTTAAAACCCTGTTCCGCCTTTCGGAAGAGCAGGCCATCGTGTGCCGGTAGGAGCGGATGACAAAATTATTTTTTAAAAAACAGCATGCACACAGGTGTGTGTTTAGACACCAGTCCCTGATGAAAAAAAAAATGGGTAGGCGCTGCACTTGTGGCAACACACTCTCCCCGGGGAGAGCGGCCCGAATTTCACGCAGAGAAATCTGCTGCGACATAAAGTGGTATAAATGAACAATAAATAAATTAATAAAATAAATAAGGGTCTTGGATCCAGACTAAGCTACCTAAAGATAGAAGTAGTAATGTCATTTAATTATTGTCTACACTGCCAGTTCAAGAGCTGCATAACGCTTACAATTTGTTGAATCTTCCAAAAAGTCACACACCTATCGTGACAATGATTCAATCATGTAAAAAGCCACACACCTATCCTGACAATATTTCAATCATGTAAAAAGCCACACACCTATCATGACAATATTTCAATCATGTAAAAAGCCACACACCTATCCTGACAATGACCCAAACATATCCCTTGGCCTAGCAATAACCTATACCTATATGGGCCCCACAAACACCTAACCTTCGTCTGACTATGGTTAAAAAAAATATCCTTGCTTCCCCATCTCTCCCTCCACCCTTTAAGTTTCAAATCAAAAGGCTCTGATAATCGTTAAAAACTTGCGCCAAAATGATTCAGAGGGGCTTTTTCTGGTTTCTCTTGCAGTGGCTCTGGATCGGTATACTTGACAAAGCAGGCACGCTGTACAAGTTTTCGGACGCAACGATAATTATGAATAATTATAAACTTTTTTTCCCACACACACAAACTGCGCCAGCTACTGGTGTAAATCTAAGTGACGAGGCCTACATTATTGTTGCTACGCTTTAAAATCTATGTTGAGATTTGACTTCAGCCATGACAAACTCTTTGCTCAACATTCTGCACACCTTTTTTAAAAGGAGAAAACAAATCCTCTGATAGTCAAGTATGGCTGCCTATAATTATTGTGATGCACTTGAAAAGAGTGCTACGTACAAACTACGTACTGGATCGGTGGTCTAGGTGGTCACGCGCCTTGCCTAGAAAGCAAAAAGTCCGGGTCGGAGTGTGCGGGGTTCGTACCCCGTTTGGACCCAAAACTTTTCCCCATCCATTAGACCCTGAGTGGTGGTCTGGGCGCTAGTTTTTCGGATGAGACGATAAACCGAGGTCCCGTGTGTTACACATCACTATTTAGCGCACGTAAAAGAACCCACGGCAACAAGGGGGTTGTCCCTGGCAAAATCCTGTAGAAAGAAGCCACTCTGATAGGGAAACAAATACAGTTGCATGCAGGAAAAAGAAAAAAAATATGGGTAGGCGCTGCACATGTGGCGACGCGCTCTCACCGGGTAGAGCAGCCCGAATTTCATGCAGAGAAATCTGCTGTGACATAAAGTGGTACAAAATACAAAAAAAAAAAAAAAATTATACACCACTTAAAGTCTCCGCACATTTCCCTGCGTGAAATTCGGGCTGCTCTCCCCAGGGAGAGCGCGTCGCCACAAGAGCAGCGCCACCCATTATTTTTTTTTTCTTTCCTGTCTGCAACTGTATAAATTTTTGTTTCCCTATCAGAGTGTATTTTCAATCTCGCGATTCTTACCAGATTGGGTGAGTGAGTCAGAGTATGTAGTTTTGGATAGCCCCCAGGGTGATGAGTTGGAGAATGCACAAAAATCAACAACAACAACAACAACAACAAATCCAATTCCACTGTTTGCTTATATTCTGCCTTTATTTTGAGGCCCCGCTTTTCCCTGGTTATTCTTCATCCAAAATTCATCATGCAAGTATTTCAGTTTCTTTGCATGTTAACATCAATTTTCGGCTTTTGTGTGTGTTTTTTTGCCCGCCACAATTTATCTGTGTGTGTGTGTGTGTGTGTGTGTGTGTGTGTGTGTGTGTGTGTGTGTGTGTGTGTGTGGGGTGTGTGTGTGTGTGTGTGGTGTGTGTATGTGTGTGTGTACGTGTGTGAGTGAGTGAATGAGTGAGTGAGAGAGAGAGAGAGAGAGAGAGAGAGAGAGAGAGAGAAGAGCTTAGCTCATAATGCATGTCTCATGCATGTTTTTATGCGCCCATTCATCATTTTCCAATCGCCCACTATTTCTTTGATTGAGTTTACCCAGTTCTTCCCAGATGTCAGCAGGTGTACCCATCTATCTTCCGTGTTTGATCCTGACGGATCGAGTGTGCATGTTTTGGAGGCAAAAATCCATTATCTTGACACTGCTCCCTCGCTGAAATTGTTACTTCCCCTATCCTCTCCCCCTCCTCCTTTGTCTGAATTTGCTATTTAACTTTTTAAAGTTTCATACCCAAACCAGTATTTGTGCTATTTTTTCTCGGTTTTTGTCGTGTGTTTTTTTCGTTTTTTTTTGTGTTTTGTTTTGGTTATCTTTGTTGTTTATATATTGTTTAAAGTTTAGGTTTTTTATTTCTTTTGTTTGCCGCATAATTATTATCATGTTAGAAATTCAAGCTCGCTTTTTTCTTGAATCTTTCATGGGTTATGAGTCATCAATGCATTTTGTTCTTGGTCTTTATTTTGTCTTCCGTTTTTGGTATGTGCATGTCTTCTTCAGAATCTACATTTAGGTATTCTATTCTATCTATCCATCCATCCATCCATCCATCTATCTATCTATCTATCTATCTATCTATCTATCTATCTATCTATCTATCTATCTATCTATCTATCTATCTATCTATCTATTTATCTATCTATCTATCTATCTATCTATCTATCTATCTATCTATCTATCTATCTATCTATCTGTCTATCTGTCTATATCTATCTATCTATCTATCTATCTATCTATCTATCTATCTATCTATCTATCTATCTATCTATCTATCTATCTTTTAGTCTGGCGACTGTGGGGGTACTCCTGAAGACTTGACAACCAGTTCCCTCCATTCGTCTCTCTGTTCTGTTTTTCTCTAGGTCTGTCTATTCGCTGATGTCCTCCCATCTCTTTCTTGGTCTGCCTCTTTTTCTTCCTCCTTGGACAGTGCCTTGCAGTGTTGTTTTTTGCAAGACCTTTTGATCTTGTGACATGCCCATACCATTTAAGTTTACGCTTCTTTACGACTGTTGGGGGTTTTCTTCGGGACCAATGGATTGCTGGATTTTGTTATGCACGTCATCATTGCTTATGTGGTCTCTGTATGAGATGCCAAGCAGTCTCCGGAAGTATTTCATCTTTATTGCCTGTACAATTCTCTCCAAGTTTGCAGTCAGGGTCCACGATTCACAGGCATACAGGAATGCGGATATGACAAGTGAGCGCATTAGTCTGATCCAAGAGTTGAGTGACATATTTTATCTTTCCAGATGGTGTTCAGTTTTGACAGTGCTGTTATTGTCTGTGCAATCCTGCATACTACCTCTGGCTTGGATCCCTGGTCTGATACAACGGCTCCCAAGTACTTGAAGCTTTGAACTGTTTCCAGCTTCTGGTCATTGACCCCGATACCAGTGCTGATGCCCTTGGCGTTATTGGTCATCAGTTTGGTCTTCTCTGCACTGATTTCCATGCCATATGTTTTAGAGGCCTTGTTCAGGTGTTCTGTTAGGCTGGCAAGCTCTTGTTCTGATCCTGGTAGTCTGTCAATGTCATCTGCAAAGCGGAGGTTTGTGATTGTTCTGCCACCAATGCTGACTGATCCTTCATGATGTTCCAGTGCATCAGCTATGATTCTCTCAAGGAAGATGTTGAAAAGATTGGGTGAGAGTAGACAGCCCTGCCTTATACCAACTGTTGTGCGAAACCACTCTCCAATGTTGCTGTTGTAGTACACTGCGCTGGTGGCTTTGTTGTACAGCTCTTTGATGACTCTGATCAGGTTTGCATTGATGCTGTTCAATTCATGACAAAGCGTCATGCAATACCCTGTCGAATGCCTTCTTAAAATCAATAAATGCGTGGTAAGAGGTTTTGTTGGTGTTGAAGATACCGCTCACAGAGTATTCTGAAGTTGAATATCTGTTCAGTTGTGCTACGCCCTGCTCTGAAACCTGCTTGTTCCTCAGCAGTGATGGTCTCTGCTTGTGGCTTCAGTCTGTCCAATATGATCTTCAACATGACCTTGCTTGGGTGGCATATGAGACTAATTGTGCGGTAATTCTGGCACTTTTGTAGATTACCTTTCTTGGGGGGGGGGGGGGGGGGGTGATGATGAGTGACTATGTCCATGGTGTTGGCCATTTTCCTGTCTGCCAGATCTTGTTTTAGAGTTTTGGTAGAGCGTTGATCATGGCTTCCCCTCCAGCTTAAACCAATTCAACTGGAATGTTGTCAGCCCCTGCTGACTTCCCCTTTTTCAGCGATCTGACTGCTGTTTCCACTTCTCCTCGTAGAATAGGGTGGCTGTCTGTATCTGTGCTTGTGGGGACATTGAGGACTTCTGGATCTCCTGTGGTTTTGTTGTTATACAGGTTAGAGCAGTATTTTGTGCCATCTGTTCAGAATATCCTGGTCTTCAAGCAGGCACTTCCCGCTTTTGTCTTGAAATATTGAGCATTTTCCCTGTTTCGTGCCAGTCAGGTC
>CM060319.1:12232289-12234789 GCA_030674155.1 Stramonita haemastoma
GAGTGAGGAGAGTATGAGAGAGAGAGAAGAGAGAGAGAGAGAGAGAGAGAGTGATGAGAGAGGGAGAGAGAGAGAGAGAGCATCAGAGATCCCATAATCTGCATCTGTGTCCGCGCACTTCATTCCAGAACGACTTTGAAGCGTTGGATGGGGGAAAGGCTTCTAGAATACTCCTGACAAAGAAAAGCTATCATGAAAAAATTACCAGCTCCTCTGGGAGCGCTCAAAACTTGAAAAGGCGGCCGCCCTTGCCTTGCCTTGTCTCGACTTGCCTCGCCTTTCCTTGCCTCGCCTTGCCTTGCCTCGCCTTGCCTTGCCTTGCTTTGCCTTGCCTTGCCTTGCTGTCTTTCTTCTTTCTTTACGGCGGACATTTGAAGTTTGCCTCTTGATCCCTTTGTTTCCAGGCTTTTTTTGTATTGTGTCAACCGATGTTGATGGAGAGTTTGTCGATTTCTTGGTATTGTGTTGTTGTTGTTTTTTCCTTTTTAAGTTGTTCTGTCTGTCTGTCTGTCTGTCTGTCTGTCTGTCTGTCTGTCTGTCTGTGTCTGTCTGTGTTTCTGGTTTGTGTTGTTTTTTTTTCTTGTATTGTGTTGTTATTTTTTTTTCCTGTTAAGTCTGTGTCTGTCTGTGTCTCTCTGTCTCCCTCTATACATCTGCCTATCTGTCTCTCTCTCTTTAAGAGGAAAGACAGACAGACAGACAGACAGAGACAGAGACAGACAGAGAACAGACAGACAGACAGACAGACAGACAGACGGACAGACAAAAACAGACAGAGAGAGCTCGAACTCGGTGTTTTATTGAAAAAATATGAATAAGCCAGAGGCTTCTTTACACCAGGTCCTCATAAAAATAAACAGAGAGAGGGGAGAGAGAGAGAGAAGGAGAGAGGAGAGGGAGAGAGAGAGAGAGAGAGAGTGAGAGATGAGAGAGAAGAGGGAGGAGAGAGAGAGAGAGAAGAAGGAGAGGAGGAGAGAGAGAGAGAGAGAGTATTTGTTCCTGGTTTTTCTGTTGGTATTTTATTCGTTTCCGTTCTCTCTTTTTACTGTTTGTCTTCAGGCCATAGCTTTCTCTCTTTCCACTTCTTCATCTTTCTTCTTTCCACTTCTTCTTCATCTGTCTGACGTAATGTCAAGGTCACCTTCTGTACTGGGTTGTTCGAAGAAAAGATGTGGGTTTTTGTGTGCAGTACAAGTGGAGATACATTATAAACGATCATTTCACAGTACATTTATCTGAACTGAACCTGTTACACTGGACTGCTGATCTTTTCTTCGTATGTATGTGTCCAGCGTTACTCTTTTTCTTTTCAAGTTGCACTATATTTGTACGCTGCATTATTATTATCATTATTTTATTTTTATCATTTTTATTTATTTATTATATATTTTTAAAATTTTATTATTATTTTTTTTTGTACACCACTTTAAGTCATGGCAGATTTCTTTGTGTGAAATTCTGGCGCGCGTTGTGACAAGTGCAGCGCCACCAATTTTTTTCTTTTTCTTTTTCCTGTCTGCAACTGAATTTGTTCCCCTATCAGAGTGGCTTTTCTCCTCAAAATTTTGCCAGGGATAGCTCTCTTATTGCCGTGGGTTCTTTTACGTGCGCTAAAATAAATCACGTGTAACACACAGAACCTCTATCGTCTCATCCAAAGACTAGCACCCAGACCACCACTCACGGTCTAATGGGTGGGGGTGGATTATTTTGGCCCAAACGAGAATCAACTCCCCGCACACTTCCGATCCGGACTTTTTGCTTTCTAGACAGGTGCGTTACCTCTAGGGATCTATCCACTAAGTCTATTGGGTCTCTGTGGAAAAGAGACTTGACTTACACATTCTCTCTCTCGGGAGCAAGAGCGCTTATTCCGTTATCCTCAATATAGAAGAATCAATCAATCAATCAATCAATCATCAATCAATCAATCAATCAATCGGGGTACAAACAGTGAAACATACGATGACTTGACTTGCACTGATTTTAATCATATCAGCTTCCCACCTGTCTACTCGACAGCTCGCTCTTTTCTGACTCGTTTGGTAGGAACGGATGACGAAATTTAACCAACCATAATTATGCACACGGGGACTGGATGTAAAAAAAAAAAAAGCCCATGATCATTAGCCGATTGTCCTAGAAAATAAAAGAAGAACAATTAAAAAGAAAACCCCGAACAGAAATGAATAATTTCGTTTCATTAGCGCTGCCACTTATTTTTATTTATTTTTTTCAAAAAAACGGTTATGTCACTTTCAACCATTCTAGTTCTCCTCTGTTTTTCTATTGTTTTCTTTAAAACACCACACATACATACATACACGCGCGCGCGTGCACGCCACGCACACACAACACACACACATACACACATCTCTCCTTCGGATAGGACTATAAGCCGAGTTCCCGTGTGCAAACGAGCAAAACATCATGCACACACGTTAGAACTCGAACTACTTTTTGAGAGAGTAGGCAATTGTGTGCCAGTGAGAAGGGATGA
>CM060319.1:12249789-12252289 GCA_030674155.1 Stramonita haemastoma
GAGAGAGAGAGAGAGACAGACAGACAGACAGACGACAGACAGACAGACAGACAGACAGACAGACAGACAGCAGACAGACAGACAGACAGACAGACACACACACAACACACACAACACACACACACACACACACACAACAACACACACACAACACAACACACACACCACACCACAGAGGCAGACAGACAGACAGACGCACATGCACACAAGGGCACTTTCACACACACACACACACACACACACACACACACACACACACACACACACACACACAAGCGCGCACTTGTGCACGCGAGCGTACTTACTCACATACGCATATACACACTGAGACACAGAGTTTCTATATCCAACTATATGTCTGTCTCCCTATCAGTCAGTCAGTCAGTTCTGTCACAGTCAGTCAGTCAGTCAGTCTGTCTGTCAGTCTCTCTGTCTGTCTGCCTGTCTGTCTTGTATTTAGTTGCTTGAATATTTTTGTGTGCTTGTGTATATCATTGTTGTATATGTCTTTTTGTGAAACCCCTTCAATGGTAGCTATGGCCTTTTTTGAATAAATTTCGTTATCGTTATCGTTCGTATCGTTATCGTTATCGTTATCGTTATTCTCTCTCTCTCTCTCTCTCTCTCTCTCTCTCTCTCTCTCTCTCTCTCTCTCTCTCTCTCTCTCTCTCTCTCTCTCTCTCTCTCTCTCTCTCTCTCTCTCTCTCTCTCTCTCTCTCTCTCTCTCTCTCTCTCTCTCTCTCTCTCGTCTCTCCAGCGTGTAGATGCTTAAAATTTGATCTTATTCACTTTTGTATAGAAAGAAATGATTTTTATTTGTTTATTCAAATCTGCAATTTGACAATTTCAGCACTGTAATTCAAGAAAGAAAATGCATATCCTTTTTTTTGAAAAGAGACAATTGTAAAATAAATCAAATCAGTGTTCACAAAATATTTCACAGAATAAAACATTTGAGAGAGAGAGGGAGAGGGAGGGAGGGAGGGAAGGAGAGAGAGGGTGGAGGGAGGGAGAGACAGATGAAGAGGGTGGAGAGAGAGAGAGAGAGAGAGAGAGAGAGAGAGAGAGAGAGAGAGAGAGGAGAGAGAGAGAGGAGAGAGAGGAGAGAGAGAGAGAGAGGAGAGAGAGAGAGAGAGAGAGAGAGAGAGAGAGAGAGAGAGAGAGAGAGAGGAGAGAGAGAGAGAGAGGAGAGAAGAGATGAGAGAGAGAGAGAGAGAGAGAGAGAGAGAGATTTTATTCTTTTATACTTTCATTTCTTTTATTTCAAGAATAATGGAATCAGCACTAGTGTGCTTTTTTTACATCCAGTGTCCGTGTGTATGCATTTTTTTTAGATTTTGTCATCCATTCCTACAGGCACTCAATGGCCTATTCTTCCGATATGTGGAACGGGTCCAAACGTGTGCCTAAGTTGTTCTCCGTGAGAGAGAGAGAGACAGAGACAGATAGAGACAGATAAGAGAGAGCTTTTCGGAAGAGTAGGCCATTGTAAACCGGTGGGAACGGATGACAAAATTTACCAAAGTGCATACACACTGAGACTGGATGTAAAAAAAAAAAGCACATGAGTACTTATTCAATTATCCTCGAAATAAAGAAAAGTTAGTTCATAAAATTAATTTTGTTTGCTTGTTTGGATGGTTGGTTTCCATAACTCAAAATGTTGACAGGATTTCAATGACACGCAAACTTTATTTTAGGTATGCGCATAATATTCAGTGGAACGACTTAATACCGAAAGTAGAAAACCCGCGAGGAGTAGAGGAAGCTGGTTGCAAAATCTTAAGGCGTGCCCCAACGGTCTTCAAGACTATGGGATGCATGAGGTGAGGTGATAATATTCAGTGGAGAAAACAGTAGCTCATGGAAGAGCACACTTTCAAATAGAAAACAAAACGCAAAATTTTCAAACAAAGAAAGGAGAATCCTCATGTGCAATCTCTAAGGTCTCATCAAGGTTTGACACCATGACCCCATATGATAATTAACGAGGGTCAGAGACACGTCAGTCATCTTGTCGGTTGGGATACTTACTAACTGGAGCAAGAGGGAACCAGGGCTATAGGGAGTGTATTGGAAAAACAAAGAACTGACCGTGGCAACAAGGATTGTATTGGAAAGAACTGAGGGAGTGTATTGGAAAAACAAAGAACTGACCATAGCAACAGGGATTGTATTAGAAAGAACTGAGGGAGTGTATGGGAAAAAACAAAGAAATGACCGTAGCAACTTGGGGTGTATTAGAATAACAAAGAACTGAGCTCAGCAACGAAGCAGGCAGCAGACAGGAAACCAAACACGTCAGCAGGAAACAGTATAGCATGTCCTGTAACAATAACTGAATAAATGAATACGCAGATAAAAAAATGACTGAATAGATAAATAAATTCATGAGAAAATTAAGCAAATAAACACGTAAGGGACGGAAATACAACGATTTAACAGTCACACAAAAATATTAGCAGTAATGACAAAGAATAGGCAGTGACAACAAAGAATG
>CM060319.1:12263899-12266399 GCA_030674155.1 Stramonita haemastoma
TAAAGACAACTTTGTTCCCCATGTGCTCATGAAGAAGAGTTAATGGTAAGAACAATACACGTTGGAGACTAGTCTAAGTGCAGAGTAAATCACTGAACGTGTTATATGAATGTTGTGGAATCTCATTTTGTCCATGTTTGTGAAGAAAGATTTATTTCCTATGTTCAGTTGTTGGTGAAATAGTGTTGACTGCTGATTGTTATGGTTGGGTTATATTGCTGATGCATGTTGATATGTATGATGAATTTATGATTTGGAAGTGATAAGTCTGTAAATGAGTTGACGTGCCGGCCACAGTATACAAACAAAACATGTCAAATGCTATGTTAATGTGCAATGCCATCCCACACAGCATAGGTTCAATTTTTTTTTTTTAATTTATCAGTAAACACTGACATGAAGACAAGGTTTTAGCCTTTTGACAATGTTGTATAGGTGCACAGCGTATGTCACGATTGATCTCTTACTTAATGATGTGTTGATGCACAGTGAACGTCAGTGTTCAAGTTTGTATTTTCCAGCATACGCCGTGGCAAAACGTGACAGTAGTGGAAGAGTTAATGATTTAGTTGGCTAATCAAATCAAATGCCTTTGTTTTGAAGAATCAAGAAGCAAATTGAAATGGCTGCCATTCTGGGCTCAGACTGGTTTTCTTGGCCTTGAGGAATGAAGTGGATCATTTATTTTGTCAGTTAATGTTTGTTATTTTTTCAGATTAGTGGTCAGTGTTCAATAGTTGAAGGGATTGGACGGTATTGCTCTTGAACTTGAAGTGGATGTTATGGGAGATGCTGGAATTGATGAAGGTGACAGCTCTGATATGACCTTTGGCCTTGTGATCAGTGGGGCTATAAGCAATATAAGATGAAATGAAATGGAGAAGACATCTTTAAGTTTGGGTCTTTCCAATTGACATTGTAACCTGGACTGTTCCCTCACCCAGCAGACTATGTGTGATGGCCTATGTGCTGACTTTTGGATGTGATGATAGACGGAGGTTTTGTTTGAAACATACTTCTATCACATGAGGAAGAACCAATGGCAACAAGAGAGTTGCCCCTGGAAAAAACATTGTCAAAAATTATGAATGTCATAGAGAAACAATGGTACTACACATGGAGATGAAGAAAAGAAATTAAAGGGCAGCATTGCATGTACAAGGACATGCTCTCCCTTGGTTGCGGAGGGGGGGGGGGGGGGTATTTGTGATTTTTCTACCAGTTCTATTGGAAATGGGAGGTAAATGATATAATTATATTGTATAGGAAAACCAATGGAAGGAAATCTGACACGTAGGCTGTCTTCTAAATAGAAATTGCAAAGTTGCAGTAATTAAATTGCTTTTTTAAATCCTTTAATTCTTCTGCAGCAGTATTGTGAGGAATGGAGATTCAAATATATGCTTTTTACTTTGTTTTGTTGTTTTTGACACTATTTTACTTTCATTTATAGATCAACACAGAGAGAATATTCAAGGGACACACACACACACACACACTCACACAAGAACATTTATACTCTGGAGTTAACATCAGTGCTGACTCCACTCCCCCAAAAGTCCTTCAGATGAGACTATGAACTGAGGTCCCATGTGCAAACACATGCAGAACATCTTGTGCACAGATTAAAACCCATTCTGCTTTTCAGAAGAGTAGGTGATTGTGTGCCAGTAGGAATGGATGACAAATTTGACAAAACTGCATACACATGGGGACTGGATGTAAACGACACATGAGTGCTTATTTCATTGTCCTCAAAATAAAAGATTAAAAATAAAAATGAAGTGGACAGTGGTAGACTATTAACCTTTCGGGATATTAACACTTGGTGCAAACAGGGTGATGATTTTTTCAGATGTTTTAAATTAGAACATGGTGTAAGTTATTATGAGTAATATTTTTGGTTTCTGTTGCCATTATGTGTGTGGTAGTGTGTGTGTGCGTGTATGAATTCATTCTCCATTTAATGATCAAAGAAATTCTTGTGTGATAAAGAGAATATGGAGGGTGCTTTGCAATAAAAGGCATATTTTATTGAAAGATTGTTCTGGCTTTTTGGTGTGTGTGTGTGTGTGTGTGTGTGTGTGTGTGTGTGTGTGTGTGTGTGTGTGTTCTTATCTTTTTACATGTACTTTTCATTTTTTATGATGCAATCTGACATATGACATGTCATTATCAGGCAGTTTGCATACACTTATTTGCGCTTTATTCAACTCAAATCATCAGTATGACAGTAGTAGACACCCATCAGTTTCGGAAGACTATGGAGTAGTGCTCTAGTCTTTTTAGAGCACAAAGCCTGGGTAAGTGAGTATGGAGGGCAAACTGTTACCCATGAACGTCTTAACAATCCTGCCACCTTCCTTCCTTCCACCTTCCCAGCATGACAAGTAATGGGAGATAAGCAATATACTCGCTGCTAGTGGCTAGATTACCTCCCGTAACAAACAAAAGAACTAACCGTTTCATCTCAGTTGCAGAAGTGTGACACTGTACTGAA
>CM060319.1:12273899-12311399 GCA_030674155.1 Stramonita haemastoma
CCTGGTGTGCATGTGCGTGTGCATGTGCGTGCGTGTGTGTGTGTGTGTGTGTGTTTGTGTGTGTGTGTGTGTGTGTGTGTGGTGTGTGTGTGTGTGTGTGTGTGTGTGTGTGTGTGTGTGAGAGAGAGAGATTCTTTTATTTTGGAGATAATGGAATAAACACTCTTATGCTTGTTTACATCCGGTTTCCGTCTGTATGCAGTTTTCGTAAATTTTGTCCTCCGTTCCCACCAGCCCACAGTGGCGTGCGTATTCATTGGAAAATCGGAAAAGGTTTAAACATGTGCGCAAGGTGTACTGTGCATGTCCCTGCATGGGACCTTGGTTTATAGTCTCATCAGAAGGATTTTGGGGCAGTCGAGTTGGAAGTAATGTTAACCCCAGGAGCAGATATCTCTTTGAATGGGATTCAAACCATGGCCAGCAGATCTTTTATTTATTTTTAAAATTTAGTTTATACCACTTTATGTCACAGCAGATTTCTGTGCGTGAAATTCGGGCTGCTCTCCTCCCCGGGGAGAGCGCGTTGCCACAAGTGCAGTGCCTACCCGCTATTTTTTTCTTCAGGGATGGTGTCCAAACACTGTGTGCATGCTGGTTTTTAAAAAATAATTTTGTCATCCACTCCTACCGGCACACGATGGCCTGCTCTTCCGAAAGGCGGAACAGAGTTTTAACGTGTACGCAAGATGTTCTGCGTGTGTTCGCACTTGGGGTCTCCGTTTAATGTCTCATCCAAATTACTTTGACATTCAGTTTGGTTTTTCGTCAAACTGGGAAGAAAGGGCGAGGCTGGGTACGAACCCAGAACCTCACGGTTTACTTGTTGGCAGGCGAACTTCTTAACCATCTGCTACCTTCCTTCCACGAGTGCATTGCACATCGCTTTAACCAACCAAGCTATCCCGTCCCATGTGTGTGTGTTTGTTTTATTTATTTATTTATTTATTTATTTATTTATTTATTTATTTATTTATTTTATTTAGTTATTCTTTTTCTATCCAGGATAATGGAATAAGCACTCATGTGCTTTTTTACATCCAGTCCCCATGTGTATGCAGTTGTGTAAATCTTGTCATCTGTTCCCACCGGCACACAACGGCCTACTCTTACAAAAAGCGGTACAGGATTTAACATGTGCGCAAGATGTTCTGCTTGCGTTTGCACATGGGTTCTCGGTTTATAGTCTCATCCAAAAGACTTAGTCTCATCGGAAGCACAAGAATGTTCTGACCACTAGGCTATCCCATCCCTTGGCACTGCGTATATATGTGTGTGTGTGTGTTGTGTGTGTGTGTGTGTGTGTGTGTGTGTGTGTGTGTGGTACTTTGCATGTTTTTATTTATTCATGTATTTATTCTTTTATGTTCAGGATAATGGAATAAGCACTCATGTGCTTTTTTACATCCAGTCCCCCTGTGTATGCAGGTTTGTAAATCTTGTCATCTGTTCCCACTGGCACACAATGGCCTTCTCTTATGAAAAGCAGAACAGGATTTAATGTGTGCGCAAGGTGTTTTGCGTGCGTTCGCACACACGCATCAGTTTAGTCTTACCTGAAGGACTTTTGAGGAGAGTGGGGTCAGCACTGATGTTAAGTCCAGGGGGAAAAAAGCCCTCGAATGGGAATCGAACCTGGAGCGCAATGTTCTGACCACTAGGGTATCCCATACCCCATATATGTGTGTGTGTGTGTGTGTGTGTGTGTGTGTGGTGTGTGTGTGTGTGTGTGTGTGTGTGTGTGTGTTTGCCTCTGTGTGTGTGTGTTTGCCTCCATGTGTGTGTGTGTGTTCATGGTAGTGTGTGTGTGTGTGTGTGTGTTCATGTTAGTGTGTGTGACTCTGTGTGTGTGTGTGTGTGTGTGTGTGTGTGTGTGTGTGTGTGTGGTGTGGTGATTCTGTGTGTTGTGTGTGTGTGTGTGTGTGTGTGTGTGTGTGTGTGTGTGTTGTGTTGTGTGTTTGTGTGTGTGTATGTGTGTGTGTGTGTTTGTGTTGTGTGTTGTGTGTGTGTGTACCTTTGTGTGGTTGTGTGTTCATGTTAGTCTCTGTGTGTATGTCACTCTGTGTGTGTGTGTGTGTGTGTGTGTGCGTGTGAGAGAGAGAGAGAGAGAGAGAGAGAGAGAGAGAGAGAGAGAGAGAGAGAGAGAGGAGAGAGAGAGAGAGAGAGACTGTGTGTGTGTGTGTGTGTGTGTGTGTGTGTGTGTGTGTGTGTGTGTTTCTGTGTGTGTGTTGTTTTGTGTTGTGTTGTGTTGTGTTGTATTGTGTGTTGTGTGTGTGTGTTGTGTGCGTTGTGGTCTGGTGTGTGTGTGTGTGTGTTATGTGTGTCTGTCTTTGTGTCATGTGTGTTGCGTGTGTGTGTGTTTGTTATTGTTGTTGCTGTCTATATATGTCCAAGAATGTATGGCAGAACCAATCCCCACCTGTCAACAAAAACCCAAGTACACAGAGTTGTGGTGGCCCTGCCTGTTGTATGGTTCAGAACCCTGGGTCCTGTGCTGTCGTCAGCTGATCAAGCTGTTGGAGCACTTCCATCAACGCTGCTCTCCTTCCTTCCATCAATACTGCTCTCCTTCCATCAACGCTGCCTTCCTTCCATCAACACTGCTTTTCTTCCATCAACACTGCTTTCCTTCCATCAACGCTGCCTTCCTTCCATCAATGCTGCCTTCCTTCCATCAAGGCTGCCTTCCTTCCATCAACACTGCTTTTCTTCCATCAACACTGCTTTCCTTCCATCAATGCTGCCTTCCTTCCATCAACGCTGCCTTCCTTCCATTAACGCTAAATTTCTTCCTTCCATCAATGCTGCCATCCTTCCATCAACGCTGACTTCCTTCCATCCTTAGCATCCAGTGGCAAGATAACATCACCAATGAAGAAATTCTTCACGTAGTCAACCTGCCTGGTCTGGAGTCCATAGTGCTGCAGCGGCAACTTGGTTGGGCTGAGGATAGATCTAGGATGGAGGACACAGGAAAAACTGAAACTGTCTTCCTTGGCCAGCTGAAACAGGGCAGAGGTCACTGCTGCGTTCCCAGGAAAGTCTTCAGAGACTTAGTGAAGAAGCAGTAGCTGCAATAGGCAGAAATCCAGCACCAGACATGGCATTGGGACAAGTTTTGCTATACCACCCAGAGAGCCAGCAGTAAGTTTGAACTTCAGAGAAGCATCACAGCAAAAGAGAGGTGGGAATGTGCAATGGGTTGATAAGTGAAGTTGGCTGTAAGACAGTTCTGAAAGCCCCCTTGTTCATGGTAGAGTAGATTGGTTTGGGATTCCCTTTTCTCAGTACCCCTTTCAGTTGAGGATATTTCTGTGTTAACATTGTGACTTCAGTTCAGGTAGGGATAGGTAAGCCTGTGGAGTAACCACGTTTTTCAGTACTCTATGTGTCTGTTGTTAGTATGTTTTATTTATTTTATGTTTTATTTTATTTCAAGAATAATGAAATAAGCACTCATGTGCTTTTTTTTTTTTAACAGCTGGTCCCTATATGTATTCAGTTTTAAAATTTTGTCATCTGTTCCTACTGGCACACAATGCTTCTGAAATGGAACAGGCTTTAACATGTGTGCAAGATGTTCTGGATGCATTTGCACACATGGTCTCGATTTATAGTCTCATTTGAGGGACTTTTGGGGGAGTAAAGTTGGTGCTGGTGGTATGTGTGCATGTGTTTGTGTGTGTGTGTGTAGATGTGTGTGTATGTGTGTGTGTAGATGTGTGTGTATGTGTGTGTGTCCATGTGTGTATGTATGTGTGTATGTGTGTGTTGTGTGTGTGCATGCGTGCGTGTATGAGTAGAACACTACATGTGCATGTGTATGTGTGTGAGAGAGTAGGGAAGAGAGAGAGACAGATAGAGAGAGCCCAAAGCGATATACCTGTTAGAAATCAGTTGTGTACATTTTGTTTCTTTGTACTGTTGTACAACCTTCCCCACCTCCCATCCTTTGGCCTTTCCCCTGTTGTCAAGGATACCTTCTGTCCTCAGTATGACTCCACACAGTCTGTGTGGAGCTGATGCCATCATGATAGATTTACTGATAGTCAGGATTCCCTCTGTCGTCAGTACAGTCTGGGTTAACAGGTCAGTGTGTTAATATCCAATGTCAGTACAGTCTGGGTTGTTAGGTCAGTGTGTTAATATTCAAAGTCAGTACAGTCTGGGTTGTTAGGTCAGTGTGTTAATATTCAGTCAGTACAGTCTGGGTTGTTAGGTCAGTGTGTTAATATCCAAAGTCAGTACAGTCTGGGTTGAGAGGTCAGTGTGAAAGTCAGTACAGTCTGGGTTGCAAAACTGCTGGTGTGTTGTGCACTGAGTCACCCCTCTCCTCTGTTCAATTCGTTATCATCCCACATAATCCTCTTTAGTTTGAGAACAGCTCAACGTCTGATATCAGCTTGTGCTCTGTTTTTTTTTAAATTTAATATTTTTTTAATTTGTAAGGTACCCCTGGATCAGTTGCAGAATCTGACAGGCTTTTCTGTTTAGGAATGAAGTTGATTTGGATTGTTGTAGACATCAACGTTTCTGTTTCTTAGCTTTTTGATTTAAAATGCTTTGGAACTACCAGATACATGTTCTGCAAAATCTTTTTGAATAGATTAAATGTTCAGTTACCTTCAAGATAGTGCTGGGATTGAGTACTTCAGTATATTTCTTGCTAATATATATATATATATATATATATATATATTTTTTTTTTCAAAGTATTCATGACTTCTCAGGGTGTGGTCAGGCTGGGCACTGTTCAGTAACATAACTGTCCAGTATGAACCAGAAATTATCTCCAGCAGTCTGCAGGACATTGGCACCTGCTGTTAGCTCCGTCATGGAGTTTTTAGATAGCAAGAATCAGGGACTGAAAATAAATAATGAAAATTTAAAAGAAAAACCCCATACAGACACATAGAGAAACACACACACACACACACACACACACACACACACACACACACACACACACACACACCACACACAGAGCAAGACATTTTGACAGGTATGTTGTTGAATGTTTAGAATTATTTATTTTTTAATAAAGATAATCTGTAAAGTGACAGTTTGTTTAAAATGCAAAGCTGTGTCTTAGTAAGCTTTGGTCAGTGATGCCAGTCTTCACATATTAGGGATGAAACAGTTGTTGAATTGACCTCCAGATGGACATAGGCAGATAGCTGTTAACTCGTGTTCAGGTTCAGGAGATGACTGAGTGAGGCTGTCAAAAGCCATCCAAATGGCCGTCATTGGCTTGTAGCTTTATTTCTTTTTCTTCTTCTTTTATTAAATAGAGTTTTGATGTTGCTTTTTCTTAGATACAGGCTGGTCTATGGGATACACACACACACACACACACACACACACACACACACAGAGACACACACACACACACACACACACACACACACACACACACACACACACACACACACACACACACACACCCTCTACTTTGACACTTCTGTTTGACTACTGACACTACTATTTGACTCCAGATACAAGATTGTATCTCGTTATCATAGATACACAACTGTAGCACTTTTAATTTAATTGTATGGAAATGTATATTTTAGACTTAGATACATTGTTATTGTGTTTATGCGATACTTCAAACTTGAATGTATATGACTGTAGTATTTTAAATGCAGACTATATTATATCACTATGCAGCATTCTGAATTTAAATATGACTATAACATGTAGTATTATAAATGTAGAAACATGTCCCCCCACTCCCTTCCAGTAAATCTTGTGTAACCAGAAGCCAGACAGGGATCAGACTGCATGCTTACTCAGTGTAGATTGTTGTGTTCATTTTCTATGCTGCCTTCTGTCACTTCGCAGTGCAGGGACTAGTCCTTTCTGCCAAGCTTTGCTCAGTATTTCCTTAAAAGATTTGTGACTGGCTTTTCTCTAGGGTACTACACATCTCCCAGTTTTACTGACACATTTCCCAAATCTTCTTTAATTAAGTCATATGTAGTTTCCATTGTTCTCTAAGTCATTACACTTTCCCAGTTTTCTGAAAGTCCGTAGATGCTTTACAAGGTTTAGTGTTTGTTTACTGTGACATTTGTGAGGAAGTTTCAGTTGATGCATATCATTGGATATTTCTTTTATTTGGTATCTGATCTGATTAGCTCTCTTCTGTATCAGCATCTTTCTTATCCACATATCAGTCTGAAAAGAATATTAATACATTGTCTTCAGTAGTCGTGTCTGTGTAAACTTACCAGTTTACAAACCTTTCCGGCTCCCTCACCCCCAAACACCTTTACCATGTAAAGACACACACATGTACACATACGCATATATTCGCATATTTAAGCACACATGTTGGGAATAATGGATGCAGAAGACATTAAGATAGAGATAAAGATGACTAAATTTTATTTATTGGTGGTAAAAGATTAGGCAGAATGATTTTATTAAAAAAAAATCTTACTCTCAAAGAGAGAGAGAGAGAGAGAGAGAGAGAGAGAGAGAGAGAGAGAGAGAGAGAGAGAGAGAGAGAGAGATCAACCTTAGGAATACACTTTTTTCCTTTGCTAGACTTCAAAATTCATTTTCAGAACCCAGTGTTGAAGAGACATATTTGTCAGCAGTGAACCCCTGTGGTAAACCATACTCCCTTGCACCCAAAAGCAACTCAGGATTCATTTCTTTCAGGGTTATTAAATGGGAATTCATAAAACCATCACTTAAGGCATGAAAGTCCTTTTCAGAACACACTGAAAACACACACACACACATCCACACACATTCACACAGACACATACATATGCACGCATGCATGCATGCACACATACCTACCTATCCCCACCCTCACACCACCACTTATTCACCCCAGGATGAGGGCAAGCCCCATAGTAGTGATATGGGTGGCTGAAAAGCCCGAGCTGAAAAGCTCGTCCTCTTCCCATATGTAATGGTCAGAAACGCCAAGCAAGAGCACTAAAAGAGAGCAAGTACCGCAAGCTCAGGCTCGAGAAAGCTCCTGTCGTGTTCTTAAGAAAATGGCGCCTGGCCAGAGGCTCCAGGGAAAATGTTTGGGGTCATGTTTGTATACACACAAACATGCACAAGCACGAGCATACACATACTACTACCCGAATACACACACACGCACGCACGCACGCACGCACGCACGCACGCACGCACGCACGCACGCACGCACGCACGCACGCAGAAACTTAAGGGGAGGTGGGGGGATGGACTTGCGATGCCTTGAGGGTTGGTTTGTGGTCCTGGTTTGATAGTTCTGAGGGGGTGATCCTGTGGTGTTGGAGGGTCTTTGGAGGTGGGGGTTTATCACTGGGGTTGTGTTTTGGTCAGCAATATGCTTTGAACACAAAGATGCGTTTTTTTCTCAGGTAGAATTGTGTATTTGCAGGAAAACGTTGGACGAGACTTTCATTTCTCACCAAGAACATTTGTGCATACTGCAACAAAGACTTGCACACTTGTGTGCATATATGTATAAAACACACACACACACACACACACACACACACACACACACACACACACACACACACACACACACACACACACACACACATGCCTGTAAGCGTCTCAACTGGCATACACTGCCAGGTAGAAAACACTGTCTTTCTTGTTAGCTGCATGTCCTCTAAACATGTTCAAGTTCAGCCTGCTGTAGAAGATGTGAGCAAAATTAGCAGGTTCCTCAGGACAGAGTCAGTCACCTGCTAGCTGGATTTTCTCCTTGTTGGCTTTGATTTTCTCCTTGTTGGCTTTGATTTTCTCCTTGTTGGCTTTGATTTTCTCTTTGTTGGCTTTGATTTTCTCTTTGTTGGCATTGATTTTCTGTTTGTTGGCTTTCATTTTCTCATTGTTGGCTTTGATTTTCTCATTGTTGGCTTTGATTTTCTTATTGTTAGCTTTGATTTTCTCTTTGGTGACTTTGATTTTCTCTTTGTTGGCTTTGATTTTCTGTTTTTTGGCTTTGATTTTCTCATTGTTGGCTTCTTTATTAAGGGATTCATTTTCTCATCAGAGTTGGAAATCATGCCTTTACCTGTTCACTCCATGCTCCTTCTCTATTTTTCTGGGGATAATCATTCTTTCCTAGTGACAACTACCATAATCTTTCAGCAAGAAATTTGCAAGCTAAAGTGGTTTTTCTGATTTTTTTCAGCTGCTTCATTTTCTTTTTCCACAATAGAGTATGAAGTCTCATCCATGCCTAGCCTACCCATCATTGCACAAGATTCCCCTGACAAAGCCAAACTGGACAGTCGTTTAGGCAGTGTCAGTTTTCCTTCTTCCAGCTAAGCTGGCCACAATCTAAAACATGTTGACAAAAGCTGTATGTTATGATGAGATATAATGGACTAGCTCCCCTTGTCATCAAAATTATGTCTTAAAGAAAATGTCTGTTTGAAAAAGTAATTGAAACCTAAACACATTTGACTGCACAAAGTGAAGAAGAGAAAAAGACAAACTCAAACACACAATATGTTAAAGATGTTTCTGAATTGGGTCTTTATTCCCCCCCAAAGTCACAGCCATACTTCCTGACTGACTGGTTTAATAGTAATGGTACACACAGCGGACATGAAGCTGTACTTGCAGTGACTGAATAGGATTGGTAGTGTGACTTAGTTATATGATTCTACAGTGGTTTAAACAAAGGGACATGACTATGTAGCACTGTAGAAATAGAAACAGGACTGTGTAGCACTCGGGATGTTTCTACTCTATTCTTTTATCATACCTTTCTAAAGCTGCTATCTTTTTCTCTGAAGACTGAACAATATAATTATTCCTTAGTCATTGTTGGATCACAGCTGTCAGTTTGCCCCTCTTTCAGCTCATCTTAGCTGCTAATTAATCTATCCCAGTCTAGGTGGGGGTGAGCTGGTGCTATTTATAGCAGGAACCCACCACACTTGGATGTGGTAAAAGGAAAGGCACATTAAATTTAGCACTCTTGACTGAGTGAAGTTGGATTTGTGCCTTGTGGGATTCAGTCTGTTTAGCCTTGTGCTCTCTTTTTCTTTTGCCTTACCCATGTGTTTGAAAGAGTTATTTTGTCAAAGAATGTTTGGAATAGATGTGAGTTATCAGACAGGTGTTGTGGTGGGTGACCTCAGCTAGATGGTGCATATTGGGGCTTGGTATAGTCCTGTATTCATGTCAGCATGGAGGACTTCACAGAAAGCTGTCCAGGAGTCAAACGAGTAGATGATAAAGAGTGTTCAGAAACAAGAAAACACTCCACAGCATACTTGTAGATGGTAGAGAGTGTTTAGAAATGTGAACACATTCAACAACATACTTGTAGATAATACACATTAATCAGAAATGTGAAAACATTCAACAACATACTTGTGGATTTTTTTGGGTGGGGGTGGGGGGTTGTTAGCACCTGATTATTTCAGGCTAAAAATTCTTGAAGACGGCTGGTAGCTAGTGAAATGACCTGTAGACAGCTGGGGAAAGTGACATTTCAAGGAGACCAAGTCTCTGTGACTTTTCAGAAATTGTGTTCATTTCGTAACTGTCAGTGTTTTATCTCCCCCTCCCCCACTCTGTTTTACAGGTTTGGGTTGTAAAATCTGTAGTCACACTTTTCCAGGCCCGATAACTCTTTTATCTATAAGAAGCCAAATTGAATCAACTCTACAGATCTCTCTTTTACTTTCTTTGAATGTTCAGGGCATCATAGACACAAGCTTCAATCCTCATACTCACTATCTACCCTTCAATTTCATGCTATTCTTGATCCAGACTGATTTTCAAAGATGCTTTTATTTTTACAACCAAACAAAGAGGAAATTTAGCTGTATAAATTTCTTTTGCTTTAGATTTCCTTTGCTGCTTTATTCTGTCTTCCTAAAGTGGGAGTGTGGGTGCATTTAAGACAGGGCCAAAGACATGAGTAAGCCTTTTGTACCTGCAGGGTGAGTGAGGCACTTCAGGTTTGTTGTGAATGGAGGGGTTGCGTGGGGGTGCTGGCAGAAATAGAAAGCTTTGGTACAGGGAAGTCCTAGTCAGTGTCCATGTTCCTTTGTGTTTGTAATGATACAAGTTATTGGTGCAAGGAAGTCCTAGTCAGTGTCCATGTTCCTTTGTGTTTGTAGTGATACAAGTTGTTGGTACAGGGAAGTCATAGTCAGTGTCCATGTTCCTTTGTGTTTGTAGTGATACAAGTTGTTGGTACAGGGAAGTCCTAGTCAGTGTCCATGTTCCTTTGTGTTTGTAGTGATACAAGTTGTTGGTGCAGGGAAGTCTTAGTGTTCATGTTCCATTGTATTTGTAGTGATACAAGTTGTTGGTACAGGGAAGTCCTAGTCAGTGTCAATGTTCCTTTGTGTTTGTAGTGATACAAGTTGTTGGTACAGGGAAACTTGTTCTAGTTAGTGTCCATGTTCCTTTAGAGTATTTTTCTGCTTGTTGGGTTATCAAATGGGAATCTTTCAAGATTTTCCTCTATCTTTTTGTGGTAGACATGTTGCTTTGAAAGGTTGACTGTCATCCCATTGTATGGGAGTGTTGATTGTTTGTGTCGTCCTGACTATTCTCCACATTTCCTGTCTGCTTAAGAATTGTCACTCCATTTGTTGGCTTCATACAGCAAACATCCTCTCAGCTTTGAAAGTTAGACTTTCAGAGTTTAGCATGTTTTTGCTCCAGTTTCTGTGAAAGTTTTCTTCTTTGTGCATCTGTTGGGAAATTTCTTGTGTAAGGACTGCAGTCTTCACATGTTTGTGTTTCTGCAAGGTTTTCACAGCACTCCTTTTTCCAGCACTGTCTGTGACTGACTGTACTAAGGACAGGTCTGCAGTGTGTCAGTGGCTCTCCAGTTCTTCTGAGTTTCTCTCCTTTTTCTTTCTGCCATCCTGTCTAAATCTCTTCCCCCCCCCCCCCCGCTCCTGTCCTTTGTGTGTTGGTTGTGACATGTAGGAAAATATGGATAGAGCCTTGGAGTGAAGTGGAAAAGTGACAGTGAGTAAACGAGTGTGTGTGTGTGTGTGTGTGTGTGTGTGTGTGTGTGTGTGTGTGTGTGTGTGTGTGTGTGTGTGCGTGTGTGTGTGTGTTTGTGTGTGTGTGTGTGTGTGAATATGTGCATGTTTGTGTGTGCATGTGTGCGTGTGCGCGCATATGTGTATGTGTGTGTGTTTGTGTGTGTAGAGCAGTGGTTGGAGTGGCAATGATAGTAGTGGTAGCTGTAGCAGTAGTAATGGTAGTAAAGTATGATGATAGCAGAAGAAGAAATGGTAGTATTCCATCTAGTGTCTGTCTACGTCAGTGTTACTAGATCCGCATGAGTAAGAGAGAGACAGAGAGAGTGTGTGTAAATGAGGGAGAGAGAGAGAATGGTGTGTGTGTGGTGTGTGTGTGTGTGTGTGTGTGTGTGTGTGTGTGTGTGTGTGTGTACACATGTGCTGGTACCGCTTCCTTCTCCGTGAAGGTCCTTCAAAATATGCTGCACCCTGTTTAAACAGCCGGTCATCTGTTGTGGCTGGTGGTTGCCAAAGGGGTCATAGCCAGGGAGTGGGGATTAGCTGCCACTGCCTAGAAAGCACTCCCTAGGGCCAGTGTCTCTAGTAGCCCCAGAAAACCAAAACCCAACTCCTGTCCTTTCTGTGTAGCTTAGCCTCTAAGTCTGGCAGGATTGTTTCCACTGATAGGAGGACTGGTTAGACTAGGAAAGTAGGAAAGCAGTTTTTTTGGGGGGGGGGGGGGGGGGGGGGGGGGGGGGGGGGGGGATGCAAGAACTTGTAGCCTAGGAAGGTGGTTTTTAGGGGGGTGTAGGGAGAAATCATTAGCCTGGGAAAGTGGTTACCCTGGAAGGCAGGTGGGGTTTTTTTTGGTGTTTTTTTTTTTGGGGGGGGGAGTATGGCTAATAATAGAAACAGCAGAAGTGCATCCCTAATTCTGCCCTTGTTCAAAGCAGACACATGTCATTGCAGTCAGCATCCTGGATAGATTCAGAATGGTCAGAGTGAGGTCCAAGGCTTTCTACACACCAGCGGAGACTGAACCCTGTCTACAAATGTTTTGTTTTGGGTTTTTTGTTTGTTGTGATTTTCTGATTTGGTTTGAAAGTCACTTCAGCCAGAGTTGTAATGAAGTCTTCCGAAGTGAACTACTGTGACACATCAGACAGGAGTGGGTGTGAATTGCTGTGACACATCAGGCAGGAGTGGGTGTGAACTGCTGTGACACATCAGACAGGAGTGAGTGAGAACTGCTGTGACACGTCAGACAGGAGTGAGTGAGAACTGCTGTGACACGTCAGACAGGAGTGGGTGTTAACTACTGTGACACATCAGACAGGAGTGAGTGAGAACTGCTGTGCACATTCAGCTTCCTCCATACATGTCAGACATGGATCCCTGACAGCACATAGAGAAAACAGATTCCAAGCCATTGACACAAAGTTTCCCTGCAAGATACTGAACATCAAATAAACTGAGCTGTCACCAGTGTTCTATTGTCCATGTGTCAGCAAGTGTGACATACCATGAAAAACAGACGAGCTGCTTGTATATGTGTCACACTGTCTGTTACCCCATGTGTGTGTGTATGTGTGTGTGTGGGTGTGTGTGTTTCGGTGTGTGTTCATGCGTGCGTGTGTGCGTGCGTGTTTGAGTGTATGTTTGTGAGTCTGTCTCTGTGTGTGTGTTTTGTGTGGTGTGTGTGTGTGTGCGTGCATGTGTGTGAGTGTGTGCATGTGTGTGCGCATGGGCATGTGTGTGTGCTTGTGTGTGTGTGGTGTGTGTGTGTGTGTGTGTGTGTGTGTGTGTGTGTGTGTGTGTGTGTGTGTGAGAGAGAGAGAGAGAGAGAGAGAGAGAGAGAGAGAGAGAAGAGAGAGAGAGAGAGAGAGAGAGAGATAGTGTTTGTGTGTGTGTCTGAGTGTATGTTTGTGTGTCTGTGTGTGTGTGTTTTGTGTGATCTGTGTGTGTGTGTGGGTGTGTGAGTGTGTGTGCATGTGTGTGCGCATGGGCATGTGAGTGTGTGTGCTTGTGTGTGTGTGTGTGTGTTTGTGTTCAATTTTATGTGTGTATGTGTTTTTTATTTTATTTTATTGTTTATTCTTTTATTTGGAGGAAAGTGGAATAAGCACTTGTTTTTTTTTTATACCTAGTCTATTTTATTTTATTTTATACCACTTTATGTCACAACAGATTTCTCTGCCTGAAATTCGGGCTGCTCTCCCCGGGGAGAGCGCGTCGCCACAAGTGCAGCACCTACCCATTATTTTTTTCCCCTCAGGGATGGTGTCTAAACATGACATCTGTGTGCATGCTGGTTTTTAAAAAAAAATTTTGTCATCCACTCCTACTGGCGTACGACGGCCTGCTCTTCCGAAAGGTGGAACAGGGTTTTAAGGTGTGCGCAAGATCTTCTGCGTGCGTTCGCACATAGGGGCCTCGGTTTCTAGTCTCATCCGAATGACTTTGACATTAAGTTTGATTTTTTCATCAAACTGGGAAGAAAGGGCGAGGCCGGGTATGAACCTAGAACCTCAGGGTTTACTTGTTGGCAAGCGAACGTCTTAACTATCCTGCCACCTTCCTTCCTAATAGTCCCCATGTGTATGCAGTTTTGTAAATTTTGTCATCCGTTCTCACTTTCACACAGTGGCCTACTCTTTCGAAAAGCAGAGCAGGATTTAACATGTGCACAAGATGTTCTGTGTGATTTCGCACACATGAGCTCTGTTTATAGTCTCATTCAAAGTACTTTGTGTGTTTGTGTGTGTTTGTCTGTGTGTGCGTGCGTATGTGCGTGTGTGTGTGTGTGAAAACAATTATTTGTAGAAATGGTGTAGTACACAAAATGCAAATGTTTTTACATGACTAATGCATCAAGAAGCTGAAGACATCTGAGGATGGGGGAAGAGGGGGGGGAGGTGATATGCTGCAGATGTTGTTTATTTTCTTTTTTATTCTTTTATATCGAGGCTAAGGGAATAAGTACTCATGTACCTTTTTTTTTTACATCCAGTCCCCATGTGCATGCAGTTTTGTAAATGTTGTCATCTGTTCCCACTGGCACACAGTGACCTACTCTTTTGAAAAGCAGAACAGGATTTAACGTGTGCGCAAGATGTTCTGCGTACATTCACACATGGCCTCGGTTTATAGTCTCATCTGAAGGACTCTTGTGGGAGAGTTGTGGATATTGTGTACATGTATACATACACGTTCATTCTGTGAGTTGTGGACATTGTGTACATGTATACATACACATTCATTCTGTGAGTTGCAAGGTTGGTGTGTGGAGACAGTGAAAGACAGGACTGGGAGTAAGACAGTCAGGACTCTGGCAGAGGTAATTATTTGTATTTTTATTTTATATTTTATACCACTTTATGTCACAACAGATTTCTCTGCATGAAATTTGGGCTGCCCTCCCTGGGAAGAGCGCATTGCCACAAGTGCAGTGCCTACCCATTTTTTTCCCCCCTCAGGGATGGTGTTTAAACACGACACCTGTGTGCATGCTGTTTTTTTAATATTTTTTATAATGTTGTCATCCACTCCTACCGGCACACAATGGCCTGCTCTTCCAAAAGGCAGAGCGGGGTTTTAACATGTGCACAAGATGTTCTGCGTGGGGTTCTTACACGGGGCCTGGGTTTATAGTGTCATTTGAAGGACTTTGACATTCAGTTTGGTTTTTCATCAAACTGGGAAGAAAGGGCGAGGCTGGGTACGAACCCAGAACCTCATGGTTTACTTGTTGGCAGGCAAACGTCTTAACCATCCTACCACCTTCCTTCCACTTTCTTACTCTGTGTGTGTGTATGGGGGGGGGGGGGGGGCAGAGGGAGTGGGTGTATGGGGGAGGTGGGGGGGGAGTGACATGTCAATCTACTGATAATGGTTTCTGTTGCATTCCCAGGTTTTCCATACCAAGAGAACCAGAAAATCAGGTGGCTGACACATTTTCATTAGGTAAGTGTTGTTTGTTTATTTTATTTATTTTATTCTTTTATATCAAGGATAATGGAATGAGCGCTCGTGTGTTTTTTTACATCCAGTCCCCTTGTGTATACAGTTTTGTAGATCTTGTCATCTGTTCCCACTGGTACACAATAGCCTACTCTTACAAAAAGCAGAACAGGATTTATCATGTGTGGAAGATGTTCTCCATGCATTTACACATGGAGCATCGCTTTATAGTCCCATCTGAAGGACTTTTGGGGAGAGTGGAGTTAACACTGATGTTAATTCCAGGGGAAAAATCCCCTCAAACAAGAATTGACCCCGGGTGGTCAAATTGTGAACACAATGTTCTGACCACTAGGCTGTCCCGCCCCCCTGCTCTGTGTATGTGTGTGTGTGTGTGTGTGTGTGTGTGTGTGTGTGTGTGTGTGTGTGTGCGTGCGTGCGTGCGTGCGTGCGTGCGTGCGTGCGTGCGTGCGTGCGTGCGTGCGTGCGTGTGTGTGTTTGTTTTATTTATTTTCATTTTATTCTTTTATATCGAGGATAATGGGATAAACACTCTTGTGCTTTTTTTTTTTTTTACATGCAGTCCCTGTGTGTATTCGGTTTTGTAAATGTCATCTGTTCCCACTGGCACACGTTGGCCTACTCTTATGAAAAGCGGAACAGGATTTTATTGGTGTGTAGGTATTTTCTACATCTGTTCTTTTCTGTGTGTTACTTGTAAGTATTGGGTGTGCGTGTGTGTGTATTTATTATTTTTTTATGTAATTATTTTGAGGATAACAGAATAAGCTTTCATGTGCCCTATGTGTATGCGTTTTTGTAAATTTGGTCATTTGTTCCCACTTGCACACAATGGCTTACTGTTTTGAAAAGAGGAACGGGTTTTAAATGTGTGCAAGATGGTTTTGGCTGGTGGCCCCACGGCGGCCTAATATTGATGGGCTCCCTGTGGACTCCCGACCCTGGGGGCGAGACACAACGAATCTGAGTATGGCTGTGGCGGGGAGATTGAAATGAGCAGCGTGGGAGCAACGGGACGGGGACGTCACAGAAGATGAGGCACTAAAAAAAAAAAAAAAAAAAAAAGAATTTGCTGAGAGAGTTCGCGCTTGCTGTATGTTGTTTTTTTTAAGTCCCCTTTTTGAAAAAAAAAAAAAAAATTTCCTTAAAAAAAAAATGACAAGAGGAAAAGGGGGAGAGGGGGAGAAAATGTTGGATTTATTTAGGGGTTTGAAAATGATTGTGTTCATAAATCAGAAAGATTTGACACAAAGAACCTTGAACATTTTTTTTCCTGTTTATTTATTTATTAATTCATTTATTTATTTTATTTTATTCTTTTATATTGAGGATAAAGAGATCAGTACTTGTGCTTTTTTTCATCCAGTTTCGTGTGTATGCAGTTGTGTAAATATTGTCATCTGTTTCCACTGGCACACAATGGCCTACTCTTATGAAAAGCAGAACAGGATTTAACATGTGCGCAAGATGTTCTGCATGCGTTCACACACGGGGCCTCGGGCCTTGGTTTACCTCATCCCAAAGACTTTTGGGGAGAGTGGAGTCAGCACTGATGTTAACTCCAGGGGAAAAATCCCCTCCAACGGGAATCAAACTCGGTTGTCAAATTGCCAGCGCAATGTTCTGACCAATAGGCTATCCGCTCCCCCCCTCTTTCTCAGTTAGAGTTCCAAGGTTCATCAATGGAGAGATTTTGTGTATTCAACCGTTTTTAAACATCCCCATAGAGGTAGTCGCATTCTAGCTTGAGATGCATGCTGGGTATGTTCATGTTTCTGTAACCTACTGAAGGTTGACATGAATTATTGGGTCTTGAACATGCATATTTCATCTTCTGCTGGTATATTTAGATGAAAACATTAAGGCACTGGCAGGTCTGCACTTGAAGTTGACCTGGGTAGTCATAAAAATCCCCACATTTCAACTCACCGGACTGCATTGCAGTTCAAACCCAGGACATGATGGATCCATGGTATTAAAGTTGAAGGGTTTTAACCACTTGACTATGGCATCCGTCGAACCTTGAAATGATTTGTGTTGTAAATGGGAAAGGTTTGTCACATATGTTTGTCATGTTGTGTGCTGAAGCCCATGCATTTCTGTAAAGCTGTTATGTATATTAATTTGTGTTTCTTTGTTACAGTGTTGGTGTTCCATGATGACCAAGGACTGGTGGTGCCATCTTTTTTCTGTGGTAAGTATTCAGTTTGTACATTTTGGGATGGGGGGTTGTGTTATAGATGGTGTCTATATAATCTGTTTGTGCGTTTCAGCGTTGGTGTTCCCAGATAGCTGAGGACTGATGACGCCATCTTTTTTTTTCTGGGGTAAGTACTCAGTCTGTACATTTGTGTCATGTGGGGGGGGGGGGGGGGGAGAGGGAGGGGGAGGGGAGAGCATGGCCATGGAGAGGCGAGGGGGGGGGGGAGGCAAGGGAGAGGCAGGGGGGGGGGGGAATTTCATGTATTTGTGTGTAGGCATGTTCTACATCTGTTATTTTCTGTGTGTTACATATAAGTACTGCGTGTGTGTGTTTATTTATTATAAAAAAAAAATTGAGGATAACAGAATAAGCACTCCGGTGCCCTATGTGTGTATGCGTTTGTTAACAGCTCGAGCTCACTGCATAAACCACATGCAGGTGATACGTGAGGGGATACAGGTTTATTATTGACATGCTCATACATACGCCATCTTGATAGCTCTCATGCCCTCTACTCCCATTTAGGTGCAACAACTACGAAAACAAACGTAACTTTAACTACTATATACAGTATATTAACAGTGTTTCTGTAAATTTTGTCATCCATTCCCACTTGCACATAATGGCCCCATTTTTTAAAAAACTATTTATTTCCCTGGAAAAAAAATGATAGTGGAAAAGTGAGAGGAGGGGAGAAAAGGATGGACTTATTTGGGGGTTTGAAAATGATGTGTGTTATTAATCAGAAAGGTTTGACACAAGTGTGTGTCATCTTCTGTGTCGACCCTTGAACATTTTTTTTCCGTTTCTCAGCTAGAGCTCCAAGGTTCATAAGTGGTGAGATTTCGCATTATGCGACCATTTTTAAACATCTGCCATAAAGGTAGCTGCATTCTAGCTTGAAATGTATGCTAGGTATGTTCATGTATACAACCCACTGAAGGTTGACATGAATTATTGGGTCTTGAATGTACATATTTCATCTTCTGCATGTGTATTTATATGAAAGGCACTAAGGCACTGGCAGGTCTGTACTTGAACTTGACCTGGGTAGTCATAAAAATCCCCACACTTCAACTCACCGGACTTCGCTGAGGTTCAAACCCATGACTTGATGGATCCATGGTATTGAAGTTGAACGGTTTTAACCACTTGAATGTGGCATCCATCGTACCTTGAAATGATTTGTGTTGTAAATGAGAGAGGTTGTAACACAGGTGTTTGTCATGTTGTGTGCTGAAGCCCATGCATTTCTGTACAGCTGTTATGTTTATCAATTTGTTTTTCTTCGTTACAGTGTTGGTGTTCCATGATGACCAAGGACTGGTGGTGCCATCTCTTTTTCTGTGGTAAGTATTCAGTTTGTACATTTTGGGGTGGGGGGTTGTGTATAGATGGTGTTTATATATTCTGTTTGTGTGTTTCAGTATTGGTGATCCCAGATAGCTGAGGACTGATGGCGCTATCTTTTTCTTTTCTGCGGTAAGTACTCCGTTTGTACATTTGTGTCTTGTCCGGGGGGAGGGGGGAGGGGGGGGAGAGACAAGGGGGTGGGGGGACAGGGAGGGGAGGGGGGGTGGAATTTCATGTATTTGTGTGTAGGCATGTTCTACATCTGTTCTTCTCTGTGTGTTACATGTTGGCAATGGATAGGACATGTGCTCCGCCAGCAGACTACAGCCATATCCAGAATCACCCTACGATGGACTCCAGACGGTCGAAGAAAGAGAGGCCGCCCCAAGGAAACTTGGAGGAGAACAGTAGAGAGGGAGATGAAGGAAAAGGGTTGGACATGGGCCATCTGGAGCGTATTTCAGCTGACCGACATCAGTGGCAGGCTCTTGTCGAGGCCTTATGTGCTATCTGAGCACAAAGAGGACTAGATAAATAGATAGACATGTAAGTAATGCATACGTGTGTGTGTTTATTTATTTATTTTTTTAAAAATTGTTGAGGATAACAGAATAAGCACTCAGGTGCCCTATGTGTGTATGCGTTTGTTAACAGCTCGTGCTCACTGCATAAACCACATACAGGTGATACGTGAGGGGATACAGGTTTATTATTGACATGCTCATACATACGCCATCTGGACAGCTATCACGCCCTCTACTCCCATTTAGGGGCAGCAACTACCAAAACAAACGTACTTTAAACTACTATTTACAGTATATCAACCGCGTTTCTGTAAATGTTGTCATCCGTTCCCACTTGCACATAATGGCTTACTGTCTGAAAAAGAGGAACGGGTTTTAGCTTGTGCGCAAGATGTTATGTGTGTGTTTGTGTCTGTGTGTGTGTGTCTGTGTCTGTGTGTTGTTTGGTAGAGTGGCTTGTTTCCACTGAATTTGTTGGATGTTCTCGCTAGCTGTTTTATTTTTTAAGCCCCCCCCCCCCCCCCCCCCCCTTAAAAACAAAACTATATATTTCCTTGGAAAAAAATGATAGAGGAAAAGGGGAGGAGGATCGGGGAAAAGGATGGAGTCATTAGGGGGTTTGAAAATGATGTGTGTTATTAATCAGAAAGGTTTCACACAAGTGCGTGTCAGCTTCGTGTCGACCCTTGAACATTTTTTTTGCCGTTTCTCAGCTAGAGCTCCGAGGTTCATCAGTGGTGAGATTTCGCGTTATGCGACTTTTTTAAACATCCCATAGAGGTAGCGCATTCGGTTTGAGATGTATGCTGGGTATGTTCATGTTTCCGTAACCCACGAAGGCTGATATGAATTATGGGGTCTTGAACGTGCTTATGTCATCTTCTGCATGTGTATTTAGATGAAAACATTTAAGGCACTGGCAGATCTGCTCTTGAAGTTGACCTGGGTAGTCATAAAAATCCCCACACAGTAACTCACCGGACTTCCCTGAGGTTCAAACCCACATTAAATGGATCCCCACACCCACATTTGATGGATCCATGGTATTGAAGTTGAATGGTCTTAACCACTTGAATGTGGCATCTGTCGAACCTTGAAATGATTTATGTTGTAAATGAGAAAGGTTTGACACAGGTGTTTGTCATCTTGTGTGCTGAAGCCCATGTATTTGCCTACAGCTGTTATGTATATTAATTTTGTTTGTGCGTTTCAGGGTCAGTGTTTCATGATGACCAAGGACTGGTGGTGCCATCTTTTTTTGTGGTAAGTATTCACTTTGTACATTTTGGGGTGGGGGGTTGTGTATAGATGGTGTTTATATTTTCTGTTTTTTGCGTTTCAGTGTTGGTGTACCCAGATAGCTGAGGACTGATGATGCCATCGTTTTTTTGCTTTTGCGGTAAGTACTCAGTTTGTACATTTGTGCCTTGTCCTGGGGGAAGGGGGGGGAGAGGCGAGGGGGGGGTGGATAGGGAAGGGGGGGGGGGGAATTTCATGTATTTGTCTGTAGGCATGTTCTACATCTGTTCTTTTCTGTGTGTTACATATTGCGATGGATAGGACATGTGCTCCACCAGCAGACTACAGCCATATCCAGAATCGCCCTACGATGGATTCCAGATGGTTGAAGAAAGAGAGGGCGCCCCAAGGAAACTTGGAGGAGAACAGTAGAGAGGGAGATGAAGGAAAAGGGTTGAACATGGGGCTGTCTGGAGCATATTTCAGCTGACCGACATCAGTGGTGGGCTCTTGTCGAGGCCTTACTGCTACCTGAGCACAGTTAAGACTAGATGGAAAGATGGACATGTAAGTACTGTGTACGAGTGTGTGTTTATTTATTAAAAGAAATTTATTTTTGAGGATAACAGAATAAGTACTCAGGTGCCTTATGTGTGTATGCGTTTGTTAGTAGCTCGTGCTCACTGCATAAACCACATGCAGGCGATACGTGAGGGGATACAGGTTCATTATTGACATGCTCATACATGCGCCATCTTCACAGCTCTCACGCCCTCTACTCCTATTCATGCGCGACAACTATCGAAACAGACGTACTTTAAATTACTATTTATAGTATATCAACTGCGTTTCTGTAAATGTTGTCATTTGTTCCCACTTGCACATAATGGATTACAGTCTCAAAAAGAGGACAGGTTTTAGCTTGTGTGCAAGATGTTTTGTGTGTCTGTGTGTGTGTGTTCCTTTGGCAGAGTGGCTTGTTTCCACAGAATTTGTTGAAGGTTCTCACTGGCTGGTTTTTTTTTAAGTCCCCCCCCCTCCCCCACCGTTTTTCAAAACTTATTTATTTCCTTGGAAAAAAATGATGGAGGAAAAGGGGGAGGATCAGAGAAAAGGATGGAGTTATTTGGGGGGTTTGAAATTGATGTGTGTTATTAATCAGAAAGGTTTGACACAAGTGCGTGTCATCTTCTGTGTCAACCCTTAAAGATTTTTTTTGCTGTTTCTCAGCTAGAGCTCTGAGGTTCATCAGTGGTGAGATTTCGCGTTATACAACCGTTTTTAAACATCCCCATACAGGTAGCAGCTTTCTGGATTGAAATGTATGCTGGGTATGTTCATGTTTCCATAACCCACCGAAGGCTGACATGAATTATTGGGTCTTGAATGTACATATTTCATCTTCTGCATGTGTATTTAGATGAAAACATTAAGGCACTGGCAGGTCTGCACTTGAAGTTGACCTGGGTAGTCATAAAAATCCCCATACTTCAACTCACCAGACTTCGCTGAGGTTCAAACCCAGGACTTGATGGATCCATGGTATTGAAGTTGAAGGGTTTTAACCACTTGACTGTGGCATGCGTTGAATCTTGAAATAATTTGTGTTGTAAATGAGAAAGGTATAACACAGGTGTTTGTCATGTTGTGTGCTGAAGCCCATGCATTTCTCTACATCTGTTGTGTATATTAATTTGTGTTTCTTTGTTACAGTGTTGGTGTTCCATGATGACCGAGGACTGGTGGTGCCATCTTTTTTTTTCTGTGGTAAGTATTCATTTTGTACATTTTGGGGTGGGGGGTTGTGTATAGATGGTGTTTATATTTTCTGTTTTTGCGTTTCAGTGTTGGTGATCCCAGATAGCTGAGGACTGATGGCGCTATCTTTATTTTTCTGGGGTAAGTACTCAGTCTATACATTTGTGTCTTGTCCGGGGGGAGGGGGGGGGAGAGGTGAGGGGTTGGGGGGGACAGGGAGGAGGGGGCAATTTCATGTATTTGTGTGTAGGCATGTTCTACATCTGTTCTTTTCTATGTGTTACATGTTGGTGATGGATAGGACATGTGCTGCACCAGCAGATTACAGCCATATCCAGAATCACCCTACGATGGACTCCAGACGATCAAAGAAAGAGAGGCCGCCCAAGGAAACTTGGAGGAGAACAGTAGAGAGGGAGATGAAGGAAAAGGGTTGGACATGGGGCCGTCTGGAACGTATTTCAGCTGACCAACATCAGTGGCAGGCTCTTGTTGAGGCCTTATGTGCTACCTGAGCACAAAGAGGACTAGATAAATAGACATGTAAGGAATGCGTATGTGTGTGTGTTTATCTATTTATTAAAAAAAAAATTTGAGGATAACAGAATAAGCACTCAGGTGCCCTATGTGTGTATGCGTTTGTTAACAGCTCGTGCTCACTGCATAAACCACATGCAGGCAATACGTGAGGGGATACAGGTTTATTATTGACATGCTCATACATGCGCCATCTGGACAGCTCTCACGCCCTCTTTTTACATTCAGGGGTGACAACTACCAAAACAAACGTAACCTAAACTACTATTTACAGTATATCAACAGCGTTTCTGTAAATGTTGTCATCCGTTCCCACTTGCACATAATGGCTTACTGTCTGAAAAAGAGGAACAGGTTTTAGCTTGTGCGCAAGATGTTATGTGTGTGTGTTTGTGTCTGTGTGTGTGTCTGTGTCTGTGTATGTGTTTGGCAAAGTGGCTTGTTTCCACTGAATTTGTTGAAAGTTCTCGTTGGCTGTTTTATTTTTTAAGCCCCCCCACCCCCCATTAAAAAAAATCCTATATATTTCCTTTGAAAAAAATGATAGAGGAAAAGGGGGAGGATCGGGGCAAAAGGATGCAGTTATTAGAGGGGTTGAAAATGATGTGTGTTATTAATCAGAAAAGGTTTCACACAAGTGCGTGTCATCTTCCGTGTCGACCCTAGAACATTTTTTTTGCTGTTTCTCAGCTAGAGCTTCGAGGTTCATCAGTGGTGAGATTTCACGTTATACAACCGTTTTTAAACATCCACCATAAAGGTAGCCGCATTCCAGCTTGAGATGTATGCGGGGTATGTCCATGTTTCCATAACCCACCGAAGGCTGATATGAATTATGGGGTCTTGAACGTGCATATGTCATCTTCTGCATGTGTATTTAGATGAAAACATTAAGGCACTGGCAGATCTGCTCTTGACGATGACCTGGGTAGTCATAAAAATCCCCACACAGTAACTCACTGGACTTCGCTGAGGTTCAAACCCCACACTTAAATGGATCCCCACACCCCACATTTGATGGATCCATGGTATTGAAGTTGAATGGTCTTAACCACTTGACTGTGGCATCTGTCGAACCTTGAAATGATTTATGTTGTAAATGACTAAGGTTTGACACAGGTGTTTGTCATCTTGTGTGCTGAAGCCCATGTATTTGCCTACAGCTGTTATGTATATTAATTTCTGTTTGTGCGTTTCAGGGTCAGTGTTCCATGATGACCAAGGACTGGTGGTGCCATCTCTTTTTCTGTGGTAAGTATTCAGTTTGTATAATTTTGGGAAGGGGGTGTGTGTGTGTGTATAGATGGTGTTTATATATTCTGTTTTTGTGTTTCAGTGTTGGTGTTCCCAGATAGCTGAGGACTGATGGTGCCATCTTTTTTTTCTGGGGTAAGTACTCAGTTTGTACATTTGTGTGTTGTCCTGGGGGGAGGGGGCGGAGGAGAGGTGAGGGGGGGGAGGGAGAGGTGTGGGGGGGGGGGAAGTTTCATGTATGTATTTGTGTGTACGCATGTTCTACATTTGTTCTTTTCTGTGTGTTACATGTAACTACTGTGTGCGCGCGTGTGTTTATTTATTTATTAATTTTTTTGTTGTTGAGGATAACAGAATACGTGCTCATGTGCCCTATGTGTGTATGGGTTTCTGTAAATTTTGTCATCGGTTCCCACTTTCACATAATGGCTTACTGTCTCAAAAAGAAGAACAGGTTTTAGCTTGTGTGCAAGATGTTTTGTGTGTGTGTGTGTGTGTGTGTGTGTGTGTGTGTGTATTTTTGGCAGAGTGGCTTGTTTCCACAGAATTTGTGGACAGTTCTCTCTGGCTGGTCATAAAATCCCCACACTTCATCTCACCGTACTTCGCTGAGATTCGAACCCAGGACTTGATGGATCCATGGTATTGAAGTTGAACGGTCTTAACCACTTAATTATGGCATCCGTCGAACCTTGAAATGATTTGTGTTGTATATGACAGAGGTATAACACAGGTGTTTGTCATGTTGTGTGCTGAAGCCCATGCATTTCTCTATAACTGTTATGTTTATCAATTTGTTTTTTTTCGTTACAGTGTTGGTGTTCCATAATGACCAAGGATTGGTGGTGCCATCTTTTTTTTGTGGTAAGTATTCAGTTTGTACATTTTGGGGTGGGGGTTGTGTATAGATGGTGTTTATATTTTCTGTTTTTGCATTTCAGTGTTGGTGATCCCAGATAGCTGAGGACTGATGGCGCCATCTTTTTTTTCTGGGGTAAGTACTCCATCTGTACATTTGTGTCTTGTCCCGTGGGGGGGGGGGGGGGGGGGGGGGTGGTGGGTAGATTTACTGAGTGTGTTATTTCATTGCTGTGTTCATTTAGTTAGGTGTGCACATGTGAGTGTTGTATTCATTTAGTCTTCAAATTAGCATCTTTCTACATGCAGGAACATGAGAGGAATTTTTTTTTTTTTGCGCGCGTGTGTGTGTGTGTGTCATTGTCAGTGACTAAAGTATTTATTGTATGTTCACAGGGTTGGCACATGCAGAAAGCTGAAGACTGTGCAGAGAGAGGAGTCAGGATTTGCTGAATGGGAATCTACATGCAGGTGAGTGCTGTGCATACCACTGTCAGTCACAGCAGAGTTCTCTGCATGAAAGTCAAGCTGCTCTCCCCAGGAGACATGCTGTCTCAAGAGCAGTGCCACCCATTTGAAATTGAAAAAGAAAATTGTCTGCATGTGCATTTGTTTAGCTATCAGAGTTGTGATTCTGTACAAAATGTTGCCAGGAAAAACTCTGTTTTTGCAGTGTTTGTTTGTTGTTTTTTTTTACATGTGAGGGACAGTTTTGTTCAAATATTAATTCTACAAGCTCACATATTGAAAACTTTATAAATTTGGTTTTTTGTTTTGTTAATTATTGGAGAAATGAGCATCATTACAATAGTAGATGTCTTTATTATAAAAAACTATAAATTCAGTATTGGTTTGGAAAATGCATAACTTGCCTGTCACATGTATGTGTCTACGCTCTTATCAAATTTCATTGTGGTTGTCACAAGCTTCCTGTTGAGGTTAGACATTTTCTTAATATTCCAGGGAAGAAGAATATGTTGCAAATGCAATTTGTTGGATTCCATCTGACTTTGTTGTATATTTCCAAAAAAAAGTTTGTGTGTGTGTGCATGCATTTTGTCTCTGTGTGTGTACTGAGTGTGTTATTTCAGTGTTGTGTTCATTTAGTTAGGTGTGCACAAGTGAGTGTGGTGTTTGTTTTATCTTCAGATTACCATCTTTGTACATGCAGGAGGAATAATATATATATTGTGTGTGTGTGTGTTGTATTGTCAGTGACTAAAGCATTTATTGTGTGTTCACAGGGTTGGCACATGCAGACAGCTGAAGACTATGCAGAGAGAGAGGAGACAGGATTTGCTGAATGGAATCTACATGCAGGTGAGTGCTGTGCATACCTCTGTCACTTACAGCAGAATTCTCTGCATGAAAGTCAGGCTGCTCTCCCCAAGGAGAGCATGTCATCTCAACAGCAGTGCCACCTATTTAAAGAAAGACTTAAATCATTGGAAAGACTCAGAAAAAATGTTATGTTGGATTCCATCTCACTTTGGTATATATTATAATGAAAAAAGCTTGTATTTGTCTTTGTGTTTCTGTGCTTATTGCATTATCCTTGATATTAAAGAAAGAAAGAAAAAAAAAAGCACACATACACACATAAACGTTCATACGTGCGCGCGCACATGTACACACACTGAGATTAAAAAGAAATTATTTTAGAAACATAAAATGTCAAACAAGAAAGTTATATCAGGTGATAATATCATCCATGCTTTTAGGTTCATACCTTATAAAGACAAAAAACAAAAACTGGAACGAAAACCCCAAAATTTGTACTTGTACAAATTTGTACTTTGTACTTTGTAACAGTCAAACCAACCAAAAAATCAGTCTAGGTGTAACAGAGTGCAGATATGTGATCTGCCACGTCTCTGCACAACTTCTCGGCGATGACAGCACAGTCAGACAGTGGGAATGTGGCCTCTAGAAAGAATCTGCATAAATACTATATTTTACGGCAACGGGCAAAGTGCATGCAATGGAGGGTTTTCTACCACCCCCCAACGATACAGAACATCGCACAATTCACAGGTGTGGGTCTACATTTAGATTGGAACTGCCAATCGCATGGGAAGTAATCTTACTACCGCCCCGTTTCATAGGGAATCAACAATAATGATTATGATAATAATGTTACGATAATATGATAAATACCCATTACCACTAAGTGCAATAGCACAACAATAACTACAAAAGCAATTGAGAAGGATGAGGGGGGGGGGGAGAACACAATCAACCAACAGACAAAATTAATAACAATATATAATAAAGTTTTACAAGCAAACAAGAACCCCTACATGATGTAAACAAAACCAAACCCAAAGCTCACAGTTGACAAGACTATCAAACCAAAACAATAACCATTATTATCATACTTGTAATCCCATCACTAATAACATCCATTATAAAACCTATTAAATCGAATAAAAGAAAAAGAAAAAAGAAAAAAAAATCAAGTCACAATATTGTCACGTCAGCTATTTGCTCTTCTCCTTTCCAAACTTGTTATATTTGCAAAATGTGTGTGTGTGTGTGTGTGTGTGTGTGTGTGTGTGTGTGTGTGTGTGTGTGTGTTTCATCTATGTAGTGAAGTAGCTGCTGTTTCTACATGTTCACTGCTGTGTGTTACAGGGCTGGTGAACCAAGACTGAAGAAATCAGGACAGGAGGCTGCCATCTCCATCACAAGTTAAGTGCACTGTCTGTGTGTGTGTGCGTGCATGTGTGTGTTTACCTGTGGCTGGAAGCTGAAAGGTGAGATGGTCGGAGGCTGGCTATTTTCTCCACACCTAGGAGCATGTCATCATTGCTTTGGCACTTCCTTTTTGTTGGTCATGTTTTTACTAATCAGCACAATTGACCAGTCTGGTATTTTGCTGAAAGCAGTGTTTATTTATTTAGGTGTGCGCAGGTGAGTGTGATATTCATTTAGGCTTCAAACTAGTATCTTTCTACAGGTAGGAACATGATGGGAATTTGGTTTTGTGTGTGTGTGTGTGTGTGTGTGTGTGTGTGGTGTGTGTGTGTGTGTGTGTGTGTGTGTGTGTGTGTTGCATTGTCAGTGACTAAAGTATATATTGTGTGTTCACAGGGTTGGCACATGCAGACAGCTGAAGACTGCAGAGAGACACGAGTCAGGACTTGCTGAATAAGGATCAACTGGACAGGTGGTTATTTCAAAAAAATTATTTCATACCATTTTATGTCACAGTAGATTTCTCTGCTTGAAATTCGGGCTGCTCTCCCTGGGGAGAATTATGGGATTTTAACGTGCATATTTTGATCTTCTGTATGTGCATATACATGAAGGGAATCAAGGGGGTAGACCTGGGAGATGGTAAAAATCTCCACCCTTAAATTGCTAGACAACATTGAGATTCGAACCTACGACTTCGTGGACATGAAGGATTGATGTTTGTTTTTAAACGCACACATGAATGTCTTCAAAAACTCCATGAAAACTCTTTGAAAAGTCTTCAAATTTGATATCAAGAGATGTGTCTGAACTCTGTACATATCTAATGGGGAAGTGTCTTCAGGCCTATGCTCAGAATCCCACACATGCTGACAGACTTTGTGCTCAGGCTAGCTCACACAACAATGCTGCCAACACTTTTCTTGACTGTGGATATTTTCAGACAGTAAAGGGATGTTCAGTATTTTCACACATGCTAGGTTTTCATGAGGAGAAAGTTTTATGTACTTAAAAAAAAAGGCTTCAGCTTGAGGGGGCACAACCCCTGACTCTTGCATTTAAGAGGGGAGGGGGTCAGTCACACCTCTCCTGTGAACTCATCCACTGTGATATTCCCCATTTTGACTCTGAAAACTCTGCTTTGCTCTGTTATTCATGCAGTGTGTATTTCAGGTATTCGCTTATAGATTTATACATCTTTGTGTTGATTATTTGATAAGACTCGCATGTATGGGCTGGCTATGGTTAAAAAGAAAAGTTCAGGATTGGTAAAAAAGCAAAGTTGAAAATCACCCCTGCTAGAGAGATGAGGTGCACGAAATATCCTTTCTTCCACCTCCCTTACTTTCTAGACTGGTGCAGTATTATAAGACCATTGAGCCATCGTCACTGATTGTGGTGACTGACGGGTCACTGGTGTTATGTGGTGACTGATGTGTCACTGATGTTATGTGGTGACTGACATGCCACTGATGCTATATGGTATGTGGTGACTGACGTGTCACTGATGCTATGTGTATATGTGGTGACTGACATGTCACTGATGCTATGTGTTACGTGGGTGACTGACATGTCACTGATGCTATGTGTTATGTGGTGACTGACATGTCACTGATGCTATGTGTTACGTGGTGACTGACATGTCACTGATGCTATGTGTTATGTGGTGACTGATGTGTCACTGATGTTGCTGTGTGCAGATGGTGTCTGTCCATGATGGAAGGGGCAATGGGCAGCACAAGTGTGTATCAAACCACGGCAAACACTCCCTTGCAAACCAGACATCATCGCATGCTAAAGGCAACATTATGCACAGGCACTTCTTTTTTATACGTGACGAATAACAATCATGTGCTTATGGTCGTGTGTGATGCATTTTGAATGCATGTGCACGATGGTGAACGAATTCGTGTGCGCAAGATGTTCTGGTGCGTTCGCCATGAAAGTAAAGGACGTGGGTCAGCACAGTGTTAACCAGGAAATTCTGACCACTCAACCGTCTTCAAATGCACATGCCTACATCAACTGCAGGCATTGTGTTGGGGCAGGAGATGTGACTGCTGAAATAAAAGAAAGTCATTACAACCACCCCCCTCTCCTGCCTCTCAACGTGTTCATTGCCAGAACTTGGACTGCTTTCTTTGTGAGCTTCTGTACACCCCCCCCCAGACTTGTGTTTTTTTCTTTCTGAGGGTATGTGCGTGATTGCATGTGTGTGTTTGAGAGAGAGAGGAGAGAGGAGAGAGAGAGAGAGAGAGAGAGAGAGAGAGAGAGAGAAGAGAGAGAGACTCCCTGCTGCAGCTCTGAGGCTCACCAATGGTGAGATTTTGCATATACAACCATTTTTGCTCACCATAAGGTGGCCACATTTTGACTTTGGGGAGGCATGTCATCTAAAAAGCACTGACATTTTATCCTCTAAAATAAAATGACTAAAATACAGCCATCTAGAAATACGAACATTTAAATCAGATCAATAAATGGCAAAAATACAGCTATCTAAATGGGCTAAAATGTAGCCATCTAAAAATATAACCATTTAAATCGCATGCATCAAATCACTAGGTACAGTCGTCTAAATCTCGCACATAAAAGTAAAACACAGCCATCTAAATGGGCTAAAGTAAAACTGTCTAAAAATACCAACATTTAAATTGCACACATAAAATAGCTAAAACACAGTGGTTTAAAAATACCATAATTTAAAATGCACATACAAAATGGCTATAATACAACTATGTAAATGGGCTAAACATTTTAATTGCATGCATAAAATGGTTAAATACAGCTGATCTAAATCTTGCAAATAAAATGGCTAAATTACAGCCATCTAAATGGGCTCAAATACCATCTAAAACTACCAAAATTTAAATCGCACACATACAATGGCTAAAATACAGCCATCTAAAAATGTAATTCAAATCAAACACATATAATGACTAAAATACAGCCATCTAAATAGAGCCATCTAAATGGGCTAAAATAAAAACGCCTAAATGGGCTAAAATAAAACCATCAAAATGGGATAAACTAAAGCCCATATAAACGGGCTAAAAATAAACCATCTAAATGGGATAAAATAACGATATAAACTGGCTAAAACAAAATATCTAAATGGCTAAAACAACAATCTACATGAGCTAAAATAAAACCATCTAAACGAGCTAAAATACAGCAACTTAAATGGGCTAGAATAAACCATCTTTAAAGAAAACATAAAAGTGTCTCATATACTAGCAGTCAAAAGGGTAGAGGCATGGAGCCTCGTTCTCTAGGTAGATATTAAGGGCAGCACATCCTCTCCCTCATTGATTACTTCCCTGACTCTAAAGAGGGCAGGTACAGCTGGGGAGAGGGGGACTGTACTGAAGCCAAGGCGCTAACTATGGTCACCCATCCAACTAGTAATTATGCTCAAGGATGCTGAACATGACTGCCAAAAGCAAGGCAAGCACTCTGACCACTTGGCTATCCCGCCCCATAAACCATCCAAATGAGCTAAAATAAAACATCTTCAAAATGCCAACATTTAAATCCCACCATGAAAATAACTAAAATACAGCGGTTTCAAAATACCATAATTTGAACCACACACACACAAAAATGCCATCTAAAACTACCAACGTTTAAATCGCACAGGTACAATGGCTAAAATACAGTGTCATACCATCATTCAAATCAAACGCATAAATGTTTAAAATACAATGGGCCTAAACGGGTTAAAACAGCCATCTAAATGGGCTAAAATAAAACCAGCTAAAGGGGCTAAAATAAACCATCTAAATGGGCTAAAATACAACCATCTAAATGAGCTAAATAAACCATCTAAATGAGATAAATAACATCTAATGGGCTAAAACAAAACCATCTAATGGCTAAACAAACCATAAATGGGGAAAACAACCATCTAAATGGGCTTAAAGTAAACCATCTGAATGGCTAAACGAACAACTGAGGGCTAAAATAAACATTACCACTGCCATCTAAATGGGTTAACAAAACATAAATGTGAAGGAAGGTGGCAAGATAGTTCAGATGTTCACCTGCCAATATGTAAACCATGAGTTTCTGGGTTTGTACCTGGCCTCACCCTTTCCAGTTTGACGAAAAAATCAACTGAATGTCAAAGTCATTGGATGAGACTATAAACCATGTGCAAATGCATGCAGAACATCTTGTGCACACATTAAAACCCTTGTTCCGCCTTTGGAAGAGCAGGCTATTGTGCTGGTAGGAGGGATGCAAATTATAAAAATCAGCATGCACAGGGTGTGTTTAGACACCATCCCTGAGGAAAAATTGGGGAGTTGGAGTCCTAGGGCGGCTTGGGGCTGTGTATGGTAAGTTCTGGTGGCTCCTGGGATGGTACTGGATACATGTACTGAATATGTATCCTATGGGTCATTGCCTTTCCAAGGATCATTCCAGTGGCATAGAGGGGGTCTGCTGCATGGGTAACAGCTTGCCCTCCATACTCTTACACAGGCTTTGCGCTCTAGTAGAGCGCAACTCCATAGTTTCCGAGACTGATGGGTGCCTGCTACTAAATGGGCTAAAACAAAACCATCTAAACAGGCTTAATTAAAACCATCTAAAAGGGCTACAATAAACCATGTAAATGGGCTAAAATAAACCATGTAAATGGGCTAAAATAATCTAAATGGGCTAAAATAAACCATCTAAGTGGGCTAAAATAAACCATCTAAATGGGCTAAGAGAAACCATCTATAAATCTGATAAACTAAAATAACCTAAATAGCTAAAATAACAATATAAATGGGCTAAAATAATCTAAATGGGCTAAAATAATCTAAATGGGCTTAAATAATAATCAATGGGCTAAAATAATCTAAATGGGCTTAGATAACAATCTAAATGGGCTAAAATAAACCATCTAAATGGGCTAAGAGAAACCATCTAAATGAGCTAAAATAAACCATCTAAATAAATAAACCATTATTTAAATCAAACATATAGAATGGCTAAAATAAATCATCTAAATGGGCTAAAATAAACCATCTAAATAGGCTAAAATGACAATCTAATTGGACTAAAATAACAATCTAAATGGGCTAAAATAAACCATATAAATAAATAAACCATTATTTAAATCAAACATATAGAATGACTAAAATAAACCATCTAAATGGGCTACAATAAACCATCTAAATGGGCTAAAATACACCATCTAAATGGGCTAAAATACACCATCTAAATGGGCTAAAACAAACCATCGTGTGGGCTAAAATAATCTAAATGGGCTAAAATAAACCATCTAAATGGGATAGAATAATACCATAAATTTTTATATATTTTTTATATCTTTTTTTTTTAAGGTTAAAACACAGCCATCTAAAACTACCAACATACAAATCGCACACATAAAATGGCAAAAACACAGCCGTCTAAAAATACCATAATTTAAAATCAAACACAGAATGGCTGAAATACAACCATCTAAATGGGATAAATTCCAGTCATCTAAATACCATCTCAATGATTGTCCCACACGGAATAAATGCCAACCCCAAAATAAATACAAATGCAATAATATCACCCAGCTGGTGACCAAACTATGCCAGACCCAGCACAGCACCCAAAAGGTCTTCAGCTAAACTAAAGTGCCTGTATTAAGTACACGACCATAGAGAAAAACAACAACTGACCAATGATGATAATTATCTAATGATATCTCCAACCAATTTAAAATATCATCATAACACTGCACACACCTTTGAAGCCAATGTAACCACAGAAACTAGAACACAAGGACTGATAACAACACACTGGTAAAACTTCCAACTGACAGAAATCTCTTCCTCACATCACTCCTCCTTACATATATATAGGCACTGGGTGTTCTTGAACCACTGCCATACAAGGATGCAGTCACCATTTTTTTTTAAAAGGTGGGAGATCACAACACAGGTCAAATACCACAAATCCTCTGCTATGTCCCCATCGGTCACCAAAGGTGTAAATCCAAAGGAACACAATGGGTTCACATAAAAACAAAAAAACACACTGGTAAAGATGGAGTCTGTCCTCTGGCACCAAATCTAAACTTAACATATATATATATATATATATATATATATATATATATATATATATATATATATATATATATATATATAATATATATATATATATATATATATAATGTGGATATATATATATATCCACATCACTATAAAGGCAACCACAGGCACACAGAGATATGCAAGGAATCGAATCGCCACTTTGGTGGTCACTTCCTATACCAAACCAATAGAGTTCACAAAAACAGGTATTCTTTTACATCCAGGATAATGGAATAAACACAATGCTTTTTCACATCCAATCCCTGCATGTATGCAGTTTTGTCAATTTAGGATCCTACTCTTTCAAAAGCAGAACAGGTTTTATGTGTGTGCAAGGTCTTCTGCCTGCATTTGCACCTTGGGCCTTGGTTTATAGTCTTATCCGAAGGACTTTCAAGGAGAGTGGAGTCTGCACTGATGTTAACTCAAAGGGAAAAATATCCCACAAGGGGAATTGAACCAGGGATGTCAGATTGCCAGTGCAATGATCTAACCATTGGGCTATCCCATTGCCTTCAGTCACAATCACATCACTTTGGTTGTTCCTTCCCAATCCAAATCAGCAGAGTAGATAAAAGGGGTATTCAGTCACAGCCAGGGTATTGAAGATAACACTCCCACCCACTGTCACTCCACCCAGGAAAGGTGACAAATGTCTTGTCACACAATACAAAACAATAACCCCACCACCACAAAGACCAACACAACTATCAACTCCACTGAAAATGAGTTACCAGGATGGAAACAACAGGATAAATAAATAAATAATAATAATAATAATAATAATAATAATAATCATAATGATGATGATGATGATGATGATGATGATGATGATGATAATAATAATAATAATAATAATGATAATAATAATAATAATAATAATAATAATAATAATAATAATAATAACAATAATAATAATAATACATGGAATTTGTATAGCACTATATCTTGTAAAAACAAATCAAAGCCCTTGCATTCGACCAACACAACACACAATCAACAACAATTTACAGTTTAAAAAATTCGAATGTACACACACACACACACACACACACACACACACACACACACACACACACACACTCACACACACACACACACACACACACACACACACACACACACACACACACACACACACACACACACACGCACGCACACACGCAAGCAAGCACGTATAATCTCATATATATAATCTCATATATATAATCTCACATATACATAGGAGATCTAAACCCCACCTGCAGACCAGCTAAAGTCACCAGCAGGTAGGACATCAGGCAAATTGCCACACCAGCCAAAGACTGCACTACTGCAAGTCCAAACTATCCACTTTCCTCAAAAGAGGTAAACAACAATATCACCCAGACAATAAACTGGGCACCACTCTTGAAGCAACCACTGGAAGGAACAAACTATACAGCTGTCAACTCCTGCTGTGAAGAGTCCCACAAAGCAAACAGCAAAAGTACCATAGATACATAAAACCCAAGATCACCTGAAGACTTGACCCACAAGTCACCAGCAGGTAATGAGTCAGATCAACCAACAGCAAACCACCAGAGATTGCACAACTGCAACTTGCTTAACTACAACTACCTCACTGGAACCAGACTGACAAAACAAAAAACTCTTCACTTCACAAAGAAAACCCTCCCTGCACTTCAGTGCACTTATTTTTCCTCCACTACTTTTTCCACAATAAGAAACTTCCTTCTGATAAACAACCACAAAATAACATCAGCTTAAAAATATGTACCAAGGCAACAACCTGGCCCTAAAACAAAAGAAATGACCCCGCCCACCTCCTCCCAAACTTTGCCTAATAAACTTATGGACTGATCTCTTACAAAACCTCTGGTCAGCAAGCTTGGCCTGCTAACCTCAGATTGACCTACACAAGAAGGCCCCCCCCCTCCTCTCTCTCTCTCTCTTTCAAAACAAAGGAAGTTCAATGGTCACCAGTGACACACACCCCAATCTCTTCCCTCCTCATGGCTGTTACAAAGCCATGTGAAATACTCCATGGCAACCATCCTCCAATCCATTTCACAACTGGAAGGTTTATTATTTCACAAATAGAGAAATTCATGTGGTTATAAGCCAAGAAACGTAAATAGGAAAAAAAACCATGGATCACAGAGGAATAACACAGCACAGTATGCAACCATCACCTTGCACACACTACAAGACAAAGCCAACACCAATACCAGCACTTTATCAAAGAAGAATTTGCATGATCACAAGCCATATATACATGAAAAATGATAAACAGAAACATCTTTCACCCCAAACAATAAGATTCAATCCTTAAAAACCTACACACCCACTGTGCAAACACAGGCAGAAAGGATTGCACAGCCTGATTATGGCCTCCTGTATCCCTCACTCAATCTCTGTATCATTCTGTCTGCCTGTTTTGTCTGTCTGTGTGTCTGCCTGCTGGTCTTCTGTCTCACTCTCTCACTTTCTCTGTCTTTGTCTGTCTCTCTCACTCTATGACTCTCTCACTCTTTGTCTCTTTCTGCAGCACCCATGCATGCACGCACAGACACACAGACACACAGACCACACACACGCCACACACACACACACACACACACACACACACACACACACACACACACACACACACACACACACACACACACACTGTCAGTGCCTGTGAACTGAGTGTGGGTCCCTTTCAGCCAAAAACTAAAAACAGTCAGTGATACCTGTATCGATGGAAATATGGACCCCTACTTCCCCCCCCCCCCACCTTCATAATTGTATGCACCTGGCCCAGTTTGCAAACAGCCGATAATGATTGATAGAGGGATTGAAAATAACTCCTCTTTATCGGTTAGGGGTTGGGTTTAAGAATATCCCATGAAGGATGAGCAGTTGTCTTTTGGTTGTAAGGTCGTTGTGCTTTTCTGTTAGTTTTTCCTCTCTGTCTCTGTCTGTCTGCTGTCTGTCTGTCTGTCTGCCTCTGTCTGTCTGTCTGTCTGTCTCTGTCTCTGTCTCTCTTCTGTCCTTCCTGTATTTTCTTGCTTCTGTCTGTCTGTTTGTCTGTCTCTCTCTACTCTGATTTCACTCTCTCTCTCATCTTGTATTTTCCTTGCTCTTGGATTTTATCATATATTGTGTTAATTGAGTTATCTTTCATCTTGATGCTTATCCTGAAAAAGGTGGGACTGGATTAAATGCACACAGTGCTTATCTATTATCCTCGATAAACTTTGCCTTGCTTGCCTTGCTTGCCCTCTTTCTTTCTTTCTTTCTTTCTTTCTTTCTTTCTCTTTCTTTCTTTCCTTTTCTGTACTTGAATGTTATTTATATCTGAATCGGTTTTTAAAAAATATTAATTCTATGAAAAAGACCACAACAACGACTGTTTGTGTACTTAAGACTATTATCTATTGTATAATTCGATTTTTTATTTATTATTTAAAAGAGCTTCACGCAAGGAATTTTCGTGCTAATCCATTTACATTACAAACAACAACAACAAAAAACAAAACAAAAAAAAGCAAACAACAATAACAAAAAAACACCACCACCAATAATCAAACCCAGACAATGCGAATGGTGGAAGGAAGACTTCGATCTTTTGATCATATGTATTGACGGCCTTGCTTTGTCTGCATCAGTCTGTTATTTTTAGGTATGGGAGAGATACAACCATGAACAGACAGTTCGATTCTTTTCCCCACACAGGTTTCAGGAGTTTCCGTGTCAAGTCTGGCTCGTATGTGTGTTTGTGGTGTGTTGTGTGTGTGTGTGTGTGTGTGTGTGTGTGTGTGTGTGTGTGTGTGTGTGTGTGTGTGTGTGTGTGTGTGTGTGTGTGTGTGTGTGTGTGTGTGTGTGTGTGTTGTTGTACTAGTAGTAGTAGTAGTAGTAGTAGTCTTTAAATTAACGTCCATGCACAGTTTGTGATTTGGATGGAAAATGTGTGTGGTGTGTGTGTGTGTGTGGTTGTGTGTGTGTGTGTGTGTTGTGGTCTGTCTGTCTGTCTGTCTGTCTGTCTGTCTGTCTGTCTGTCTGTCTGTCTTTGT
>CM060319.1:12315265-12335265 GCA_030674155.1 Stramonita haemastoma
ACTTTGTTATAAAATTTTGTTTTTGTTAGAATTTTTCGTTATATGATAGTAACACTTTCTCCGTCTACGCTCTGAGTGTTGTTTATTTGCCCCAGTGTCAACATCCGTGGCACTCACTGGGCCAGGCCAAAAAGAAGTTCAGGTCTTTCATCTCTTTCGCGCCTCACTCTGCTGCTCTCGGCTGCTGCTGGTGCAAATGGTATTGCGCTTTAAACTCTCATCTCCTTTCTTCTCCATGCTACCATGTTTCCTGGTATTTTTTTTTTTTTTTTTTTTTTTTAAACTTTGTTTAGGGAGCTGTTTTTGGTCTTTTCTCTTGTTGGTATGGGTATCTGTCTGCTGTTTGTGTGTGTGTGTGTGTTGTGTGTGTTGTGTTTGTGTGTGTGTGTATGTGTGTCAAAGTCAAAGTCAAAGTCAAATAATTTATTTTTAGGCCATAAAACCCATACAAATGGAGTTCACATTCACACAACAGTGTACAATAGTTACATGGTTCCCATCTCAAGTGAATCTTTTCTGATTTGAAATGCTTTGTAGATGAAATTGAAAGAGTTTTGAAATAATGTCTTTTGTTTCCAAAACGAGAGCAGTAGAAACAAATTTGAAACTGAGGCTTCTGTAGTATTTGGGGGAATAAGTTTTTAAACGTAAAGTAGAATACTTTTCGGACACACCAACAAAAAGTGAAGTTCTGTTTCAGGAGTTTCTGCACAAAAAGGCAGTAAGGATTGTTCACATTCACAGTGTACAACAATAACTCAGAAAGTGAGCGCAAAGGGTTTAGCGTCCCAAAACCTAAATCTTGTAAATATTTTAGTACGTTAAGACATTTCACAACACGGAAGTATGGACGTAAGGTCAAGGACCAGGCGTAAGTAGAGTAAAACTGCGTAAAATACATGCGATTCAAGGGCAGAATGCCAGTCTTGTGTGCACGAGTCAATTAACCGCTGTTTAAACTGTGCAATGAACATCTTAACATCTCTACGGACTGTGTTCCATACAATTCCATAACCAAACATATACAAAATATTCCGAACTTTGCAGCCCATGTTGTATAATTTTGACTTTGTAAATTCAAAGGGATTGAGTACGCCATTTTTAGGGTATCTCGAGTCATTTCCCTATTAGCAATGCGCAAAACCCAAAAATTTACACACTTAGCAAAAATATTTACCTTAAGAGGGAATCGTCCTACTCTCAACACTTAGATGTCTTGGAGTTCTTTGACTGACACACATGTAGCGTTTCATGGGTGATAGATGTACCTTTCAATGACTTCAATGGTTATTTACTATACCCCATATTTCTGCACCATAAGTTAATATTGGCTGAATCTGACTATCGAACAATTTGAAAAATATTTCTGGTGAATGTTCTCCAATTGACCAAAGTAACCTTATTATAGCTGTCACCCCTTTTCGAGCACGATCAGACAAGTCCTTTAATGTGGACTGGAATGAAAGTCGTGTAGTGAGAATAATGCCTAGATATTTATACATATTTACTGCCTCTAACATACCATCCCCGTACCTCCATTTTTCGTTCTCAGCCAAGAAACCACCATTTCTAAAGACAACAACATTCGATTTCTCGAGGTTAACAACCAAATCTAAACGTTTAGCAGTGTCGTATAATATGTTAATCTGTGTCTGGAGTCCAATAACGCTATCTGACAAAAGAACAACGTCGTCTGCAAATAGCAAAATAAGTACCTGGGTCAAATCAGGCGACAACTGAATACCATGCCTACCATTTTCGTTAATGTCTTTGGTCAGTTCATTGATTAATAAAGAAAACAAAACTGGAGAACATACTTCCCCCTGCTTCAGACCACGAGGGCATAAAAAAGCATCTGTCAGTTTAGCACCAGCTCGAATACGGACTTTCACAACATCATATATGCTTTTTAGTGCATTCAAAAATTTACCTCTTAATCCATTTGCATACAAAATTTTCCACAGTTTCTCCCTACTGACAGTGTCGAAAGCTTTCCGAAAGTCTATAAAAGCAGCATAAAGCTTCCTATGCCTTAATAACTGCTTCTCAACACAAGCCATGAGCGTAAAGACATGATCTGTGGTACAATACTTTTCCCTAAACCCTGCTTGTTCCTCGCCTAAAACCTCGTTCGTCTTAATCCACTTAGAAAGCCTTTTATTCAAAATAAAGCTATACAGTTTACTACATATGTTTAGCAAAGAAATGCCTCGATAGTTGTCTGGCTGATTCAGGTCACCCTTTTTATGTAGAGGCTGTAAGATGGCCATAGACCAGTCATCAGGAAACAAACCCTCCTAAAAAATATAGTTGAAAAACTTTAATAGGAACGGCAAAATTATGTCAATGCTATTTTTGTAAAACTCGCAATTAGTCCGTCAGGACCTGCGGCTTTTTGAGTTTTCAAGGCTTTGACAGCACAGACAATTTCAGATTCTGATATTGGCTGTTCTAGCTCACCACTTTCAAACTGGATATTTACATTGTCATAGTAGGTTTCAAAGTTAGCATCGCTGGTACAACATGTAGGAGGTACTTCATTAAAAACATTTTGAAAGTGGTGGAACCATGTGTTCAAAGATATGGTGTTGTAGTTACTTTGCCTGGGCCTGACAGAGCGAACTGTGTCCCAAAATTGCTTGCTGTTATTTAAATGACGTTTTAATGAATCGATCACATTCTCTCTGTGTGTCCTTTTCTTTGACTGTAGTAATCTCTTATATTCTCTCCTCTTTTGGAAATACTGCAATCGAGAACAGTTATCATTAGCTCTATTAACTTTACGCAAGTGCCTTCTTAAAACTGTTCTGCTCTGTTTACATTCTAAATCAAACCAAACCTTACGTTTTTCACAGCCAAAAACAATAGTTTTCTTCATGTCCTCTCCTGCAATAATTAAACATTCATTAAATTTTTGCAAAGCATGATTAATGTTATCGCCAACAAGTACAATGGCTTCATTCAGTACATCGTTAACCCTTCCAGTGTGCATACTCTCTCGAAAAGCATCTTTTTTGTCATCATCCCATTTAAACTTTGTAATAGAAGTAATCTCACTCTCTCTCTGGCTAGCTACGCCAGGATTTGTCTTCGCACACACAAAGGACAACTCAACGGCAGCGTGCTTAGTTTCTATCAAAGGGCTAACTTTTAAACTACAGCAGGATGACAACAGAGATCGTGATGTGACAAAATAATCTATGACACTACATCCATTTTGTGACAAATACGTAAAATCACCATGACTGTCAACATGCTGCAAACCATTCAAGACAACCAAGCTGAATTCATTGCACATGTTTAGCAAGTAGCGGCCAAAAGCATTGACAGCAGTGTCCTTTGACACTCGTTTAAAGGCCTCTGTCATGTCTGCTCTGTGAGCTGACTGGTCTCTGTCATAGAAATCACTGATTTCATCTACAGGGTCAGAGCAATCACAATTTAAAACACCAGTTCTAGCATTTAGATCGCCACAAATGATCAAAGGCAAATCACCACACTCCTTGATTACATCTAACACACAGTCTTCTAATATAGAAATGCCATTGTAGATATCAGTCTCTTCATAGTATTTGCATTTTCAGGAGGTATGTAAGCTCCAATTAACATACAGTCTGTCGGGGTACCAATAAGCTCCCCACCAAGTTTCAATACCGAATATTGTCTGTTTCAATGCTTATTTGTTTAACATAAATACTCAACTCTTTTCTTATTAGGAAAACCAATCCACCCGACAAACGACCATGCACACTGTCCGACACTTTCACTCCGGGGCAAGAAAAACATTTATGCATAGGGAATAAGGAATGGGGTATGCTTTCAGTAAATGTTTCTACAAACAAAACTATATCATATTTGTTAACAAACGCTAGCACATCAAATTCATTCATGAACCGCCAAAGACCCTCTACATTTAAAGTTACTAGCGATAGACTATCGGTAACACGTACAGACGATATTTCGGCACTGTCGTCTGCATTAGCACCAGGCAATGTTGGAACTGTGGCACCAAGCTGCTGACTTCCAGACTGAGAACGTGACGGGTCCTGGCCTAACCGTCAGCGACGTGCACCCTTGCCTTGCTGTGCGGCACCGCCTGAGCCAGACACAACAGAGGGGCTGTCTCTCCTGAACACGTCACTCCAGTCTTTTGACAGACCCCCCGCCTTCTTGCTTGGTACGCTGGTACTCTGGTGACGACTTCTTGTGTGCACAGGTGACACACCAGGACGACCCCCCTGTTGCGCCTGCCTCTGTGTGAAAACTCGGCCCCGGCCCTTGCCTCTCCGGTCTTCACTGCGTCTGGAATCGTCACGGCTCGCCGTCTGTCCTGCAGTTGGGCTGTTGACAGGAGATCCTCTTCCGAACCCCCGGGGTGAGGAGGCTCCCTCGCTCCCAGTGGGACTGGCAGAACGTTCCTCTGCCGTTCCGTCCGGTCCGCCAGCTTCCGTTGACACGTCATCCTCGTCTGCAACCTGGTGTGGGCTGTCAGCATCGTGGAGTCTGCCAGAAGCCGTGTCTTCTGCTGCTGTCTTCTCTGGCTCCATGTCAGCCGTAGCAGTCGTACTGTCATCACCTCCCTCATGTGAGCAGGATTCTGGAAGCTGTTCATCTTCAGATAGCACAGGTTCAAATAGGTCCGATATTCTGTCTTCTGTGTGTTCTGTACTGTCTGGGAGTCCTTCACCCAGATTTCTTGGTTGGCTTGTCGGACTGCCCTGACTGTAGTGAGCAGTCGCTGGTGACTGAACTGCTGGCTGTGTACAGCCTGCAGCTGGGATGTTCCGTGGCTCCTTGGTTTCTTCAGCGCCTCTATCTTCACTAGCGGCTCTTCTCTCAGCAACGCCTCTCTCCCTCCTCCTGTACGCCTCCCTCCCCTTGACGCTGTTCTTGCTGCTGTTGTCATGTCGCTGAGTACCCCAGGTGTGCCGAGTGTTGACCCTGGAATCACCTGCCACTACGACACGCCCATTTTTCAGGTAGCCCCTTTTGCCTTCTGCTTTGAGTTTCTGCATTTGCTGGTGCTGGGCAGGAGTCAGATCTGGCCCCACTCGGATTCCCGAGGCTCTGGTCATTGACTGCCTGCACTCTCTCTTGGACATCAGAGACTTGGGCAGTTCCCGGTTTCTGAAGGTGATGATGACTGGTCTAGGCATCCTGCCATCAGGATTGCCAACACGCACAGCATCTTCAATGTCTCCGCAGCCCAGAGTGAAATCATCAGAACCAAAATGGGAGTTCAACGTACCGGTAATTTTGTCTTTGAGAGATGTTGATGTCTCGTTCCTTTCTTCCTCTAGGCCTGTCAGCTTCAGGTTCCTTCGGCGCGAGTCAGACTGTAGACGGTCCAGCTGACTGTGCAACATGTCGGTGTACTGCTCTGACTCCCGCAGTCTGCTGTAGAGGTCCTGGATGCTGTCTGCATTTTCTTGCACTGTTTTTGTGATCCACATCAACTGCTGCTTAATGTCTGCCATGTCTTGAGACACCGCATAGTGGTTCACCGCCATCTGCCTCTGCATGTCTGCACTTTGCTGACTGACCCCCGACATCATGGACAACACTGACTGCAGTTGCTGTGAAAGGCCCTGAAAGTTTGCATTCTGCTGGGGCTGGAGGGGGAGGGGGAGGGGTGGGGGACCGGGATTCTGTTCAATGTCGCCACATCTCATCAGCACTGCGACATTCAGAAAGACTAGAATAAAGTCGGAGAGTTTACATGATACAGGTACCTTGATCGTTTTGAGAAATCTTGCAGCTGCTCTCTTTGCCCTACCTGCCATGAAAGCAATGAATGTCCAGACAAAGATGCCCACCGCAACCCTCCACTGTACTGTTCCTATAGGCATCTTGGCATGTCAAAGAAAGGGGAAAAAAAACTAAGTCGAATTTTCAACGGATTCAGTGTTATATTGCGTACAAAACTCAGAGCGCTCGCCAAACACGTCCGAACACCTCGGCAGTCGCAGGTGAACTCTGTGTGTATGTGTGTGTGTGTGTGTGTGTGTGTGTGTGTGTGTGTGTGTGTGTGTGTGTGTGTGTGTATGTGTGTGTGTGTGTGTGTGTGTGTGTGTGGTGTGGTGTGTGTGTGTGTTGTGTGTGTGTGTGGTGTGTGTGTGTATGTGTGTCGGTGAGGGGGGGGGTGCGTGTGTGTGTGTGTGTGTGTGTGTGTGTGTGTGTGTGTGTGTGTGGTGTGTGTGTGTGTGTGTGTGTGTGTGTTGTGGACGTGCATGCGTCCGTGCATGCATGCAATCCGTTTTCGCGATGTTTCACAGGACAACATTTTTAACTTCCTGAGAGAATAAGGCATTTTCCGTTTGATATGAGTTAACATATCATAGTTAGTTGCTATGAACAAGGCTGGTTTTGAAGAATGTGGCATTAGTTTTCTCTCATTTCCTATGTCGTTTTATATTTGTTCTTTCTCAACGCGATGACTTGTGGGTTGATCCTTTTGGTTGGTCACGGCGTGGATACAAGGAAAAAGAAGAGCTGGGTTTATACCCATAAATTTTTTTTTTCTCTTTTTGTATCGAGGATAATGGAATAAGCATTCTTGTGCTTTTTTACATCTAGTCCCCGTGTGTATGCAGTTTTGTAAATGTCATCTGTTCCCACCGGCACACGTTGACCTACTCTTACTAAAAGCGGATCAGGATTTAACGTGTGCGCAAGATGTTCTGCGTGCGTTCGCACAAGGAGCCTCGGTTTAAAGTCTCACCCGAAGGACTTTTGGGGAGAGTGGAGTCAGCACTGATGTTAACTCCCTGTTTTAATCTGAACAGTTTGAATCTGAGATTTAAAAATTACGAGGTGACAATGCAGCCCCGATATTGTCTCTGTGGTTGGTGGGGCTGTATATAACAAGACAGGATTGGAGGGGCTTGCTGCATGGGTAACAGTTTGTCCTCCGTACTTACTTACCCAGGCTTTGCGTTCTAGAGCCTGGAGCGCAACTCCAAAGTCTTCCGAGACTGACGGATGCCTACTGGATTGGATTGTACATGTCTGTCTGTATCTTCTGTCAATGAATGTTTTTTTTCTTCCTTAGTCATCATGTAGTATCTCCGTTTCTGTTTGTTTGTTTGTTTGTTTGTATGTCTGTCTGTTTGTTTGTTTGTTTGTATCTCTGTCTCATCTATCCACTCACCCACTGTCTGTCTGTCTTTCTGTCTGTCTCTCACCCATCTACCCACCCACACAGACACAAACACAGACACACAGATACTCAGACACACACACACACGCACATACACACACACACACACACACACACACACACACACACACACACACACACACACACACACACACACACGATGCTTACTCAATGTACCATCTGGAAATAAAAATTTGATTGATTGATTTGATTGATTGACACACACACACACACACGCACACACACACACACACACGCACACACACAACACACACACGCACACATACAACACACACACACACACACACACACACACAACAGAGAGAGAGAGAGAGACAGTCGAGTGAAGACATGTCCTGAGAGCTCTCCAGTGGAAGTTGTTTTCGGAAAGAATTAGAGGTGTTTAGAGGTGTTTAGCTTTAAAAGAAAGTGTACAAATGTGTGTGTAACTGAATAAGTCAATGAAGTGCCACTGGTTTAGTGTAAAAAAAAAAAAAGGAGTTGATTTTAACTATATTTTAACGATACTCCACAAAAGTTTTCTGTGAACGTGTGAACGTGTGATTCTCAACAACACCTATGGTGCTGAGGCAACAGTGATGTGGGAACAAAGGGAAACTGTACAACGGACCCCCGAGTAACTGAACCACTTAAGACTCAAGTGAAGTGCTCTTGTGAGGTGAGTGGATGAGACTGTCCATTGCCTCCCCCCCCCCCAAGTGAAACACACATAGATCAACGTTGTTGTGGTTTCCGTGGTGACGAACTGCAAACTGAGCAATGCCGCACTCTCTGTGTATAGGAGATAGCCATTAAAATGGCACAAAGCAGATGACATTGATCATCATCACTGTAGTCTTTTTTTTTTTTTTTTTTTTTTTTTTTCTTTTCTTTTTTTTTCTTTTTTTCTGTTTTTTAATCTTTACTCTTTCACTTTCAATCACAACCATCAATCAATAAATCATGTGAACTAGTTTGTTAATCTTTGAGTGATGCAATGTTTTAACCATGAGGCCCATGACTCGATCTATGAGTACCCAACGTCTCAGAAAAGAGACTATTCAATACACTAAGGACTCCTGCCAAGTTACCTTTGAAGCCACTCATACTAACTTGCCTTTGTGGCGGTTTGTTCTCCTTGAAAGGTATTGTGGACAATTTCAGCCCCTAAATGTCAATTCAATATTTAATGAGTTTACAAAGAATAACAGCGAACAAATAAGTTTTACAACAGACTTTACATCAACCTTGCCCAGTGAACTTTGGCGATCCTTCTTTCAAGTTAGTTCTGATGAAGAAAAACTACTGACAATACACATATACCACAGTACTGGGAAAATCCTAGTACAAGGCAATGTATGCCAGCAGTGGGTTGAAGAGGAGTTCGACAACCTAAGAACAATAGTCAATGAGCTGGCAAAACTAAATGTCACCACGGAAACTGTGACTGATGTCCTCTATTCCGTGGCATCCTCAAGCCGTCAGTGTGCTCCGCTGGCCATACGAGACAGCGCCCCTGACGACAAACCATGTCAGCCAGACCAGACAACAAGAGGGATGACAACTCTCCTCCCCTTCTTCAGTTGACACCCTCCCCTTCCACTCCACCCCACTCCCGGCCCTCCACACCTCCCACGTCTTCACCCCCCAACCAGGCTACATCACCCCCTCCATCTACTGATGACGAGACCATCCCCTCTCACCCTTCCTCAGACCTCTCAGCTGATCCATCCCACTCCATGCCCTCCACACCCCCCACGTCTTCCCCCCCTGACCAGGCTACATCACCCCCTCCATCTACTGATGACAACGGGACCATCCCCTCCCTCCCTCCCTCCGACCTCTCAGCTGATCCTCTACCCCCTCCCTCAACGGCTGCACATCCACCTGAGGAAGAAACTGCAACACCGCCCCTCTCCCCCACCACCCCTTCTTCCACCGAAGATCAAGGTATAGTTCAGTCCCCCCTCCCCTCCCCCTCCACTTCCCCATGTGATCATCAGCCTCATCCCTCTCCCAATTCTACCTCCAACCAACCCACTCCCCACTCCAAAACATCTCCCACAACAGCAGTCAACACAACACAAGCAAGCAATGCACCATGCAATCTCTCTCAAAAGAACAACACAGAAATTATAACAATGCTTCACGAACAACTCATTGCAGCCAACATCACTATCTCCAACATGCAGAAAGAAATACACACACTCAAAACACAAATATCACAAATAGGACAAGAAACAAAACACAACAGCCAGGTCATCTCTGACGCTGAAACCAGAGTAAAAAACTCCATGAAAACAATGAAAAGAGATGTTTCACAACAAGTAACAGAACTACAAAACAGCCAAGAATACCAGACAGATCAAATGAAAGAAATCAACTCCAAACTACAATCACTCAAAGACAGTCAACACAACATCAACAATACTACCAAGAAACAGATACAAACACTCAGTGCAACTAAACACACAAAACACTCAAGCAGTCAGACAGACAACAATACTGAACCACTTGCAGAACAACTCACAGAGGTAGAATACAATATAAACACATCCAACAGATATGCTCTCCTCACAGACAAAACCATGACTGACAATTCTTCATACCCCACACTCACACAAAAGCAGACAAGCAACAACACTTCAGCAACTTCACGCAAAAACACAAGCAAACAACCTCTACTAACAAACACATCACAGCAGACACGCACACACTCCCGCACCCATCAAAGCCCACACTCCAATTCCCATTCCCAAAAGCACCAAGAAAACACCCCCATTCCAGCCCCCTGAAAACCCTCCAACAAAAAACAGTCCCCGTAGAGTGTAACACCTTGTTGTTAGGTGACTCAGTGCTGAAAGGGGTGGACGAGAAAAAGATGTCAGTGGGGGGCCGGCAAGTCTGCAACCTGTCAGTACCAGGCCTGACAGTACAACACCTGTGTCAGTGGCTGTCAACACGCCGCCCCTCTCCACACATACAGCACGTCACCTTCCACGTGGGGATCAATGACTGTAAAGCAGGATCAGTCACAAAAGCAGATTGGACAAAACTGATCCACCTGCTAAAAGAAATCTTCCCCCATGCTGCTCTACAGGCCTCCTCCATCCTCCCCCCCTTACGACATCCACTAAGAGACAAGGCTTCGCGGTCGATGGCTTCTCTTGGGGAAACCTGCCGTCAAGAGAGGGTTGTACTTATCAATAACACCCCCTCCTTCCTCACCAGGACTGGAGCGCCTAAAAAGGCGCTATATGATGATCCCATCCATCCCAGTCCTCAGGGTAACAAAACTCTTGCCCTCAATATCCGTTTCCCCGGAAACCATAGACAGCCGCCAGCCGTGAGGCCTGTGACAAACTACCGACCCAACATAACGACCAATGACATGAAAAGCTATGCTGAAGCAGCCAAAGGTGTACATTCACGATCGGCTGCCTTCAACAAAACGACGACTTCAGCCCCACCCCACAGTGCGACTAGCGACAATAGGCCTACCACACTAGGTCTATTACCGGACAGAGACTTTCCCATCCCCCAGCCAAGGAACCCCCATTGTTCAGATGTCACAAGTGTGTTAGGGAACAACACTCCGTGGCAGCTACACAGCCACTTGTGAAAATACTTTCCGATCTACTCCATTGTTTGACCCAATAGTGTGGTTGTGTTGTGTGTGTGTGTGGTGTGTGTGTGTGTGTGTGTGTGTGTGTGTGTGTGTGTGTGTGTGTGTGTGTACCTGTGAGTATGTGTGGAGGGAAGGGGAGGGGGGGGAGTGTGTGTATGTGGTGTTTGAGTGTATGTGTAAGTGAACATGTGTATGCATGTTTCACCACGTGTGTGTGTGTGTGTTTGTGTGTATGTAAGCATGCGTGAGTGCGTGTGTATGTGTGTGCGTGCGTGCGCGCGTGAGTGCGTGCGTGCGTGTGTGTGTGTGCGTGCGTATGTGTGTGTGTTTGTGTGTCTGTGGATATCCCGGTGAGCTTGTGCGTGTTTGCGTGGTATGTAAGCATGCATACACTGCGTGTGTACGTGTGTACGTGTGTACGTGTATGATAATTATGTGAACGTGTGTATGCATGCGTGTGTGTGCATGCGTGCGATAAATGTCTGCCTACAAGTCTGCATCAAACATACAGCCCATGTATAATGTTCTATATAATTACAAATGTGTTTTGTGCAGGTGTCCAAATGTTAAATGCAGTGTTCCCATTGATGATAAATGATTGCTTCAATTTTTCCTGAATGGAAATCTCTCTCTCTCTCTCTCTCTCTCTCTCTCTCTCTCTCTCTCTCTCCCCATACTCTCACCCAGCCCCAGCCCCCCCCCCCCCCCCCCCCCCCTTTTTTTTTTTTTTTTTTTTTTTTTTTTTTTCACCCCAACATCAAATGTTGATCAATGTCATGCTGCAGTGTGTATCTCATTTGAGTGGATAAATTGCCTTCTACATTTAGCAGGTATATCGGATCCAGAGACTCTTGCAACAGGGCAGTTGTTGCCCTGGGCTAGTGTGGATTGGAGTTTTTGAACCAACTCTGCCATACTATATTTTCGTTTGCTTTTCATATATTATTATTCGTTACTGTATCTCTTTGTGTTTAGTATCATATTAATATTTAGTGTGTGATTGGTTATACTGATTTAGCAAAAATTGTTGTATCTTAGTTGTTTTTTTAAAAATATTTTTCCCAATTTGTTTTATTATTTTTTATGACTGTAGTATATGATTTATGTAAAAACAGGACTGGATTCAAAAAGTTGTTTATTATAACACATTCATTCCTTACAGACTTTGATTTGTGTTTATATTTTAGTTTTCGAAATTGAACTATAGTTTATTTTGTTTAAAAATTTGATAATCAAGTCTCTTATTTTGATAGATCTTACATACATACATATATATATGTATATATATAATTAATCTTAACATGTCTCTAACTTTAGACAAGTGGCCCACAAAGCAAGGCCTCCGTGTAGGCTACCTGAATATCAACAATGCAACAAACAAAAAAGATGATATTTCGACCATACTGCACAATGATGAGAATCAATTTCATTTGTTTTGCCTTGCTGAATCTCGACTCTCACCACACGTAACTGACACATGCATGAATATCCCAGGATATCAGATTTTTCGACAGGATCCACACAAGCCCAAGTCTACTGGGTTATTAACATATTTCGCTTCTTCACTGAGTTGCAAAAGATTATACAACTTTGATGTTTATGACATTGAATCAATTTGGGTTGAAATAAAATTAAAACACAATAATCCAATATTAATAGGATTCATATACAGAAATCCTTCGGAAACCACAGAATGGTTTGAAAAATTCAACTCTCTTATGGATGAAGTGACATTTTTAAACTATGAAACAATTATTCTTGGGGATTTTAACATTGACTTATTAAAACCCAAGCCTAAATGGAGTCACAACATTACTATGCATGGCCTGGAACAACTAATAGACAAACCAACTCGGATAACAGATAACTCTAGAACTTTGATAGATCATATCTACACTACTACAAAACAAAACATAACAGAAGTATGTGCCCCCTCCTGTGGATGCAGTGATCACAATGCTGTGTGTTTTACTTGGTTTAAACATCGTGTCAAAATTCCCAAAGTAGGACATAAAACCATCTTTTACAGAAAATTTAATAACTTCAACGAACAAGACTTTCTTTCAGACTTGATAAATTCACCATTCCAAGACATATATCAAATCAGAGACCCCAATGAAGCTGCAGAATTCTGGATTACGACATTTATTTCAGTGTATGATAGGCATGCCCCCTTCATCAAAAAAGAGTTAAAGAAAAAATAAAACCTCCTTGGATAACAAAAGACCTAGAGTCAGAAATGCGCTTAAGAGACTATTTGAAAACCCATGGTACAAAAGAAGAATTTAAAATGCAAAGAAACAAAGTAACTTCACTAAAACGGAGATCAAAACGTGATTACTTTCAAAAACTGTTAATCACAACTACCGACTCTCGCCAGGTATGGAAAGCCATCAATATATTATGTAATAGACCTATATCAAAAAGCCAAAAGACAGTTAAAGACATAACAGCTGATGAACTGAACACCCATTTCTCAAACATCGCTACTAAAATCATATCATGTGATAAGTCAAATAAAAATGATCTCCAATACTTAGAACAATACATTGAATCAAAAGAAATTAAATTCCCAGTTGAATTATTGCCAATGACAATTAAAGACGTGTTGGAAAGTCTATCTCTCAACAAAAATTCCAGAACACGTGACCTTGACAATCTGGATGGAAAAATATTGAAACTTTCTGGTCCTATTATAGCTGAAACACTGACATATCTATATAACTTGTGTATAGATAAAAGCAACATTCCTCTCATATTTAAAAAGGCAAAAGTCATACCAGTCCACAAATCTGGAGATTCTTCTTGTCCTTCAAATTACAGACCAATTTCAATCCTATCGGTCTTATCCAAACCCATTGAAAAATATATCCAAAAATCCTTATATTCCTACTTTGTTAACAACAACCTAATAAATGAAGATCAGTCAGGCTTTCGTAAAAACTATTCTTGTCACACAGCTCTAACTCAACTTACAGACAGTCTCTTACACAACATAAATGAAAATAACTATACAGGCCTAATTTTTGTTGACTTTGAAAAAGCATTTGATGTAATTAATCACTCCTTGCTAGTGCGTAAACTTCACCTATACAAACTAACACCAGAAATAATCAATCTTTTAAAAAGTTTTTTGTTAGATAGACAGCAGCTGGTAACTGCAAATAATCAAACATCAGAATTAGTATCTATTAAATATGGAGTACCACAAGGATCAATATTGGGTCCTCTTTTGTTCTCTATATATGTAAATGACTTACCCTTATTTCTAGATTGTAGCTGTGAAATGTTTGCTGATGACACATCCCTCTATTGTAGTGATACTGACCCCCACAGACTAACACTCAAACTTCAAAACAATATCAACAAATTGATTACTTGGACTCAATTAAACCATATGTCCTTAAATGCTCAAAAAACTAAAAGTATGTACGTACTAGCACGACAAAAGAGGCAAAAAATGAAAAGTAAATTTCAACCTCTGTTGATAGATCAAAAAATCATTGAAGAAGTTGACTCACACAAAATTCTGGGTGTAATTATCGACAATAATCTTACTTGGACTGACCATGTGATGGCACAAGGAAAACGTCTTACAAACAAGGTACGTCAGCTATCAAAAATAAAACACTTTCTAGATAGTCATTCACGCAAACTCTTTTTTTGTGGACACATCTTGCCTATAGTTGACTATGCCTCATCTCTTTGGGACAACTGCAGTGAAACTAATTTGAAATTCATCCATCGATTATATAAAAGAGCACTAAAACTTGTCCTTTTAAAATCAAGCTCCCTAACCATCAATGATTATAAGCTAACAAATATTCTTACATTTCAAAACAGGCTTTATTTCAATAAAGCTCTATTTGTACAAAAAGTTGTCAATGGAAATGCCCCTCCCAAGATCACCAATAGATTCAAAATTAATGAGCACAGGCATAACCATCTACTAACATTTCCCAGACCCAGAAACAATCTTTACAAAACAAGCTTCCTATATTCAGGTAGTGATTTATGGAACAAGCTCCCAAAACATTTAAAATGTATCAAAAATAAAAATCAGTTCAAAAATCAGTTGAAAAATCACTTAATGGGCTTATGCAAAAATGTTTAAGAACTACACATCAATCCAATCAACCATACTTAGAACAGGCTAAAGATATTGATACTCTCTGCTAACCCCGAAAAATCTTTCACGTGTGGCTCACTGTGACTGAAAAATCTACACTTTGCTTGCTATATATGTATGTGGAAGGGGGAAAAGGTGGAGAAAGGTTTTTTTTTGTTGTTGTTGTTGTTTTTTAATTTTTTTTTTTTTTTTATAAATTTTTTTTTTATAATTCAATTTTGAACAGGATAGGGAATAAGTGATGTATGTAAACACGTGTATATTCTGCAAATTCACAAGGAGAAAACCAAACCACTGATCTGATGACTAGATTGGATTTTTTTTTTCTATGCATTTTTTTTTTTTTTTTCACTTACCCAGTTTAATAGGTTTCAGGATAAATATTTTTTAAAAATATTATTTTATTAATTATATTAATGGGATCATTAGCACTATTATATTTATATTATTTTGATAAGTGGAAAGGCCTTATTTTTTGGTTCTGGTTGTTGTTGTGTATGGTTTTTTTTGTTTTGTTTGTTTTTTGTTTGTTTGTTTGAATGTCTGTTTGTTTGTTTGTTCATATGTGTAGGGTTTTTTATTTATGAATATAATCATAAATCATTATTATAATTCTTCTGTTTGTTGTTTGTGTTTTCCCCCTTCCTCCTTGATACCCCCTCCCCACCCGTTCCCACCCCCCCTCCAAATTTTTTTCTTTTTTGAGTGTGTGGGGTTTTTTTGGTGTTTTTTTGGGGGGTTGTGATTGTTTGTTTGCTTGTTTTTTGTTTGTTTTTTGCTTTAGTTTTGTTTGGTTTGGTTTTTTTTTTTTCGTTTATTATGTTTGTTTGGTTCTCTGTTGTTTTTGTTTGTTTGTTAGTTTTTTTGTTAGTTTGAATGTATGTTAGTGTATATGTTATTTCCTCTCAGTGGAGATTGGTATTATCATATGTATTGTTGCGTTTGTTTTTCGTTTTGTTTTTTTTTGTTTGTTTTGTTTTGTTTTTTCTTTTCTTTTCTTCCTCATAACATATATGTATCAATTGAAGTGTGGAGATGATGTAATCTGACATAAGTTGCTTATTGACATTTCATGGATTTTTTTTTTTTTTAAAGTCTTAAATAATGGTTGGTGACATTATAACTGATATAAGTTGTTTGACACCATATGACTTTAAAAAAAAAAAAATTTTTTTAAATGTGTGCATGCCCATATGTTTGTTATGTTATTCCACTCAGCGGTGATGAGTATTATCATATGGTATTGTTGCTTTAGTTGTTTTTTCTTTTCTTCCTTCTAATATATAATCCGTGTGGATTGGTTTTTTGATGTTTTGGTTTGATTATTTGTTTTTGGTGTGTTTCTATGTGTTTTTTTGTTTGTTTGTCTGTTTGTTTGTTTTTTTGTTTTTGTTTGTTTGTTTGATTGTATGTTTGTTAGCGTATGTGTATTTCCTCTCAGTGACGATGGGTATTATTATAAGGTATTGTTGTGTTTGTTGTTTTTTCCTTATCTTCTTTTAAAAATATAAAGTATGAATTGAAGTATAGAGATATTGTAATCAGACATAAATTGCTTATAGAATTTTTTTTATTTTACTTTTTTTTTTTTTTTTTTTTTTTTAAAATTTATTTTTGTGTGTGTGTATTATTATTATTTTTTTAATTCTTCTTATTATTATTATTTAGTCTTAAATAATGTTTTTTGGTTACATTGTAATTGATATAAGCTGTTTTGTGTGTGTGTGTGTGTGTGTGTGTGTGTGTGTGTGTGTGTGTGTGTGTGTGTGTGTGTGTGTGTGTTTTGTTTTGTTTTTTTGACACTATATGATTTTTAAAAAGGCTTTAAATGTGTGCATGTACCTACGAGTATACGAGCTGAGTGGATGAGCGCAAACCGTGTGTGTGAGTGTGTGTGTGTGTGTGTGTGTGTGTGTGTGTGTGTGTGTGTGTGTGTGTGTGTGTGTGTGTGTGTGTGTGTGTGTGTGTGTGTGTGTGTGTAGGTGGACAGGTGTGTGTGTGTGTGTGTGTGTGGGTGTGTGGATGTATGTGCATATGTGTGTATGGCTTTTGAGAAGATTTTTATTTTTATTTTTTTAATTTATTTTTATTATTATTATTATTATTATTGTTTTTTCTCTTTTGGTTGTTGTTATAGTAATTGCTTGTATTATTTATAGGCATAGTTCATTTTAAAGTTGTTGAAATCATGTTAGCAAATTAATGTTGGTGAAATGTTTGTTGTTGTTGTTTTATTTGTTTGTTTGTTTTTTCCCCTTTTCTTTCTTTTTGTTGGCTTTATTGTTTGCTAGGGATTTTCTGCTTTGTTTTTTGTTGGTTTTTTGTTTTGTTTTGGATTTGATTTTTGCTATTGTTTTGATTTTTTTCTTTTCTTTTCTTTAGATAGATGGCTTGATGGAAAAAAGCAGATCGCTGCTTACTCAATGTACCATCTGGAAATAAAAATTTGATTGATTGATTGATTGATTGATTGACAACACACACACACATACCTCTTGTCATGACATAACATTATACAACAAACCCCGCACTTTATTTATTCAATTATTTATTCATTTATTTATTTTTTGATTACCTTCATCACCCATAAGCCAGACAGATCACAATGTCAACAGCCTTAATGTCAGGTCAGGTCTAGACAGTGCAGTCAGCAAACCAAACTAATCCAAAACAAAACAACGCAAACAAGACGAAAAAATCGAACGAACGAAAATCCTGTAAAATATCTGAGGACATAATAGTTAACGCCAAACTGCACACACTGCGAGGGAAAAAAGGAAGTGTTTCGTTGTTTTCTTTTGTATTCATTTTGGTGAGCTTTGAAATTGTTGATTATTACTATCAATAAAAAAAAACCCAACATAAAAAACAGTTAACACCAAACCCTCTCTTTCTGACAGCCAAACTTCAGCTCCAGAGACATATATTCTGTCTCTCAGTCTGTTTTGTTTGTCTGTCTGTCTATGTGTCGGTCTGTTTGTCTCGTTGTATGTCTGTATGTCTCTCTGTCTGCATGTATGTATGTATGTATGTATGTATGTATGTATGTATGTATGTATGTATGTATGTATGTATGTATGTATGTATGTATGTATGTATGTATGTATGTAGGTAGGTAGGTAGGTAGGTAGGTAGGTAGGTAGGTAGGTAGGTAGGTAGGTAGGTAGGTAAGTAGGTAGGTAGGTAGGTATGTGTCTTTGTCTGTCTGCCTGTCTGTCTGTATGTCTGTCTGTATCTCTCTGTCTGTGTGTGTTTTTTTTCTGCTTCTGTCTATCTCTGTGTGTCTATGTTTGTTCCTGTGCGGCTGTGACTGTGTGTCTGTCTGTCTGTCTGTCTGTCTGTCTGTCTGTCTCTGTCTCTGTCTCTGTCTCTGTCTCTCTCTCTCTCTCTCTCTCTCTCTCTCTCTCTCTCTCTCTCTCTCTCTCTCTCTCTCTCTCTCTCTCTCTCTCTCTCTCTCTCTCTCTCTCTCTCAACTCTTTAAGAAGTCATTTGAGCACTACGCTCAAATTTTTCAGGCCATGTCTCTTGGGTAATTTGAACCTGGCGGAGCCCATTTCTTTCACGCTACAGGCTGCATGCTGGGTAAGTTCGAGTTTCCGTAACCCCTGAAACAGTGTCATGAATTGTGGGATCTTTAACGTGCATATCTGATCTTTTTGCATGACTGTGTGTGTATGCTCAGAAAGAGAAATAGGGCTACTGGTAGTTACGCACCTTAAGTTGACTCAGTAGATGGTGAAAAAATCCTCACTTTTAATTCATCATACGTTGTAGCCGTGATTTGAACCCACGACTTAATGGATCCACAGGACTGAAAGTTAACGGGCTTAACCACTCAGCTATAGTGTCCGTTAAGGGTGTCAACAGCCTATGTCAGTGTTTTTTTTTTTTTTTAGCTGTCTACAGTGTCAGGAATGCGCCTCTGGCACTTGGTGCCAGACTACAAAGATGCTCACCTCTTTCACCTGTTTTTGCTGCTTGAACACTTCTGGTGGTGGTGCTTTCGCGAGAGCTTTATGCATTTGCTTTTGACATTTTTACGTTGGATAGCTCAGTGGTCAGAGCCCCCAGCCAAGGTTAAGCAGCGTGGAGCGTGGTTCCCAATTTTTGGATGGGTGACCGTTTGCGCGCCTTGGCTACAGTACAGTTCCCCCCAGTTCACTCAGCTGTAAATGGGTACCTGCCCTCTTTAGGGTCATGGAAGGTGAAGCAGCGAGGGAGAGGAGATGGGCGCCGCCCTCAACATGCTGGCTCCACACAGGTTATGGGACACCTTTGCCTTTTTACCTTGCAGTTTGACGATCCGGGTTCGATTACCGGTCGAGGGGATTTTTCCCCTGGAGTTAACATCAGTGCGGACTCTACTGTCCCCAAAAGTCATTCGGATGAGACTATAAACCGTGGCCCCGTGTGCGAACGCACGCAGAACATTTTGCGCACACGTGAAATCCTGTTCCGCTTTTCGTAAGAGTAGGCCATCGTGTGCCGGTGGGAACAGATGACAAGATTTACAAAACTGCATACACACTGGGGCTGGATGTAAAAAAGCACATGAGTACTTATTCCGTTATCCTCAATATAAAAGAATAAAAGAATAAAGAAAAAAAGAAAAAAAGAATTTTACTATGTTGGATAGAATCAGTTCTTATCTAATTAATCTTTTGCACAATTCTTTTTCTTTATCATTGAATTTCAAAAGTATTAAAATAGTTCTTCTGTATTAGATTTCGACACCGAACGTCGTATGGTTAACTAGATCATGCTGAGATACATTCGATTAAAGAGAATCAACACGCACATAGGCATGCACGCACGCTTATACACGCGCTTGCATGCATACACACGCAGACACACACATACACACACATTCTGTCTCTCTCTCTCACACACACACACATACACACACACGTACACACGTACACACAAACACACACACACACACATGCACACACACACACACACACACACACACACACACACACACCACACACACACACACACACACACACACACACACACACACACACACACTCACCAACCTCTCCCCCACATCCACACACAATATACTATTTACTATTCAACTC
>CM060319.1:12342765-12345265 GCA_030674155.1 Stramonita haemastoma
AAAGGGTGGAATAAAAGGAAGAACAGAAGAGAAGAAAGAAAAGAGTAAGGAAAGAAAGGAAAGAAGAAAGAAAGAAGGAAAGAAAGAGAAAAAAAGAAAGAAAGAAAAAGAAGAAAGAAAGAAGAAAGAAAGAAAGAGAAAAAAAAGAAAGAAAGAGGAAAGGGTGGAATGAAAGGAAGAACAGAAGAGAAGAAAGAAAAGAGTAAAGGAAAGAAAGGAAAGAAGAAAGAAAGAAGGAAAGAAAGAGAAAAGAAAGAAAGAAAGAAAAGGTAAAAATTAAAAAAGAGAAGAAAAGAAAAAGACAGAGGAAGGGGTGGTATGAAAGGAAGGACAGAAGAGAAGAAAGAAAAGGTAAAGGAAAGAAAGAGAAAGAAAAGAAAAAAGAAAGAATGAAATGAGAAGAACGAAAGAAGAAAAAAGAAGGAAAGGCAAAAAAAACGGGGGGGGGGGGGGGGGGGGGGGGAGGGGGGGGGGGGGGGGGGAAAGAAAGAAAAGAAAAGATAGAAAGAGATCCTTTTGAAATATAAAAAGACATGTAAATGTAACATTCCTCTTAAACTGTTCGTTTTATGTTACAGTATGCTTCTGTTAACAGGAACAACATAGGTACAGTACTGTACTGTACTGTATTGTATTGTAATGTATTGGATTGCATTTGATTGGATTGCATTGCCTTGCATTGCATCGTACTGAACTGTATTGTGTATTGTATCATATTATATATTGCATTGTATTCTGTTGTATTGTATTGTATTGCATTGTATTGCATTGTGTTGTACTGTGTTATTTGTATTGTATTGTAGTGTATGCGTTGTGCTGTGTTGTTTTATTTTGTGTTGTGTTTATTATATTGTATTGCAACGTTTCGTATCATGCTGTATTGTGTCGTGTCTTGTCGTGGCGTGACGGATTGTATTGTGTTGTGTTGTATCGTATCGCACTGGGGTGTACCGTTTTGTATTGTATTGTATTATATTGTATTGTGTTACATTGTGTTGTATTGCGTCGAATTGCGATGTATCGAATCTTGTTGAGTTGTGTTGCGTTATATCATATCGTATCATATCGCACTGGATCGGATTGGATTGTATTTTATAGTATCATATGGTATATCACATAGTGTCGTTTCTTGTCGTGTCGTATTTTGTCGAAGTGTAGTGTAGTGTACTGTGCTGTATTATACTGTATTGTATTGTATTGTATTGTATTGTATTGTATTGTATTGTATTGTATTGTATTGTATTGTATTGTATTGTACTGTACTGTACTGCACTGCACTGTACTGTACTGTGCTGTACTGTACTGTGCTGTACTGCACTGTACTGCACTGTACTGCACTGTACTGCAATGTACTGCACTGTACTGTACTGCACTGCACTGCATTGCGCTGTCCTGTAGTGTACTGTAGTGTACTATATTGTACTGTACTGTACTGTACTGCACTGCACTGTGCTGTATGTCTCGTAATATACTGTACTGTACTGTATGCTGCATGGTCACGGCTGATTTCCCTGTGTAAAACTCAGCCGTTCTCTCCTGTGAGTTTGCATCGCCACAAGTGCAGCTCAGTGGCACCATTGCACCTTTTTTTTCCCTGCCCGGGGATGTGTGTCTTTATTCATGAGTGCGGGCGGTGTTGCCACAGAATTTGGCCAGGACAAATTCTTTTTTGTTTTGGTGGTGTGTGTGTGTGTATGTGCGTGTGTGTGTGTGTGTGTGTGTGTGTGTGTGTGTGTGTGTGTGGTGTGTGTGTGTGTGTGTGGTGTGTGTGTGTGTGGTGTTGTGTGAGCTTGTGTGTGTGTGTGTGCATTGTGTGTGTGTGTATGTGTGTGTGTGTGTGTGTGTGTGTGTGTGTGTGTGTGTGTGTGTGTGTGTGTGTGTGTGTGTGTGTGTGTGTGTGTATGTAGTGATACAACACATGCAGTAACCTTCATCTCCAGCTGATGTAACGACACCCTTATGCAATCTTATATAACGAACAACTTACGTAGACATCACACGCTGCAAAATTAGCCTGGTTCTTTTCCTCTGTGATGAAAGACAGTTCACGGCAATATGTCATATACATAACAACTCATACACAGACGATTGTAGAAGCAGCTAAGAAGATTCCTTTCTTGTACAATTTGCGGACGACAGTGCTCTTTTGTCTCTTTTATCTGGATCAGTCCTAGACCATAGTCAAGCCTTAACCGCGTTCGTATATTGGGGTGATGAGACCTTCACTTTCACCTTCAACCTGTCCCGTAGTCCCGTAAACCGTGGGGGGCACAACTGAAGATTTTGCAACCAGCTTCCTCCTAGGGTTGAGGCCTACTTGGAGCTAAATGCTCATAAAACTAAAGATCTTACTATCGATTTCAAAAGATCGGAGCACACTTCTGAAATACGTTTCCAACTCTTGTCTGGGAACTGGTTTTGCCCACAAGCTAAACTGGGATGCTAACACTGACGCTATTGTCAAACAGGGACAACAACCAGTCTTTTTTTTTTTTTAGGA
>CM060319.1:12354458-12356958 GCA_030674155.1 Stramonita haemastoma
CACACACACACACACACACACACACACACACACACATCACACACACACATCACACACACACACACACACACACACACACAACACACACACACACACACACACAATACACACACACCACACACATGCACACACACACACATACATGCACACACCACACACACACACACACAACTCACAGAGGCACACACACACACACAACACACACAAACGCACACACACACACACACACACACACAAATACACACACATGCACACACAACACACACACACACACACACACACACACACACACACACACACACACACACACACACACACACACACACACACACACACACACACACACACACACACACACACACACACACACACACCACACACACATACACACACAAATACACACACATTCAGGTAGCCGCATTCCGACTTCGGGGATTGTGTCTTAATTTAACACGACACTTCTTGTCATTTGAAATTCATTGCAGCTGCATTGTTTTTTATTCGTCGTTCTCTGGTTTATGAAGATTATAACGTCAGGATGCACATACATGCAATGAGCGCTTAAATCGAACATGGAAAATGCCATACCACGCTGAAAGCACCGGTTCTCGTTCGATCACCGAAGTTAAGCAGCGTCGGACCCGGTAGGTACTTAGATGGGTGACCGCCTGGGAACACCGGGTGCTGTTGGCAACCTTTTATGGGGGCGGGATAGCTCAGTGGTCAGAATGCTCGCTTTCCCCCAGTCAACTTAAGCAGCGTCGAGCGTGGTTACCAGTTGGATGGGTGACCGTTTGCGCGCCTTGGCTTCAGTACAATTCCCCCAGTTCACCCAGCTGTAAATGGGTACCTGCCCTCTTTAGGGTCAGGGAAGGTAAAGCAGCGAAGGAGAGGAGATGGGTGCCGCCCTCAATATGCTGGCCCCTAGAGAAGCTGAGGACTCTTAACGCCTCGCTCTCCTACGACCACACAGGTTATGGGACACCTTTACCTTTTACGGTATAGCATGCCATCCCAGTGGACAGGCATTTAAAGAAACCAGAACTCAGCCAAACGATCTCAGAGAATGATTCTAGAAAATAGATGAAAAACGACATTCAAGAGACAGGAAAAGATCTATTTCTGTTTCTGTCTCTGTCTTTCCTCTGTCTCTACATCTGTATGTATCTGTTTGTGTGTGTTTCTTGGAATGTATATAGATAGATAGATAGATAGATAGATAGATAGATAGATAGATAGATAGATAGATAGATAGATAGATAGATAGATAGATAGATAGATAGATAGATAGATAGATAGATAGATAGATAGATAGATAGATAGATACATGCATGCATGCATGCATGCATGCATGCATACATACATACATACATACATACATACATACATACATACATACATACATACATACATACATACATACATACATACATACATACATACATATTGTGTGTGCTCGTTTTTGTTTGGGTTTTTGTTGTTGTTCTTAATTGTGTGGTTTTGTGGTTTTTTCTTTTCTTCTTTTTTGAGAGCACAGTGTAAAGAAGACCTGCCCTATCCATTTATTCTCAATATCAATCTCGAGTAGGAGAGTTCAAGTTCGAGTTCTCTCTCTATGCCCTCCTCCTCACGTACCCCTTTTCATCTTTACCACCCCTACCCACTCCCACCCCCTCCCTCACTACTCCATGACACGAAGTCACCACAGGTCCAGAGGTCACTGAACTTGTCTATCTTTTAGCAATTCTATTATAACCATAGCCAAGCCTTGTCAACACGCATACACTCTACACTTTGATCTCAGCCAAAAGGCCGAGAAGCGATACGCGCATAGTGAGTGGCATGGGGCATATACTTGAGCAGGCACACACTCATACATTGCTCAATTTCTACGTATACGTCCAGGTACAAATGGAAGCATACACGCACACAGGCATATGGCAGAAGCTACATCAACCACACATAATAATCTGATAAAGCCAAAAACCCAGATTCCTTAAAACAACCTTGTTCTTAGTGACCAACTAGCTACAACACTTTCACTCATATTTATTTATCTATTTATTTATTCATTTATTTAGTTGTTCTTTTATATCGAGGATAATGGAATAAGCGTTCATACGCTGTTTTTACTTTTAGTCCCCGTGTGCATGCAGTTTTGTAAACGTCATCTGTTCCCACCGGCACACGATGGCCTACTCTTACGAAAAGAGGAACAGGATTTAACGTGTGCGCAAGATGTTCTGTGTGCGTTTGCACACAGGGCCTCAGTTTATAGTCTCATCCGGAAGACTTTAACAGACAGGAAGAGCCTGATTCTCTCAAGAAGTGAAAAATGTTGTCTGGTAGAACAGCACGTAAAAAGGTCTTTGGGGAGTCTGCAGTAAAATGCTTGTGCCTAATATCCTGAACATCTCGGCACTCCAGACGCAGATGTTTGATGAATACCTGCACATCACACACACATGCACACACACACACACACACACACACACACACA
>CM060319.1:12359458-12364458 GCA_030674155.1 Stramonita haemastoma
CTAGGGATTGGGGACAAAGTTTTGGCTCAATGGGGAATCAAGAGTTGCGACTCTCTCTCTAGATAGGTGAGTTACTGTAAGACCACTGTGAGACCACCCTGGGGGTGGGAGGGGAGTGGAAGGGGTGGTGTGGTGTGGGTGTGTAGGCCTGTCCATGAGAAGGTGAGGTACTGTCTGGAATTTGTTTCCATTCATTCATTCATTAACAGCGTTCCTGCTAACTTCTGTCCTATTCATCTCACAACTATTTATTTATTTATTTATTTATTTATTTATTTATTTATTTATTTATTCTTTTATATCGAGGATAACAGAATAAGCAATCATGTGCTTTTTTTCATCCGGTCCCCGTGTGTATGCAGTTTTGTAAATATTGTCATCTGTTCCCACCGGCACACGATGGCCTACTCTTACGAAAAGCGGAACAGGATTTAACGTGTGCGCAAGATGTTCTGCGTGCGTTCGCACACGGGACCTCGGTTTAAAGTCTCATCCGAAGGACTTTTGGGGAGAGTGGAGTCAGCACTGATGTTAACTTCAGGAAGAAAATTTCCTCGACCGGACTCGAACCCGGGTCTTCAAATTGCCAGCGCAATGTTCTGACTACTAGGCTATCCGCCCCCCTTTGCATAACAAGCTGCTTGCTGTCTTATCGAGGTCAAATACTGCATTCTTGTTCATTGAATAGGCTATGAGGGTCAATGTCTTTATAATGACCACCGCCCACCCCACCCCCACCCCCAAACAAACAAACAAAAAAGCACACAGACCCATTCACTTGTGTGTGTGTGTGTGTGTGTGTGTGTGTGTGTGTGTGTGTGTGGTGTGTGTGTGTGTGTGTGTGTGCGTGCGTACGTGCACACACGCGCACATTTGTGTGTGTGTCTCTGTGTGTGGAAGCATATAGAATAGATAGATAGATAGATAGATAGATAGATAGATAGATAGATAGATAGATAGATAGATAGATAGATAGATAGATAGATAGATAGATAGATAGATAGATAGATAGATAGATAGGGAGGTAGGGAGGTAGAGAGAGAGAGAGATAGAGAGAGAGAGAGAGATAGATAGATAGATAGATAGATAATAGATAGATAGATAGATAGATAGATAGATAGATAGATAGATAGATAGATAGATAGATAGATAGATAGATAGATAGATAGATAGATAGATAGATAGATAGATGCGTGTGTGTGTTCCCTGGATGCGTATATAATTTATCTGTACGTCTTCACTACACGTCTCTTCACAAGCACACGCACGGTATGTAAAAACACGCCGCACAGACAGGCCTGCAAGGGAAACAATCCCAGCCGGAAGTAAAAGGGAAGGAAGCGAAGGGGAGGAGCAGAACTAGTTACACAATCACTGCCCACTGACAGTTTGGCTGTTGGAGGGAGGGGAGGGGAGGGGAAGGGGGGGGAGGAGACCAGTCACCTAAGGAAAAGACCTGTGTCCCCAGCAGACCTGGAGTATGCAGGAAATGAAAATGACAAAAGAGGCAGGGTGTTTTCACAACCACTCAGGTCGTCTGCACATCTCTCACGAACCTGCCTGACTTCTTTCCTAGCTTTCATTCAATTCATGCCTAGCCTGGCCACGTCGTGGGTGGTTGTTGTTGTTGTTGTTGTTGTTGTTATTGTTGGTGGTGGTGTTGTCTTTTATTCGGTTACAAATGAGTTGAATGTTAAATAGCATATTGTGTGGGGATGGGGGAGAGGTTGGTGAGTGAGTGAGTGAGTGAGTGAGTGAGTGTGTGTGTGTGTGTGTGTGTGTGTGTGTGTGTGTGTGTGTGTGTGTGTGTGTGTGTGTGTGTGTGTGTGTGTGTCTTCAATTTTCAGTCTATCCACTAGAAAGTGATATTAGAGATTAGGTTATAGATTATATATTAGGTTACAGATGAGTTGAATAGTAAATAGTATATTGTGTGTGGATGTGGGGGAGAGGTTGGTGAGTGTGTGTGTGTGTGTGTGCATGTGTGTGTGTGTATTTGTGTGTACGTGTGTACGTGTGTGTATGTGTGTGTGTGTGAGAGAGAGAGAGAGAATGTGTGTGTATGTGTGTGTCTGCGTGTGTATGCATGCAAGCGCGTGTATAAGCGTGCGTGCATGCCTATGTGCGTGTTGATTCTCTTTAATCGAATGTATCTCAGCATGATCTAGTTAACCATACGACGTTCGGTGTCGAAATCTAATACAGAAGAACTATTTTAATATTTTTGAAATTCAATGACAAAGAAAAAGAATTGTGCAAAAGATTAATTAGATAAGAACTGATTCTATCCAACATAGTAAAATTCTTTTTTTCTTTTTTTCTTTATTCTTTTATTCTTTTATATTGAGGATAACGGAATAAGCACTCACGTGCTTTTTTACATCCAGCCCCAGTGTGTATGCAGTTTTGTAAATCTTGTCATCTGTTCCCACCGGCACACGATGGCCTACTCTTACGAAAAGCGGAATAGGATTTAACGTGTGCGCAAGATGTTCTGCGTGCGTTCGCACACGGGGGCCTCGGTTTATAGTCTCATCCGAATGACTTTTGGGGACAGTGGAGGCCGCACTGATGTTAACTCCAGGGGAAAAATCCCCTCGACCGGTAATCGAACCCGGATCGTCAAACTGCAAGGTAAAAAGGCAAAGGTGTCCCATAACCTGTGTGGAGCCAGCATGTTGAGGGCGGCGCCCATCTCCTCTTCCTCGCTGCTTCACCTTCCCTGACCCTAAAGAGGGCAGGTACCCATCTACAGCTGGGTGAACTGGGAGAACTGTACTGTAGCCAAGGCGCGTAAACGGTCACCCATCCAAAAATTGGGAACCACGCTCCACGCTGCTTAACCTTGGCTGGGGGCTCTGACCACTGAGCTATCCAACGTAAAAATGTCAAAAGCAAATGCATAAAGCTCTCGCAGGAGCACCATCACCAGAAGTGTTCAAGCAGCAAAAACAGATGAAAGAGGTGAGCATCTTTGTAGTCTGGCACCAAGTGCCAGAGGCGCATTCCTGACACTGTAGACAGCTAAAAAAAAACCAAAAAAAACACTGACATAGGCTGTTGACACCCTTAACGGACACTATAGCTGAGTGGTTAAGCCCGTTAACTTTCAGTCCTGTGGATCCATTAAGTCGTGGGTTCAAATCACGGCTACAACGTATGATGAATTAAAAGTGAGGATTTTTTCACCATCTACTGAGTCAACTTAAGGTGCGTAACTACCAGTAGACCTATTTCTCTTTTTGAGCATACACAGTCATGCAAAAATGTCAAATATGCACGTTAAAGATCCCACAATTTATGCCACCGTTTCAGGGGTTATGGAAACTGGAACTTACCCAGCATGCAGCCTGCAACATGAGAGAAATGGGCTCCTCAATGTTCAAATTACCCAAGAGACAAGGCCTGAAAAATTTGAGTGTAGTGCTCAAATGACTTCTTAAAGAGTTGAGAGAGAGAGAGAGACAGAGACAGAGAAAGAGACAGAGAGACAGAGAGACAGAGACAGAGACAGAGACAGAGACAGACAGACAGACAGACAGACAGACAGTCACAGCCACACAGGAACAAACATAGACACACAGAGATAGACAGAAGCAGAAAAAAACACACACAGAGAGATACAGACAGACATACAGACAGACAGGCAGACAGACAAAGACACATACCTACCTACCTACCTACCTACCTACCTACCTACCTACCTACCTACATACATACATACATACATACATACATACATACATACATACATACATACATACATACATACTTACATACTTACATACTTACATACTTACATACAGAGAGAGAGACAAGCAGACAGAGAGACAGACAGACATACAGCGAGACAAACAGACAAACAAACACATAGACAGACAGACAAACAAACAAAACAGACTGAGAGACAGAATATATGTCTCTGGAGTTGAAGTTTGGCTGTCAGAAAGAGAGGGTTTGGTGTTAACTGGTTTTTATGTTGGTGTTTTTTTTATTGATAGTAATAATCAACAATTTCAAAGCTCACCAAAATGAATACAAAAGAAAACAACGAAACACTTCCTTTTTTCCCTCGCAGTGTGTGCAGTTTGGCGTTAACTATTATGTCCTCAGATATTTTACAGGATTTTCGTTCGTTCGATTTTTTCTTCTTGTTTGCGTTGTTTTGTTTTGGATTAGTTTGGTTTGCTGACTGCACTGTCTAGACATGACCTGACATTAAGGCTGTTGACATTGTGATCTGTCTGGCTTATGGGTGATGAAGGTAATCAAAAAATAAATAAATGAATAAATAATTGAATAAATAAGGTGCGGGGTTTGTTGTATAATGTTATGTCATGACAAGAGGTATGTGTGTGTGTGTGTTTTTGTGTGTGTGTGTGTTGTTGTGTGTGTGCGTGTGTGTGTGTGTGTGTGTGTGTGTGTGTGTGTGTGTGTGTGTGTGTGTGTGTGTGTGTGTCTGAGTATCTGTGTGTCTGTGTTTGTGTCTGTGTGGGTGGGTAGATGGGTGAGAGACAGACAGAAAGACAGACAGACAGTGGGTGAGTGGATAGATGAGACAGAGATACAAACAAACAAACAAACAGACAGACATACAAACAAACAAACATAAACGGAGATACTACATGATGACTAAGGAAGAAAGAAACATTCATTGACAGAAGATACAGACAGACATAAACAATTCAATCCAGTAGGCATCCGTCAGTCTCGGAAGACTATGGAGTTACGCTCCAGGCTTTAGAGCGCAAACCCAGGATAAGTAAATATGGAGGGTAAGCTGTTACCCACGCAGCAAGCCCCTCCAATCCTGTCTTGTTATATACAGCCCCACCAACCACAGAGACCATATCGGGGCTGCATTGTCACCTCGTAATTTTTAAATCTCAGATTCAAGCTGTACAGATTAAAACAGGGAGTTAACATCAGTGCTGACTCCACTCTCCCCAAAAGACCTTCGGATGAGACTTTAAACCGAGGCCCCTTGTGCGAACGCACGC
>CM060319.1:12366958-12376887 GCA_030674155.1 Stramonita haemastoma
TGCTGAGTCACTTTGGTGTGTTCAGTGGTGCCTTTTCTGAGCTAACATACGCAGGACACCACCCACTAAGCCCCCTACTAACGATAATATTAGCTCAGCCGCGGAGCCAGACTGAGTCACCCACCTGAGGTGGCGACCACCACAGCGTCCCTCCAACGACCGCCCCCCCCCCCGCCCCCCACCGCGAACATCCAACCCTAAAGGCTTTAACACAAACTCACCACAGGCACAGAAGTGTATGGTGAAACCGAATCTGAGGTCACCATGAGACCAGAGCAACGGGGTCACCGAATTAGAGGCAATTTTTATTATTGCATGATGATCAATGGTAATTAGCATGATGCAATGATGCTGCTGTGGAAGTGCATCTGCCCTGAGACTACCCGACAGGCTGCATCCCACGCCCACTGACATAATACATCCCGGCGTCAACCAGGCCGGAGAGATACAGACACCTGCAGTGTTGGTCAGGCAATTTTAGCAACACTTTCAAATTCGAATCCGTAAAGTGGTTGAAGCTCGATTGTGTGGTCCCAGTCTCCCCACTGAGCCCACAGCACACTCACTCTGGCAAGGAGCCTGGCGGAGTCCGAAAAATCCCTACGACTCTTATGGATTCGAACCCGCGACCTTCCAATCCGAAATCCAAGGCGCTAACCGCTGCGCCGAGGCGGCTGGTGCTCTATGATATTATTGAAAGCTCCCTGTGTTGTGCGGGCTTTAAAAGTGCAACAGAACGACCTCGTGTGTGGTTGTGTGTGAAGAGGGGACGAGATAGCCTAGTGGTCAGAACATTGCGCAGGCAATTTGACGACTCGAGTTCGATTCCCGTTGGGGGATTTTTCCCCTGGAGTTAACATCAGTGCTGACTCCGCTCTCCCCAAAAGTCTTTCGGATGAAACCAAAAACCGAGGCCCCGTGTGCGAACGCACGCAGAACATCTTGCGCACACGTTAAATCCTGTTCCGCTTTTCGTAAAAGAAGGCCATTGTGTGCCGGTGGGAAGAGATGACAATATTTACACAACTGCATACACACGGGACTGGATGAAAAAAAGCACATGAGTGCATATCCCATTATTCTCGATATAAAAGAATAAAATAAATAAATATAAATAAATAAATAAATAAAAGAGACTGGAATGAATGCCGTGAGAGTACCCTCACTGGCAGATTATAGCGCAAGATATAGACTAATAGGAATCTGAAATATCAAGGCTTGGAGAGACAGAAAATGTTAGAAAAAACACAAAAGAAAGAAAAGAACAGTCAATAGACTGACGGAAAAGGAAAATAAAAAAACCCTTGAGGAAACAGGAAAGATTAAAACAATACAAAAAAAAGAAACAAAATCTTAGAAAGGAAAAGAAGAAGAAAAATACCGGAAAGATGACCAATTTAAGGGAAAGGGAAGAAGAGGGGAAAAAATTCAAGGAAATCAACAAATGAAATGAGAGAGACACGGGGTGAGAGAAGAGAGAGAGAGAGAGAGAGAGAGAGAGAGAGAGAGAGAGAGAGAGAGAGAGAGAGAGAGAGAGAGAGAGAGAGAGAGAGAGAGAGAGAGAGAGAGAGACAGACAGACAGACAGAGAGACAGACAGACAGACAGACAGACAGACAGACAGACAGACAGACAGACAGACAGAGGGAAAAAGAGAGAGAGAGAGAAAGAAAGAAGATACAGACAGAGACAAACACAGAAGCAGCAGACGAAGACAAAGACAGAGAAAGACATAAAAGAAAAATATGCCAAGAGAGATTCTGAACAACGTGTCGGCTGATTCCAACCCAACCAACAAAAGAAAAAGAAAGAAAGCAAAGCAAAGATATAGGTCAGAATCGTGCTGTACCTGGTAACACGAATCTTCAGACCACCGATATTATACACACTTTATGGCTTCCACCGTCTGCAAGACAAACGACCATATTATTCTCCCTCTGTTTTCCACAACAGTTCCTCTGAAACCGATGCTTGCTAACGACATCATCATGGCGGATCTGACTCGAGTTTTTGCCTGAGGGGAGAAAACCAGAAAGCAAGCAGGAAAGGAGATCATTATCATGTACACTTTTTTGACATGATCTGAATCACCCCTTTCACTTTTCTGTTATCTCAATTAAAAAATGTGTTCTTTTGTTTTCGTCATTTGTTGTTATTGTTATAATAAACATTATTTTTTTGTTTTTAAACCTCAACCCTAGATAATCGCCTGGGTTACAGGAACTCTTAGCTTCCTTGTGAAAACAGTGATCACGATGAAATTTATGTAATTAACATATGAATACAGTCATTCGAATAGAAACACAGGGGGAAAATCAGTAAACTTTTCTTTTTTGTTCTTAAGATAGAGCTCTGAGGTTCATCAATGGTGAGATTTTGCTTAAGTGACCATTTTACCCACCATGATGGTAGCCACATTCCGCATTCGGGAATCTTGCAAGATGAAAGGTAAAGATAAAGGGGTCCCACTACCTAGGCGGTCATAGGGGAGCGAGGCATCAGAGACCTCAGCTTCTCTAGGAGCCAGCATGTTGAGGGCGACGCCCATCTCCTCTCCCTCGCTGATTTACCTTCCCTGACCCTAAAGAGGGCAGGTACCTGTTTACAGCTGGGTGAACTGGGGCGACTGTACTGAAGTCAAGGCGCGCAAACAGTCACCCATCCAACTGGTAACCACACTTGACGCTGCTTAACTTGACTTGAGGAAGCGAGCGCTCTGACCACTTAATTATCCCCCCCCCCCCCCCCCCCCCCCGAATCTTGCAAAATAAAAATGGATACATTTATATTTTTTTAAAGCGAAAGAACTGGTTTCAAAGCTGGTGAACTTGGGGTAAATTTAGTCTGGATACCCGTCTGATGTAAACACCGAAAAATCAATAGCTTTGTTAAGTTCATCATGATAATTTCACGAGAAGATTTTTCCTGGAGAGCGTACAAGTTGCTGGAATAAGCAAACACTACAAGATGTATTATGCTGACTGATGGAAAACAACGTTAAGAATGTGCAAACAAGTTAACATGAAACACATGTTGTACTGCAGAAAAGCACACACACACACACACACACACACACACACACACACACACACACACACACACACACACACACACACACACACACACACACACAGAATGCATAACCTCAGCTTAAGCAAACAGGGCAGTATCTGAAACCCATTTTAGCAGCAGTGAAAGGAAAAAGTAAGAAAGAGTGAAAGGAAGGAAGGAAGAAAAGAAAGACAGAAAGAAAGAAAAAGAAAGAGCAGGAAAAACGGAAAAGAATAGAAAAGAAAGAACAGAAAAAGAGAGAAAGAAGGAAAGAAAAGAAAGGAACAGAAAAAATAAAAGAAAGAAAGAAAGAAAGAAAGAAAGAAAGAAAGAAAGAAAGAAAGAAAGAAAGAAAAGAAAAGAAAAGAAGGAAAGAAAGAAAGAAAAAAAAAGAAAGAACGAAAGAAAAGAAAAGAAAAGAAAAGAAAGAAAAAAAAGAAAGAAAACAAAACAAAAGAAAAACTAAAAGGAAAAATACAAACAAATCTAAAAAAACAACAACATGTGAGTGATTTTAGATGGTGCCCAAATGCGCAGATTGGAGCCGTCTGTGCCTTTGTGTATTTTTATTGCTGACTGACCGGGCTACACTCCACAGATTGAGGAGAGGTCAAGGTCAAGGACTCTTTCTCCTAACTGGTTGTTTGAACTTTTCTATGGTTTCTCGTGAGATATTTGCCAGTGTGAAGAAATGAACTGTAATATTCGTTTGAATGACTAAGACAATCCAACATGTACGTCACAATTATGAGACATTTAAAAACAACCGTGATGAGAGGTAAAAAAATAAAGGTGTTCCCATAGCCTATGCAGTTTTTTGGCGAGCGAGGCATCAGAGACCTCAGCTTCTCTAGGGCCAGCATATTGAGGGCGGCGCCCATTTCCTCTCCCTCGCGTCTTAACCTTCCCTGACCCTAAAGAGGGCACGTACCCACTTACAGCTGGGTGAACTGGGGGACTGTACTGAAGCCAAGGCGCGTAAACTGTCACCCATCCACTTGGCAACCACACTCAATGCTGCTAAACCTTTGCTTGGGGACAGTGCTCTGACCACTGAGCTCTCTCCTCCCACAATCAGTGGAACTTTTTTGTATTCCTAAGCTGAGGACTCTTACACATGAATATTGAAATCAGCAGACAACAACAACAAAATGATAGAAGGATACAAATTCCTGCTTGTGTGAGGGGAAATATCAGTCCTAACACTTTCTGCATAAATCAGGCATTAAGTCTGGAGGCTAGGCGCTGGTCTGTCACATACATATCATGCTTTCAATCATCCTTGATAATATAGAGATCTGGTAAAGTGCTGTATGCAAACTTGAGACACAATAGCGAGTATTGGGTAGCTACAGGGGGCAAACTGCAACTGGAGAGTGCGGCCTGGTTGAGAAAATGACGTCATTTCCAGCCGTGACTTCCTGTGCAGAGTTGAAATGGTACACTGTGTCCATTGTTCCACTCCCTGGGTGTATTTTTGGTTCGATAGGATGGAAGCAGACGATTGAAGTGTTGACCTCTGTGACCTTCACCACTCTCATTACACTGGTAGCTAGCAGACCTGTGTGCAGGAACTAGTTTGTGTCCTGGGCCACGATCTCGCGGGTGCATGTTGTGCATGCACGCGTTGGCGCGCATGTATGCACGCACGCACGCGCGCGCGCCACACACACACACACACACACACACACACACAAACACAAACACGAGCGCGCGCTCAAACACACATACACAAATACACACACAAATACACACAAATACACACACACATACACACACAACACACACACACACACACACACCACACACACACACACACACACACACACACACAGAAGAAGAAGAAGAAGAAGAAGAAGAAGAAGAAGATAGCAGAGAGATGATGAGAGAGAGGCGGCGGGGGGGGGGGGGGGGGTGAAAGCAAGAAAGACAGACAGAGAGAGGCACACACGCTCACAGAAAAAAGACAGAAACAGAAAGAGAGACAGAGACAAAGAATGAGAGAGAGAGAGACAAAAACAAAACAAAAAGTCAGACAGTGAGAGAGGTTCAGAACAGGGAGAGAGAGAGAGAGAGAGAGAGAGAGAGAGAGAGAGAGAGAGAGAGAGAGGGAGGGAGGGAGGGAGGGAGAGAGGGAGAGAGAGAGAGAGAGGAGAGAGAGAGAGAGAGAGAGAGAGAGAGAGAGAGAGAGGAGAGAGAGAGAGAGAGAGAGAGAGAGAGAGAGAGAGAGAGAGAGAGAGAGAGAGAGATGGATAAACAAAACACCCATCTAAATTAAAATGTCAGGACAATTACTGTCAAAGAACAACAACAACTAAAAAAAACCAAAAACCCTGATATAAAAATAGCAAAATCAAAACAAAATAAAACAAAAATGTCAGGAAATTTGCGTCAAAGAATTGAAGAAGAAAAAAAAAACAATCTGATATATAAAAAAACAAATCAAAACAGCACAACACAATGCAAAACAATACAACACAACACAAAGCCAAACAAAAGAAGCCTGGTATGTTTTCAATCAACACACACACACACACACACACACACACACACACACACACACACACACACACACACACACACACACACACACATACACACACACACATACACACACACACACACACATACACACACACACACACACATACACACACACACACACACACACACACACACACACACACACACACACACACACACACACACCACACACAACACAAGGCAGCATTGATCACTGTCATGGCGAGGGGGAAGGGGGTGGGGTGGGGGGTGGAACAACTGCTTTCTGTAACAAAAGTTCCAGGAGAGAAGAAGAAGACAAAAAAAAACCAACTGATGACGACGCTAAGATGTTGTTAATGTTGCATTATTGAACGATATGGAGCGAGTTTTAATAATAACATTCAGCGTTCTCTGTATGACTGACTGTCTGTCTATCTGTCTGTCTGTCTGTCGGTCGTCGGTCGGTCGGTCGGTTGGTCTGTCTTTCTGTCAGTCGTCTGTCGTCGTCCGTCTATGTCTCCGTCCGTCCGTCGTGTCGTCCGTTCGTCTGTCTGTCTGTTTGTCGTCGTCTGTTTCTGTTGTTCTGTCTGTCTTTCTCTCTTCTCTCTTCTCTCTCTCTCTCCTCTCTCTCTCTCTCTCTCGTCTCTCTCCTCTCTCTTCTGTCTCTCTCTCCTCTCTCTCTCTCTGATTGTTCTGTCTGTCTCTTCTTCTCTCTTCTGTTGTGTCTGTGTCTGTTGTTTTCTGTGCCTGTGTCTGGTGTTGTGTGTCTGTGTATCTGTGTCTGTGTAAGTGGGTGTGAGCCTGAAAACATAGCAATGCTATATACTTCCAATCGAAAAAGATAGTTCCAGAGCGGAATACAAGGTTTCTTTAGGAAAAAGCTGACGACATACAAAAAATAATAAATATATCAGAAAAAGAAGGCACAAAGAGTGCAAACATCAACAGAAGAATTTCCAATATTCTATGCCACCAAGAGGAATGTTTCATAACTTAAGATTTGTATGACAGACACTGTACTTGTTTTTTCTTTCAGTCAAAGCTTTTCTTTCACCTTGGCTTGATTCGACCGTAAATAAATGCCATGACATGAAGCATTTGTGATGGTTGTTTCCTGGGGTAAGCGTTTAATGTCAACTGAAACTGTTCAGATGGAGTTTTGAGAGCGAAAATCTATGGCCTGTATGTGTTTGTTATAATCAGCTCTTACATTCACGCGCGTACACAAGTAAACACACACGCATGCACACACTCACGTAAACACACACGCTCAGAGACAGAGACAGACAGACAGACAGAGAGACAAACAGACAGATAGACAGAGAGAGAAATAGAGACAGAGAGAAAGAGAGACAAAGATAGAGAGACAGACAGAGAGAGAGAGGAGGAGGAAGACAAACACACGGACACACAGGCACAGACAAGAGAAGAGAGAGAGAGAGAGAGAGAGAGAGAGAGAGAGAGAGAGAGAGAGAGAGAGAGAGAGAAGAGAGAGAGAGAGAGAGAGAGAGAAGAGAGAGAGAAGAGAGAGAGAGAGAGAGAGAGAGAGAGAGAGAGGAGAGAGAGAGAGAGAGAGAGAGAGAGAGAGAGAGAGAGAGAGAGAGAGAGAGAGAGAGAGAGAGAGAGAGAGAGAGAGAGAGAGAGAGAGAGAGGAGAGAGAGAGAGAGAGAGAGAGAGTTTAGCCAAAATAGACATCTATGGTATGTATTCAAACAAGAATATCTTAAAATCCACAGCCCCCTACCCCCCCCCCCCCCCTTAAAAAAAAAGAAAGAAAGAAGAAAAAAAAAAAACCTAAACTATATCATCGAAAATGACACTTTCCTTCCATGAAAAAAACTTAAACTATATCATCGAAAATGACACTTTACTGCCCTGCATAAAGTTTCGGCACCTGGCAATATTGATCACAGGCCTGAGGATGCAAAGGCAAGGCACTTAACCGGAGATGTCTTTAAATTCATGTTCCAGAAAGATCCAGAGCCTGAGGACGCTAGCTGCCTTATCGAACGATAGGGAGCCAAGCTTCAAAACCAACGTAGCTTTTTTCTTTATAACTATCTTCATCTGAGAAAGATAACAATGCCACGTATTTCCATTTGAGCAATGGCAGAATTGCAGTAAAATAAAATAATGTTACTTTACTTTGTGGGGTGGTGACGGGGCGGGGCGGGGCGGGGAGGGGCGGGGTTGGGGAATGATGACAATTATGCAGAAATGTCATGGGTTATTCTACGTGCACTGAATGCGGAACTTCGGTTGATCGTCACATCCAAAAGATTAGCTCACAAACTTCTACTATTCACCGTCTAGTGGAAAGAAATACAGACAGACAGAATATGCACAGACACCGCTAACAAACAAACTAGAAAAAGACAAACACACAAGAGAGAACAGCCTAGTAGATGCACAAACTGAGTAGTAATAGTAGCAGACACCCTTCAGTCTCGGAAGACTGTGGAGTTGCGCTCTAGTCTTTAGAGCGCAAAGCCTGGGTAAGTAAGTATGGAGGGCAAACTGTTACCCATGCAGCAGAACCCCCCTCTCCACGGCACTGGAATGATCCATTGGAAAGGCAATTGCCGATACGAATGGTTCTAGTACCATCGCAGGAGGCACCAGAACGTTGCCATATACAGCCCCGAGCCGTCCTGGGGACTCCAACTCCCCAATTTTTCCTCAGGGATGATGTCTAAACACGACCCCTGTGTGCATGCTGGGTTTTTTTTTTATAATGTTATCCGCTCCTACCGGCACACGATGTCCTCCTCTTCCGAAAGGCGGAACAGGGTTTTAACGTGTGCGCAAGTTGTTTTGCGTGCGTTCGCACACGGGTTTCTCGGTTTATAGTCTCATCCGAAGGACTTTGACATTCAGTTCGATTTTTTTCGTCAAACTGAGACTAACTGTAAAAAAGGTAAAGCTAAAGGTATCCCATAACCTGTATGATCCTAGGGAAGTAAGGCATCAGGGACATCAGCTTCTCTAGGGGCCAGCATATTGAAGGCGGCACCCATCTCTTCTCCATCGCTGCTTTACCTTCCCTGAACCTAAAGAGGGCAGGTACCCATTTACAGCTGGGTGAACTGGGGGAACTGCACTGTAGCCAAGGCGCGCAAACGGTCATTCAAGACTAACTGGCCTGAAGCTAAACTAAACAAAACGAAACAAGACAAAAAAGAAGACAAAAAGATCAACTATACCACCAGTGACGAACTGACTTGACTCATTGAACTCTTTTCTTCAGAAATCAAACTCTACAGCCACTCTTCGTGTCAAGATTAACCAACAAACAAGCACACAAACAAACAAACACGCAGACCAAAATCAATCACAATCTTGTCTAGTCCTCCGCACGTACGTCAGAGTAAGGTCATTATCCGTGTGCGACTTTCATTAGAGTTTTTACATGCCACCCTAACCCTCATGTCATTAAAGTCAAGCAAACTGTGAAACACATACACACATGCACGCACGTACACACACACACACGCACGCACACACACACATGCACACACGCACGCACACACACACACAACCACACACCACACACCACACACACACACCACACACACACACACACACACACACACACACACACACACACACACACACACACACACACACACACACAGAGTCAGGTCATTATCCGCGTGCAACCTTCATTAGAGTTTTTACACGTCATTCTAACCCACATGTCATTAAAGTTAAGCAATTTGTAAGCATGCACATGCACACGCACACACAGACACACACAGACACACACACATGTGCCCTGTTTTCACACACACACACACGCGCGCACACACACATACACACACAAGCACACAACACACACACACACACACACACACACACACACACACCACACACGCACACGCACACACACAAGCGCGCCACACTCACACACACGCACACACATACACGCACACACACGCACAAACACACACACGCAACACACACACGCACACACACACGCACACACACCCAACCACGCACACACACACGCACGCGCGCACACACACACACACACACACAACACACACACACACACACACACACACACACACACACACACACACAACACACACACACACACACACACACAGAATGCCCCGGTCCCGAAAAGTTTTGGGGAGAAAAAAAGAAAAGATTTTTTTCACCAAAAAAGAAAGAACTGTCTTGCTGTGTGGTGGATGGGGGACCACTAGGGAAAAAAACATTAAAAGATTATTATGTACATACACAAAAACAAGACAAACAAATAAAAAAGCAAAACAAAAACCACAAAAAATATAGCCAACAGTCGAGATGTCAGACGAAAAGAGACCATTAAACATTAAATTGCCAGCCGGCATATTCATTCATTCATTC
>CM060319.1:12396987-12409487 GCA_030674155.1 Stramonita haemastoma
GGGGTTTTTTTTTCAATACAGTCGTGCTGAACAGCTGTTTCTAAAACTAACAGGCATACGAAAGGAAAAAATAAACACAGAAGAAGGGAAAACCGAAAACAAACAAACACACAAAAGAACAAAAAATAAACACAGTCAATAAAAAACTGAAAGCAAACAAACACACAAAAGAACAAAAAATAAACACAGTCAATAAAAAAACTGAAAGCAAACAAACTCACAAAAGAACAAAAAAAAACACAGTCAATAAAAAACTGAAAGCAAACAAACTCACAAAAGAAAAATAATAAACTCAGAAAAGAAAAAAACTGAAAACAAACAACCACACAAAAGAACAAAAAATAAACACAGAAAAGACTCCGAGAAACCGAGGCCCCGTGTGCGAATGCACGCAGAACATCTTGCGCACACGTTAAAACCCCGTTCCACCTTTCGGAAGAGTAGGCCATCGTGTGCCGGTAGGAGCGGATGACAAAATTATAACAAACCAGCATGCACACAGGTGTCGTGTTTAGACACCATCCCTGAAGAAAAAATCGGGGAGTTGGAGTTGGGGATCTTTGCGCCTGGTGGCAGCATGATCTGTGGCTCTGTAGGTCAAATGCAAGCGCTTTGATTTGTCTTTACAAGAGATAGCGCTATACAAATTCCATGTAATAATAATAAAAAAGAGAAGATTGAATTCAAACAACCACACAAAAGAAAAAATAAACACAGAAAAGAGAAGATTGAATTCAAGCAACCACACAAAAGAAAAAATAAACACAGAAAAGAGAAGATTGAATTCAAGCAACCACACAAACGAAAAAAGAAACACAGAAAGAGAAAACTGAAGGGAAAAAACACACAAAAGAACAAAATATAAACACAGAAAAGAAAAACCTGAAAGCAAACAGCCACACAAAAGAACAAAAATCAAACACAGAAAACAAAAAATTGAGGAAAAAACAACCACACAAAAAAAACAAAAAATAAACAGAGAAAAGAGAAAACTGGAAAGCAAATAGAACCATTTCAGAAACTAGGAAGAGTGACAAGGGAACTGTGAACAGAAGACAGACAGACAATCCAACACAGACTCAGAACAGAGCTAGAGAAAGCTAAAAACCTGATAACACTGTCCTACCTCCAATGCCACGCACTGTTTCTGACGAACAACACAAAGCCTCGTTCCCCTCATCAATCTTTCACACAGCCATCAGCACAGAACAGAGAGGAGATCAAATGAAAGAGGCAGAGGCAGGCAAACAAACGGAAAAAAACAGACAGACAGACAGACAGACAGACAGACAGACAGACAGACAGACAGACATGCACACACACACACACACGCGCACGCAAACACGCACGCACGCACGCAAACACGCACGCACGCACGCACGCACACACACACACGCACAGACAGAGAGAGAGAGAGAGAGGAGAGGAGAGAGAGAGAGAGAGAGAGAGAGAGAAGGAGAAGAGAGAGAGAGAGAGAGAGAGAGAGAGAGAGAGAGAGAGAGAGGAGAGAGAGAGAGAGAGAGAGAGAGAGAGAGAGAGAGAGAAAACAAACAGCCACTAGCAAACCAGTTTCAGCATTCTTTTCTCTAAGCACTACTTGCAAAGTTAATGTCAACAACCATTTTTTAAAGTCAAGGTGACGGTAAAAATCAGACCGGGGCTGCTCTCTCACACACAAAACACACACACACACACACACACACACACACACACACACACACACACACACACACACACAACACACATACACACACACACCGCGCGGCGCGCGCGCGCCACACACACACACACACACACACACACACACACACACACACACACACACACACACACACACACACACACACACACACACACACATCTTGCACACACGTTAAATCCTGTTCCGCTTTTCGTAAGAGCAGGCCATTGTTGTGTGCCGGTAGGGACAGATGACAATATTTACACAACTGCAAACACACGAGGACTGGATTTTTATAATAAAAAAGCACATGAGTGCTTATTCTATTATCCTCGATATAAAAGAATAAAATAAAACAAATAAAATAAACACTATAGTTTAAAGTTAAAGTCTGTCCCGAGCCTAAGGCTCATCAGGCCGGTGCTTCTCCTGAGAGTCATAGACTCCCCCTGGATAGGACGCCAGTCTATCGCAGGGTTAACCCCCAACACAAGGTTGGTACCCCTTTTACACCTGGGTGGGGTGAGAAAATAGCCGTAAAGAGCCGAAAGCTGGGATCGAACCCGCAGCCTTTAGATTACGAGTCCAACGCCCTAACCACTAGACTACAGCGGCGGCTAAAACACTATATAGAAATAAAGAAAAAAAAAAGCCCTGTCTTCCTGCAATAACCTGTGCCGTGCACTCGCTCTTAAAGTACAACTGACTTGGCAAAGATGCCAGCTGGGCGTCATTATGCCAAGACTTACAGTCTGACGGGGGAGCTGAGAGAGGTCTGTTCTGGGCGTTTGTTGAGAAAGATGGGAGTGGGGTGGGGGTGGGGGTGGGGGATGGGAAAGCTAGATAGTGCGGTGTCTTGAACATGTGTTTTGTGTCTGTGATGTGCATTCTTTGAAGAAGAAAAAAAAAAGAAAGCTTTTGTTGGACGATCTCAGGAAATAAAGATACATTTCCTTAATTTAAAGCCACACCTTGACAGGATTTGTATAGGCGTGGCAGTGTTTTCTGTGTCAGGGTTTTTTTTTCTGTATGAGGTCATTTTGAGCGTGGTTATATGCTGAAATACACACACATACACACGCACGCACGCACACATACACACACGCGCACGCACACACACACAAACACACATACACACACAGACAACAAACACTCACACAACACACACATACACACACACACACACACACACACACACACACACACACACACACACACACACACACACACACACACACACACACACACACACACACACACACAATGACAAAACAAGAATATTTTCACAATCAGGGACTAGTGACAGCTGAACTAATCAGTCAGCAGAAGGCAAAGAATCCTATGCAGAATCAAAACCAAAGAAAAATCAAAGGCAGTCCTCTCTCTACCTTAATTTTTTGTAATGCTTTCTCTGGTTTGTTCTTAACGATGTAAAGCCTGGTGACCTTCATCCATCTTCCAGAGAAGAGATCAAAGGAAAGACGTACAGAAGACAGACCAACAGAACAAAGAACTACTGACAAGAGTAAACAACAATTGCTTTCCTTGATGTTTTGCATGGACAGAAAATAGTGACAGGTAAAGGTAAAGGTGCTCCATAACCTATGTGGTCGTAGGGGAACGAGGCATCAAAAACCTCAGCTTCTCCAGGGGCCAGCTATATTGAGGGCGGCGCCCATCTCATCTCCCTCGCTGCTTTACCTTCCCTGACCCTAAAGAGGGCAGGTACCCATTTACAGCTGGGTAAACTGGGGGGGACTGTATTGAAGCCAAGGCGCGCAAACGGTCACCTATCCACTAAGTAACCACACTCGATGCTGCTTAACGTTGGCTGGGGGAAAGTGAGTGCTCTGACCACTGAGCTATCCCGTCCCCCGGAAAGAGAATACCACCGCTATTTTTAAAGTCAAGACGAAGGAGAATTTAGCGCTGGAACAGTTCTCTATCACACAGGTCTGAAATGTAGAAAAAATAAATAAAACGGAGAACAAAGAACCACCTTGTCCCCTTACAGCCTGCAGCCTGCACTGACTCTTTAGAGTACACCTGACTTGGCAAAGCGAAGATGCTCATCGTAAATACACTAAGCAGTATGGTCTGGAAGACGTGGACGGGTTTTCTTTTTAACCGAAAAAAACAAGGGCTAAATATTGTGGCGTCTTGAACATATGTGTTTTGTCAGTGCTATGTAATCTTTTTTTTTTAACTGCCTCATCTTCTGCAACGTCCCCCCGTCCTGCTGTTCCCACGCCGCTCATTTCAATGTATTCTTTAAAAATAACCAGAACAAGACATAAGACACAGTCATTTTCTGCACAATACATTTTGCCAGAATCTTAAAAAGCGATGACAATGGGTTTTTTTCTGATCCAGTATTTTTATATGTTATTTTGGTGATATGGTCATGTTCAGCTACAATTCCAAAACCCAAATAGATCAATGGTTGAAATAAGGATGAACATAAAAATGGAGGAAACTGATGTTAAAACAGACCTCGTGTAGAAATGAATATCAGTGACAGGTGATCTTAAACTGCCTGTAGAAAGAGGACACTCCAGTGCAAAATCAGAACAGGAGGAAAAATCAGAGTCGTCTGCCTCCTGTGCCGTACATCCTTTCTAGTCAACAATTCAAAGCCCTGCTAGCAGCCTCTCTTCATCAATCTTTCAGGGAGTGGCAGATCAGGAAAGAGAAGAAAGAAAGAAAGAAAGAAAGAAAGAAAGAAAAGAAAGAAAGAAAGAAGAGAGAGAGAAGAGAGAGAGAGAGAGGAGAGAGAGAGGAGAGAGAGAGAGAGAGAGAGAGAGAGAGAGAGAGAGAGAGAGAGAGAGAGGAGAGAGAGAGAGAGAGAGAATCCAGTCAAATTAGAAAGAGAAAGAGAGAGAGGATTAAATAACTGTACAACAACAATATAAAAAAATTGATTTGAAACGAATAAAAAGATAGGATCATGTACCAAAAAATTTCACCGTAAATCACCAAACTCCATCTAAAATCATGAAGGCTGATGGTTATACAAGCAACTTCACAGCGTAACACTGACCAACCAACTAGCTCACTAGCCTTGAAAGTAAGGGAGGGGAAAAAAAAGTAGACACAGAGAGAATGCAGTCCATTTTTCTTCTGGAAAAGATCCACAGACAATAAAAAAAATACTCTCTCTGCTGCTACTTGGCCTATTTGACTGTGACCCACTTAGGCCCAACGGCTGCCTCTGCACGGCTCTTTTCTCTTCAAACATGCTACAATCGATCCCCAGTTCTAGAAGCCTTGAGTTTGCATGACGGAAAAGATGAGCAGGGAAAGACAGAAAAAAGGTTTTTAGAACTGACAACCCAAGATCAATCACTAAGCTCTGCGACGCTTCACAAAACATCTTGCTGACAGTTTCTTTTCGTGTTGGGTTGTTTTTTTTGGTATGTTTTGTTTAGATAGCGAAGCTTGTTCTTCCTTGCTCTGTCCTACTTTTGAAGATGGCATAAAAATCGAAACAAAGAGACTTTGTGAGTTCTGGTTCCTTTCAAGCTTCTTCAGGCACAAATTGATTTTTTTTTTAAGGTTAAAGATACGGCCATTCTTTGGCTTAGAGAGGAGAGGAGAGAGAGAGAGAGAGAGAGAAGAAGAGAGAGAGAGAGAGAGAGAGAGAGAGAGAGAGAGAGAGAGAGAGAGAGAGAGAGGAGAGAGAGAGAGAGAGAGAGAGAGAGAGAGGAGAGAGAGAGGAGAGAGAGAGAGAGGAGGAGAGAGAGAGAGGAGAGAGAGAGAGAGAGAGAGAGAGAAGAGAGAGAGAGAGAGAGAGGGAGAGAGGAGATGAGAGAGAGAGAGGAGAGAGAGAGAGAGAGAGAGAGAGAGAGAGGAAAGAAATGAAAACTAAACAGCGTGTTGAGCATAGCAGCAGCAGCAGCATCACAGCAGCAGCAGCAACAAAAAGCAGCAACAACAACAAGTCAACACCCATAGCAACCACAGCTAAAAACATAACACTATCATCATTGCCGGAACAACTGTGTCAGTGTTACAAGCTGTCTCTTGCTTGTTTTTGTTTGAATTATATATCGAGGTTTAACTCTTGATAGGATTGTATAGTATGCCATTGCCTTGAAAACGGCATTGTCTTGTCTTGTCTTGTCTGTCTTGTCTTGTCTTGTCTTGTCTTTGTCTGTCTCTTGTCGGTCTTGTTTCTCGGTCTTGTCCTACCATGTCCTGTCTTGTCCTGTCCTACTTGTCCTGTCTTGTCCTGTCCTACCTTGTCCTGTCTTGTCCTATCCTGTCTTGTCCTGTCCTGTTCGGTCTTGTGTTGTCTAGTCCTGTCTTCTAGTCTGGTCTGGTCCTTTCCCGTGGGAATGCCGGGGATTCTTTCAATATAAATGGCATTGTCATCTCCTGAAAATTCTGTGCTAGAAGTTTTCCCTTTTTCTATCCCTCTCTTTTTCTCTGTCTTTTTCCTTGAAGCTTTACAACATCCCCGTACTTGTTTTATGCCGACAGCCTTTATTTCAAGTAAATCTTACAAAAAATTTTACTTTTCATACGTTATGTTATGACATTTTACTAGTATTGTTTTGTTCTGGCGACCAGGCAGTGAAACTAAACCCTTGGATGGATACATTATGCAGTGATATTTGCCCGTATAGCATTTCTCTTATGCCTTATCTTAGTGCATTGAAGTGGTTATTGTGTTTTTAACGCTTTATTTTGGTAACCTGAAAGACGATAAATTCAGCAGAATGGATGATCGTCCTTACCGTAGTTAGGTTTTATTGGCCTCAAAAAATGAAAATTAATGACCAGGGTATTTTGCTTATGTTAATGGTTGTTGTTGCTTATTTTTCAGTATGACGGTCGTTCAATGTGTGAAGGGATTAGAGTGTTTTCAGACTATCAACCATTATCTAGAAACAGAGGAGAAAAAAAGCTGGAAATTTCAGGGTTCTTTATTTCCTTCCTGGCCAGAGCTCCGAGATTTACCAATATCATTGTGATGATTTTGTGTATGCAACCGTTTGCCCACCAAAGGAGCCGCATTTCGACCTCGGGGGTGATGTTTAAACATGACACCATGTGTGCGTGCAGTTTGCCTTTTTAAATATATTTTTGTTATTTTGTATCCGTTCCTACCGGCACACAATCGCCTACGCTTCCGAAAGGTAGAACAGGTTTTAATGTGTGTACAAGATGTTCTGCTTGTGTTCGTATCAAGAACCTCCATTTATAGCCTCGTCCGGGCTTTCGGGGATGGTGGAGTTGATTCGAACCTGCGTCTTCAATCATGACCTCAGCGCTCTACCACTAGGCTATCCCGCTTCCTGTAAGCTCAGTATAATTCCCCACTCACCTCTCGCTTTCTAGGTTGTGTGACTACATTTTTTTTCCAGGTCAGTATTCTATTTCAGTGTTATAAAACGACCTCTTTGTTTGCCCTTCTCGGTCAATCCGACAAAAAATCACATAAACAAAACTAAACAAAAACAGGAGAAAGAATGGATTGTTTGTTCTTCGTTCAAGGTTTACCTTCCTCTCCCTCTCTCTCCTTCCCTCCCTTCTCCCTCCCCATTGCTCAAGGGTGCCAAAGTGAGTTGAAAAAGAATGCGACACTGTGTACAGATATGAAACCACCACAACCACCACCACCACCACAACCACACCACCACAACCACCACCACCCCCACAACCACCACCACCCCACTATTTTCCTTCTTTCTTTTCCTTTTTTTAAAAAAAAATTTTGCTTGGTTCCAGCTAAAGACCCAGGCTGTGATATTTTTTTCCGTGATCTGTGATAATTATTAGTGTGTATATCCGTGATTATATAACTATAATATATGTTACATGTTTACTGCTTCTGCGTATGGCTTGGGACCCGCCTGTTTTTGTCTCTATCTTTGAGATAAAAAAAAGTTTTTTGAATTTATTTGAATTGTATACGACTGTTTGCTGTCAGTTAAGGTGGCCACATTCCGGCTTCGGGTGTTCTCTTATTCGGAACGTTCTGATTCAGACTTAAGAAACGTTAAGAAAATGACTGAGAGAGGTGAAGACTGTATTCTACTTAATTTGTTCTTCTCTTACATATTGGTATGAAATATCGATATGTGTTGTGCGCACGTGTGTGCGTGCGTGTGTGTATGAGTGCGTGTGTGTGTGTGTGTGTGTGTGTGTGTGTGTGTGTGTGTGTGTGTGTGTGTGTGTGTGTGTGTGTGTGTGTGTGTGTGTGTGGCGTGCGCACACACATACACACACACACACACATATATATATATATATATATATATATATATATATATATATATATATATATATATATATATATTTACATATATCCGTTCGCTTACACGCAAACACGCACACACACGCATGCACATACGCACCTAGACACGTATAGATAGACGCCACACACACATTCAAGCGTGCGCGTACATACACACACGCACAGAGAGAGAGAAGAGAGAGAAGAGAGGAGAGAGAGAGAGAGAGAGAGAGAGAGAGAGAGAGAGAGAGAGAGAGGAGAGAGAGAGGAGAGAGAGAGAGAGAGAGAGAGAGAGAGAGAGAGAGAGAGAGAGAGAGAGAGAGAGGAGAGAGAGAGAGAGAGAGAGAGAGAGAGAGATTGACCTCAATAACCTAAAAGATAAATTAAAACAAAGACACAAGCAGCAAACAAACAAAAAAACTTTTTTTAAAAAAACAACAACATACGTATGAATATACAGACAAAACCCAAACCGTACGTCATCAGGAATTGTAGATAAAAATCCGCTTTGGATGATGTTTGACCTTTTTGTTTTGTCTTAGAAAGTTAAAGCAAGCAGATAAAGAGAGAGAGAAGACAGAAAGAAACAAAGAAACAAAGAAACAAAGAAATACACAGATAACAAAGCCATACGTCAGCAGCAAGCAGCGGTTACAAATCCGTACTTGGATGTTTTGTTGTTTTCTTTTTCTTTTTTCTCTGAGAAAGTGAACAGGCTAGAAGTCCCTTTAATGTCAAAGACCAAAGAGAGAGAGAGGCTTCAATCAGCTTGTCTGGGAGGCAGGAGGCTGGCACACGCAGAGGCAGGTTAGCGGAGTGCGATAGGAAAGTGTTTCTTTGGCCTCGTGATCGAGGGAGGCATCGGAATGTTCATCGCAAGTGGATCGAGGGAATAAAAGAAGACAACAAGAAAAAAAAGAAAAGAAAAACGAAAGCAAAGCCAGCTTTCATAATTATATCTTTCAGGGAATTGATGTTCTCAGAAGACGTTTGCTTAGAAACTTTTGCTGTATCCGTATTGAGTGTAGACTCGTTGTATTGTTGATATTGTTGTTGATGTTGTTGTTGTTGCTGTTGTTGTTGTTCCTGATGTTTGGGATGCTAGTAATGATGATGAAGATGGCGATTGTACTGCTGTTGCTGCTGCTGCTGCTGCTACTGCTGCTGCTTCTACAACTACTACTACTGCTGCTGCTATTGTTTGGATACTGCTGCTGCTGCTACTGCTGTTTATGTTTAGATGCTGCTGCTATTTGAATTTGATGTGGTTGTTGATGCTTGGTACACATGTTTTCTCATTCCAGCTTTGTTTTGCATTACGAGCATTAAAAATACACTTCTCTGAAGTAAGATGCTGAGAAAAACTCTTAAGACTGCAGGAATGTTTTAACCAACTGATTCATGTTTCCCTTTATTTTTCAATTTCATTCACCTGATTAGCAAACTAATAAACAAACACAAATTAATAAGACAACCAATCAGTCCTCATGAGGTAGGTAAAGTAAATAACTGAACATAATATTATTGTTAGTGTATTGTAACGGGTCCTGGTCACATCCAATGTCTTCGTAAATTTCAATCTGAGTCTTTATTGATTACACTACACTACACTACACTACACTACACTACACTACACTACACTACACTACACTACACTACACTACATTACACTACATTACACTACACTACACTACACTACACTACACTACACTACACTACACTACACTACACTACACTACACTACACTACACTACACTATGATACGATAACTTGACCTAACCTCTTTCTTGACTTCATTTTTAGCTCTTGGGTACCACATTTTTCGGTTTGGTTTTTTTGTTTGTTTTTGTTTTACTACCAGGCATTATATTGTATGTAAATAGAACCTGGCGGAGCCCATCTCTCTCTCCACAACACTAGCCGCATGCTGGGTAGGCCCCTGTCACCCATGCCACCGTCTCTAGTTGGCCAGCCCCATTCATCCAGTATAATACAATAAGTGCAATACCTTCAAAGAAATACAACATTATAATCTATTTATTGCCCCATTTATCCAGTATAGTACAATAAGTGCAATACCTTCAAAGAAATACAACATTAATAATAATAATAATAATGCATGGAATTTATATAGCGCTACATCTTGTAATAATCTATCTATCTATCTATCTATCTATCTATCTATCTATCTATCTATCTATCTATCTATCTATCTATCTGTTAGTCTGGCGACCGTGGGGGCACCCTGCAGACTTGACAACCAGGTTCCTCCATTTCTCTCTCTGTTCTGCCTTTCTCAAAATTTTGTCGAGTTCTATACCTGTCCATTCGCTGGTGTTGTCCTCCCATCTCTTCCTTGGTCTGCCTCTTTTTCTTCCTTCCTGGACAGTGCCTTGCAGAGTTGTTTTTGCGAGTCCTTTTGATTTTGTGACATGCCCGTACCATTTAAGTTTACGCACTATAATACCACCATACAATACACAAAAAAACACAAATGCATCGTAATACACGACAATGCTACGCACAACTATATACAACTCAATACTGCACAATAAGGGTACGGTACAGTACAGATTAACACAAGGTTGTTGTTGTTTTTTCAATGTTGACAATTTAGAATTGACGAGAAACAAAAGGAAAAAGAAAAAGAAAACAATAGAGCTTGCGAAAGCTTGGGCCATTGACGATATATTCACTTGTTTACGTAAAATAACAGCTTACGTTTTCGTCACAAAACTTTTCAGACAAGCAAGAAACAGAAGAAAACAAAGAGAGAAAAATGATGTCACAGAGAGAGAGAGAGAGAGAGAGAGAGAGAGAGAGAGAGAGAGGGGGGGGGGGGAAGACTAGGTTATAGATCTAAAAAAATCTTAGCAATTTTTGGATGTGCTGTATTTCGTTAACGTAACTGATGATTTTGGTTCTTGTTGGCTCACTTATGGAGACAGAAATTGTATCGTCATCTTCATTAGACTGTACTGTGGTGTGTTGTGTGTGTGTGTGTGTGTGTGTGTGTGTGTGTGTGTGTGTGTGTGTGTGTGTGTGTGTGTGTGTGTGTGTGTTGTGTGTGTGTGTGTGTGTGTGTGTGTGTGTGTGTGTGTGTGGTGTGTCTGTCTGTCTGTCTGTCTGTCTGTGCGTGTGTGTGTGTTGTGTGTGTGTGTGTGTGTGTGTGTGTGTGTGTGAGAGAGAGAGAGAGAGAGAGAGAGTGTGTGTGTGTGTGTGTGTGTGTGTGTGTGTGTGTGTGTGTGTGTGTGTGTGTGTGTGTGTGTGTGGTGTGTGTGTGTGTGTGTGCGTGTGTGTGTGTGTACATGCGTGTGCGTGAATGTGCGTGTGTGCGCACACGCATGTGTGTACGTAGGTGGGTACATCATTATGGGTGTTAAACTTTTGCCAATTAGCTGTGATTTCTTTCTGGTAGTTTCTTCGCTGATGACGTCTTTGTGAGCACACAACAAAGCATTATATTTTAATTGACTCTAGAATCAATGAGGCTAACTGGCTTCATTCTTCTTAGGACATGTCAAATTGTAACAGGGGAACCAGACGAGCGTAATGTGTGTGTATCAGTGACCTTTTCATCAACTTGTTTGTATTGTTATGTGTCTCACTTTTGTCTGTACGTCGTCACTCTGTGTGTGTGTGTGTGTGTGTGTGTGTGTGTGTGTGTGTGTGTGTGTGTGTGTGTCAATCAATCAATCAATCAATCAATCAATCAAATTTTTATTTCCAGATGGTACACACACTCTGTGTGTGTGTGTGTGTTTTATTTTATTCTTTTTTTCTTTTTTTTAAAAGCATTGATGTGCTTATTTTTTTTACAATCAGTCCCCTCGTGTATGCAGTTTTATTAATTTTGTCAACCGCTCCACCGGCACACAATGGCCTACTCTTCCAAAAAGATGAACGGGTTTTAACGTGTGTGCAAGATGTTCTGCGTGCGTTAGCACACGGAACCTCAGTTTACAGTGAGACTAGCTTGCAACAGTCCGTGACTGACAAACTAAATGAAGAATGTAGCAGTAGTCTTCAATTTTACGTCCTTCCACATAAAGTGATACTGGACGGGGTAGGGGAGGGAATTTTTTTTTTTTTAAAGAAAAAAAAGTAAGATGAATAAATAGATAAAATGAATAATGAAATTAATAAATTTAAAAGAAAACAATAAAACAAACACCCAAACACCCTTAACATGAAGAATGTGTGTACTGTCCTGTTTCTGAATGTTGATGATTATCACTTACGGACACGACCCTGATATGGGTATGAATGTTCCCTGGGCTTATAACCACCATGTCTGAATGAGTCTCTGTTAATTCTAACCTTGAATCCTGAGGAATCATAAATTTTGTTGGAAATGAAGAATTTACAATACTGCTGTCTTTATCTCTCGGTGATCAGACTGGCTTAGCATTAAAGACAAGGCCAAAACGACTCAGGGACCTTTTATCGGTTAAACATTTGTACACCCACTTTGGTTTGAAATGTCTGTGGTTGTTTGTTTATAAAGTATGTATGTATGTATGTATGTATGTATGTATGTATGTATGTATGTATGTATGTATGTATGTATGTATGTAT
>CM060319.1:12416987-12421987 GCA_030674155.1 Stramonita haemastoma
TCACATAGTTATTGGTCTTGTGTTTCTTTGTATGATATTTTGAGGAGTCTTCTGTGGCACTTGTTCTCGAATGCTTGGATTCTTCTCTCTAACTCTGCTGTCAGAGTCCATGATTCACAGCCATATAGGAGGATAGATATCACGAGGGATTTGTAGAGGTGGTATTTGGTGCAGAAGCTGATGTTGTTGCTTCTGATGATCCTCTCGAGTCTGACTAGAGCAGATGTTGCTGTTGCAATGCGAGCTTTCACTTCATTGTTTGATGTGCCATCTTTTGTTAGGATGGAGCCTAAGTATTTGAATTGGTTCACCTCTTCCAATATTTCTCCATTCATCTTTATTTCCGTGCTGTCATTACTCGCGCTGTTGACCATGATCTTCGATTTCTCTGTACTGACCTCCATGCCGTATGCGCTCGCTCGATCTGTTAGACTGTCTGTGAGGATTTGCATATATATATATATAGTCACATACACATATATATATTTATATATACATATATACATATATACATATATACATATATATATATATATATATATATATATATATATATATATATATGAGACAATACATTAAAATACCATTCTTAAAGAAAACCATTAGATATCTTTTTTAAAATCATTATCAACCATTGCAAAAGACTACGAATTTTGATAATATAAAGCATAATAACGCAACACGCTGAATCAACCGTAACTTGAACAAGAAGAAAGCCTATCTCCAGTCTATTCTTCATGGCTCAAAGAAAGAGACTTGACACACTGTGAGACTCTCTATCTACCATCTCTGACCCCTATCCCAGTGGTCAATTATTAAAGCAACAACGGGGGGTATTAGCCTAATACGGCTCACAATAAATGCATATTGATGAAAAAAAAGACCACACAGGTTTGTATAACACAGGCTAGGTCCATTAGTCCCTTTGTCTTAACAATGCAGCAGGCAGTACAGGTGTACTTGCACCACAAGCCAGGCACTAGACCTTGTCTAGTTGATCAAGAACTCCGGGGGCTTTTTAGCCACACAGCAACTGGTTCTGTAATGCCTGCTTTGACGTCATAACTATGATGATTATGAGGATAATTGCGCGGTTCTGTCCTGTTCTTCCATGATGAGGTTGTAGGGTCGTGTTTTTTTTCTGTAATGGTAGTCAGACTAACAGGGCCATTATCGCGGAGAACATCATGACATAGTCGAGAGGTAAAGAAGTTCATTATGTACAAACTACATGTAAATCTGTGATGTGTGTGTGGGGGCTTGACAAGAGAAATCCGATCTAGATCTACATTACAGTAACAGGTTGTTTTGCATACAATAGTTTAGAAAAGATAGATGGATAGATAGATAGTTTACAAAAGACAACCTACAAATGGCAATAAGGCTTTCTAAGCTTGATCCTTATTGTTGAAATCATACATTATTATGTTCAGCCCTACTTATCTAGTACTATTATTTGCGTTGGCTTGGTCAGGTTATCTTGCATTAAAAGCATTAGACATCAAAATTATATAGATTCTAGGTCCTATGACTGATTTTTGTTTCCATGGCGTGATTATAGAATTAGATTTTTTTCAAGATGTTTTTCAAGATTTTATTTCAAGAAAAAAAAACCCAAGGGGTACATGAAATTTGACAAAGCCAATGCTTGCATATGTGGGCGTGTGAAAAATCTATATTCTATATATAGATCTATATTCTTCACTAATTATGCCATCTTTATATATCAATACTCATCTAAGCTTGCAGCCATGGTTTAATTTTCATAGATAGTGATTTCACTTTGCATGTAAACTGTCCTTTTTGGGGCACCAGAGACCCATATGGGGCCCACGCAATTTTGTTTACGCACAAGTGCTGACGTCAGATAATGTTGAGGCCATGCAAGGGTTCGAGAAATAGTTCAGAGATGGGTGTGTGTCTGGGGGTTTTCCAGGGGTTTTTTCTTTTTCTTTTCTTTTCTCTTTTACTCAGCCAAGCAAACATTTTAATATGAGTTATATATGGAGGCAGAATACGGATATAAATTTATAGTTAAATGAGGATAAAAAAAAAACTGAAGTCATGCTCATTATTGGAATTAAACAAACTTTCCTTAATCTCAACAACTTCAGTAGGATTTGGCAATACGTCAGCCCCTCCATCCAGCTCTGTGAAATATCTAGGTATTGTTATGGACAACACACTCTCTATGCTGAAATTCATCTCCCAGACCTGCCAGTCATGATATCATCAATTACAGCGCATAAGGGCAATTCACAAATAGCTTGTCTACTGATTCAACATCCAAGCTTGTCACATCTCTTATTCTTTCACGTTTGGGCTACTGTAACTCTCTTTTGGCTGGTCTACCAGCATCGTCCATCCACTCCCTTCGACGCATACAAAACTCTGCAGCTCGACTAGTCCTAAGAAAGAGAAACTCTGAATACATCACTCGTCTCTTGAGATCTCTTCACTGGCTCCCTGTCTCAGAAAGAGTGAAGTACAAGATTAATACCCTTTGCTTTACATGTCTCCGTAAATCTGCACACTCTTGTCTCTGCAACTGTCTCCACCTGTACACTCCATCCTGTTCCCTTCCTTCAGCTACGGATACTCTGTGCTTCCGAACATCGAGATTCAAACACACCACTGTCGGCCGTTGCTCTTTCACTACTTGTAGTCCATCAACATGGAATGACCTTCCTCTATCCCTTCGCCAAAAGTCCTCATTTGATACTTTCAGATCTATCTCAAAGCACATTTATTTCCTTCCTAAAATCTTCCCCCTCATTATCTATCCATACTCTTCAACAGCCACCCATGTCTTCATCGCGTGCGCGCACATGTGTGTGTGTGTGTGTGTGTGTGTGTGTGTGTGTGTGTGTGTGTGTGTGTGTGTGTGTGTGTGTGTGATATTGTTTACTTATTCATTGATGATTACATCAATGTAAATGATTTGAATGTAAACTCTGTGATTTGTTGCTTTTTCTACAAGATTCAACGCTATTTAATTCCTTACATCATTATCATTAAAAAATCAATTTTAAAAAAGTTACCTTGCTTTATTTGGGAAGAACTGTCTTTGAAGAGCATTTTGAACTTTTTTAATTCAGGAAGGGTGGGGGAGGGGGGCTAATATTTTGTGCTTTTAGGGGCGCTTTTGACATATACACTACGTCTGTATGTCTAGACAGTTAAGGTGCAGAGGGAAGGAGGTAGGGAGACATGGAGAGAGACAGACAGACATAGAGACAGACACAGACAGAGAGAGAGAGAGAGAGAGAGAGAGAGAGAGAGAGAGAGAGAGAGAGAGAGAGGAGAGAGAGAGAGAGAGAGAGAGCCCAAAATGACAATCCCTCCCACCCATCCCCATTCTTCACCCCCCCCCCCCCCCCCCTTATTGTTACCATAAGACACGATAAAAGTAGAAAAGTAAATATTTGAATTTGAATCAGATCAAATAGAATAGAACAAGCTGAAATACAATAAAAACAGAATAGAATGATATAGGATAAAATAGATACAAACAGAAAAAGAAAAATATATATATCATATATATATGTATGTATATATATATATATATATTGTATATATATTGTATATGTGTGTGTGTGTGTGTGTGTGTGTGTGGTATATATGATATAATAAATTGAAATAACATAAAATAATAAAATAGCATACGAAATAAAATGCAAACCACAAAACACATACTACAAACTAACCTTCCTCCACCCCCCTCCCCCTAAAAACAAACCATTGAAAAACAACAACAAAAATCCCTAAAATCAATGAGCAAGCTGGACCAAAAGTTGTGACGCAATTTTTTTTTTTTAAAGAAAGAAACAGTCCCAGTTTTCCACAACCCACTTTGGGACTACACAGGCACTCACACACACACACACACACACATACACACACACACACACACACACACACACACACACACACACACACACACACACACACACACACACACACACACACACACACACGTGCACACAAGCAAGCGCGCGTGCTCGCTTATGTCGTTAATGTCAATGGCCTCAAACAAAAGCCTGTTACCCCCTTACCCTCTCTGTTAAAACACATCCTCCCCCTTTGCATGCAGTTGTGAACCTTCTTGTACTCTCTCTCTTCTCTCTCTTCTCTTCTCTCTCTCTCTCTCTCTCTCTCTCTCTCTCTGTCTCTCTGTCTCTCTGTCTCTGTCTCTCTCTCTCTCTCTCTTCTCCTCTCTCTCTCTCTCTCTCTCTCTCTCTCTCTCTCTCTCTCTCTCTCTCTCTCTCTTCTTCTTCTTCTTCTTCTTCTTCTTCTTCTTCTTCTTCTTCTTCTTCGCAATTTTCTTTGCATTCTTCCTTGCATTCTTTTTCTTTGCATTCTTCTTCTTTACTGCAATCTTCTTTTTTGTATTTCTTTTTTGCATTATTTCTTCTTCTTCTTCTTCTTCTTCTTCTTCTTCTTCTTCTTCTTCTTCTTCTTCTTCTTCTTCTTCTTCTTCTTCTTCTCTTCTTTGCATTCTTCTTCTTCTTCTTCTTCTTCTTCTTCTTCTTCTTCTCTTCTTCTTCTTCTTCTTCTTTGCATTCTTCTTCTTCTTTGCATTCTTCTTCTTCTTGCATTCTTCTTCTTCTTTGCATTCTTCTTCTTCTTTGCATTCTTCTTCTTCTTTGCATTCTTCTTCTTCTTCTTCTTCTTCTTCTTCTTCTTCTTCTTCTTCTTCTTCTTTGCAATTCTTCTTCTTTGCAATTCTTCGCATTCTTCTTCGCAATTCTTCTTCGCAATCTTCTTCGCAATTCTTCGCAATTCTTCTTCTTCTTCTTCTTCTTCTTCTTCTTCTTCTTCTTCTTCTTCTTCTTCTTCTTCTTCTTCTTCTTCTTCGCAATTCTTCTTCGCAATTCTTCTTCGCAATTCTTCTTCGCAATTCTTCTTCTCCTTTGCATTCTTTGCATTCTTTTTCTTTGCATTCTTTTTCTTTGCATTCTTCTTCTTTACTGCAATCTTCTTTTTTTTGTATTCTTCTT
>CM060319.1:12429487-12431987 GCA_030674155.1 Stramonita haemastoma
AAATGGAGACACACACACACACACACACACACACACACACACACACACACACACACACACACACACACACACACACACCTCCCCTACCCCTCCCCCTAAACCCCCAACACACACACACACACACACACACACACACACACACACACACACACACACACACACACACACACACACACACACACAACTGTACGAACCCTCCTCCTAAACAATTATTCCCAAACGTCAAAAAAAAAGCCACATAGATACATGTATATAAGCAATTCTCGTGTCGCAGTCTCATAATCAATGCTATTCTTCTAGCTTGCCTCGCCTTATCGGCAAAAGGTGAGGACTGTGACGTACACATGTGTGCAGTTGATACGTCTGTGACGCACAAGTGTGCGTGTTAAGGTTCTGACCTGTCCCCTACCCACTGTAAATTGGGGGTGAGGTTCAAGCGTCAAGCGTAGTATAATAGCATGACGAGGAGACCGTGAAAACTTATGCGCGACTCGCCATTTTTTTGTTGTTGTTTTTTTAGAAGAAAAACCCCAAAGAAGAACAAAAACTTTTTGGTTGTTTTTTGTTTGTTTTATAGAGTGATAATGTTGAATTGCCACCGTCACGAGGATTGTATAGGATGTAGGGAGTAGGTGTATAGGTTTGTGGAGGGGGGGGGGGGGGGGGGAAGGGGGGTTGTGAGTGAGTGTGTGTGTGTGTGTGTGTGTGTGTGTGTGTGTGTGTGTGTGTGTGTTGTGTGTGTGTGATGATGAGAGAGAGAGAGAGAGAGAGAGAGAGAGAGAGAGAGAGAGAGAGAGAGAGAGAGTAGAAGAGAGAGAAAAAATGTGTAAATGTGTGTGAGTGAGAGAGAAGAGAGAGAGAGAGAGAGAGAGAGAGAGAGAGAGAGAGAGAGAGAGAGAGAGAGAGAGAGAGGAGAGAGAAAATGTGTGTGTGTGAATGTGAATGTTTGTGTGTGGTGTGTGTGTGTGTGTGTGTGGTGTGTGTGTGTGTGTGTGTGTGTGTGGTGTGTGTGTTTGTGCGTGGTCTTCATTTTAACTTCTCGTCTCCTAAAAACTATTTGTGTGTCTTTTTCTGTGCGTCTGTGTCTGCCTGTGTGCCTGTTGGTATGTCTGTCTTTCGTTGTGTGTGGTGTGTGTGTGTGTGTTGTTGTGTGTGTGTGTGTGTGTGTGTGTGTGTGTGTGTGTGTGAGAGAGAGAGAGAGTTTGAGGAGGTGAGTGTGTGTGTATGTGTGTGTGCGCGTCCGCGCGTGTGTGTGTGCGTGGTGGTGGTAAAGTTGCTGAAATCATTTATCAGTTCTCAAAAATATCCATTTTATCTTCTCTCTTTCCAGTCTTTTTCTCAAACACTTTCCACCTTTTCCAAAACACACACACACACACACACACACACACACACACACACACACACACACACACACACACACACAACGCATGCCCCAACACACACACACACACACACCACGCACCACACAACACACACACCACACACACACACACGCGCGCGCGCACGCACGCACACATACACAAATATATACACACAAAGAGCTTCTTAGGTTCCATCAATTTTATTGGTGTATAAAACCATTAAGACGCAAACTGAATGGCAAAAATACACACGCAAAAAACAAATCGGAAAAAAATTGAATCAGTCAATAAAACAGATGACCAAATAATGTGAAACTTAAAGAGGGACTTTGAAAAACAAAAGTGGGCATATTATGAACACACCTTGCGTGACGATTGTTTCTTCAAAGACATAATAACAGAAATTAAAAACATCTTTTTATGCAGGACTCCTCACATAAAATCTGTTTCATGCCAAATAATTAAAATTTAAAACATGAATTATGCGTAAACTGTTATTCCAACACAAACTTGTTTGCACTTTAAAATCAAGGGAAAATTCTATTTCACCAGACATGAACATGAAAAGGGAGAAAAAATTATATAAACTGGGAAAATATCGATTGATTGGTAATTTTCTTCAGTAAATGCAGTTTTTGAATATTGGATTTCTCCGATCGAAAGACAACATCTTAATTCTAATATTCGATTATGAGAGAGAGAGAGAGAGAGAGAGAGAGAGAGAGAGAGAGAGAGAGAGAGAGAGGAGGAGAGAGAGAGAGAGAGAGAAGAGACAGAGAAAAGACAGAGAGAGAGAGAGAGAGAGAGAGAGAGAGACAGAGAGAGATGGTCATTATGGCAAGAATTTAGAAGAAAAACAAAGCGAAAAAGGCTTCAATGAAATTATTCACAAATGTCAATAGAAATCCATTCCTTATCTAGGTCGCTGTGTCAAAACGTAGGAACAAAAGGTGTGTGAACAATGAAATCCCAGACAAGGTGAAAAATAGCATGACTAAATTTGCTTCCAAAGGGATTCATAAAATGCCAATGTGTCACAATAACACTGAAAAGTAAATGTACTGATCTTCAAAAACAAACGAGTACACAAATAGCTACATAAATAAATAAATAAAAAAATTTAAATGAATGAAAAA
>CM060319.1:12436987-12439024 GCA_030674155.1 Stramonita haemastoma
ATAATATATATATATATATATATATAATAACCTGATCAAGGAACATCAGCTCTGAGCAGAGCACACTTGTAGCAGACCATGTGCAGTGTGTGTCATGCAAGTCACCAAGAAACGTTAAATCCTGTTCAGCTTTTCGTAAGAGTAGGCCATTGTGCGCCGGTGGGAAAAGATGACAAGCTTTACAAAACCCCAAAACACAACGGGGACTAGGGGTAAAAAAAAAAACCCAACAAAACATATGAGTGTTTTATTCCACTATCCTCGATATAAAAGAATAAAAACAATCAATCAATCAATCCTGTCAGAAAGCCACTCCAATACCTGTCCTGTTTGGAGTGACGTGATAAAAGGGCCCAGGTAAGTTGTCAAAGCAGACCACACACACAACAACAATGACAACAAAACAACAACAACAGCAACAGACAAGAGGCTAACTTCTTGTGTGTCAGCAGAATTTCAGCTACTGAGACTAAGTGAAATTAAATAGTCACTGATAATAAAGTGTATGATGTGTGTGTATTGTGTGTGTGTGTGGGGGGGGGGGGGGGGTATAGTGTAGTGTGTGTCTGGTGTGTGTGTCTGTGTCTGTGTGTCTGTGTCTGTGTGTCGGTGTGTCTGTGTGTGTCTGTGTGTGCTTTTTGTGTATGAAAATTGATGATTCGGATTTGACAAAACACACATTAACCTGAATAATAATAAAAATTTAAAACATGTAATGTCCTGACAAAAAAAACAGCATGACGACAGGAAACGCTATCATCATAATGTAACAGGTGTTGTGTACGTGAGTGGGGCACACACATGAGCCCAGTTACAGAGGAAAACCTAGTGCCTACTCTCTTTCCTGGCAAAGAGGAAGAAGAACAGTGCCGTAATAGGGTCAACTACTGAAGCAGGGATGGATGCAACCACTTGACCCCTCTGGTCATTTCCTTTCAAGGGTCGCTAGGGGCAAGAGCTGCACTGACTTTTAATTTTCCAGACACCCTGCCAAATGGCTAATATAAATTCAACCTGGCGGCGCCCATCCCTGTAAAGGGGTCACTGGGTGCATGCTAGGTATGCTCTTGCCTCCAGTCGTTGCAAAGTTTTCTCATCTGTGGACGGGGGATTTAGGAGTGTGTTGTGACGGGGGGGGGGGGGGGGGGGGTTAGTGTGTGTTGTGTGTGGTGTGTGTGTGGTGTTTGTGGTGTTGTGCGCGCGCGTGTTGTGTGTTGTGTGTGTGTTGTGTTGTGTGTGTGTGTGTGTGTGTGTGTTGTGTGGAAAAGTGAACTCCCCTCCATACGAAAACCAACTCCACTCTACACCACTCCACACCCCATCACGTTTTATCATATCAAAAGGTGCCTCACTTCACACAACACCACACCATACCACATCCCATCCCACCACACCACACAACATACCACACCACACACAACACCCCCAAACACAACACTACAAACACACATACACATACGTGTGCCCCGCGCGCGAGCAACACACACCACACACACACACAACCAACACACACACACACACCACACACACACACACACACACCACACACACACACACACACACACACACACACAGAGGACAAAATTTACAAAACTGCATACCCAAGGGGACTGGATGTAAAAAAAAAAAAAGTGTTATTCCATTATCGACCTAAAATAGAATAAATAACACACACAAAACACACACACACACACACACAACACACAACACACACCACACACACACAAAAAACACAACACACACACACACAAACCCCTGACCCTACCAAACAACCTCAACTACTTAACTACACTGCACTCTTACGCAGAAAAAAACATCTGACAACCCGCAACAAAACTCCTGTGTTTGGCTGGCTTATTCTACGTGTCGAATCGTGGCAAACCAGCGCCCAAGTTTTTAGCTTAGGGACTAAGAAGCGAGGAAGTAGGGCGGTCATTTTCGAAAAGGAAAACCCCCCCCTAACCCAAAACCCCCGTAAGAAATGAGAAGTTTTTGGGGGTTTTCAAAAAAAGGGGAGGGAAAAGAAAAAAAAAAGGG
>CM060319.1:12439124-12459124 GCA_030674155.1 Stramonita haemastoma
GTGCTGTGTGTGCTGGGGCGTGCTGTGCGTATATATTTTGGGTAAAATTTTTTTCAGTAAGGGCCAGTTTTCTCCGTAGAAAAAAAATTTACTAAATTTTAAATTTTTTAAACCGCTGTTTGACTTTTCCTATTGCTATACATTTTTCAATCCTTGCATCATGGTTCCTTGTGTTTTTCAATCGGGGTTTTGGTGAAAAAAACCCATTAAAAAATCCCAAAAAAATCCCCCACACGGTTGGTTTGTGTTTTTTTTTTAGTTTAAAAAACCCCCCCCGGGGCCCAAAGCAAATTTTAAAAATGTTTTCAAAAGTTTTGTAAAAATTATTTCAGGTCCAGTTTATTTCTGTCTGCTTTTTTGTTTTTTTTGCTCATTAAAACACACAACACCCCCCCACACACACACCCCCCACACACACACACACGACACAACAAACCCACACACACCACACACACCCCCAAAAACACCCAAAACCACCCAAAAGCCCGCAAGCAAACCAAGCCCCAACCCCCCAAAAAAGGGAAAAAAAACCACAAACGCACACCCCCCTTTTTGGATCCACATACGCAAACACACCGCACGAGAACATCTTGCACCCCTTTTTCCCCGTTCCGCTGTCCGAAACCATGGCCATTGTTTCCAGGGGGGAATGAATGACAAAATTTAAAAAACCGCAAAACCCAAAAGGGTTCGATTTGTTTTTAAAAAAGGGCAAGAAAATTTTTTCCCCTTTTCCGGGAAAAAAAAAACACCCCCCCCCCCCCCCCCCCACACACACACAACATAAGAAATAGTAGTGATGATCGATAGTTTAAAAGATAGATAAAAATAAAAAGATAGATAATGGGGTAATTTGTATTGTAAAAGGAAATAAAATAGGGCAAAAATCATACCCAAAATATCTATCTATCTATTTCTATCTATCTATTAGATAGAAAAGTTTTAAAAGATAGATAATAGATATTGATAGTTAATAAAAGAAAAGATGGATAGATAGATAATAGTAATGAAAATTTTTAAAATTAGATATAGTATAGATATAAAATTTAAAGTTTTTTAAACCCCTTTTTTCGTGGGGAGCGAGGCGTAAACCCCCCAGCCCGCTGGGCCCCCGCATTTTTTAGGGCCCCAAACTTTTACCTCCTGCTTTATTTGACTTAAAAAGGGAGGTCCCATTTCCACGGGGGACTTGGTAGGGGACTGAAGCCAAAGGGGGTGAAAACGGTCACCCATCCAACTGGTAACCACCCCCGACGCGGGGGAAAATTGGTTTTGGGGGAAAGCGGGGTTCTTTCCACTGAGTAACCCCCCCCAAAATTTTATATATATAAATAAAAAATATAAAATTATTATTAAATAAAAATAAATATTTATATTTGTGTGGTGTGGGTTGTGTTGGGGTTTGTTTTTTTTGTTGGTTTTGGTGTTGTGTTGTTGTGTTGTTTTGAACAAAACCCTTTAAAATTCTTTCTTAGGAAAACCCCAAAAAACCCTTTTTTTTTTGTTTTTGTTTTTTATTTAAAATAAAACCCTTGAAAGCCCTTTAAAAAATTTTGAAAAAAAAAGCATAGGGGAAAAAGCTGAATCGCCTTTTTTTCTTAAAACAAGAAAGACCCTGACTCCCAAAATTCCCCTTGTTTTCAAAGAAAAGTTTTTCCCCACCGTGAATCTCAAATCCCCCCACCACTCTCCCCCCTTTTCCCTGGCCCAATTTTTTAAAGCCCCAACGGGGGGTTTAGCCAAATACGGCTCCAATAAATGCAATTGATAAAAAAAAAACCCCAAAACGTTTGTATCCCCAAAAGGGGTAGTCCATTTTTTTTCCCTATGTCTTAACAATGCAGAAAGGGAGTACAGGTAAAACTTGCACCCCAAGCCGGGGGACTAGCCCCCGTCGGGTTGATCAAAACCCCGGGGGTTTTTTTAAAACCACACAGAAACTGGTTTTGTAATGCCTGCTTTGACGTCATAACTATGTGTTTTTTTAAGTAATTGCGCGGTTCGTCCTGTTCATCCCCTAAAAGGGGGTTTTGGGGGGGGCCCGTGGTGCTTTTTTTAAAAGGCAGTCAGACTAAAGGGCCATTACGGGGAGAACATCATGACATAGTTAGGGGGTAAAGAAGCACCGAGTCCACAAAATTGAAAGGGGTAGACAAAATGAAAACGGGGCTTCATTATGTACAAACTACATGAAAAATATATAATGTGTGTGTGTGTGTGTGCTTGACAAGAAAATACCGATCTAGATCTACATTACAGTAGTCAAGGGTTGTTTTGCATACAATAGTTTAGAAAAGATAGATGGCTAGATAGATAGTTTGCAAAAGGGACAACCTACAAATGCAATAAGGCTTTCTCAACTTGATCCTTATTGTATTTGAACATCATACATTACTTATATTTTCAGCCCTACATATCTAGTACAAATTATTTGCGTTGGCTTGGTCAGGATTATCTTGCATTAAAAGCATCTACGAACATCAATTATATAATCTAGGTCCTATGACTGATTTTTGTTTCCATGGCGGATTATAGAATTAGATTTTTTTCAAGATGTTTTTTCAAGATTTTATTTCAAGAAACAAAAAAAACCCAAGGCCAAAAGCTTGCATATGTGTGCGTGTGAAAAATCTATATTCTAATATACAGATCTATATTCTTCACTAATATATGCCATCTTTATATCAATACTCGTCATCTAAGCATGCAGCCATGGTTTAATATTTCATAGATAGTGATTTCACTTTGCATGTAAACTGTGCCTTTTGGGGCACCAAGACCCATATGGGGCCCACGTCAATTTTTTTTACGCACAAGTGGCTGACGTCCAGATAATGTTGAGGCCATAGCAAGGGTTTTCAAGGAAAATAGTTCAAATGGGTGTGAGTGTCTGGGGTTTTCAGGGGTATTTTCTTTTTCTTTTCTTTTCATCTTTTACTCATCCAAGGCAAACATTTTAATATGAGTTATATATGGAGCAGAATACGGAAATAAATTTAATGTAAATGATGATGAAAAAAAAAACTGAAGTCCTGCTCATTATTGGAATTAAACAAACATTCCTTAATCTTCAACAACTTCAGTTAGGATTTGGCAATCACGTCAGGCCCCATCCATCCAGCTCTGTGTGAAGTATCTAGTGTATTGTTATGGACAACACACTCTCTAAGCTGAAATTCATCATCCAGACCTGCCAGTCATGATATGATCAATACAGCGCATAAGGGCAATTCACAAATAGCTTGTCTACTGGATTCAACATCCAAGCATTGTCCACATCTCTTAGTTCTTTCAACACGTTTTGGACTACTGTAAAACTCACTTTTGGCTGGTCTACACCCAGGGGGGGGGGGGGGGGGGGGGGGGGGGGGGGGGGGGTGGGGGGGGGGGGGGGGGGGGGGGGGGCCACCCCCCCCTCCACGCCCCGCATCGTCCATCCACTCCCTTCGACGCATACAAAACTCTGGCAGCTCGACTAGTCCTAAAGAAAGAGAAACTCTGAGAATACACTCACTCGTCTCTTGAGATCTCTTCACTGGCTCCTGTCTCAGAAAGAGTGAAGTACAAGATTAATTACCCTTTGCTTTAACTTGTCTCCGTAAATCTGCACACTCTTGTCTCTAATCTGCAACTGTCTCACCTGTACACTCCATGCCTGTTCCCTTCGTTCAGCTACGGATACTCTTGATGCTTCTGAAAATCGAGATTCAAACAGAGCCACCACTGTCGGCCGTTCTCTTTCACTACTTGTAGTCCATACAACATGGAATGACCTTCCTCTATCCGCTTCTTCGCCGAAAATCCTCATTTGATACTTTCAGATCTTTCTCAAGCACATTTATTTCCTCCTAAAATCTTCCCCCTCATTATCTATCCTACTCTTCAACAGCCACCCATGTCTTTCATCGCGTGCACGACCACAATGTGTGTGTGTTGTGGTGTGTGTGTGTGTCGTGTGTGTGTAGTGTGTGTGGTGTGTGCTGTGTGTGTGTGTGATATTGTTTACTTATATCATTGATATGATTACAACAATGTCAATGATTTGAAAGTAAGGCCTGTGATTTGTTGCTCTTTTCTACAAGATTCAACGCTATTTAATCCTTACATCATTATCATTAAAAAATCAAATATTAAAAAAAATTACCTTGCTTTATTTTGGAAAGAACTGTCTTTGAAGAGACCCTTTTCAAAACTTTTTTAATTCATGGAGGTAGGGGGGCTAATTTTTTGTCTTGTGCTTTTAGGGGCGATTTTTGACATATACATACTGTCTGTCTTTGTCAAGACAGAGAAGTGCTAGTGGGGAAAGAGAAGGAAGAGCATGGAGAGAGACAGACATACAGACAGACATAACAGACAGACACGAAGACAAAGAGAGAGAGAGACAGAGAGAGAGACAGAGACAGACAGAGAGACAGACAAGACAGACAGAGACAGACCACAAGACCAGACAGACAGACAGACAGACAGAGAGAGACCTCCAAAATGACAATGCCCTACCCACCCATGCCCCAGTCTACACACCGCCCCTCCCGCCCCCCACCTTATTGTTAACCCGCCAATACCAGACACGATAATAGTAGAAAAGTAAATATTTGGAATTTGAAATCAGATCAAATAGACTAGAATAAACAAGCTGAAATACAATAAAAACAGAATAGAATGATATATTGATAAACATAGATACAAACAGAAAAAAAAATATATATAGATATATATTATGATGTGTGTTGTGTGTGTGTGTGTGAGTGTGTTGTGTGAGTGTGTCTGTGTGTGTGTGTGTGTGTGTAGTTGTGATGGTACGTAAAATGATATCATAAAAGAGCCAAAACTAAGAGTAATAACATAGCATACGAAATACAATGCAAACCACAAAACACAAACTGCGAAAACTAACCTTACCTCCACCCCACACTCCCCCCTCAAAAACAAACCCACTTGAAAAACAACAACAAAAAATCCCCAAAATCAATGAGCAAGGAGTGGACCAAAAAGTTGTGACGCAATTTTATTTTGTGTTTTAAAAGAAACAGTACCCTTTTCCCCACAACCCACTATTGGGACCACAAAAACAGCACGCACACACAGAGACCACACACCCACACACACACACACACACACACACACACACACACCCACACACACACACAACGACACACACACACAGGCGCGCACCAGTGCGCGGTCAATGGTCAATGGCCTCAAACAAAAGCCAGATACCCCCTTACCCTCCTCTGTAAAAAGACATCCTCCCCCCTTTGCACTTCAGTGTGAACGCTCTCTCGCCTCTCTCTCTCAATCCTCTCTCCTCGACCCATCCCTTCCTCGCACTCGTCAGGCCCTCTCTCTCATCTCTCTCTCTGCTCACAACTCTCGTCATCTCGACTCTGCGTCGAATCTCACCACGTGTCTCAGTCTCTCTCTCTCATCTCTCACTCTTCTTCTTCTTTCTTCTCTTCTTCTTCTTCTTCTACTTCTACTTCTTCTATCTTCTCTTCGCAATTTCTTTGCATTCTTCCTTGCATTCTTTTTCCTCTTCTGCAATTCTTCCTTCTTTACTGCAGTCTCTGTTTTGGGTGATTTCTTGTTGTGCATTATTTTCTTCTTCGTCTTCTCTTCGGCAGGTAGTGGGGGGGGGGGGGGGCTTCCCGTCTTCTTCTTCTATCTTCTTTGCTCTTCTCTTCTTCTTCTTCTTCTTCTTCTTCTGCTTTGCATTCTTCGCAATTCTTCTTCCAATTCTTCTTCGCAAATTCTTCGCAATCCTTCTTCGCAAGTCTTCTGTCTTCTTCTTCGCAATTCTTCTTCTTCTTCCTTCTTCTTCTTCTTCTTCTATTCTTTCTTCTTCTTCTTCTCTTCTTCTTCTTCGCAATTCTTCTCTTCTCCGTCAATTCTTCTTTTTCTTTGCATTCTTTTTCTTTGCATTCTTCTTTACTAGCAATCTTCTTATTTTGTATTCTCTTGCTTCATTTTTTGCATTCTCTTCGTCTTCTTCCTTCTTTGTATAGTCTACTTCTTCTTCTTCTTCTTCTACTTCTTTCTTCTTCTTCTTCTTCTTAACTTCTTCTTCGTTCTCTTCTTCTTCTTCTTACTTCTCGTCTTCTTTGCATTCTTCTTCTTTGCATTCTTCTTCTTTGCATTCATTCGTTCTTGCAATCTTCTGATCTGTGCATTCTTCTTCTTCTCTTTTCTTCTTTTCTTCTTCTTCTTCTTCTCTTCTTCTTCTTCTTCTTCTTCTTCTTCTTCTCTTCGTTTTCCTTCTTTACTTTGCATTCTTCTTCTTCCTTCGTTTGCATTCTTCTTTCTTCTATGCATCTTCTTCTCTTCTTCTTCTTCTATCTTCTTCTTCTTCTTCTTCTTACTTCTTCTTCTTCTTCTATCTTCTTCTTCTTCTTCTTCTTTGCATTCTTCTTCTTTGCATTCTCTTCTTCTTTGCATTCTATCTTCTTCTTCTTTGCATTCTTCCTTCTTCCTTCTTCTTTGGCATTCTTCTTCTTCTTTGCATTCCTTCTTCTTCTTCTTTGCATTCTTCTTCTTCTTCTTTGCATTCTTCATCTTTTTGCTGCATTCTTCTTCTTTGCATGCAATTCTTCTTCTTTGCATGCATTCTCTTCCTCTATTCTCTTCTCTTCATCCGGAATTCTTCTTCTTCTTCTTCACAATTCTTCTTCTGTCTTCTTCTTCTTCTTCTTCTTCTTCTTCCTTCTTCCTTCTTCTTCTTCTTTCTTCTTCTTCTTCTTCTGCTTCTTCTTCTTCTTCTTCTCTTTGCATTCTACCTCTTTTGCATTCTCCTTCTTCTTCTTCGTTCTTCTTCCTCTTCCTCTTCTTTGCATTTCATCATCTTTGCATTCTCTTCTTTGCATTCTTCTTCTTCTTCTTCTCTTCTTCCTTCTCTTCTTCTCCTTCTTCATCTTCTTCTTCTTCTTCTTCTTCCTCTTCCGCTTCCTCTTCTTCTTCTTCTTCTTTGCATTCTCTTCTTTGCATTCTTCTTCTTCTTTGCATTCCTTCTTTGGGCATTTTTCATGTTGTTTTTTTCTTTGCATTCATTCGTTTTCAAACCTGTTTATATCTTTCTCCACATGCCCACCCATCCCACTGAGAAGGGAGTAACCACACACCTCCATAAAGTCTCACCAACGCCACACATGTTCTAAAAGAATATTGGAACCCCAATAACACCACATTGTGCAAGTGTAACAGACAAGCAGATGAGTAGGGGATGAGGAGAGAAGCACCAAAAGACATCCGACAATCCGTCCCCTCCAGACCTGGCTGCTAATTTGGAGTCAGCATGGGAGGTCCTCACTGATAAATGGCTGTCCCTCCTCCCTTCCCATGCTTTTACTTTACCAAAGAAATCTCACTGCTGGCAGAGTGGTAGAAGAAGAAACAGGGAAGGGGAGGGGAGGGGGGTAAGGGATGAAGGCTATAAACAATTAGTTTTCCCCGGGGGGCTGCCCCCCCCCCCCCCATGGGGGGGGGGGTCCCCCCCCCCCCCCCCCCCCCCCCCCCCCCCCCCCCCCCCCCTTGCCTGTTGTTTTTTCACCGGTCCTGAGGTGTGGGTGTGTGGTGTGTTTGTAGAGCAACCAGAAAGCTAAAAATACACAAATGTTTGATGTCATGCCTAAAAAAAAAATTTTTTGTATTTTAACAACAGTTTTGGATGTGTATGTTTATGTTTCTAAGAAGATTATCTCTGTCTCTGTCTTGTCTGTCTGTGGGCTGTGTCGGTTCCTGTTTGTCTGTCTGCCTGTCTCTGTCCTGTCTGTCTGTCTGTCTGTCTGTCTTCTTCTTCTTCGTATTCTTCTTCGTCTTCTTCTCTTCTCGTCTTAAAGCACACACTATAACAACAGAGCGTTATAGAATAACGAAAAAAAAAAGTATACATCTACAACACATCAACAACAACATAATAAAAACACACACAGTATCTCAACAACAACGACGACGACAACTCAACCGATAACAATACAACAACAACTGCAGCAAAAACAACCACACACACACACACAAAAAAGGAATAATAAACTTGCGCAATTGCAAGAACAGAAGGAGAGAGAGAAAGAAAAAAGAGAAAACTTTTTACATCACCCTGTAGGCCCAAACTGGTTGATGGCAGACTATCAAACGAAACATTACTGTACCTGAAGCAACATGGACAGAACCCTTGGGATGGGGGTAGGGGTGGGGGTCAGGCAGGCAACGTGTAGGGCTTGTTTGTTTGTCTTGTTAGATTCTTTCTTTGTCTTGGGGGGTGGATCTTGGGTGGTGTGAGGAGTTTTGCTTTGGAGTTTTGTTTTGCTTTTGGTGTGCTCCTTCAACGTCTACCCCTCCCCTCGCCTCGATTTTTTGTGATTTTTGTGAGTCTGCTGTCTGGCCTGTCACTGTCTGTCTGCGTCTTCCTGTCTGTCTCTCTCTCATCCTCGTCTCTCTCTCTCTGTCCTCTGGTCTCCTGTCTGGCCTCTCCTAGTCTCTGTCCTGTCTCGCTGTCTCCTGTCTCTCTGTCTGTCTATCTGTCTGTCTGTCTGTCTGTATCTCTCTCTCTCTCTCCTCCGTCCTCGCCTCGAGTCGTCATCTCTCTCACTCGTTCCTCCTCTCATACAACTCATCGCTCTCTCTCTCCTCCCAAACTTTTTGTATATTATTTTCCTCTTCTTTTTTTCTTCTTTTTTCCATTTTCATTGTTCCCCGTACTCTTGTCGTCCTTCTTCTTGTTCTTTCCTTTGTGATTATACTCTTGCGATTTTTTTACTTTTTCATGCCTTTGTTCATTAATTTTTTTCTTCATGATGTTGTTGTAGACTGGTTGGGTACGTTTTCTTGCTCAATGTTCTTATTGTTATTGGGATTTTCTTGTTATGTTGTTTTGTTGCCGCTGTTTTTGAGTGTTGTGGTGTTTGTTCATCATCGTAACCCCTTCCTCATCCCCCAACATCCTACCCCCCTCCTCCTCACCCTGATCCTCCTCCTCCTCCTCCTCCTCCTCCTCTTCTTCTTCTTCTTCTCTTCTTCTTCTTCTTCTTCTTCTTCTTCTTCCTTTCTCTCTTCTTCTTCTTCTTCTTCTTCTCCTTCTCCTTCTTCACATCCTCCTGCTCCTTCTGACTCCTCTTCCTCATCCTTCTTCTTCTCTCCTCTTTTCTTCTCTACTACCGCATTACACACACATGCGCGCGCGCGCGCGCACACACACACACACCACCACACCAAACACACACACACACACACACACACACACACACACACAAAACAAACTCACACACACACACACACACACACACACACCACACACACACACACACACACGCTTCTTTGTCTAGGGTAGGCTATTTTATTTTTATTCAAAACATTCTTTCCCATTCTACATACATATATATCAATCAGTCCTGCTCACAGTTCCCTTTCAGCTGAAGGACAATAACATTGGGATAAATCCAACACAAAGAGGCCCTCTCACATCTAGCGGGTTTCCCACGGTATGCTCAACCTACAACAGGTATGAACATACGAATGAAAAGAGTACAGGTGAAAGAGAGAGAGAGAGAGAGAGAGAAGAGAAGAGAGGATAGAGAGACGAGAGAGAGAGAGAGAGTAGAGAGAAGAAGAGAGAAGAGAGAGAGAGAGAGAGAGAGAAGAGAGAGATAGAGAGAGGAGAGAGAGAGAGGAGAGACAAACAGACAGACAGACAGACAGACAGACAGACAGACAGAGAGCGTCCTTGTGCCGTTTTAATGGTACCCCTCACGTCAAAAGTAAGTAAACAGAACAGGTCTGCGAATGTGGAGCGTACGATTGATGAATCCTATGTGTATATCTTGATGGATTTCTTCTTCTTCTCACTTCTTCTTCTTCTTCTCCTTCCTTCTTCTTCTTTGCATTCTTCTTTGCATTCTTCTTCTGTGCATTCTTCTTTGCATGTCTTCTTCCTTTGCATTCTTCTGGCTTCTTCATCTTCTTCCTCTTTGCATTCATCATCATCCTTCTTCTTCTCTTTCTTCTTCTTCTTCTTCTTCTTCTTCTTCTTCTTCATCTTCTTCTTCTTCTTCTTCTTCTTCTTCTTCTTCTTCCTTCATTCTTCTTCTTCTTCTTCTTCTTCTTCTTCTTCTTCTTCTTCAGTTTGTATGAAGACAAACGTATTAGGAAGGTCAGAGAAGAGGAAGCGAGCGTGGGTGAGGAGGGGGGGGTACAAAGAGTGTTGAGGGGAGGAGGAAGGAGGAGGGGGGAATGGAGGAGGAGGAGGAGGAGGAGGAGGAGGCGGAGGAGATGACGACGATGACGTTGACGATGAGGAGATGAGTGTGATAAAGATAAAGATGAGAAGATGGGTGTGATGAGATTTATGAAGATGATGATGATAGATGAATGAGAAAGATGATGTGGTGGGTATTGTAAGTGTGTGAGGTGAGGAAAGTGTGTAAGTGCTTGTGTGGTGTGTGCTTGTTTTGTGTTGTGCGTGTGTGTGTTTTTTGTGCGAGGTGAGGGAGGATGTGTTAGTGTTTTGTGAAAGTGTCTTTTGGGGTGTGTGTGTGTGTGTCTTGTGTGTGTTTGGGGTGTCTGTCTGCCTGTCGCCTGTCTGTCTGTCCCTCTGTCTGTCTGTCCATCTGTCTGCCTGTCTGTCTACAAAAGCCTGAAAGTGTTGAGTATCCCTAAAATAATCCAAAACCCCCCACAAACCCATACCCCCACCCCCCCGCCCATCCCATAATCCCATATCTACCCCCCTAACCCACCAATCCCCCACCCCCCACCCCCACCCCATCACCGCCACCTCCACCCCCCATCCCCACCCACATATTCTCCCACACACTAAAAAAAAAAAAAAAAAAGAAGAAGGGAAACCAACAAAATAGTAACTAAATAACCCCATTAACTGATTATAACTAAATCACTGGGGCCCGACTAACTCCAAAATTAAAACAACCAACCAGGTTTTGTTTTTTTCATCTCTCAAAAACAATTATTAGTCCAGTCAGCAGTCAAATGAAAATTTAAAAGGAGAGGAGAGGAGAGTATGGTCGAAGCGATCATCTATCATGCCCGTCCTTCATAGGGGATTTTACTCCTTCATCGAGGTCAACGTCACAGATAAACGGACTTGTCTCTGTCTTTCGTCCCTGTCTGTCTGGGGCTGTCTTCTGTCTGTCTGTCTGTCTGTGTCTGTCTGTCTCTGTCTCTGTCTGGTCTTTGTCTGTCTGTCTTTCTGCTGTCTGTCTGTCTGTCCCCCTCTCCCCCTCTCTCTCTCTCTCCCCTCTTTTCTCTCTCTCTCTCTCTCCTCTCTCCTTCCCCTCTCTCTCCTCTCTCTCTCTCTCTCTCTCTTTTCTCTCTCTCCTCTCTCTCTCCTCTTCTCTTTCCCCTCTCTCCTCTTGGGGTTTTTGTTTTGTTGGCGGTGGGGATTTTTTTGGGGGGAGGGGGGGTGTTTTTTGGGTTTTTTTTTGCAGTTTGGAGTTTTAATTGTTTTCTTTTTGTTTTTGTTCTTTGTTGATTTGGTGTCTTTAGTTTTCGTGGTGGTGGTGGTGGTGGTGATGGTGGTGTTTGTGAGGTGTGTGGTGTGTGGTGTGTGTGTGTGTGTGTTTTGTAGGGGTGTGTGTGTTTTGTGTGTGGGTGTGTTGATGTGAGTGGTGTGTGTGTGTGTGTGTGTGTTTGTCCCCTGTCAGACAACAGAAGAAGCGAACAGGAAGGAGGGGAGGTACTCCAAGGGGCTGATCCCCCGCCTGTCTGTCTGTCTGGTCGTCTGTCTGCCGTATGTCTGTCTGTCTGTCTCCCCTGTCTGTCTGTCTGCATTCTGTCTGTCTGCCTGTCTGGCTGTCTGTCTGTCTTGTCGTCTGTCTGTCTTCAGGAGTTCCACCTTTCCTTGACCACTCCTCTCCATCTTCTTCCCCATCCTCCCCCCGCACCTACAACTTCTCCCCCCCCCTCCCCGCCCCTCCACTCCTTCCTCCTCCCCTCCCACCTTTCTTCCCCCCCCACCCTGTCGCCTGCCCGCCCGCGGCGCACGTGCCACAAAACACCCCATCACGCGCGCGCACGCACGCCCTGTATGGCACGCAACACGCACACATACACAAAACACCTATCCATACATGCTCGTCTGTTGTCTGTCTGTCTGGTCTGTCTAGTCTAGTCAAAGTCTGTCTGCTGTCTGTTTTGTCTGTCTGTCTGTCTGTCTGTCTGTCTGTCTGTCTGTCTCTCTCGTCTCGTCGGCTCTCTCTCTCTCTCCTCTCTCTCTCTCTCCTTCTCCCTTCTCTCTCTCAGTCTCTTCTCTCTCTCATCTCTCTCCCTCTCTCCTCTCTCCTCTCTTCCTCTTGCACACACACACTACTACCATCAGCACAACAACAACAACAACAACACACACACACCAACACAAAAACACACAACACACACACACACACACTCACACACACATACACACACACAACCCCACCCCACATACACAACACACACACACACACCAACCCACGCCCCACAACACACACACACCAAAAACCCAAAACCACACACACCACACACACACACACACACACAACACACCCACACACCCCACACAAAATACAGAGAGTACAACTCCCAAAACACGTAAATACAAACCCCCCAGAACCAACCCCCCCCCCCCCTCCCCCCAAAAAAAGAAAACCAATAGAAGCCCATACCAAACCATCTCCAACGCGAACACAAACACAAAAAAAAGAAACCCTTTAAACATCCCCCAAAAACATTATCATTATCGCCCACAAGAGCAACTTCATCAACGTAATGTTGATTTTTTATTTGTGAACGGTGAAAAAAGTGGGAGATTTGGAATGCAAGTGCCATGTTTCGTTGGCTTTACAGATCAAACACATAAAACCTTCATTTATCGTTATTATCAATGAATCAAATAGACAACAAAAAGTTACAAAAAGATATTTTAAAAGAGAGACTTCTCTTATATCGTGTTATGGTGGTCTAAGATCCATTCCATTTGTCTTATGTGTGCAGCAAGCCCTTGGCAGGCTAAGCTGTGATTGCCTCCCACCCAAAATTATTTTTTTCCTTCTTCTGTCGTGATGGGGGGTTGGGGGGGGGGGTTTTCCTAGAGGTAACGGCCTGTCCCAGAAAGCGGAAAGGTCCCGGGGCGGAGTGGCGGTGGGGGTTTGGGAAACCCGTTTGGGCCCAAATTTTACCCCCATCCCCCTTGGGCCAGAGTGGTGGAGTCGGGGTTTCTAGTCTTCGGATGAGACGATAAACCAAGGCCCATATGTTATAAATATTTTTTTTTAGCGCACATAAAAGAACCCCCGGCAACAAGAGGTTTCCCTTGCAAAATTCTGGGAGAAAAAAGCCACTCTGTAAGGGAACAGTTTCAGTTGCAGACAGAAAAGAAAAAAAAAAAGGTGGCTGTGCACTTTGGGGGACGGGGCTCTTCCCGGGGAGAGCAGCCCGAATTTCACACAGAGAAATCTGCAGTGACAAAAGTGGGATAAAAGAAATAAAGGGAAAGTCTTCCTTCCATTCTAAAGTTCAAAATGCAATTTGGGTCTCAAGATAGGAGAATAAAATTAATGTTATCTTCGTTGGTGGGAAGTCGGGGTGTGGGAGGTGGAGAGGGGCTAGGGGATATAAAAAGGGGAAATAGTCTTTGAATTCATTTTGTAAAAGTCCTGCGAAAAAAACAACATGCATACCTAATCTGTGAAATGATTTATAGAGCATGGTAACAGGCAGAGACAGTATAGAACTCACGCTCGAATTGTGCGCTTGCATACGCGCGCGCACGCACGTGAGTGGTGTGAGTTTGTGGCACGCGAGTGTGTGTGTGTGTGTGTGTGTGGTGGTGTGTGTGTGTGTGTTGTGTGTGTGCGTCGCCGCGCGCACCTTTCTTTAATTTAGACGCATCTTCGGCCAAAAATGTAAATTAGGCAAGAAAGTTAATCGGTGAAAGTATACAATGTGTGTAATATCAAAGAGATGATGTATGTAGCGTCGCGCACGGCGTGCGTGTAATGTGCGTGTAGTATATGTTCTTTTTAATTAAAATGTCACCTCCAGCCAAGTATATAAGACAAACGAAAGTTATTCAGGTTGAACATTTACAACAGTGTGTGATATCAAAGGAATTTTTGTGTGCGCGCGCGAGTACGTTGCGTAGGTTTGCCCTCTGTTGCTTGTTTGTTTGTTTGAGGAGGTATGATTTGTGATATTGAGTAGTGTGTGTGTGTGTGTGTGAGTGGTGTGTGTGTGTGTGGTGTGTGGTGGTCGTGTGAGTGTGTGTGGTAAGACAGTATTTATGTTGATTGCCAACTCCTTTAACGCAAAAAAAAGAGTACTCATCTCTCTCTCTCGTCTACTCACATATCTCTCCTCTCTCTCTTCATCACATCAATGCGGTCATCCTCTCTCCTTCATCTCCTCACAGAACTCCCTCTCTTCTCTCATCACTCTCTACGTCTCTCATCTCATCTCTTCTCTCTCTCTCTCTCTCTCACACAAACACACACCACACACACACACACACACACACACACACACACACACACACACACACACACACACACACACACACACACCACCACACACAACAATTTAAACACTTATAAATGAAGAAACGTAAAAAATTGAGACCACACACACACACAGACACACACACACATACCAAACACACACACACACAACATAGAGACCACACACACACACCACACACACACCCACAACCTCCCCCAACCCCCTCCCCCTAAACTGCCCAACACACACACACAAAACTCAGACACACACACACACACAAACACAAAAAAAGAGCACACACACACACTCACACACACACACACACCATCCACGACACCACAATCTGTACGAACCCTCCTCCTAAACAATTATCCCCAAACGTCAAAAAACCAACAACATAGCATACATGTAAATAAGCAATTTCTCTGTCGCAGTCATCATAATCAATCAATTCTTCTATGCTTGCCTCGCCTTATCGCAAAAGGTGAGACTGTGACGTACACATGTGTTCAGTTATACGTCCTGTGACGCACAGTGTTGCGTGATTAATTTCTGACACTGTCCCCTACCCCACAGTGAATGGGGGTGAGGTTTCAAGCGAGTCAAGCGTAGTACAAATCGCATGACGAAGACCGTGAAACTTATGCGCGAGTCGCCATATTTTTGTATTGTTGTTTTTAGAAGAAAACCCCAAAGAAGAACAAAAACTTTTTGGTTGTTTTTTGCTTTGTTTTATAGAGTGATAATGTTAATTGCCACCGTGTCACGAGATTGTATAGGGATGTAGGAGATAAGTGTATAGGTTTTGTGGAGGGGGGGGGGGGGGAGAGGGGGACATGGGGGTATGTGAGTGAGTGTTGTATTGCGTGTGTGTGTGGTGTGTGTGATGTGTGTGGTGTGTGTGGTGTGTGAGGGTGTGTTGAGCGCGGAGCGAGCGGGCAGCGCCCGAGAGCAGCGCGCGAGAAGCGCGCTGGCGACTCGACGCGAGAGAGAGACAAAAAGATCATACCCAGTAGTGATGTGCGAGCGCGCTCGCGCGGAGCGCGCTGCGGTGGTGTGGGCGCGCGCTGCGCGGCCTCGCCGCTGACGGCGCTCGCTCGCGCCGCGCGCGCGGTCGCGCTCGACCCCTAGTAGTGTGAGAGTCCATGAGTCCATAGAAATGACGATGTAGTGGAGTGTGAGAGTATGATGAGTAGAATGTGATGTGAGGAGAGACATATAGTGTGATGAGTATAATAAGAGCGATGGTCTTCCATATATTCCACATCACGTCTCCAACCCCCTCAATAGTGAGATCAATAATATATCAGTAGAATATACTGTAGTCTAGCCTGAGGAGCCTGATTGTACATGTACTTCTATCCGTATGATGTTGTAGATGGTGAGTGAGTGTGAGTTAAGCGGAGGGGGAGTGAGATACTGTGTGTGATGACATAGTGTGTGTGCGCGCACAGACGTCGCGTAGATGTGATGTATGCGTGGAGGTAACAGATATCATGCACACATTTCTCAGTATCCTCAAAAATATCCAAATTCATCTATTCCACTATCTTCCAGTCCCTTTTATCTCACACCCTTTCCACCTTATCCACACCCCCACCCACACCCACACACCCTCACCACCACCCACACACACACACCCCACACACAAACGCAAGCTCCAACATACACACCACACCCGACACACGGGGCAACCAACAACACACACCACACAACACACCCACACCCCGCCGCAGCAGAACGCCCGCACACACCCCACCCACACGACCCACACACACACACACCTATGAACCCAGAGCACACTGACACCCACACACGACGGCTGACAAAAACCGCGTAGCGCGCGCGCGCGAGCGCGCCACGACACGCACACAAACACAAATAATGTACCCCCAAAGAAGCTTGTTATACGGTTCCATCAATTTTATTGGTGTATAAAACATTAAGAACGCAACACTGTAAATAGGCAAAAATACACACGCAAAAAACAAATCGGAAAAAAAAACTGAATCCGGTCAATAAAACAGATTACAAATAATGTAGAAAACTTAAAGAGGGACTTTGAAAAACAAAAGTGGGCATATCATGAACACACCTTGTCGTTGACGATTGTTTCTTCAAAGACATAATAACAGAAATAAAGAACAACTTTTATGGCAGGACTCCTCACACCAAAATCTGTTTCATGCCAATAATTAAAATTTAAAACAAAATTAGGGCGTAAACTGTTTTACCAACACAAATTTTGTTTGCACTTTAAAATCAAGGGAAAATTCTATTTCACGAGACATGAAAAAGAAAAGGGGAAAAAATATATATATGGGAATATTTTCGATTGACGGGGGAAATTTTTTTTCAGTAAAAACCGCAGCTTTGAATATTGGATTTCTCCGATCAAAAGCCCAAAAATTAAAATTTCCCTAATATTCGATTATGAGAGAGGGGGAGAGAGAGAGAGAGAGAGAGAGAGAGAGAGAGAGAGGGAGAGAGAGAGGAGGAGAGAGAGAGAGAGGGGAGGGGAAGAGAGAGAGAGGGGGGAGGGGGGGGGGGGGGAAGGGGGGGAGGGGGGGGGAAGGGAAAGGAAAGGGGGAGCCATTTAGGAAAAGAAGAAAAACAAAGCAAAAGTTCATGAAATTATCAAAAATTCATAGAAACCCTTTCCTTAACTAGGTCGCTGTGTAAAAAACGTAGGAACAAAGTTGTGTGAAAAATGAAATCCAGACAAGGTGAAAATAGCATGACTGATTTGTTTCCCAAAAAGGGGAATTCATAAAATCCCAATGTGTACAATAAGCACTGAAAATTTAAATGTACGGGCTTCAAAACAAACGAGTACACAAATAGCTCCCTAGAAAAGTAAATAAAAAAAATTTAAAATAAAAAAAATAAAAAAAATGTCACTTGTTCATAATGGCCTCTGCACCGAATTTCAGATGAATAAGAAATTTTAAAATAACACGGGAAAAACAAAAACTTTTTCTTAAAGAAAACCACGTGTAATTTTGTGTAAATACAAAAAAACCCGGATAGATGTTTTTTAACAACAAAAAATCCCCCTGAAATAGTGACTTTAAATGTAAAGCAGAAAAATATCAAAAATAACATGAACCAATCAAAATATTATAATAAACCCCAAGTTTCAAAAATACCGATGCCACAAATTATTTATTATCCTGGGTTTGTATTAAAGGCATTTTACAAAGTTAAAAAGAAAAGAAAAAAGAAAAAAAAGAAGAGGGAGAGAAAAAAAAAACCCCGGAAAAGAAATCAGGAAGGGGGGCGAGAAAAGAAAACAAAAAATGCAATTCTTTACAAAATAGAATATCACAAAAAAATGAGACACTTAATGCATCCAAACTTTCATTTTGCTTTTTTAGAGGTGTACATACCAAGATTTCTGACCGTAATTGCACATCTTTGGGCCCACTGCCGTAAACCCAGAATAAACCCGTAGTAACTTTACCTTCTGTGAGACTGCCCGCCCCCTTAAACCTCCTTAATAATAGTAATGTGATGAAAGAAGAAGAAAGAAGAAGAAGAAGAAGAAGAAAAAGAAGACAAAAAAGAAAAGAAGAAAAAACGATGATCTAATAATGATAAAGAAAGTGAAAAAAAGATCTCATAAAATATCATAAAACTGATTCAGTTGGAAAAAAAAAGAAAAGGAGAAGCCGGGGAATATTTAGAGGGTCTGGGAAAAAAAAACACACACACACACACACACACACACACCACACACACACAAAAAAAACAAAAAAAACACACCACACACCACAAAAAACACACACAACTAATTTCCCCACATGCCTAAAGAAAAACAGTCATAAAAAAGTTTTTACTCCTTTTAAAAAACCGGATAAACAGGTGATTAAAGAGAAAAAACTAAAAAAGAAATTTAAAAAAAAAAAAGATTGAAAAAAGCTAAGCAAATAAACAAAGAAAGAATAAATCAATAGATAAGGAATAAATAAAAAATGATTTAAAAAACTACCACAACTTATTTCCAGTAAAAGCTCTCTGATAGGGCACCGATTGGGGAATGTCCGGTTCAGTAGAAAGAAAGAGGGCAGTGACTTCATATAACATCACACCCGGGTTTGGGCATACATGTGTTTTATAAACACTTATCGGGGGAGTTTCCCCTCCTCCTTTTCTCTCTTCCCTCCTCTCTTCCCCCCTTTTTCTCTCAAATTCCTCTCTCTCCCTCCCCCCTTTCTCTCCCCCTTCTCTCTCTCCTCTCTCAATCTGATAAATCACAAGTCTCTCTCTCTCTCTCTCTTCTCTTCTTCTCTCCCCTCTCTTCCCCTTTCTCTCTCTCTCTCTCTCTGATAAAAACACAACTCTCTCTCCTCTCTCTCTCTCTCTCTCCTCTCAATTTTCTTCTCCCCTCTCTCTCTCTCTCTCTTCTCTCTTGCTTCTTGGGTGGGACAATGTGACCGGGAAAAAAATAGTAAAAAACTCCGACCTTTCCAAACAAAATAATGCCATATCACAAAATCGACAACCAAAATCACGTCAGTTCGGTAAATTTGTTTGTCAGGGCTTTTTCTTTTTCTTCTTCTTTCAATCAATAATCAAAAACAAACAGTTCGTGTCGTGGACATTGAATCCCTGCCCGGGTTTTAATTATCATCGTTTGGCAAGTGACTGTCCAGTCCTCTCTTCTCTCTCTCCTCTCCCCTCTTCTCCCCCTCTCTCCCCTTTTCTCTCCCCTCTCCCCTCTCTTCCACACCACACACACACACACACCCACACACACACCCCAACACACAACACACACACACACGCAGCCTCAACCCAAACACAGAGAAACCCCCCAACCCCCAACAACAACAACAAACCAAACCAAAAAAAAAATCAAGTCCAGTCAGTTACTCATCAATGGCCCGCCACCTCCCTTTAGAATGGGGGAGGAGGGCCCACCCTGAACCATGGGGTCCTGACTGCGACTGTGTGGAAGAAGAAAAGACACGACGCGAAGACGTGAAGAATGTGGTGGAAGTAAAGTCTGTTAAGGAGTGATGATAGCACTGGGGGCCCTCTTCCCGATGGAGGCCAGGTCCCTTTGCCCGCTGACTCCCCACACAGACAGTGCAGTCTGTCGATTTGGGTCCTGGAGAGTTCCAGGGAAGAAGCTTCTGGGGCGGGGTCAGACATCGAAGAGGTTACCCCCGGCGTTCCGCCTCTGGCGACTCTGCAGAGCCGCTTTGACGTCTTCCCCGACAGTAGCGGAGAAGGAGCGAAGGATTCGCGCCTTGCGACATCGGCACCCGCCAGCATCCAGGAGGGTGGTGTCGTCATCTTGGTGGATGGCGAGGTGTTGGGACACGGTGTCGTCTGCTTCAGTCACCAGTTGCAGAACTACTTCTTCGGACAGGCCCAGTTTTTCCAGGACGGTGTTGTCCACGCCTTCGAAGATGTTCCACATGCCGTTCCGCCGGGTTTTTCGGGTTTTTTTCCGGGCTCATTTCTTGAGGGAGGGTCTCCGTTTCGTGTGTTTCACCCATTGTTACTTTTTTGTGTGT
>CM060319.1:12466624-12469124 GCA_030674155.1 Stramonita haemastoma
ACCCATCACTAAAACAAATGGGATCTGTGAGAAAGCCCTACAGTTTTTTTGGTTGGGTTATGGGCCTAGGCCTTTTAACCTCTGGCAGGATTTTAAAAAGTAATGTTTGGGTTGGCGTTGGACGACGACATGGGGAACTCAAACCCGGCCCCGAGTTTTCGGGGGAAAAACAAATTTTTTTATTATCTCCAAAGGGGGAAATGACAAAAAGGAAAAAGGGGAAAGTTATCCCTTTTTTTCCCCCCTTTGCATTTTTTTTTTGTTTTTTTTTCCTGAAAAATTTTTTGGTGGTTACTTTTTTAAAGTTTTTGGCTGTCTTTCTTTTGATTTTCGTTTTTTTGGGGTTTTTTGGGGGCGGGGGGGGGGTTTTGTTTTTGGGTGGGGGGTTTTTTTTTTTTTTGGTTTTTTTTTTGGTTGGGGTTTTGTTTTTTTCTGTCCGGGTTTTTTTCTTCTTTTTCCTCCTTTTTTCTTTTCTTTCCTCTTCCTTCCCCTTTCCCCTTCTCTTCTCCCTCTTCTTTCCTTTTTTCCCCCCGGCTTTTTTTTTTTCCCCCCCCCCCCTTTTTTTTTATGGTTTGTGTGTGGGGCGCAGCCCTTTTGCATGTTTGTTTTGTTTTTTTTTGGAATTCCCCGGTCCTTTTTTGCCCTTTCTTAAATTTTTGGGGTTTTTTTCTTTTTTTTCCCAAAATATTTTCCATGAAAATAAAATTAATTTTTCTTTTTTTATCCTTCACCCATTAAAAAGAAAAAGATGTTTTAAAAAAAAAAAAAAAAAAAAAATTTTTTTTTTTTCCCCCCTTTCCTTTTTCTTTTTTCCCTTTTTTTTTGGGTTTTTTTTTTTTTTTTCCTTTTTTTTTTTTTTTTTTTTTTTGGTTTTTTTTTCCTTTTTTTTTTAATTTGGTTTTTTTGGGGGGAAAAACCGGGGGGGGAAAAGGGGGGGGGAAAAGGGGGGGGGCAAAAAAAATTTAAGAAGGAAAGGGAGGGAAGAAAAAAGGGGAAAAGGGGGGCAGGAAGAAAGGGGAAAGAGAAAAAAAAAAAAAAAGGGGGGAAAAAGGGGAAGAAACTTGAGAAAACCCCAAAGGAAGAAAAGAAAAAACCCCCCCCAAAAACAACCCAAAACAGAAAAAAACCAAGCAAACATCAAAATTTTGGTTTTTAAACACAAAACGGGCTTTTCATTCAAATTTTGAAAAAAACCCAAACAAAAAAAAATTTTTAAATTTTTCCTTTTAAAAACCAACGTTTTAAATTTCCCCCAAAAAAACTTTAATACGCAAGTCTTTAATTTTTTTAAAAAAACAAACAACAAAACAAATTTTAAAAATCACTGCGTAGTGCGGTGCTCGAGTTCTTAAATGATGTCAGTTGGGGGGCCCGGCGGAAATTTTGGACTTTTCCAATTACCAGCTTTTGTTGATGCTCCAAATTTGGTCGATTGGGGGTTTCTTTCTGTCTTTCTTTTCACTGAAGAAAGTTATTTACTTTCTCCCCTTTTTTCACTTGGTTTTTTTTTCTCTGTCCCTCCTTTTCTGTTTCCCCCTTTTTGTTTTGTCCCCTCTGTTCGTTTTTTTTTCCCCCTTTTTTTTCTTCTTCTTTTTCCCTTTTTTCTTCTTCCTTTTTTTCTTTTTCCCTTTTTTTTCCTCTTTTCTCTCTTCTCTCTCCCCTCTCCCCCTTCCTTTTCTTTTCTTCCCTTCTCCTCTTCCTTCTCTCTTTCTCCTTCTCCCTCTCTCTTTTTTTCTCTCTTCTCTTCGTCTTGTGCTCCCCCTGGCCTTTCCTCTGCCCCCCCTGCGGCCCTGGGGGGGGGTTTTTTCTTTCCCCCCCCTTTTTTTCCCCCAAAAAAAAGGGGGGGGGAAAAAGTGGAAAAAATAGAAAAATTAAAAAAAGACAGAAAGGGGGGGAAGAGGGAAAAGAAGAGACGGACAGGAAAAAAAGGGAGGAAAAGAAAAAGGGGGGGGGGGGGGGGGGGGGGGGGGGAAAAAGAAGGAGAGGGGGGAGAGAGGAGAGGGCCGGGGGGGGAAAAGGGAGAAAAAGGGGGGAGGGGAGGAACGGGAGAGGGGGGAAGGGAGGAAGAGAAGGGAGAAGAGGGAAGGGGGGGAGGGGGAGAGGAGGAGAGAAGAAAAGGGAAAGGAGAGAAGGGGGAAAAGAAAAGGGAAAGAAAAAGACCCAAAAAGAGGGCGGGGAAAAAGAAAAACCGGGAAGGCCCGGGGCCCCCGGGCAGGAAGGGAAAAAACATAACAGAAGAACAAAAAGACAGAAAAGACAGCCCCCAAAGGGGGGAAAAAAGAACCAAGAACAAAAGAAAAAAAGGGAACAAAAGAAAAAAAAAACGGGCAGACACAAAAAAACCCCGACCACAAAAAACACAAAACAGAAAAAAAAAAAAAAAAAGAAAAGGGAAAAAAAGGAAAAAAAAAAATTTGGTGAAGGGGCAAAAACCCCCGGGTGGGCCCGCCCCCGGGTTTTGTTTGGTGGGGGGGAAACTTTTGGTTTTTTGGGGTTTTTT
>CM060319.1:12474124-12484124 GCA_030674155.1 Stramonita haemastoma
ATACATACATACATACATACATACATACATACATACATACATACATAATACATACATACATACATACATACATACATACATACATAATATTTTTTCATTATTTATTTATTTATTTATTTATCTATTTATTTATTCATGTTTGCGAGTGTCCGGGAGGGGGGGGTGGGGCAACAGGAGACTCAGAAAATCGTGTTCTCCGTATGCTGAATCAGAACAAGCCACCACGGAGCAACCCCCGAAGTGACCCATCAGCAGGGCACAGCCATTCTGGTTGGTGGCCCCACGGCGGCTTGACATGGATGGTACATTTTTAAAGAAGTTGTGAACAAATTTTGCATAGATGAAAGCACCAAGAGGAAGCGGCTGTTTGCTAGGCTACTGATGAAAACAGTGTAGGTGTTGATGTCAATTAAGTCAGTGGCTGTCGCAGCTCTCTGAGTGAGTGAATGTTAGATTTAGCTTTGCCGATTGAAATAGGTGGCTCCACTACATAAGGAGTTGCTTTGTTTTGTTTTTAAGCTAAAAACTCATGTCGTGTCTTTTGAATAATATCTGTGAGGTGTACAATATGATTAAACCGTGGAATGAATGGACTCTGTAATATACAATTGTTCAGTGAGCAATATTACCACACCTATATCTGCTCAATCTAGTATGTATTAATTTTAATTACCTACACACACACACACACACACACACACAACCATCTGGAAAAAAAATTTTGACTTACACACACACACACACACACACACACACACACACACACACACACACCACGGGGGGGGGGGGGGGGACGGATAGCCTAGTGGTCAGAACATTGCGTTGGCATTTGACGACCCAAAAGTCCTTCGGATGAGACTTTAAACCGAGGCCCCGTGTGCGAATGCACGCAGAACATCTTGCGCACACGTTAAATCCTGTTCCGCTTTTCGTAGGGGTATGCCATCGTGTGCCGGTGGGAACAGATGACATTTACAAAACTGCATACACACGGGGACTGGATGTAAAAAAGCACAAGAGTGCTTATTCCATTATCCTCGATATAAAAGAATAAATCAAATCAAATAAATCAAATCAAATCACACACACACACACACACACACACACACACACACACACACACACACACACACACACACACACACACACACACACACACACACACACCTCGGGGTGTTTCTTGAAATACAATATTGAAATCAGGAGTTTATAACTATTAGGCCTCGTTGTGTAGAGTAGATCAGTAATTGTTCTCCCTGCTGAAGACATTACCGAAGATGGCAGAGAGAAAACCCTCCTGTAGTCATGCCATGCCACTTTAGGTTTTGCCATCTCCATGAATGCCTTCAGCAATGCCATTCTCCATCTTGGGGACGGGATAGTCTAGTGGTCAGAATATTGCGCGCGCTCGCAATTTGACGACCCGGGTTCGATTCCCGTTCGAGGGGATTTTTCCTCTAGAGTTAACATCAGTGCTGACTCCACTCGCCCCAAAAGTCTTTCGGATGAGACTATGAATTGAGGCCCCGTGCGCGAACGCACGCAGAACATCTTGCGCACATGTTCAATCCTGTTCCGCTTTTCGTAAGAGTAGGGCATCGTGTGCCGGTGGGAACAGATGACAAGATTTACAAAACTGCATACACACGGGAACTGGATGTAAGTGCTTATTCCATTATCCTGGATATAAAAAAAAAAATTTTTTAATTTAAATACATAAATCTTGCCATTGTGTGTTGGAGAGTGAGTGCCAGCAATATTTGTCTCTCTCCGTCATCCTCGCGAGCAAGAAAATCTTGAACATAAGACAATGTAGTCATTCGTAGAACATCAACATAGCCATGTGCAGGACATCTTGCGCACACGTACACGTTAAAACCTGCTCCGCTTTTCGGAAGACTAGGCCATTGTGTGCCGGTGAAAACAGACACACGCGGAGACTGGATGTAAAAAAAAGCATATGAGTGTTTATTCCATCACCCTCAAAATAAAAGAATAAATAAATAAAAGTATGGACACATTTTTGTTTTTGTTCCTGAGCTAGAGCTCCGAGGTTTACAAATGGTCAGATTTTTACGTATGTGACCGTTTTGTCCATCATTGATGTAGCTGCATTTCAACTGGTAGGGGCAGGGGGGGTTGAATGCATGTTAAAAAAAAAAAAATAAATAAATAAAAAAAGTAATAGTGACATAACAAATAATATTTGTGTCATAATGTCACAGTAAAATCAGTTCAAGTGGGAGCACTAATCAACAAAGATGTGTTGCTTAGGAAAAACTTCTTAACTACGACCTTGTGTGGGTGCACACACACACACACCACACACACACACACACACACACACACACACCACACACACATACACACACCACATCACCACACACACACACACACCACACTCACACACCCACACCACACAAATTATATTATAGAGAGAGAGAGAGAGAGATAGACAGATAGATAGATAGAAGATAGTAGATAGATAGATAGATAGATAGACTAGATAGATAGATAGATAGATAGATAGATAGATAGATAGATAGATAGATAGAAGATAGATATACACTCACACACTCACACACACACGCGCATGCACGCACGCACACACACGCACGCACCACGCACGCACTCTCTCTCTCTCTCTCTCTCTCTCTCTCCTCTCTCTCTACTCTCCTCTCTCTCTCTCTCTCTCGCACGTACGCGCGCGCGCGCGCGCGCACACACACACACTCACATTCCTTACGCACCCAGCGCAAGCGCGTGCGACGCAACCCATGTGTGAACTCATACGAGCTTTGACAGATCTTACATAATAATGCAGTGGTATAGAGAAGAAGAGGAAGAACATGCGGCTTGTGTACATGAACTGATAGTGAGTCAATAATTATGAGAGTGCAGCAAACACATGTAAGAGATGATAATGATCAGTAATTTTATGTATTTATTTATTTTCTTGTATACCACTTTATGTCACAGCAGATTTCTCTGCGTCAAATTCGGGCTGCTCTCCCGGGTAGGGAGAGCGCGTCGCCACAAGTGCAGCGCCTACCCATTACTTTTTTTTTCTTTTTCCTGTCAGCAACTGTATTTGTTTCCCTATCAGAGTGGCTTTTTTTCTACAGAATTTTGCCAGGGACAACCCCTTTGTTGCCGTGGGTTCTTTTACGTGCGCTGAATAATTATGTGTAAGACACGGGACCTCGGTTTAACGTCTCATCCGAAAAGCTAGCGCCCAGACCACCACTCATGATCTAATGGATGGGGAAAAAGTTTTGGGACCAAACGGGATTCAAACCACCGCACTCTCCGACCCGGACTTTTCGCTTTCCAGGCAGGCCCGTTACCACCTAGACCACCGATCCACCGATAATGAATGATGTTGCAGAGGTTTCGTGGAAACCACTACATGGTCATACTCACAGGAAAGGAGCAGGAAACGTACAACTCCAGACTAACCATCTGCCTCCTAAAAACGCTGATTTCTTTTTTTTAATAGTCGTGCATTGTTTTTCTACCGTTCTCTTTCCTGTTTACCTCGTCGTTCGGGACATTTATCCTGATGCTGCCCCCAACACCCCCCCCCCCCCCCCCCCGGCTCCCTTCAGCCTCACCCCCCTCAGTCATACAAGGTTGCTTCAAGGAATCTGGTCTTGGCTTTGTCTCATTTTATGTGGGGTTGATGTGCTTTCTCCCACAAGTCAACATCCCCATCAACCCCCTCAACATCTGCATCATTGTCACCGTCTTAATCCTCAACCTCTACATCACACTCTTCAAAATCCATATCGTCATCAGTATCTTCAACATCTGCATAATCATCGTCAACATCATTTTCATCATCATCAATTCAATATCTGTATTATCGTCACGCCGCCTTACAACATCTGCATCATCCTTGTTATCACCAAGTTCAACACCTGTATTATCATCACCATGATAATAATTTTCGAATCAACATCGCCATTCCCGTCAAAATGTACAACATCCACATCATCATCACCACCACCATCATTTTTGCCATACACATCAATCACCTCTGTCGTCATGCTAAACCTCTACATCATTATCTTTTTCAACTATTTACGTCACCACAACCATCATTTTACCATCACATCCTTCATCCGTTTCACCCTCTACGTGATCATCAATTATCATCTTCTTCAACATTTATATCACCACCACCACCATCTTCAACATTTACTTTTTTATTTCTTTACCTAGCTCTAAAATCCAATACCTGGCGCAGTAGGAGAGTCCATTTCGTTTTCAGTTATTGACTTAGAGAGAGACAGAGAGAGAGAGAGAGAGAGAGAGAGAGAGAGAGAGAGAGAGAGAGAGAGAGAGAGAGAGAGAGAGAGAGAGAGAGAGAGAGAGAGAGAGAATGAATGAATAATGAATGAATAATCTTTAGTTTTCAAGGGTGAAAAACGTGATGTATGTGTGTGTGTGTGTGTGTGTGTGTGTGTGTGTGTGTGTTTATCTGTGTTTGTATGCCTTGTGTCTGTTTCTGTTTTAGCCTGTGAAGAATTTATAACACACAAAAATATTTCAAACACACACACACACGCGCGCACGCACACCCAAACGCACACAAACATACACATTCACATGCACACACTGGCACACACACACACACACACACCACACACACACACACAACACACACACACACACACACACTACACACACACACACACACACACACACACACACACACACACACACACCACCACTCACACAACTCACTACTGACACAACAACACACACACACAACGCCGCGCCACACCACACACACACACACACGAACATACACACAACATGCACACACTAGCTCACAAACAATAACGCGCACCCACACACACACATCACACACACACACACACACAACACCACACACACACACACACACACACACACACACACACACACGAATATGCACACACTGCTCATACACACACACACATTACGCGCGCGCACGCGCGAACATACACACTCACATGCACACACTAGCTCAGCACATCACACTCACACACACACAACACACAACAACACATTTGCGCGTGGCGCGCGAACGTGTGCACGTAACAAAGACATATAGACATATATGCTTCTTATCACATGCACGAACAAAAAATACAAGCACATGATCATGTACACAGTGTGATTGTATGGGAGAGAGAGAGAGAGAGAGAGAGAGAGAGAGAGAGAGAGAGAGGAGAGACGAGAGAGAGGAGAGAGAGAGAGAGACAGACAGACAGACAGACAGACGACAGAACAGGCAGAAGAAGAGAGAGAGAGGAATGTGTGTGTGTGTGTGTGTGTGTGTGTGTGTGTGTGTGTGTGTGTGTGTGTGTGTGTGTGTGTGTGTGTGTGTGTGTGTGTGTGTGTTGCGTGTGTGAAGTCAAGTCGTCAAGTCAAACTTTTATTTCCAGATGGTACATTGAATAAGCAGCGCAATTGCATTTTGTTCATCATGTGTGTGTGTGTGTGTGTGTGTGTGTGTGTGTGTGTGTGTGTGTGTGTGTGTGTGTGTGTGTGTGTGTGTGTCTGTCTGTCTGTCTGTCTGTCTGTCTGTGTCTGTCTGTGTGTCTGTGTGTGTGTCTGTGTTGAGCGAGTGTGTGCATTTTCGTGTGTATGTTCGTGTGTGTGTGTGTGTGTGTGTGTGTGTGTGTGTGTGTGTGTGTGTGTGTGTGTGTGTGTGTGTGTGTGTGTGTGTGTGTGTGTGTGTGTGTGTAAATGTCCACAATAGGCAGGTTCATTATGTTAAACACTCATGAGTGTGCATCACACACATGCGCGTGCGCGGCGCACCCACACACACACTCAGACACCGCGCTTGTGCGCAACACGCAGACAGACAGACAGACAGACAGACAGACAGACACACACACACACACACCACACACACACACCACACACTAAACGCGCGTGTTTTTACGCGTGTGTGTGTGTGTGTGTGTGTGTGTGTGTGTGTGTGTGTGTGGTGTGTCTGTCTGTCTGTCTGTCTGTCTGTCTGTCTGTCTGTCTGTCTGTGTATTAAAATAGGATTGTTAAGCTGCCTCGCATGCATTTCAAATGTCTGTACAGCTCTTGTCAAAACTAACGTACAGTTCAGCTACCTTTTGTTTGTATTATTTGGTATTTGCATACAACTTTTAACTCAAGTCGAATTGTACGGCGTGAAATCCGGGCTGCTCTCCCCTGGGAGATCGTGTCACCACAAGAGCAGCACCACCCATTGTTTTTCCTGTTCTGTCTGCAAGTGTTTTTCTTTCCCTATCAGAGTGGGGGACTTTTTTCTACAGAATTTTACCTGAGACATCTTGTCTATTTGACGTTGGTTCTTTGGCATGCGCTACATGTGTGTTGCAAACGGGATATCGGTTTTTCGTCTCATCCGAAGACATAGACGCACTTCTTGTTCCTCTTCTTTTAGGGCGGGATAGCTCAGTGGTCAGAGCCCTCGCTTTCCCCAAGTCAAGTTAAGCAGCGTCGAGCGTGGTTACCTGGTAGATGGGTGACCGTTTGCGTGCCTTGGCTTCAGTACAGACCCCCAGTTCACCCAGCTGTAAATGGGTACCTGTCCTCTTTAGGGTCAGGAAAGGTAAAGCAGCGAGGGAGATGAGATGGGCGCCGCCCTCAATATGCTGGCCCCCTAGAGAAGCTGAGGTTTTTGATACCTCGCTCCCCTACGACCACAACGGTTATGGGACACCTTCATCCTTTTTCCATACCTTCCCCGCAGTTTTAAAGAACTAAGGCAGCAGCTAAAGTAGTGATCTTTTGGGTTTGGGGTGGGTGGGGTTGTGTCTATGCGTGCATGTGTGCTTGGGCTTGGGTTTTTTGCTGATTTTTAATTTTTTTTTTGCGTTTGGTTTCCATCTTCGTCCTTGTTTGCTGTATATAAGGATCAAGGTCAAGATGCTGCTCCAAGCTGCATCCAACAGCTCCATGTCAACGGTGGAGAGTGTCTCAGGCAGGGAGGAAGCCTCGGTGTTCTCCCACCCCGTGTACCTACTGAGCGTGGCCCTGTGGAGGTGGGCGTCACCCGTCATCCACCTGCTGGGCAACTTCGGGAACATCCTCACCATCGCCATCATGAGCAGGAGGAGGAGGGAGGGGGCGGTGATCGAGGTGTACTTCGTGGCCCTGGCCTGTGTGGATCTCATCTCTCTTAACGTGCTCTTCCTCTTCGAGTACGCGGGGTCAGGGTACGGGTACTTCATCTTCTACCACAACGCCTTCCTCTGCAAAGTCCACAGCTGGACGGTGGGGTGTCTGACCATAGGGGGCTGGATTCTGGTGTGCATGACCTCTCACCGGGCTATTTCTGTAGTGTGGCCGCACCGCGTTAACTCTCTCTGTACGCGGCGGCTGGTGAAGGGTCTCCTGACAGGCATGGGTCTGTTCTTGCTGCAGCCTACTCCCATTACCTGTACGGGAATCACTTGCAGTATTCTAACGAAACTGGAAAATACTCGTGTGTGATGAAACAGGGCAGTTACACCGATTTCATTCAAAACTACTTCACGTACATCGACCTGGTCCTTTACTGTATTCTTCCCTCCACGCTCATCATCATCGCTAACGGTGTGTTGGTCTGGAGCCTTCGGGCCAGCCTGCAAGCCTTCCAGCACAACTCCGCCGAGAAAGAAACAGTGACGGCGCGGGAAAAGGCCGCTAACTCCGTGACTGTGACAGTGATGCTGGTCTCTGTGGCCTACATTGTGTTAACCTTGCCGGTGTCTATCTTCTACATTTCCATGTTCATCTTCAACCCTGAAGCTGAAATGACGGTTTCGGATCACGCCAGGGTGTACTTGATAAGGGCCGTTACTTTTCTGCTCATGTTCCTCAACAGTGCTATCAATTTCTACCTGTACTGTTTGTCCGGGAAGAAATTCAGGGAGGAGTTCTTCAAGATTTTCTGTTGTCGTCCAGGGTCGTAAAGGAACTGTGTATAGAAGGACTGGGTGTTTAAAGAATGGGTTGCTGATCTGACCGAAAGTAGGAAAAAAACTGAAGTAGAAAAGTAGGATTTCATTATATCAGTTACTTACTGTAAACACACATACACATACGCGCGCGCACGCGCATACACACACAACACACTAGAGCGCGCTTGCTTGCATACACACACATAATACACACAAGCAAACACATGCACACACTCGCACACACACACACACACACACACACACACACATCACACACACACACACACACACACACACACACACACACACCACACACACACACACACACACACACACACCACACACACACACACACACACACACACACACATCTAAGACCTTATGCTATGTGTACATTCATGATGCCCTTACCTTTCCTAGCTGGAACTCCTCGCTCCATTTATAATGTGAGTTGCGGTATCAGAGATCTGGGAAAATGGCTTGTCGATTAAGACTGCATATGGCATCAGAAGTTTTTCTAGGATAATGATGGTCAATATGATTTTTGCACTCTTTGAGTTCTTCAAACATTCAGACTTCAATTTTACTGACCTTGCTTTCAGAATGCCAGAGGAAAAACAGAGAAGAGAAAGAAGACAAATAAAAACTGAAAGAAAGCTAAAAACAACCTGAATATAAGGAAAGGGGAGGAGTGTAACGATTTATCCTTGGAGGGGGGTAGGAGGTGAATGCTTTTTTTTTAATGGCACAATACCAGCAAAAGAAAAGAAAGAGCTGAAAAATGAAAAGGGAGAAACACAAAAAGAAAAACAGAAAACGAAAGGAACTGACCACATCATACACATACAAGATTTCATTAATGCAGGCCTGAATTCTCCAATAGTAGTACAAAACACTGCATGCTTCTGCAAATTACACATATGATGTGAGGAGGAAAAACAACAAAACAACAGTCGACAATAGTGAGGACTACGTGGTAAACAGAACTGGTTCTGACACTAAGCCTTGGGGTACATACCTCACACAAAGAGGCTTGGGAGATATTTTATCTGCTCCACAAACACTGACTGACATCTCACTAAGATCGGGGAAAAACTGATCCAGGATTTAAGTGTGGATAACAAGTGTTCCTCTAAGTCTTTGAAGCGGAAGGAATAGTTTAGTTTATCAGATTCTGCATGCATGAGAACTCTTACATGACGACAAGGAAAACTATGCTTTTACCTGCATTACCCAAGGCTTATCATCAAACATGCCAAACAAATCAGCTTTTGTGTAGTTTTTTTCCCTATTTCTTTGTTTGATTCAAGGGGGTTAGTTTGAAACAAGTGTGAAGGAAGTTGTTTCAAAACAACCTCTTCAGGGATCTGTTGAAAAAGAAGGAATAATGACTATATATACTAGAGCTAGCCGGCCTTTATCGCCATAGAGTATTTGAATCCACGCGGATGTTTTTCATGGGTTGGAGTTCCCTATCTGTCCATGATAGAACTGTACCTGCCGAAAAGGAAGTGTTCACAAGCGAAGTTGCCACAGGTACCAGGTATGAGAGCAACTGTTAAGTTAGAAAAACTTACACAGACACTTCTTGGAGATAACTGAGTCACTGCAGCTTCAATTTCCTTGTTCAGCGACAAGTCTAAACTAACAAAACGTTGGTCCTATATATTTAGTGAAAGTAGGTTCTTAACACAATCAAGGTAAATCAACCCAAACTGTACCCATCTTGATTGATAATCGCAAAAGCGTGTGGTTTGCGGTTAGTGTCAGCAGCAGTGGGGAAGGTAGGTATTTGTCCGTGCTGACCTCCAATTCATTCATCACTAAGAGAAGACACGTAAAAGAGTAAGCAGGAGCTGATGTTGTAACAACAGAAACAGGTCTTGGCTGTCAGGGGGCAGACGCTGATCCACCTCTGCTCCTTCAGGGGGTAAACCAGCGTCCTGTAAGTTGCGTCCTTCTCTACCTTCCTCTGCTCTTCACTGAAGAGCGTCCTGTAATTGCGTCCTTCTCTCTCCTCACTCTGCTCTTCACTGAAGAGCGTCCTGTAAGTGCGTCCT
>CM060319.1:12491624-12494124 GCA_030674155.1 Stramonita haemastoma
ACACACACACACACACACACACACACACACACACACACACACACACACACACACACACACAAAACACACACACACACACGCAGTTTTCGCTTTCTAGGCAGGCGCGTTACCTCTAGACCACCGATCCACCATATTATGTCAAGGTGAGTCCAGTCTTTGATGCTGTCTATCCATCTCTTCTTCTGTCTGTCTCCGTGTCCTTTTTCTTCCCTCAACTGCCCCCTGCAAGATAGATCGTCCTGGCAGGATAGCTTTCATCCCGTTTGGGCCCGAAACTGTTCCCGCATCTATTAGACCATGAGTGGTGGTCTGGGAGCTAGTCTTTCGGATGAGACGATAAACCGAGGTCCCGTGTGTTACACATCGTTATTAAGCGAAGGCAAAAGAACCCACGGCACAAGAGGGTTGTCTCTGGCAAAATTCTGTAGAAAAAAGTCACTCTGATAGAGAAACAAAATAATAGTTGCAGACAGGAAAAAGAAAAAAATAATGGGTGGCGCTGCTCTTGTGGCGACGCACTCTCCACGGGGAGAGCAGACCGAATTTCACACAGAGAAATCTGCCCTGACATAAAGTGGTAATAAATAAAATAAAATAATTGTGATGTGTGACTTGGCCAGACTGGCAGCTTTCTCCTTTTTTTAACAACCAGAGAAGGTTTCCTTTCAATACTTTTTCTTCGTCAAATGCCGGACAATACATTTTTTTTCTTTTTTTAACTGTTGTCGGGTACGAGATAGCTCAGTGGTCAGAGCACTTGCTTTCCCCAAGCTACGGTTGAGCAGCAACGACGTGGTTACCAAGTGGATGGGTGACCGTTTGTCGCGCCTTGGCTTCAGTACTGTCCCCCAGTTCACCCAGCTTTAAATGGGTACCTGCCCTCTTTTAGGGTCAGGAGAAGGTAAACAGTAGGGAGAGGAGATGGGCGCCGCTCTCAATATGCTAGCATCTTGAGAGCTGAGCTCTCTGACGCCTCGCTCTCCTACGACCCTATAGGTTATGGGACACCTTTACCTGTACCTGTTGTCTGTCGTATGAGCAAAAAATGCTTTTTGCTGCCGTTAATTTAAGCGCCTGACAATCAGTCAGGCCCGGACACATCTGACTTCAGCTGTTGGGAGGAACTGTTATCTTTTAAATCTTGGGGGGTGGGGGGGGGAGCAGGAGAATGGACCCAAGAAGGCGGAAAACAGACAAGAAGAAGGTGACAGGAAAGAACAGGAACAAAGCAGAAATAAAGAGAGGGATAGAAAAGAGGAATTCCCGGTACAGAATTTACCGAAGGTGGGGATGCTATCTCTGCTAACAGGCCCCTCGGCATCTCCACGGGGATGTTACAATACTAGAGGTGGTTGGGTGATGGTTTGCTCGTCCGTCGTGTTCGATGATGACCTCAAAACAGCACAGGAGGCAGCTGCTGTTTCGGAAACTGGGCAGAAATTGGATTATAGTGGAGATGCCTTGCCCACAGTGCTTCCCCACTCTCTCGGCCAAGAGGGCATAAGGACAGTCAGTGTTGGAGATGTTCTCCAAATGCCAACAAGCCCCCTGGGCTGCAGCACATAAGGGCTGTGCAAGTCAAGCCTCCTAGTTAGAGAGTCATAGTCGATCATTAAAGACTAAGCTATAAAGTGAAATTCCACGAGTGGGAAAGAAAGCCATTGATCATACAGCCTCTCACTTTGCTGTTGCCCCCAGCATCAATCAAGGACTGTGATAAAGCCCAGGCGCTGAAGGCAAAAATGATGGTACAGTTCCTAAATCGAATATTCTGCTGGGACATTTCTGTAATCAAACCAATCACTCTTTACAGTGACAGAAACAAGACTGAGTCGTTGTCTTGGAGCTGAGTAAAGTCATGCTGATACACAATGACCTACAGCAAATAACTATGCTGTTGCTAACAGGATAGAAAGCGAAAGGCAGAGATGATGTTGTCATCAACAACTCAAGAGGCTACATTGTACAGGGAAGTCCGGATTTCAAGAGCAATCAAGGACTAATAGATGATTCTATTATGCCATTGACTAAAACCGGATTGTGTGTGTGTGTGTGTGTGTGTGTTTGTGTGTGTGTGCGTGGTGCGTGCGTGCGTGTGTGCGTGCGTGCGTGCGTGCGTGCGTGCGTGTGTGTGTGTGTGTGTGTGTGTGTGTGTGTGTGTGTGTAAGTTTGTGTATGTGTGTGTATAAGTGTGTAGTATGTGTTTTAAGTGTGTGTGTGTGTGTGTGTGTGGTGTGTGTGTGTGTGTGTGTGTGTGTGTGTGTGTGTGTGTGTGTGTGTGTGTGTGTCTGTGTGTAGGTGTCTGTGTCTGTGTCTGTGTCTGTGTCTGTGTAAGATTCTGTGTATAGGCCTACCCCACTCAAGATTATTGTTGTCGACTGTTGTGACGAACTCCAAGGAGACAAATTAATCGGGTTTTCCCGATGTCATTCGCCGTCACCTATGACGATTATGCCATTGAAAGAGGATTACAGTAGTAGGTGCACTCTAGACGACCAGA
>CM060319.1:12501624-12529124 GCA_030674155.1 Stramonita haemastoma
ATAAAACCTGTTCTGCTTTTTGAAAGAGTAGGATCTTAAATTGACAAAACTGCATACATGCAGGGATTGGATGTGAAAAAGCACTGTGTTTATTCCATTATCCTGGATATAAAAGAATACCTGTTTTAATGAACTCTACTGGTTTGGATTGGAAGTGACCACCAAAGTGGCGATTCCTTGCATATCTCTGTGTGCCTGTGGTTGCCTTTATAGTGATGTTGATATATATATATCCACATTTATATATATATATATATATATATATATATATATAAAATAATATATATATATATATATATATATATATATATATATATATATATATATATATAGTTTAGATTTGGTGCCAGAGGACATAGACTCCATCTTTACCAGTGTGTGTTTTTGTTTTCATGTGAACCCATTGTGTTCCTTTGGATTTACACCTTTGGTGACCGATGGGGACATAGCAGAGGATTTGTGGTATTTGACCCGTGTTGTGATCTCCCACCTTTTAAAAAAAAATGGTGACTGCATCCTTGTATGGCAGTGGTTCAAGAACACCCAGTGCCTATATATATGTAAGGAGGAGTGATGTGAGGAAGAGATTTCTGTCAGTTGGAAGTTTTACCAGTGTGTTGTTATCAGTCCTTGTGTTCTAGTTTCTGTGGTTTACATTGGCTTCAAAGGTGTGTGCAGTGTTATGATGATATTTTAAATTGGTTGGAGATATCATTAGATAATTATCATCATTGGTCAGTTGTTGTTTTTCTCTATGGTTGTGTACTTAATTACAGGCACTTTAGTTTAGCTGAAGACCTTTTGGGTGCTGTGCTGGGTCTGGCATAGTTTGGTCACCACTGGGTGATATTATTGCATTTGTATTTATTTGGGTTGGCATTTATTCTGTGTGGGACAATCATTGAGATGGCATTTAGATGACTGTAATTTATCCCATTTAGATGGTTGTATTTCAGCCATTCTGTGTTTGATTTAAATTATGGTATTTTTAGATGGCTGTATTTTTGCCATTTTATGTGTGCTATTTAAATGTTGGTAGTTTTAGATGGTTGTGTTTTAACCTTTTAAAAAAAGTTTATGGTATTATTCTAGCCCATTTAGATGGTTTATTTTAGCCCATTTAGAATATTTTAGCCCACAGAGATGGTTTCTTTTAGCCCATTTAGATTGTTATTTTAGCCCATTTACATGGTTTATTTTAGCCCATTTATATGGTTATTTTAGCCATTCTATGTGTTTGATTTAAAATATGGTTTATTTATTTAGATGGTTTATTTTAGCCCATTTAGGTTGTTATTTTAGCCCATTTATATTGTTATTTTAGCCCATTTAGATGGTGTATTTTAGCCCATTTAGATGGTGTATTTTAGCCCATTTAGATTGTTATTTTAGCCCATTTAGATTGTTATTTTAGCCCATTTAGATTGTTATTTTAGCCCATTTAGATTGTTATTTTAGCCCTGTTAGGTTGTTATTTTAGCCCATTTACATGGCTTCTCTTAATCCATTTAGATGGTGTATTTTAGCCCATTTAGATTATTTTAGCCCATTTAGATGGTGTATTTTAGGCTATTTAGATTATTTTATCGCATTTAGATGGTGTATTTTAGGCTATTTAGATTGTTATTTTAGCCCATTTAGGTTGTTATTTTAGCCCATTTAGATTGTTTATTTTAGCCCATTTAGATGGTGTATTTTAGCCAATTTAGATTGTGTATTTTAGCCTATATTGATTATTTTAGCCCATTTAGATGGTTTATTTTAGCCTATTTAGATGGTTTATTTTAGCCCATTTAGATATTTTAGCCCATTTACATGGTTTATTTAAGCCCATTTACATGGTTTATTGTAGCCCTTTTAGATGGTTTTAATTAAGCCTGTTTAGATGGTTTTGTTTTAGCCCATTCAGTAGTAGTAGGCACCCATCAGTCTTGGAAGACTATGGAGTTGCGCAGAGCGCAAAGCCTGTGCAAGTATGGAGGGCAAGCTGTTACCCATGCAGCAGACCTCCCTCTCCACTCCACTGGAATGATCCATTGGAAAGGCAATGACCCATAGGATACATATTCCAGTACATGTATCCAGTACCATCCCAGGAGCCACCAGAACGTTGCCATACACAGCCCCAAGCCGCCCTAGGACTCCAACTCCCCAAATTTTTCCTCAGGGATGGTGTCTAAACACACCCGTGTGCATGCTGATTTTTAATAATGTTGTCATCCCTCCTACCAGCACACAATACCCTGCTCTTCCGAAAGGCGGAACAAGGTTTTTAAATGTGTGCACAAGATGTTCTGCGTGCATTTGCACATAGTTTATAGTCTCATCCAATGACTTTGACATTCAGTTGATTTTTTGGTCAAACTGGGAAAGGGCGAGGCCAGGTACGAACCCAGAAACTCATGGTTTACATATTGGCAGGTGAACATCTGAACTATCTTGCCACCCTCCTTCACATTTAGCCCATTTAGATGGTTTTGTTTTAACCCATTTAGATGGTTTTGTTTTAACCCATTTAGATGGCAGTGGTAGATGCTTTATTTTAGCCCCTTTAGATGGTTTATTTAGCTCATTTAGATGGTTGTATTTTAGCCCATTTAGATGGTTTATTTTAGCCCCTTTAGATGGTTTTATTTTAGCCCATTTAGATGGCTGTTTTAAACCCGTTTAGGCCATTGTATTTTAAACATTTTGTGTTTGATTTGAATGATGGTATTTTCAGACCCTGTATTTTAGCCATTGTACCGTGGGATTTAAACGTTGGTAGTTTTAGATGGCATTTTTGTGTGTGGTTCAAATTATGGCATTTTGAAACCGCTGTATTTCAGTTATTTTATGTGTGGGATTTAAATGTGGGCATTTTGAAGATGTTTTATTTTAGCTCATTTGGATGGTTTATGGGGCGGATAGCCAAGTGGTCAGAGTGCTTGCCTTGCTTTTGGCAGTCAAGTTCAGCATCCTTGAGCATGATTACTAGTTGGATGGGTGACCATAGTTAGCGCCTTGGCTTCAGTACAGTCCCCCTCTCCCCAGCTGTACCTGCCCTCCCTTTTGACCGCCTAGTATATGGGACACTTTTGCCCTTTTTTAAAGATGGTTTATTCTAGCCCATTTAGGTTGCTGTATTTTAGCTCGTTTAGATGGTTTTTTACTTTAACTCATGTAGATTGTTGTTTTAGCCCATTTAGATAGTTTTGTTTTAGCCAGTTTATATCGTTATTTTAGCCCATTTAGATGGTTTTTGTTTTAGCCAGTTTATATCGTTATTTTAGCCCATTTAGATGGTTTCATTTTAGCCCGTTTATATGGTTTTATTTTTAGCCCGTTTAGATGGGCTTTAGTTTATCCCATTTTGATGGTTTTATTTTAGCCCATTTAGGCGTTTTTATTTTAGCCCATTTAGATGGCTGTATTTAGATGGCTGTATTTTAGTCATTACATGTGTTTGATTTGAATTACATTTTTAGATGGCTGTATTTTAGCCATTGTATGTGTGCGATTTAAATTTTGGTAGTTTTAGATGGTATTTGAGCCCATTTAGATGGCTGTAATTTAGCCATTTTATGTGCAAGATTTTGACCAGCTGTATTTAAAACCCTTTTATGCATGCAATTAAAATGTTTAGCCCATTTACATAGTTGTATTATAGCCATTTTTATGTGCATTTTAAATTATGGTATTTTTAAACCACTGTGTTTTAGCTATTTCATGTGTGCAATTTAAATGTTGGTATTTTTAGACATTTTACTTTAGCCCATTTAGATGGCTGTGTTTTACATTTTATGTGCGAGATTTAGACGACTGTACCTAGTGATTTGATGCGTGCGATTTAAATGGTTATATTTTTAGATGGCTACATTTTAGCCCATTTAGATAGCTGTATTTTTGCCATTTATTGATCTGATTTAAATGTTCGTATTTCTAGATGGACGTATTTTAGTCATTTTATTTTAGAGGATAAAATGTCAGTGTTTTTAGATGACATGCCTCCCCAATATCAAAATGTGGCCACCTTCATGGTGAGCAAAAATGGTTGTATATGCAAAATCTCACCATTGGTGAACCTCAGAGGTGTAGCAGGGAGTCTCTCTCTCTCTCCTCTCTCTCTCTCTCTCTCTCTCTCTCTCTCTCTCTCTCTCTCTCCCTCCCTCCCTCTCTCACAAACACACACATGCAATCACGCACATACCCATGAGAAAGAAAAAAACACAAGTCTGGGGGGGGGGGTGTACAGATGCTCACAAAGAAAGCAGTCCACAGTTCTGGCAATGAACACGTTGAGAGGCAGGAGAGTGGGGGATGGTTGTAATGACTTTCTTTTATTTCAGCAGTCACATCTCCTGCCTCCCAACACAATGCCTAGCCTAGTGGTCAGAACAAAGGGGGGCGGATAGCCTAGTGGTCAGAACATTGCGCTCGCAATTTGAAGACCCGGGTTCGAGTCCGGTCGAGGAAATTTTCTTCCTGGAGTTAACATCAGTGCTGACTCCACTCTCCCCCAAAAGTCCTTCGGATGAGACTTTAAAACCGAGGCCCCGTGTGGCGAACGCACGCAGAACATCTTGCGCACACGTTAAATCCTGTTCCGCTTTTCGTAAGAGTAGGCCATCGTGTGCCGGTGGGAACAGATGACAATATTTACAAAACTGCATACACACGGGGACCGGATGAAAAAAAGCACATGATTGCTTATTCTGTCATCCTCGATATATAAAAAAAAAGAAAGAATAAAATGCCTGTTGCAAGATGTGTGGCCGTGGTTTTAATGCGATGATGTGTTGCAAGATGTGTGGTCCTGGTTTGATGCGATGATGTGTTGCAAGATGTGTGGCCGTGGTTTGATACACACTTGTGCTGCCCATTGCCCCTTCCATCATGGACAGACACCATCTGCACACAGCAACATCAGTGACACATCAGTCACCACATATCACATAGCATCAGTGACATGTCAGTCACCACGTAACACATAGCATCAGTGACATGTCAGTCACCACATAACACATAGCATCAGTGACATGTCAGTCACCACATAACACATAGCATCAGTGACATGTCAGTCACCACGTAACACATAGCATCAGTGACATGTCAGTCATCACATAACACATAGCATCAGTGACACGTCAGTCACCACATACCATATAGCATCAGTGGCATGTCAGTCACCACATAACATCAGTGACACATCAGTCACCACATAACACCAGTGACCCGTCAGTCACCACAATCAGTGATGATGGCTCAATGGTCTTATAATACTGCACCAGTCTAGAAAGTAAGGGAGGTGGAAGAAAGGATATTTCATGCACCTCATCTCTCTAGCAGGGTGATTTTCAACTTTGCTTTTTTACCAATCCTGAACTTTTCTTTTTAACCATAGCCAGCCCATACATGCGAGTCTTATCAAATAATCAACACAAAGATGTATAAATCTATAAGCGAATACCTGAAATACACACTGCATGAATAACAGAGCAAAGCAGAGTTTTCAGAGTCAAAATGGGGAATATCACAGTGGATGAGTTCACAGGAGAGGTGTGACTGACCCCCTCCCCTCTTAAATGCAAGAGTCAGGGGCTGTGCCCCCTCAAGCTGAAGCCTTTTTTTTTTTAAGTACATAAAACTTTCTCCTAATGAAAACCTAACATTTGTGAAAATACTGAACATCCCTTTACTGTCTGAAAATATCCACAGTCAAGAAAAGTGTTGGCAGCATTGTTGTGTGAGCTAGCCTGAGCAGAAAGTCTGTCAGCATGTGTGGGATGTGAGCACAGGCCTGAAGACATTTCCCCATTAGATATGTACAGGGTTCAGACACATATCTCAACATCAAATTTGAAGACTTTTCAAAGAGTTTTCATGGAGTTTTTGAAGACATTCATGTGTGCGCTTACAAACAAACATCAATCCTTCATGTCCACGAAGTCGTAGGTTCGAATCTCAATGTCGTCTTTCAATTTAAGGGTGGAGATTTTTACAATCTCCCAGGTCTACCTCTAGTGCCTTAATTCCCTTCATGTATATGCACATACAGAAGATCAAATATGCACGTTAAGATCCCTTCATGTATATGCACATACAGAAGATCAAATATGCACGTTAAGATCCCATAATTCTCCCCAGGGAGAGCAGCCCAAATTTCAAGCAGAGAAATCTACTGTGACATAAAATGGTATAAAAAAATTTTTTTCAAAATAATCACCTGTCCAGTTGATCCTTATTCAGCAAGTCCTGACTTGTGTCTCTCTGCAGTCTTCAGCTGTCTGCATGTGCCAACCCTGTGAACACACAATATATACTTTAGTCACTGACAATGCAACACACAAACACACACACATGCGCACAAAAAAACAACAAATTCCCATCATGTTCCTACCTGTAAAAAGATACTAGTTTGAAGCCTAAATGAATATCACACTCACCTGTGCACACCTAAATAAATAAACACTGCTTTCAGCAAAATATCAGACTGGTCAATTGTGCTGATTAGTAAAAACATGACCAACAAAAAGGAAGTGCCAAAGCAATGATGACATGCTCCAAGGTGGGAAGAAAGCAGCCAGCCTCTGACCTTCTCACCTTTCAGCTTCCAGCCACAGGTAAACACACACACACACACATAACACACACGCATGCACGCGCACACACACACAAACAGTGCACTTAACTTGTGATGGAGATGGCAGCCTCTTGTCCTGATTTCTTCAGTCTTGGTTCACCAGCCCTGTAACACACAGCAGTGAACATGTAGAAACAGCAGCTACTTCACTACATAGATGAAACACACACACATACACACAAACACACACACATTTTGCAAATATAACAAGTTTGGAAAGGAAAAGAGCAAGTAGCTGACCTGACGATATTGTGACTTTCTTTTTTTTGTCTTTTTTTTTGTTTCTTTTATTCGACTTAATAGGTTTTATAATGGATGTTATTAGTGATGCGATTACAAGTATTATAATAATTGTTGTTGTTTTGGTTTGATAGTCTAGTCAACTGTGAGCTTTGGGTTTTGTTTTGTTTACATCATGTAGGGGTTCTTGTTTGCTTGTAAAACTTTATTATATATTGTTATTAATTTTGTCTGTTGGTTGATTGTGTCCCCCCCCCCCCCCCCCCCCCCATCCTTCTCATTTGCTTTTGTAGTTATCAGAGTGTAGAATTGGCAGAGAAAAAATAAGAGGAAACTAAGCCGGGGTCCAGGGGCCGCTTAGGCCCCCGGTGGGGGCCCAGGGGGATGAAGCCCCCCGGCCGAAAACAATTTTTAGCATTTTAAAGGCAATTTGGAGGCCTCTCCAGGCACCATTTTGAGCAATGTGAGAAGCATGTGTGTGTGTGTATGTGTGGCGCGTGATGTGTGTGTGTGTGTGTGTGTGTGTGTGTGTGTGTGTGTGTGTGTGTGTGTGTGTGTGTGTGTGTGTGTGTGTGTGACACACAGAGAGAGAGACAGACTCAGACTTTTAGACCTTCCATAAAGAACCACCAGAGTATGTCAAACTTGTTTTAAAAAGATCCCTTCTGGGTAGCCGTAACATAAGTTTGTGTGTACAACTATGATGGTTAATGGAAAACATGGGGGGAAGAGAGAGAGAGAGAGAGAGAGAGAGAGAGAGAGAGAGAGAGAGAGAGAGAGAGAGAGAGAGAGAGAGAGAGAGAGAGAGAGAGAGAAAGAGAGAGAGAGAGACAGACAGACAGACAGACAGACAGACAGAGACAGAGACAGACAGACAGAGAGACAGAGAGAGACAGAGACAGAGAGAGACAGAGATGAGAGAGACAGACAGACAGACACACAGACATACAAAAACAGTGTGTGAGAGAAATGAAGACATAAACATCCAGCAACTAATTGCAGAATTTAAAAAAGGGGATGTATGTATGTAGTGATATCCAGGTATGGTACTGGAGGAAAAGCACTTTTCCCCTGAAATGCAGTGGGGGTCCAGGGGGCATCGCCCCCTCATGGGGTCAAAGGGCTGAGCTCCTTGTGGGGGTCAGGGGGCATTGCTCCCTGAAGCTGAAGGTTTTTGACAATTCTAGCCTGTTTAAAGACCTCTCCTTGAACTAATTCCAGTTTTCACACTAAGCAATTTCTGCCCAAAATTAAGCTCTCCAAGTATGACTTTTTCTGTCATTTCTTCAATCTAAAGGAAGTTCTACACTCAAGTAATCACATAGCAAAAATAAGTACATTTCTAGACAAATGTGCACAAATGCAGATAGAGGAAGAAAAAGAAAGGGCAGACACACGCAGACAGAGAAACAGAGAGAGGGGGGGAGTAAAAGAGAGGGAGAGGTGAGGAGAGAGAGAGAGAGAGAGAGAGGAGAGAGAGAGAGAGAGAGAGAGAGAGAGAGAGAGAGAGAGAGAGAGAGAGAGAGAGAGAGAGAGAGTGGTGTGTGTTTGAGAGAGAGAGAGAGAGAGAGAGAGAGAGAGAGAGAGAGAGAGAGAGAGAGAGAGAGAGACAGACAGACAGACAGACAGACAGACAGACAGACAGACAGACAGACAGACAGACAGACACCGCCAGAATGAGAAAGGGCAGGCTGGTCGCCTGCCAATTGTTATGATACTGTAAACATTGCTCTCTGACCCCATACAAAGCTGAAGGCAGCCAGTGAAAGCCCCCCCCCCCCCCCCTCCCTCTCTTCCTACCTTTGCCTTAGGCTTACAGCTGCAACTGACACCTTTTTTTTTCTTTTTTGCGGAGATGTACCATGCCTGATTATCCTATGTCTGCCTGTTTATGTACACTTCTTCTGTTTCTCATTTTCTGAAGAAGCTGCATACTGTTTTCTTCCCTGCTTGGATATCCTGAGTGTTGTCCACAGCAGTATTTTTCTCTGTGTCAGTCTGCAAGAGTTGTATTCCCCCGGATGGAGTAGATCACCTTGTGTTTTGCCTTTTGCAAAATTAATGGTCTTCAAGTGCTCTGCAGCCCCGGCTAGCATAGAGAATGTCGCACTGGCAAGCTTCGCAAAACGCTTTGCCTGCAGCATCCAGTTTCAAAATGTGCTCGCCAATCCACACATTTCGATCCCCAACCTTGACTTCACCATCCACCCACTCCCATTTCCATGCATTTTTGAATCCTCTGTCATCATAAGCATGAGTCTGATTGACGATTGTTCTCCTGCATATGCTAGCCATTTCGAAAATTTGCACATAGACTTAGCCCTTGATCGGCTCTAGCTACCAAGTCTAGTGAGTGAGAACTGAACCCTTTGACGACACTCGCACCATTTGAGAATTTCATATGGTTTCGTTTTTTTTTCCCCCCAGATTTTTTTTTTTTCTGCGGAAATCAGCTTTAAAAAATCGGAAATCCGCGGAAACGCGGAGAATTCTATGCTCTGAGTTACTGTTGTGCTATTGCACTTAGTGGTAATGGGTATTTATCATATTATCGTAACATTATTATCTTAATCATTATTGTTGCTTCCCTATGAAATGGGGCGGTAGTTAGATTACTTCCCATGCGATTGCAACTGCCAATCGCAACACTGTGGATCTACATGTAGACCCACACCTGTGAACTGTGCGATGTTCTGTATCGTTGGGGGGTGGTAGAAAACCGTCCGTTGCATGCACTTTGCCCCCTTGCGGTAAAATATAGTATTTATGCAGATTCTTTCTAGAGGCCACATTCCCACTGTCTGACCATGCTGTCATCGCCGAGAAGTTGTAGTGTTGCGGCAGATCAAATATCTGCACTCTGTTACACCTAGACTGATTTTTTGGTTTGTTTGACTGTTACAAAGTACAAATTTGTACAAGTACAAATTTTGGGGGTTTTCGTTCCAGTTTTTGTTTTTTGTCTTTGTAAGGTATGAACCTAAAAGCACGGATGATATTATCACCTGATATAACTTTCTTGTTTGACATTTTATGTTTCTAAAATAATTTCTTTTTAATCTCAGTGTGTGTGCATGTGCGCACGCACGTATGAACGTTTATGTGTGTGTGTGTGTGTGTGAGCTTTTTTTCTTTTCTTTCTTTAATATCAAGGATAATGCAATAAGCACAGAAACACAAAGACAAACACAAGCTTTTTTCATTGTAATATACACCACAGTGAGATGGAATCCAACATAACGTTTTTTCTGAGTCTTTTCAATGATTTAAGTCTTTCTTTAACCTTTAGCGCTCTGCAGGCGCATCGTGTCGCCGAACGAATTATTTCCCTTGCATCTGCAGGCGCACTGTGTCGCCCAACATAGGGTGTTTAAACTTCGCGGTTCATTGGCTGACATTCCCTTACTATTAATAGCAATAGACGTCACTTTCGATTCAAAACGAGGCTAGAGTTTCCTCTGCTGGCAGCCATTTGCATCTTCTTCGACACAACACGCAACAGTGAATTTTTGAAAAATAAAAATCAACTTTCGGGATTTGTCCATCACCAAAATGGCAGACACCGATTCGGAACGATTTTTACTGGAAATATCCATCGAATCTGACTTAGAAAATGATTTTGAAGGCTTTAAACTTGTTAAAATAGACTTTGAAGTGACGGTAAGTGATCTAGGTCACAGTAATAGTGTTTCAAGTGAGATCGATGATGATCGCGAATACGATGTACCAAGCGGCCGTAAATATTTGTCGCTGGCCGGTATCATGGAAATTTTTGGTCAAATGAGATGCCTGATGGTATTTCTGAAGGAAAAGTGTTTTATTTGTTTATAACCGATAAAATTATCACTTTGAGACTGACTGAAGTGCCACAGTCCGGTAGAAAATGATCGCAAAGACGATGTTCGTAATCGCCATGAAAACTTTTCGCGGATCGACTTCGACGAAACTTTTGGTCCAAAGGAGATACTTCGTGCTATTTATAAGGAATAACTGTTTTGTTTACGTCTAAAAGACGACATAATCACTTTATTAGTGACTGAAGTACAACAGTTTGGTAGATAGCACACAAAAACTCCATTCAAAGTGAAAAAATAGTAAGTCAACACGGTTCCGGTTTTTGTTTTTATGTCTGTTTTTGTTTTTTTTTCAATGTCAAAACATGCATGCAGAACATATTGCCTTATATGAAAACATTTCTCATCCATTCTTTTATTAATATACAAAATATCAAGTCTCTACATTAAATTTATCCACTTTTATAAAGGTTCCAAACAAGTAGGTGCTCTCAGTTTTTGGTCACCGGAAAAAGAATGCAGGGAGAGAGGAAAGCCGTCACCAAAGACCACAGGGTGCTAAAGGTTAAATAGGTGGCACCGCTGTTGAGATGACATGCTCTCCTTGGGGAGAGCAGCTTGACTTTCATGCAGAAATTCTGCTGTGAGTGACAGAGGTATGCTCAGCACTCACCTGCATGTAAATCCCATTCAGCAAATCCTGACTCCTCTCTCTCTGCATAGTCTTCAGCTGTCTGCATGTGCCAACCCTGTGAACACACAATAAATACTTTAGTCACTGACAATACAACACACACACACACACACACACACATACACAAATATATTCCTCTCATGTTCCTGCATGTACAAAGATGGTAATCTGAAGACAAAACAAACACCACACTCACCTGTGCACACCTAACTAAGTGAACACAACACTGAAATAACACACTCAGTAACCCCCCCCCACGACTGGCCATTTGTGTTGGTTAGTAAAAACATGTGCATCAAAAAGAGAGTGACAAAGGATTGATGAGACATGCTCTTGCGTGAAAAGAAAATGACCAGCCTCTGACCTTCTCACCTTTCATCTTCCTGTCACAGGTAAACACACACACACACACACACACACACGCACACGCGCACACGCGTGCGCACGCGCACGCACACACACACACACAAACATACAGAGCACTTAACTTGTGATGGAGATGGCAGCCTCCTGTCCTGATCTCTTCAGTCTTGGTTTCTCAGCCCTGTAACACACAGCAGTGAACATGTAGAAACAATAGCTACCTCTTTAACATGCATGAAGCACACCCATTCACACACACAGAGAGACAAAATGCATGCGCACACACACACAAACTTTTTTTTGGAAATATACAACAAAGTCAGAAGGAATCCAACAAATTGCATTTGCAACATATTCTTCTTCCCTGGAATATCAAGAAAATGTCTAACCTCAACAGGGAGCTTGTGACAACCACAATGAAATTTGATAAGAGTGTAGACACATACATGTGACAGGCAAGTTATGCATTTTCCAAACCAATATTGAATTTATAGTTTTTATAATAAAAACATCTACTATTGTAATAATGCTCATTTCTCCAATAATTAACAAAACAAAAAACCAAATTTATAAAGTTTTCAATATGTGAGCTTGTAGAATTAATATTTGAACAAAAGTGTCCCTCACATGTAAAAAAAAAACCAAACAAACAAACACTGCAAAAAGAGAGTTTTTCCAGGCAACATTTTGTACAGAATCACAACTCTGATAGCTAAACAAATACACATGCAGACAATTTTCTTTTTCAATTTCAAATAGGTGGCACTGCTCTTGAGACGGCATGTCTCCTGGGGAGAGCAGCCTGACTTTCATGCAGAGAACTTGGCTGTGACTGACAGTGGTATACACAGCACTCACTTGCATATAGATCCACATTCAGCAAATCCTGACTCCTCTCTCTGCACAGTCTTCAGCTTTCTGCATGTGCCAACCCTGTGAACATACAATAAATACTTTAGTCACTGACAATGACACACACACACACATGCAAAAAAAAAAAAATTCCTCTCATGTTCCTGCATGTAGAAAGATGCTAATTTGAAGACTAAATGAATACAACACTCACATGTGCACACCTAACTAAATGAACACAGCAATGAAATAACACACTCAGTAAATCTACCCCCCCCCCCCCCCCCCCACGGGACAAGACACAAATGTACAGATTAAGTACTTACCCCAGATAAAAAAAGATGGCGCCATCAGTCCTCAGCTATCTGGGAACACCAACACTGAAACGCACAAACAGAATATATAGACATCATCTATACACAACCCCCCCACCCCGAAATGTACAAACTGAATACTTACCACGGAAAAAAGATGGCACCACTAGTCCTTGGTCATCATGGAACACCAACACTGTAATGAAGAAAAACAAATTGATATACAAAACAGCTGTAGAGAAATGCATGGGCTTCAGCACACAACATGACAAACACCTGTGTTATACCTCTCTCATTTACAACACAAAGCATTTCAAGGTTCGACACATTAAGTGGTTAAGACCATTCAACTTCAATACCATGGATCCATCAAGTCCTGGGTTTAAATCTCAGCGAAGTCCGGTGAGATGAAGTGTGGGGATTTTTATGACTACCCAGGTCAACTTCAAGTGCAGACCTGCCAGTGCCTTAATGCTTTTCATGTAAATACACATGCAGAAGATGAAATATGTACGTTGATGACCCAATAATTCATGTCAACCTTCAGTGGGTTGTATACATACCCCACATACATCTCAAGCTGGAATGCAGCTACCTTTATGGTGGTCATTTAAAAACGGCTGCATAACGCGAAACCTCACCACTGATGAACCTCGGAGCTCTAGCTGAGAAACGGCAAAAAAAATGTTCAAGGGTCGACACAGAAGATGACACGCACTTGTGTCAAACCTTTCTGATTAATAACACACATCATTTTCAAACCCCCAAATAACTCCATCCTTTTCTCCCCTCCTCTCCCTTTTCCTTCATCATTTTTTTTCCAATGAAATAAATAGTTGTTTTTTTTAAATGGGGGGGTGGGGGTGGGGTGGGGTCTTAAAAAATAAAACAGCCAGTGAGAACTCTCAAAAAATTCTGTGGAAACAAGCCACTCTGCCAAACACACACAGACACACACACACACACATAACATCTTGCGCACAAGCTAAAACCTGTTCCTCTTTTTCAAACAGTAAGCCATTATGTGCAAGTGGGAACGGATGACAAAAATTTACAGAAACGTTGTTGATATACTGTAAATAGTAGTTTAGGTTACGTTTGTTTTGGTAGTTGTCACCCCTAAATGGGAGCAGAGGGCGTGAGAGCTGTGAAGATGGCGTACGTATGAGCATGTCAATAATAAACCTGCCTGCATGTGGTTTATGCAGTGAGCACGAGCTATTAACAAACGCATACACACATAGGGCACCTTAGTGCTTATTCTGTTATCCTCCTTTTTTTTTTTAAATAAATAAATAAACACACACACATACGTATTACTTACATGTCTATCTATATATCTAGTCCTCTTTGTGCTCAGGTAGCACATAAGGCCTCGACAAGAGCCTACCACTGATGTCGGTCGGCTGAAATACGCTCCAGACAGCCCCATGTCCAACCCTTTTCCTTCATCTCCCTCTCTACTGTTTTCCTCCAAGTTTCCTTGGGGCGGCCTCTCTGTCTTCGACTGTCTGGAGTCCATCGTAGGGCGATTCTGGATATGGCTGTAGTCTGCTGGCAGAGCACATGTCCTATCCATCGCCAACATGTAACACATAGAAAAAAAACAGATGTAGAACATGCCTACACACAAATATATGAAATGCCCCCCCCCCCCCATCCCTGTCCCCCCACCCCCCTCACCTCTCACCCCCCCCTCCCCCCGGGACAAGACACAAATGTACAGACTGAGTACTTACCCCAGAAAAGAAAGATGGCGCCATCAGTCCTCAGCTATCTGGGAACACCAACACTGAAATGCACAAACAGAAAATATAAACACCATCTATACACAACCCCACCCCAAAATGTACAAACTGAATACTTACCACAGAAAAAAGATGGCACCACCAGACCTTGGTCATCATGGAACACTGACCCTGAAACGCACAAACAGAATATTAATATACATAACAGCTGTAGAGGAATGCATGGGCTTCAGCACACAACATGACAAACATCTGTGACAAACCTTTCTCATTTACAACATAATTCATTTCAAGGTTCGACAGATGCCACAGTCAAGTGGTTAAGACCGTTCAACTTCAATACCATGGATCCATCAAATGTGGGGTGTGGGGATCCATTTAAGTGTGGGGTTTGAACCTCAGTGATGTCCGGTGAGTTACAGTGCGGGGATTTTTATGACTACCCAGGTCAACTTCAAGGGCAGACCTGCCAGTGCCTTAATGTTTTCATCTAAATACACATGCAGAAGATGACATATGCACGTTCAAGACCCCATAATTCATGTCAGCCTTCAGTGGGTTATGGAAACATGAACATACCCAGCATACATCTCAAGCAGGAATGCGGCTACCTCTATGGGGATGTTTAAAAACGGCTGCATAACGCGAAATCTCACCATTGATGAACCTTGAGCTCTAGCTGAGAAACGGCAAAAAAAATGTTCAAGGGTCAACACAGAAGATGACACGCACTTGTGTCAAACCTTTCTGATTAATAACACACATCATTTTCAAACCCTCTAATAACTCCATCCTTTTCCCCTGATCCTCCCCTTTTCCTGTATCATTTTTTTCCAAGGAAATAAATGGTGTTTTTTTTTAATGGGGGGGGGGGGCTTAAAAAATAAAACAGCTAGCGAGAACATCCAACAAATTCAGTGGAAACAAGCCACTCTGCCAAACACACACACAGAAAACAGACACACAGACACAGACACAAACACACACATAACATCTTGCGCACAAGCTAAAACCTGTTCCTCTTTTTCAGACAGTAAGCCATTATGTGCAAGTGGGAACAAATGACAACATTTACAGAAACGCGGTTGATATACTGTAAATAGTAGTTTAAAGTACGTCTGTTTCAATAGTTGTCGTGCCTGAATAGGAGTCGAGGGCGTGAGAGCTGTGAAGATGGCGCATGTATGAGCATGTCAATAATAAACCTGTATCCCCTCATGTATTGCCTGCATGTGGTTTATGCAGTGAGCATGAGCTACTAACAAACGCATACACACATAGGGCACCTGAGTGCTTATTCTGCTATCCTCAAAAAAAAATTTTCTTTTAATAAATAAAACACACACTCGTACACAGTACTTACATGTCCATCTTTCTATCTAGTCTTAACTGTGCTCAAGTAGCAGTAAGGCCTCAACAAGAGCCCACCACTGATGTTGGTCAGCTGAAACACGCTCCAGACATCCCCATGTCCAACCCTTTTCCTTCATCTCCCTCTCTACTGTTCTCCTCCAAGTTTCCTTGGGCGGCCTCTCTTTCTTCGACCGTCTGGAGTCCATCGTAGGGCGATTCTGGATATGGCTGTAGTCTGCTGGAGGAGCACATTTCCTATCCATTGCCAATATGTAACACACAGAAAAGAACAGATGTAGAACATGCCTACACACAAATACATGAAATTCCCCCCCTTCCCTATCCACCCCCACCTCGCCTCTCCCCCCCTCCCCCCAGGACAAGGCACAAATGTACAGACTGAGTACTTACCGCAAAAGCAAAAAAAAGATAGCATCATCAGTCCTCAACTATCTGGAACACCAACACTGAAACACACAAACAGAAAATATAAACACCATCTATACACAACCCCCCACCCCAAAATGTACAAAATGAATACTTACTACAAAAAAAGATGGCACCACCAGTCCTTGGTCATCATGGAACACTGACCCTGAAACGCACAAACACAAAATCAATATACATAACACCTGTAGGGACATGCATGGGCTTCAGCACACAACATGACAAACACCTGTGTCAAACCTTTCTCATTTACAACATAATTCATTTCAAGGTTCGACAGATGCCACAGTCAAGTGGTTAAGACCGTTCAACTTCAATACCATGGATCCATCAAATGTGGGGTGTGGGGATCCATTTAAGTGTGGGGTTTGAACCTCAGCGAAGTCCGGTGAGTTAAAGTGTGGGGATTTTTATGACTACCCAGGTCAACTTCAAGAGCAGACCTGCCAGTGCCTTAATGTTTTCATCTAAATACACATGCAGAAGATGACATATGCACGTTCAAGACCCCATATCAGCCTTCAGTGGGTTATGGAAACATGAACATACCCAGCATACATCTCAAACCGGAATGCGGCTACCTCTATGGGGATGTTTAAAAACGGCTGCATAACGCGAAATCTCACCATTGATGAACCTCAGAGCTCTAGCTGAGAAACGGCAAAAAAAATGTTCAAGGGTCGACACAGAAGATGACACGCACTTGTGTCAAACCTTTCTGATTAATAACACACATCATTTTCAACCCCCCCAAATAACTCCAACCTTTTCAAATAACTCCAACCTTTTCTCTGATCCTCTCCCTTTTCCTCTATCATTTTTTTTCCAAGGAAATTTTTTTTTTTTTTTAATGGAGGGGAGGGGGGGGGGGGGGCTTAAAAAATAAAACAGCCAGCGAGAACTTTCAACAAATTCTGTGGAAACAAGCCACTCTGCCAAACACACACACACACACACACAGACACACACACAGACACAAACACACACACATAACATCTTGCGCACAAGCTAAAACCTGTTCCTCTTTTTGAGACAGTAAGCCATTATATGCAAGTGGGAACGGATGACAAAATTTACAGAAACGCTGTTGATATACTGTAAATAGTAGTTTAGGTTACGTTTGTTTTGGTAGTTGTCACCCCTAAATGGGAGTAGAGGGCATGAGAGCTATCAAGATGGCGTATGTATGAGCATGTCAATAATAAACCTGTATCCCCTCACATATCACCTGCATGTGGTTTATGCAGTGAGCACGAGCTATTAACAAACGCATACACACATAGGGCACCCGAGTGCTTATTCGGTTATCCTCATTTTTTTTTTTTAATAAATAAATAAACACACACACATATGCATTACTTACATGTCTATCTTATTATCTAGTTCTCTTTGTGCTCAGGTAGCACATAAGGCCTCGACAAGAGCCTACCACTGATGTCGGTCAGCTGAAATACGCTCAAGACGGCCCCATGTCCAACCCTTTTACTTCATCTCCCTCTCTACTGTTCTCCTCCAAGTTTCCTTGGGGCGGCCTTTCTTTCTTTGACCGTCTGGAGTCCATCGTAGGGCGATTCTGGATATGGCTGTAGTGTGCTGGTGGAGCACATGTCCTATCCATCACCAACATGTAACACATAGAAAAGAACAGATGTAGAACATACCTACACACAAATACATGAAATTCTCCCCCCTCCCTGTCCCCCCACCCCCTCGTCTTTCCCCCCCCCCCCCCTCGTCTCTCCCCCCCCCTCCCCCCGACAAGACACAAATGTACAGACAGAGTACTTACCGCAGAAAAAAAAGATGGCACCATCAGTCCTCAGCTATCTGTGATCACCAACACTGAAATGCAAAAACAAAAAATGTAAACATATAAACACCATCTATACACAACCCTCCACCCCAAAATGTACAAACCTGTATAATAAAAATAATAAACCTGTAATCCCTCACGTATCACCTGGATGTGGTTTATGCAGTGAGCACAAGCTATTAACAAATGCATACACACATAGGGCACCTGAGTGCTTATTCTGTTATCCTTTTTTTTTTTTTTTTAAATAAATAAACACACACGCAGTACTTATATGTAACACACAGAAAATAACAGATGTAGAATATGCCTACACACAAATACATGAAATCCCCCCTCCCCCCCCCCCCCCCCCTCGCCTCTCCACTGCCCTGGCTTCTCCCCTCTTCTCCTCCCCCCCCCCCTCCTCCACATGATACAAATGTGCAGACTGAGTACTTACCCAGAAAAAAAAGATGGCGCCATCAGTCCTCAGCTATCTGGGAACACCAACACTGAAACGCACAAACAGAAAATATAAACACCATCTATACACAACCCCCAATCCCAAAATGTACAAACTGAATACTTACCACAAAAAAAAAGATGGCACCACCAGTCCTTGGTCATCATGAAACACTAACACTGTAACAAAGAAACACAAATTAATATACATAAACAGCTGTAGAGGAATGCATGGGCTTCAGCACACAACATGACAACACCTGTGTTATACCTCTCTCATTTACAACACAAATCATTTCAAGGTTCAACGCATGCCATAGTCAAGTGGTTAAAACCGTTCAACTTCAATACCATGGATCCAACAAGTCCTGGGTTTGAACCGCAATGCAGTCTGGTGAATTGAAATGTGGGGATTTTTATGACTACCCAGGTCAACTTCAAGTGCAGACCTGCCAGTGCCTTAATGTTTTCATCTAAATATACAAGCAGAAGATGAAATGTGCATGTTCAAGACCCAATAATTCATGTCAACCTTCAGTAAGTTACAGAAACATGAACATACCCAGCATACATCTCAAGCTAGAATGCAACTACCTCTATGGGGATGTTTAAAAACGGTTGAATACACAAAATCTCTCCATTGATGAACCTTGGAACTCTAACTGAGAAAGAGGGGGGGACGGGATAGCCTATTGGTCAGAACATTGCGTTGGCAATTTGACAACCGAGTTCGATTCCTGTTGGAGGGGATTTTCCCCCTTGAGTTAACATCAGTGCTGACTCCACTCTCCCCAAAAGTCTTTTAGATGAGGTAAACCGAGACCCCGTGTGTGAACGCACGCAGAACATCTTGTGCACACGTTAAATCATGTTCTGCTTTTCGTAAGAGTAGACCATTGTGTGCCGGTGGGAACAGATGACAATATTTACACAACTGCACACACACGAGAACTGGATGAAAAAAAGCACAAGTGCTAATCCCATTATCCTCAATATAAAAGAATAAAATACAATAAATAAATGAATTAATAAATAAACAGGAAAAAAAATGTTCAAGGTTCTTTGTGTCAAATCTTTCTGATTTATGACACACATCATTTTCCACCCCCCAAATAACTGCAACATTTTCTCCCCGTCTCCCCCTTTTCCTATTGTCATTTTTTTTAGAAGGAAAGAAATTTTTTTTTTTTTCAAAAAGGGGACTTAAAAAAAAAAAAAAACACACACAGCAATTGCGAACTCTCTCAGCAAAATCGTTTTTTTTTGTTTTTGTTTTTTAAATGCCTCGTCTTCTGTGATGTCTCCATCCCGTTGCTCCCACTCTACTCATTTCAATCTCCCCGCCACAGCCATACCCTGATTCATTGTGTCTCACCCCCGGGGTCAGGAGTCCACAGAGAGCCCATCAATATTTGGCCGCCGCGGGGCCACCAGCCAGAGGGGCCCTGCACTTCTGCTGGGTCACTTTGGTGGTGTTCAGTGGTGCCTGTTCTCTCACAGCAAATTCTGTAGAAAAAAGCTGTTTTCCTAGAGGAACACACACACACACACACACACACACACACACACACACACACACACACACACACACACACACACAAAACCATCTTGCACACATTTAAAACCCGTTCCTCTTTTCAAAACAGTAAGCCATTATGTGCAAGTGGGAACAAATGACAAAATTTACAAAAACGCATACACATAGGGCACATGAAAGCTGATTCTGTTATCCTCAAAATAATTACATAAAAAAAAAATAAATAAAACACACGCACACCCAATACTTACAAGTAACACACAGAAAAGAACAGATGTAGAACATACCTACACACCAATAAAATCCTGTTCCGCTTTTCATAAGAGTAGGCCAACATGTGCCAGTGGGAACAGATGACATTTACAAAACCGAATACACACAGGGACTGCATGTTAAAAAAAAAAAAGCACAAGAGTGTTTATCCCATTATCCTCGATATAAAAGAATAAAATGAAAATAAATAAAATAAACACACACACACACACACACGCACACACACACACATACACACACACACACATACACACACACACACACACACACACACACACACACACACACACACATACACAGAGCAGGGGGCGGGACAGCCTAGTGGTCAGAACATTGTGCTCACAATTTGACCACCCAGGGTCGATTCTTGTTTGAGGGGATTTTTCCCCTGGAGTTAACATCAGTGCTAACTCCACTCTCCCCAAAAGTCCTTCAGATGGGACTATAAACCGATGCTCCATGTGTAAATGCATGGAAAACATCTGGCACACATGATAAATCCTGTTCCGCTTTTTGTAAGAGTAGGCCATTGTGTACCAGTGGGAACAGATGACAAGATCTACAAAACTATATACACAAGGGGACTGGATGTAAAAAAGCACACGAGCGCTTATTCCATTATCCTCGATATAAAAGAATAAAATAAATAAAACAAACAAACAACACTTACCTAATGAAAATGTGTCAGCCACCTGATTTTCTGGTTCTCTTGGTATGGAAAACCTGGGAATGCAACAGAAACCATTATCAGTAGATTGACATGTCACTCCCCCCCCACTCCCCCATACACCCACTCCCTCCCCCCCCCCCCCCCCCCCCCTATACACAGAGTAAGGAAGTGGAAGGAAGGTGGTAGGATGGTTAAGACGTTCGCCTGCCAACAAGTAAACCATGAGGTTCTAGGTTCGTACCCAGCCTCGCCCTTTCTGATGAAAAACCAAACTGAATGTCAAAGTCCTTTGGATGACACTATTAACCAAGGCCCCGTGTAAGAACCGCATGCAGAACATCTTGCGCACATGTGAAAACCCCGCTCCACCTTTTGGAAGAGCAGGCCATCGTGTGCCGGTAGGAGTGGATAACAACATTATAAAAAATATAAAAAACAGCATGCACACAGGTGTCGTGTTTAGACACCATCCCTGAGGGAAAAAAAATAAGGGTAGGCACTGCACTTGTGGCGACGCGCTCTTCCCGGGGAGGGCAGCCCAAATTTCATGCAGAGAAATCTGCTGTGACATAAAGTGGTATAAAATAAAAAATAAAAATAAAAATAATTACCTCTGCCATAGTCCTGACTGTCTTACTCCCAGTCCTGTCTTTCACTCTCTCCACACACCAACCTTGCAACTCACAGAATGAACGTGTATGTATACATGTACACAATATCCACAACTCACAGAATGAACGTGTATGTATACATGTACACAATGTCCACAACTCTCCCACAAGAGTCCTTCGGATGAGACTATAAACCAAGCCATGTGTGAATGTACGCAGAACATCTTGCACACACGTTAAATCCTGTTCTGCTTTTCAAAAGAGTAGGCCACAGTGTGCCAGTGGGAACAGATGACATTTACAAAACTGCAGGCACATGGGGACTGGATGTAAAAAAAAAAAGTATGAGTACTTATTCCCTTAGCCTCGATATAAAAGAATAAAAAAGAAAATCAACAACATCTGCAGCATATCACCTCCCCCCCCTCTTCCCCCATCCTCAGATGTCTTCAGCTTCTTGATGCAGTAGTCATGTAAAAACATTTGCATTTTGTGTACTACACCATTTCTACAAATAATTGTTTTCACACACACACACACACACACATACGCACGCACACACAGACAAACACACACACACACACAAACAAACAAAGTACTTTGGATGAGACTATAAACAGAACTCATGTGTGCGAAATCACACAGAACATCTTGTGCACATGTTAAATCCTGCTCTGCTTTTCGAAAGAGTAGGCCACTGTGTGGAAGTGAGAACGGATGACAAAATTTACAAAACTGCATATACATGGGGACTATTAGGAAGGAAGGTGGCAGGATGGTTAAGACGTTCGCTTGCCAACAAGTAAACCCTGAGGTTCTAGGTTCATACCCGGCCTCGCCCTTTCTTCCCAGTTTGATGAAAAAATCGAACTTAATGTCAAAGTCATTCGGATGAGACTAGAAACCGAGGCCCCTATGTGCGAACTCACGCAGAAGATCTTGCGCACACCTTAAAACCCTGTTCCACCTTTCGGAAGAGCAGGCCGTCGTACGCCAGTAGGAGTGGATGACAATTTTTTTTTAAAAACCAGCATGCACACAGATGTCATGTTTAGACACCATCCCATGGATGAGGGGAAAAAAATAATAGGTAGGTGCTGCACTTGTGGCGACGCGCTCTCCCCAGGGAGAGCAGCCCAAATTTCATGCAGAGAAATCTGTTGTGACATAAAGTGGTATAAAATAAAATAAAATAGACTAGGTGTAAAATAAAAAAAAAACGAGTGCTTATTCCACTTTCCTCCAAATAAAAGAATAAACAATAAAAAAAAAACACACATACACACACATAAAATTGAACACAAACACACACACACACACATACACACACACAAGCACACACACTCACATGCCCATGCGCACACACATGCACACACACTCACACACCACACACCACACACACACACACACACACACACACACAGAACATACAAAACACACAAAAACACACACACACACACACACACACACACACACAAACATACACTCAGACACACAGACACACAAACACAACTCTCTCTCTCTCTCTCCCTCTCTCTCTCTCTCACACACACACACACACACACACACACACACACACACACACACACACACACACACACACACACCACACACACACAAGCACACACACATGCACACACTCACACACATGCACACACACACACACACACACACACACACACATACACACAACACACAAAACACACACACACAGACAGACTCACAAACATACACTCAAACACACACGCAGTCACGCACGCATGAACACACGCAGAAACCCACACACCCACACACATACACACACATGGGGGAACAGACAGTGTGACACAGATACAAGCAGCTTGTCTGTTTTTCATGGTATGTCACACTTGCTGACACATGGACAATAGAACACTGGTGACAGCTCAGTTTATTTGATGTTCAGTATCATGCAGGGAAACTTTGTGTCGATGGCTTGGAATCTGTTTTCTCTATGTGCTGTCAGGGATCCATGTCTGACATGTATGGAGGAAGCTGAATGTGCACAGCAGTTCTCACCCACTCCTGTCTGATGTGTCACAGCAGTTCTCACCCACTCCTGTCTGATGTGTCACAGCAGTTCACACCCACTCCTGCCTGATGTGTCACAGCAATTCACACCCACTCCTGTCTGATGTGTCACAGCAGTTCACTTCTGAAGACTTCATTACAACTCTGGCTGAAGTGACTTTCAAACCAAACCAGAAAATCACAACAACAAAAAACCCAAAACAAAAAATTTGTAGACAGGGTTCAGTCTCAGCTGGTGTGTAGAAAGCCTTGGACCTCACTCTGACCATTCTGAATCTATCCAGGATGCTGACTGCACTGAAAGGTGTCTGCTTTGAACAAGGGCAGAAATAAGGATGCACCTCTGCTGTTTCAATTGTTAGCCATACTCCCCCCCCCCCCCCCCCCCCCCCCCCAAAAAAAAAAAAAAAAAAAAAACACCTGCCTTCCAGGGTAACCACTTTCCCAGGCTACTGATTTCTCCCTACACCCCCCTAAAAACCGCCTTCCCAGGCTACAAGTTCTTGCACCCCCCCCCCCCCCCCTCCCCCCAAAAAAACTGCTTTCCTACTTTCCTAGTCTAACCAGTCCTCCTATCAGTGGAAACAATCCTGCCAGACTTAGAGGCTAAGCTACACAGAAAGGACAGAAGTTGGGCTTTGGTTTTCTGGGGCTACTAGAGACACTGGCCCTAGGGAGTGCTTTCTAGGCAGTGGCAGCTAATCCCCACTCCCTGGCTATGACCCCCTTTGGCAACCACCAGCCACAACAGATGACCGGCTGTTTAAACAGGGTGCAGCATATTCTGAAGGACCTTCACGGAGAAGGAAGCGGTACCAGCACATGTGTACACACACGCACACACACACACACACACACACACACACACACACACACACACACACACCATTCTCTCTCTCTCTCCCTCATTTACACACATTCTCTCTGTCTCTCTCTTACTCATGTGGATCTAGTAACACTGACGTAGACAGACACTAGATGGAATACTACCATTTCTTCTTCTGCTATCATCATACTTTACTACCATTACTACTGCTACAGCTACCACTACTACCATTGCCACTCCAACCACTGCTCTACACACACACAAACACACACACATACACATACACACACACGCGCGCACACGCACACATGCACACACAAACATGCACATATTCACACACACACACACACACACACACACACACACACACACACACACACACACACACACACACACTCGTTCACTCACTGTCACTTTTCCACTTCACTCCAAGGCTCTATCCATATTTTCCTACATGTCACAACCAACACACAAAAGACAAGGGGGGGGGGGGGGGGGGTAGATTTAGACAGGATGGCTGAAAGAAAAAGGAGAGAAACTCAGAAGAACTGGAGAGCCACAGACACACTGCAGACCTGTCCTTAGTACTGTCAGTCACAGACAGTGCTGGAAAAAGGAGTGCTGTGAAAACCTTGCAGAAACACAACCATGTGAAGACTGCAGTCCCTACAGAAGGAATTTCCCAACAGAAGCACAAAGAAGAAAACTTTCACAGAAACTGGAGCAGAAACATGCTAAACTCTGAAAGTCTTGACTTTCAAAGCTGAGAAGATGTTTGCCGTATGAGGCCAACAAATGGAGTGACAATTCTTAAGCAGACAGGAAATGTGGAGAATAGTCAGGATGACACAAATGATCAACACTCCCATACAATGGGATGACAGTCAACCTTTCAAAGCAACATGTCTACCACAAAAAGATAGAGGAAAATCTTGAAAGATTCCCATTTGACAACCCAACAAGCAGAAAAATACTCTAAAGAGCTGGCTATCTGTATTACTACAAACTCAAAGGAACATGGACACTAACTAGAAAAGTTTCCCTGTACCAACATCTTGTATCACTACAAACACAAAGGAACATTGACACTGACTAGGACTTTCCTGTACCAACATCTTGTATCACTACAAACACAAAGGAATACGGACACTAACTAGGACTTCCCTGTACCAACAACTTGTATCACTACAAATACAAAGGAACATGAACACTAAGACTTCCCTGCACCAACAACTTGTATCACTACAAACACAAAGGAACATGGACACTGACTAGGACTTCCCTGTACCAAAGCTTTCTATTTCTGCCAGCACCCCCACGCAACCCCTCCATTCACAACAAACCTGAAGTGCCTCACTCACCCTGCAGGCACTAAAGGCTTACTCATGTCTTTGGCCCCGTCTTAAATGCACCCACACTCCCACTTTAAGAAGACAGAATAAAGCAGCAAAGGAAATCTAAAGCAAAAGAAATTATACAGCTAAATTTCCTCTTTGTTTGGTTGTAAAAATAAAAGCATCTTTGAAAATCAGTCTGGATCAAAAATAGCATGAAATTGAAGGGTAGATAGTGAGTATGAGGAATGAAGCTTGTGTCTATGATGCCCTGAACATTCAAAGAAAGTAAAAGAGAGATCTGTAGAGTTGATCCAATCTGGCTTCTTATAGATAAAAGAGTTATCGGGCCTGGAAAAGTGTGACTACAGATTTTAGAACCCAAACCTGTAAAACAGAGTGGGGGAGGGGGAGATAAAACACTGACAGTTATGAAATGAACACAATTTCTGAAAAGTCACAGAGACTTGGTTTCCTTGAAATGTCACTTTCCCCAGCTGTCTACAGGTCATTTCACCAGCTACAAACCGTCTTCAAGAATTTTTAGCCTGAAATAATCAGGTGCTAACAACCCCCCACCCCCACCCCAAAAAAATCCACAAGTATGTTGTTGAATGTGTTCACATTTCTGATTAATGTGTATTATCTACAGGTATGTTGTTGAATGTGTTCACATTTCTAAACACTTTCTACTATCTACGAGTATGCTGTGGAATGTTTTCCTGTTTCTGAACACTCTTTATCATCTACTCGTTTTGACTCCTGGTCAGCTTTTTGTGAGGTCCTCCATGCTGACATGAACACAAGACCATACCAAGCCACAATATGCACCATCTAGCTGAGGTCACCCACCACAACACCTGTTTGATAACTCACATCTATTCCAAACATTCTTTGACAAAATAACTTTTTCAAACACATGGGTAAGGCAAAAGAAAAAGAGAGCACAAGGCTAAACAGACTGAATCCCATAATGCACAAATCCAACTTCACTCTGTGGAGAGTGCTAAATTTAGCGTGCCTTTCCTTTTACCTGGTCCAAGTGTGGTGGGTTCCTGCTATAAATAGCACCAGCTCGCCCCCACCTAGACTGGGATAGATTAATTAGCAGCTAAGATGAGCTGAAAGAGGGGCAAACTGACAGCTGTGATCCAACAATGACTAATGAATAATTATATTGTTCAGTCTTCAGAGAAAAAGATAGCAGCTTTAGAAAGGTATGATAAAAGAATAAAGTAGAAACATCCCGAGTGCTACACAGTCCTGCTTCTGTTTCTACAGTGCTACATAGTCATGTCCCTTTGTTTAAACCACTGCAGAATCATATAGCTAAGTCACACTACCAAGTCTATTCAGTCACTGCATGTACAGCTTAATGTCCACTGTGTGTACCATTACTATTAAACCAGTCAGTCAGGCAGTATGGCTGTGACTTTTTTTTTGGGGGGGGGGGGGAATAAAGACCCAATTCAGAAACATCTTTAACATATTGTGTGGTAGAGTTTGTCTTTTTCTC
>CM060319.1:12534124-12539124 GCA_030674155.1 Stramonita haemastoma
CTTTAGTTACCAGTGTATGTGGAGGATTATTAAGTATCGCCTTTGACAGGTTTCCGTTACCACCAGTTCCTGTTCGTCACCAGTTCCTGTCGACCTCCAGTCATCAAGTCCTACTTTGTACCTTGTCTTCAGCACGTCTTCTTCGTCTGCTTCGTCTTCACATCGTATTGTCAGGAAAGTGATTCTTTTGGTGTGTGGTTTTTTGCGTGTTTCTTTTTTTTATTCATCTTTGGACTTCAAAGACTGTTTTTAGATTAGAGTACTATATAAGATTTTGTGAGCGTGAGGAAGTGTATTTTGGTGCGTTGGTTTTGCCTTGTTATTTTTTTGATTGTTGATTTTCATTATCATCAAAAATTGAATAGTAAAGATTGGAAATTTCTCCTCTGTGTTCTGCGTTTGTTGTTGTCGGGAAGTTAGATAGAGTGGGTATGGGTGGGGTTTTCTTCACACTCCCTTAAGGAGCGTGACAATGGTGGAGATGCGGGGTACGTGTTAGGATAGTTAGGTTGGTTGTGGGGTGGGTGTTTTGTCTCGTGCGTCTTGGTTTGTTCTAAACCCAAAGTCATTGGTTTACTTATTTAGTTAGTTGTTTGTTTTTTTTTTTTGATGGGGTGTAGTCAGTCAGAGTGGTTAATCTTTTAAAAATCAGCGCCTTTGAGATTTAAACCCTGTGATGTAAAACCTTTTTTGGTTACTACTTCCTTCTATGATTTTTAGCCTAGCAAGTTATAAGCCAGCTAATCCCAACTGAGTGATTGTGTTTGTCTTCCCCCCCAAGTTCTAAAAAATGTCGACCCGCAGAAATGCAAGTACGCCAGCCACTCCAGGGCCAAAGACCCGAAGCTCGAAAAAGGACGAGGTGTCTCCTTCTCCTGGAGCTTTTGAGAAAGAAAGGCTGTCAGGTTGGGTAAAGGAGCAACTAGAGGGTGATTTCTCCGACTCTCCTGTGAGTGAGGCCAAAGGTGAGTTGTTTTTTTCTGAGGATCCTTATGCCAAGTTCCGCAGGTTGGGTTCGGAGTTAGGCTTGTCGGGGGAAGTACTCGCTCGTTTTATTGTAGATTCAGTGGACAAAGAAGAGGCTAGACGCTTGAGAGAAGAAGAAAAAGAAGAGGCTAGGCGGTTAGAGGAGAGGAAGGAAGCCAGGCGTCTAGAAGAAAGAGAGGAAGCTAGACGCTTAGAAGAAAAGAGGGAGGAAGAAGCCAGACGTAGGTGGATTGAGGATAGGGAGGAGTCGAGGCGCATAAGAGAGGAAGAGAGGAGTTACAGAGAGGCAGACAAAGAGGAGGAAAGACAAAGATTTGAAAGAAAGCTGGAGCTTAAACAAGAAGAAATTTCAGTCCGCAACGCCCAGCAATTTAATATCCAACCTTTCGATGGGAAAGATGACCTTGATTCATTTCTGACCCATTTCGAAAGAATTGCAGGACTGAATAAGTGGAAGCAGGACACTTGGGCAGCCCATCTGCTTACATTACTGCAGGGTCGAGCTAGAGATGTGTGTCTGAGTCTCTCTCCCCAAGATGTGCAGATGTACGATGTCCTGAAGGCTACTCTCTTGCGGGTGTTTCGCCTAGATGCGGATACGTATCGGAAAAAGTTCCGATCCATGCGCAAGACTAGTGAAGAGACTTTCGAACAATTTCTATCCCGTTTGAAGACATGTCTCTCTCGCTGGTGTCTGGCGAGTAGCCGAGATGAAAACAGTATCCACGACATTAAAGATATGTTCCTGCAAGAACAGCTCCTATCAACTCTGACACCTGAGCTAGTTGTTGAGGTCCATAAGGAGGAACCTCATAGAGCTGAAGATGTTGCTCGCATTGCAACGAAAGTTGCCAATGCAAAAAGAGCAGGCAGGTTAGCTGAGGCAGAGCTCAAGGCCTCAAGAGGTTCAGACAGGAGAATTGAGCAGGGTCAGTTCGATTCAGTGATTGGCGAGAGGGTACCTACTCAGGATAGTTCCGAGTTGAGGCCAGGCCAGACTAAGTCACAGCCAACTTCCGGGGCTGCAGGTAGTTCTACCCAAGAGGGTCATTCCAAAGTGCGATCAAGCAGAGGTGAGGGCCGTCAGCCACTTTTTTGTTATGGATGTGGGAAGACAGGCCATGTCGCTAAAGAGTGTAGGCACTTGAAGATAGTCTCTGCAGTGATTAGGCCAGAGTATTCTGAGGAACAACCTTCGAGGCTTCCCCCTACCTTGTGCATTCCATGCGCAGCCAAAACATACACTCCCCGTTGCGAAGCAAAGGTGAATGGTCATGTTGTGCAAGGACTGCGAGACACTGGAGCTCACATGATTGTGGTTGCTCGTCATTTGGTCTCCCCTCACTCATTCACCGGAGCTACTGTACGGGTCGTGCTGGCTGAGTCCAAATGCTCGTCTGTACTACCCATTGCCAGGGTCGACTTCCAGTCCCCATTCATCTGTGGCCAATTTGATGTAGCCGTAATGGAGGCACCGGTCATGGATGTCCTCATTGGCAATTCAGCATGGGGAGTTGATGGCACAATCACAAGAGTACCTGTATACGCAAACCCCCAGATTGTTGGAGCAGTAGAAACTAGGGCCCAGGCTACTCAGAAATCCAAACCTCATTCGCCTTTGGCTGTCCCAGGCTTAGAATTGCAAGTGACTCATGAGGTGTTGGCAAGCAAACAAAGCCAGGATCCCAGCTTGCAGAAGGCAAGGGAGTTGGCCGGAAAAGGCATAACTCAAAGTACAGGGTCTGGCGAGGTAGAGTACCAGTACGAGCAAGGGGTATTGGTTCGAGCCTTCAAAAATCACTGTGGCTCTTCCACCCAGATCTGTGTACCGAAGGACCTCCGCTCTTCAGTACTGCAACTTGGGCATGATGCTCCTATGTCGGGTCATCTAGGGGTCAGCCAGACGCGTGAAAGAATTTTTCACCATTATTTTTGGCCGGGGATGTGCGCTGATATAAGAAAATTTGTGCGATCTTGTGAAATGTGCCAGAAGTTGAAGGGAAAAGTCATTGGGGTTCTCTCAGGGGAAAGATTCCATCATTCAAAGGAATCTCAAAATTCTACACCCTCCCAGAAGCGTCGAGTCCAGCAGGGGAGAACTGACAGGAAGAGCACTGCAAGTGCGACCGTTCAAAGACGCAACGCAAGCCATTCCTGGTGGAGGAAGTGTTGGGGCAGATGTCCTTGGCCATTTTCCCAGGGTAGTGGTAGAATGTGTTGGTGACATAGATGTTTTAGAAAAGTGTACTTAGACATTGTTTTTGTTTGGGAATTTAAGTATTTTTGTAAGTGAACCAGATTTTTAAGTGGCTCCCTTGTGTGCAAGTGTGGATATATCTGTGTTACTAAATTATTACTATTGTTTTTCTTGAGATAGTTGAACCCATTTATTTTTGGTAGGTTGGTATTGTGAATGGTTTATTCTCATAGGGATTTTGTTTTAACTTGGAGGCACAGAAGTAGGTTGAGGAACCTGTCACTGGAATCGAGATTCATTGGGTCTGGTTGACAACAAGTCACTTGTCACCAGTGTTAAAACTTTGTTGCTGTGGCACTTGCCACTGGATTGTTGGTGTTGTACATGGTGGTGCGTTATTTCTTATGCGCACCGTGTCTTGGTTACAGTTCAAACTGGGTGGTTTGAATTTAAGGGGGGGTATTGTCACGGTTCGCATATTTTAAATAGATCGTTTTACGTGTATAGTGGCTAGTTGTCCAGTGCGTGCATTTTTGCACTTACTTCTGTGTGTATAGCTGTCTACGTTCATTTCCTTTCTCTTCGTATAGATCTAGGCTTAGGCGAGATCTCTCGAGAAGTTCCGCAGCGAGAGTAGATCTAACGGTTAGATTAGCGGAGCGGCTGCGGGCTTATGCTAAGCAGGGGGACGTGGTCGCCGTTCCAGTTTTTACTGTTGGGCGCCACGTAGAGTCAGTTTTTGGCTCCGTTCGAGAGGCAGGAGAGAGCCTACGCCTCGTAGGAGGTTTCGCTCTCCAGTTCCTGCCTTTGTTCTTCGTTCTTCGTCACTGTTTGTTGCTTGTTCGTCTAGTCACGTCGGTTGGGGTGCAGGAGTGCGCCATATTAGTTCCAGTGACAGGTGAGAGTTTGTACTTGTTGTAGTTATGTCTGGTTCCGCGTGGTTTTGGTGTGTTGTTGTTTTGGTTCTGATAATGGGTATTGGTTCTTGTTGTTAATTAAACATCTGGACTGAAGAAATATAAGCATATCGTGAGCGTTTTGTTCTGAATTATATTTATCTTTCGTGAAGTAACACTAGTATCGGTGTATAGCGAACGTAGGGGTATTTATCCTTAGTTATGTGTTGTTGTTTGGTTTTGGTTTTTAAACATCAATGGTTCGTGGGGAAAGGGTTTTCATTGTGTTTTGTAATACTCAGCATTGTTTTACATTGGAATTGATATGGAAATTTTTGAGTTATGTGCGAGATAGTGCAATTGAGTGTGTTTGATGGTAAGTATGGATTGATATTGTTTTGTTATAAATATGCTTCATGACAGAGTCTTTCGAATGTTTTTGGATTAAACCTATTTGGATGTTAATAGCTATTATGAGGTGTTGAATGTGGATTAGATTAAGGTACATAGATATATATATTTTTCCCAAGTACCATGTGGAATCCTTGAATGTGGAGAGACAGGTATTTTGCCAAACTAAAAAGAATCAAGAAATAACTTTAGTTACCAGTGTATGTGGAGGATTATTAAGTATCGCCTTTGACAGGTTTCCGTTACCACCAGTTCCTGTTCGTCACCAGTTCCTGTCGACCTCCAGTCATCAAGTCCTACTTTGTACCTTGTCTTCAGCACGTCTTCTTCGTCTGCTTCGTCTTCATATCGTATTGTCAGGAAAGTGATTCTTTTGGTGTGTGGTTTTTTGCGTGTTTCTTCTTAATTCATTTTTGGACTCAAAAACTGTTTTGTGAGAAATACAGGACTTTAAATTAGAGTTGATATAAAATATTTAGATTAGAGTGCGGTTGTATGTGGGTGTGAAA
>CM060319.1:12544124-12561624 GCA_030674155.1 Stramonita haemastoma
ACAAAACCAACCAAACAAAACCAAAAGATACAAAAATCAAACAAAGAAACAAACAAACAAAAAAGATTTTTTTAAAAACCAAAATGAACAACCCCCCCCCCCCCCAAAAAAAAAAAAAAAAAAAAAAAAAAAAACCCCACTTAAACAAAAAACAGACAAGCTTAATTTTTTTTTTTATGAAACAGCAAGCCAACAGCAAGTACAACCAAGAAAACCCTACTCAAAAAATATTGGCTACAATATTGTTATAACTCATGAAAGCAACAACAAACTAAAGGAATTAAAGAAAATGTAATGATAATAATAACAATACTAATAATAACAACAATTGTGGAAATAATAATGATAATGATGACAGAGAGAGAGAGAGAGAGAGAGAGAGAGAGAGAGAGAGACAGACAGACAGACAGACAGACAGACAGACAGACAGACAGAAACAGAGAGAGAGACACAGAGAGAGAGAGAGAGAGAGAGAGAGAGAGAGAGAGAGAGAGAGAGAGAGAGAGAGAGAGAGAGAGATATTCAGTATATTACTGTCATTAGTTTGAGGGGGGGGGGGGGGGGGTTGCATGAGTTCGTAACTTTTAACAAATTTAGTGAGAAATTTTATTGTAGAATAAGAATTAAGTAACTTCAAATAAGATAAACTTGTCAGGGCTAAATTACAGGATTCTTTTTATTTAAAGGGAGACAATTGGGCCGAGTGCCTTTGAAGTGAAAAACTCCCAGAGGTGATTGTCTCCCTTCCTCCAACAACTTTACAGAGATCTGTACAAACTTAACGAGATGATATAATTCATATCAATTTTAGCTGCATTATTAGTTTTGTCTTCTGATCTTTAAACAACTGGACCCCATCAAAAATCAATACCTTCCAATATGGGGGTTGGCACCTAGTAAACAGGCCTCTTTTTTTTTATAATAAAAATCATCACAACTGTCCATAACCTACCTTAATTTTAACCAGTAAAGGATGCAGAAAGCAAATCACTTACTTTTAATGGAGTGACAGAGGAAAAATCCTTCGGAAACACCACATTTAAACTCTGGCGCTCTGTTAATGTCACAGTTGTTTTTCGATCATGAATACTTTTCCATCTTATCAAAATCACACGTGTTGTTCGCCATCTTGTTTTTCTTTTTATGGTAGCCCTAAATGAAAAACAATCATTGGTCCATACTGGCCAATGGGAAGCATTGACAGAAAACGATACTTAGTGTTTGTTATAGGTCTAGCAGACGTTCAAATGTGCAGGAATCACACCGAAATGATATTTCTGCAAAGTGGAGATTCCAAACATCAGCTGACAATTACACAGAATGAAATATCTAAAGATGGAAATAAACACCTTTAATTAACCACCAGTCAAGTCAAAAACACTTTAATTATCCTATCAACCGAAATTACAGTACTGACGGGCATAGTGATATGAATCATATATCGCGAAAGACAAGGTATATTGGTCTAGGGTTAGGGTAAGGGTTATCACAACACACACACACACAGATACACACATGGGTGTTTGTGTGCTGTGTGTGTGTGTATACCCACCAGAGCATGCCGTTGGTTGTTCTTTATACGTCTTTTCACTGTTAGTGATATTAGACGAAGGGAGAAAAGAAGAAAAGCAGATACTTGTGTGTGACTTAAAGTTTGTGTTTGGTCACTTATAATGGTATGAATATGCAAGTGTGTGTGTGCGCCCGCCAGCGTGTGCGTGTATGTGCTACGTGGGTGTGTACATGGGTGCATACATGGTGTACGTGTGTGTGTGTAAAGATATCAATTTTGGTACATCAAATGGCCAAGTTAATTAGCAAAAGCAAGTAGAGAAAGAAAGAAAAGTATGTCAACAGTTAAACTCAATAAATAAATACCCCTCCCCCCCTCCCCTGAAAAAAAAAAAAAACAACAAACAAAAACCCAACCCAACCCCCCCCCCCCCCCCCAAAAAAAAAAAAATCCCAACCAACCAACAAAAAAATTCTAAGTGGTCATTATATAAACCTATAGATGGGACTATTTACAAGGGATTGAACAAAGTCAATCAAAAGAATGTGATCCCACATTAGATTCTGACAAGTTTCTTCAGAAAAATTCTGGTCCTTAAAACTTTTCGAAAGAAACTGGAGTACTTTGCTACATCTGTAAAATATATGACCCAGGCTAAACATTTGTCCACAAATTCAATTTACGTTTTTACAATATTTCCTTTTGATAGCATCAAGTCGAATTTGTGCGAGGGTGTGTGTGTGTATATGGCTCTGTAAGTGTGTGTCCGTGTGTTTGTATCTGTGTACGTGTTTGTGCGCGCACACACTGCTGCGTGGGTACCTACATGTATGTGTGTGTGTGTGTGTGTGTGAGAGAGAGAGAGAGAGAGAGAGAGAGAGAGAGAGAGAGAGAGAGAGAGAGAGAGGAGAGAGAGAGAGAGAGAGAGAGAGAGATTGATTCATTATTTCATATCGAGGATAATGGAATAAGCACTCTTGTGCTATTTTACATCCAGTCCCGGTGTGTATGCAGTTTTGTAAATGTCATCTGTTCCCACCGGCACATGATTGCCTACTCTTACGAAAAGGGAACAGGATTTAATGTGTGGGCAAGATGTTTTGCATGCCTTGGTACACGGCCTGGGTTTAAAGTCTCATCCCAAGGAGAGAGAGAGAGAAGAGAGAGAGAGAGAGAGAGAGAGAGAGAGAGAGAGAGAGAGAGAGAGAGAGAGAGGAGAGAGAGGAGAGAGAGAGAGAGAGAGAGAGAGAGAGAGAGAGAGGAGAGAGAGAGAGAGATTCTGTTTCTTTTATATCAAGGATAGGCCTAATTGAGGAAAAAGTAGTGAGGAAAGACAAGTGCAGGTACCACTTATATAGAGGATAATGTTTAAGCACTCTTGTGCTTTTTTTTACATCCAGTCCCCATGTGTATGCAGTTTTTGTAAATGTGATCTGTTCCCACCGGCACAGGATGGCCTACTCTTACGAAAAGCGGAACAGGATTTAACTGTGGGCAAGATGTTCTGCATGCGTTGGTACACGGGCCTGGTTTACAGTCTCATCTGAAGGACTTTTGGGGAGAGTGGAGTCAGCACTGATGTTAACCCCTCAATCTCCTCCACCAGAGAGAGGAGAGAGAGAGAGAGAGGGGGGGGGGGTCAGTGGGTATGCGAACTTCTGGGGTGCATACATGTGTGTGTGATGATGCTCAGAGGGGAAATTCTGTGTACAACCGTCTGACTTTAAGCTGTTTGCATGCTACTCCCCATCCAGAGGGTTTTACTGAATACACCTACAGGCAATGAGTGGCTATTATATCAGTTCTGAAATGATAATATGGCTGTTGTCCTTCTCATGACATTAAATGCTATATGCGCATTATGTAACTGTTGTTGTTCTTGCATATTCATTAAAAAAAATGTGATTGCTTTGTACCAACTAATGGATGGCAAAATTGTATTAAGTGGGGACTTTCTGAAAAACAAAAACAAAAAAACAAACAGTATGTGAATATGATTAATTTCAACTAACTGGATGTATGTTGTACTTGATGTTTATTTTATGGGAGAGGACAGCCACAATATCAAGTATTACGTCATTATCAGTTTTGTTTCTGGGTGATATTGGGCTCAGGTGGTCTTCTAAGAAGCAGGATTAATGGATGAAGACATCTTAACTGTGTTTGTACGCATTTTTGTCTCAGTCCCCACTTTACTCCTGTTTAAGAAATGTGCATGTATGGGTGAATATTTTTGTGTTGCCAAAGTCTAAACAAAGACTGTGACAAGTCATGACTAAGTGAGCTTCTTGGTTGGTTTGTTTGTTTTTTTCCCCTCTTTCCACCCTAGTACCTTGAAATGTATTGTGGCCATAGGCCTATGCCCATTAAAGTTTCAGTGTTCTGTGTTCTCTCTCCCTCTGTGTGTGTGTGTGTGTGTGTGTGTGTGTGTGTGTGTGTGTGTGTGTGTGTGTGTGTGTGTGTGTGTGTGTGTGTGTGTGTAATTTTATCCTTTATTCTTTTTTTTTATCGAGGATAATGGAATAAGCACTCATGGGCTTTTGTTTTTTTACATCCAGTCCCTTTGTGTATGCAGCTTTGTCAGTTTTGATATGTTCCCACGGGCACACAATGGGCTACTCTTTCGGAAAGCGGAGCAGGATTTAACATGTGCAAGATGTCCCGCGTGGGGCCGCGGTTTACAATCTCATCTGAAGGACTTTTGCCGAGAGTGAAGTCTGCACTGATGTAAACTCATGGGGGAAAAATCCTTTTGAATCCCCTTGAATGGGATTCGTCAGATTGCGACCTCAATGTTCAAACGACCTCAATGTTCGAACTACTACAATACTAGGCTATGGTATCCAACAGATGGAGAGAGAGAGAGAGAGAGAGAGAGAGAGAGAGAGAGAGAGAGAGAGGAGAGAGAGAGAGAGAGAGAGAGAGAGAGAGAGAGAGAGTGTGGGTGCCTGTATGGGGGAGGGAGTGGGGGGAGGGGGGGGGGAAGGCAGACAGACAGACAGAAGAAGTGAAGGGAGGGGAAGGGGGAGGGGGGTTAAGAATCAATGACAAGGGAGAGGGCAAAAGCTTAAGCCTGGCCCTTGACAGTAAAAGCGTCAGCCAGGCTACTTTACAGCTGTTTAGCACCTACCCTGACGTGGGGTCCACCCCATCAATTATTCATGACTATTGATCTGCATAAATTATCATCTTGCTTTCTTTGTTTGTTTGCTGGGTTGTTTGCTTGTGTGTTTGTTGATGCTGCTTTTCCTGCTGCTGCTGCTGCTGTGGTAAGCTCCTGCAGTCATTGTTTGTCTGTCGTCTGCCTTGACTGCTGACGTTGTAAGTGACGCTGCTCTTATTTCATTGACGTACACACACGCATACACATACACACACACGTGCATGTGCGCACACACATGCATGCACGCATGCAGGCGCACACACACACACATATACACAGACACGCTCACGCTCACGCACGCGCACACAAACACACACACACACACACACACACACACACACACACACACACACACACATATATATATATATATATATATATATATATATATATATATATATATATATATTATATATATATATATATATATATATACACGGTATGCACGCCTTGGCTTCAGTACGGATCCCCCCAGTTCACCCAGCTGTAAATGGGTACCTGCCCTCTAGAGTCAGGGAAGGTAAAGCAGCTAGGGAGAGGAGATGGACACCACCCTCAATATGCTGGCCCCTAGAGACAGAAGCTGAGGTCTCTGATGACTCGCTCCCCTACAACCGCCTAGGTTATGGAACACCTTTACCTTACCTTATAACAGCCTCTGTTGGTGGTGATCTGGGAGGTAATAATCGCTCGGCACAGACCTGCTAACAGCTTTCTAACGATACTCTTCTTCTCATCCACCAAAGTTGAGATTATGGAACCCCACGGCCTTGAAACACTTTCTTCTGGTGCCACTGTACATATATATATATATATACATATATATATATATATATATATATATATATATATATATATATATATATATATATATATATCACTCTCACTCACTCAGTCCCATGTCCCAAAGGACGTAGGGGGGACATGAGAGAAGACGCAACAGAGATCTTTTTCCATGCTTCACGATCCTGTGTGGCTAGTAGGAGGTGTTGTAGGGGTTGGGCGGTCCAGTCTTTGATGTTGTCAACCCATGATTTCTTTTGGCGGCCTCTTCTTCTCTTGCCCTTGACTGTTCCTTGCAGGATGGTTTTTGCTAGGGTGTTGTGTCTTGTGGTGTGACCAAACCACATCAGCTTTCTCCTCTTTATGGTGGAGAGCAAAGGCTCTTGGGGGCCCACACGCTTTTTGATTTCTTCTTTCACATAGTTATTGGTCTTGTGTTCTTTGTATGATATTTTGAGGAGTCTTCTGTGGCACTTGTTCACGAATGCTTGGATTCTCCTCTCTAACTCTGCTGTCAGAGTCCATGATTCACAGCCATATAGGAGGATAGATATCACGAGGGATTTGTAAAGGTGGTATTTGGTGCAGAAGCTGATGTTGTTGCTTCTGATGATCTTCTCGAGTCTGACTAGAGCAGATGTTGCTGTTGCAATGCGAGCTTTCACTTCATTGTTTGATGTGCCATCTTTTGTTAGGATGGAGCCTAAGTATTTGAATTGGCTCACCTCTTCTAGTGTTTCTCCATTCATCTTTATTTCCGTGATGTCATTACTCGCGCTGTTGACCATGATCTTTGATTTCTCTGTACTGACCTCCATGCCGTATGCGCTCGCTCGATCTGTTAAATTGTCTGTGAGGATTTGCAGTTCTTGTTTGCTGCTGCCCATGAGGTCAATGTCATCTGCAAATCTGAGGTTGCAAAGGGGTCTTCCACCAATGGAGATGGAAGTGTGGTGGTTTTGCAGTGTCTCTGTCATGATGTTTTCGAGGAAGAGGTTGAAGAGTACAGGTGAGAGAAGGCAGCCCTGGCGAACCCCAACCGTGGTCTTGAAGAACTCGCCCACGTGATTGTTCATGAAAACTGCACTTTTTGCATTCTCGTACAGAGCCTTGATGACTTCAATTAGGCAGCTGTCAATGTTGAAGTGCCTGAGTACTTGCCAGAGGCCGTCATGCCATACCCTGTCAAAGGCCTTTTTGAAGTCTATGAAATTGTGGTACAAGTCTTTTTGGTGTTGGAGATGCTTCTCTATCAGAATTCTCAGATTGAAAATTTGTTCCATTGTGCTGCGTTTTGGTCTAAAGCCCGCTTGTTCTTCTGCCAGGAGTTTTTCCGCTTGGTTTTTCAGTCTGTTGAGGACTACCTGCAGCATGATCTTGCTAGGATGACTTATGAGACTGATGGTTCTGTAGTTCTGGCATTTCTTGAGGTTTCCTTTCTTTGGCAGGGGTATTACAAGAGACTGTGTCCATTCTTTTGGCCATTCTTTGGTGTCGTGGATCTTCTGACAAAGATCTGTGAATCTCCTTGCTGTTTCATTCCCTCCATTTTTTATGAGTTCAGCTGGGATGTTATGATTCCAGGGGACTTCCCCTTCTTCAATTGTTTAATAGCTGCATCTACTTCACACCTTAGTATTTGTGGGTCTTTATCTTGGTGTTCAGGGGGTTTGTCGGAAACTATGTTGGTATCTGGGCGTAGTGGGTAGTTGTACAATCCCTCACAGTATTCTGTCCAGCGTTGGAGGATGGCATTGTTTTCCGTTAAAAGATTTCCTTCTTTGTCTTCAATAACAGAGGCTTTAGGCTGTGTGGTTTTCGTTAGTGCTTTCAAAGTGTCGTAAGCTGTTTTGCTGTTTCCCTTGGTCATTCCAGCTTCGATATTGTTGCATTGTTCTTCTATCCACCCTTCTTTGGCTTCTCTCATCTTTTTCCTCACTTCTCTGTGGCTATCCATGTACTTCTTGTAAGCTTCTTGACTTGTGAACTTTTGTTTCTTAAGTTCTCTTGTTTTGTCGCAGAGGTCAAGAACCTCATTTGTCACCCAGGGTTGTTTCTTTGTTCTGCTTCTTCCTAATGTTTCTTCTGCTGCTGTCGTTAGCACTTCTTTGATGTTGTTGGCCAATGTGTCCACATCATTGTCGATGGCTGTGAGTGCGGCGAACTTTCCTCCTATGTTGGCTTGGAAGATCTCAACCACTGTTGGGTCTTTGAGTTTTTCCAGGTCGAATCTTATGCGTGGGCTTTTTGGCTGTTGTTTTGCTTTCAGTTTCAGCCTGATGGTGGTAAGTACAAGGTCGTGGTCACTGCCAATGTCAGCTCCTGGGAATGTTCTTGTGTTTGCCTTGTTTATGCTGGATTTGAATCTTTGGGGTGACAGAATGTAATCAATTTGATTATGAATCAGACCATTTGGTGAGTGCCAGGTTGATGTTCTGGATGGCTTGTGAGGGTGGAGTGTGTTAGCCAAAGTCAGTTTGTGCTTCTTTGCGAATTCCAGCAGCCGCTGTCCTCTGTCATTTGTTTCTCCCAGTCCAAATCGTCCCGTGGTTCCTGCCCAGGTGTCATAAGCATCAGTTCCCACCTTAGCATTCCAGTCGCCTTCCACAATAAGGATGTCTTTTTTGGGCGTTTTGGAGATGACGTTTTCAAGTTCTTCATAGAATTCTTCTATCTGATCATCATCGTAGTCAGATGTTGGAGCATACACTTGGATGATGGTGAGATTCTGGGGTTTTGCAGAAACTCTGATTGAGATGAGTCTGCTGGATACTGGTGTGCAGCTGATGATGCTTGACACAATCTCTTTCCTGACAATAATATTATATATATATATATATAATATATATATATATATATATATATATATATTATATATATATATATATATATATTATATATATATATATATATATATATATAATCGAGAATAATGGAATAAACACTCATGTGCTTTTTTTACATCCAGTCTCCCTGTATATGCAGTTTTGTAAATCTTGTCATCTGTTCCCACTGGCACACAATGACCTACTCTTACGAAAAGTGAAACAGGATTTAACGTGTATGTAAGATGTTCTGCGTGCGTTCGCACATGATGTCTTGGTTTATAGTCTCATCCGAAAGACTTTTAGGGGGAGTGGAGTCAGCACTGATGTTAACTCCAGGGGGAAAATCTCCACGACCGGGAATCGAACTCGGGTCGTCAAATTGCAAGTGCAATGTTCTGACCAGTAGGCTATCCCGTCCCTCTGATTGATATTCAATCACCTGTAAAGGCCATGGATGAGTGAATGCAGGTACGTAGGTACAGGTAATTTTGGCTTCTGCACATAACAACTGTTGGTAGTGCTTAGCACCAAATCCCTGTTGATAAACCCAAACTGCTGCTGGCACTGAATAACTCTGAAGTGTGCGGCAATACAAACTTAGCTGATAGATCTCACCTTCCATTCCCTCCATGCAGAGTTATCAAGGTATTGCACAGAACTTTTCATCCTCCCTTACTACGTCCCCCTCCCCCCTGACTCCTCCCCGTGTGTGTGTGTATGTGTGTGTGTGCATGTGTATGTACACACATGTGTGTGTATGCATGTGCATGTACATGCATGTGTGTGTGTGTACTCTGTGTGTGTGTGTGTGTGTGTGCCTGTTGTTTTTTTTTTTTAATTTTACATTTATTTTATTCTCTTATATTGAGGATATAAGTCCTTCAGAAGTCCTACTCTTTTGGAAAGCAGACTGGGTTTTAACCTGTGCACAAGATGTTCTGCATGTGTTTGCATATGGAACCTCGGTTTATAGTCTCATCTGAAGGACTGTGTGCATGTGTGTGCATGGGTGTGTGTAAAAATTTCAGTACAGTGTCACACTTCTGCAACTGAGATGAAAGGGTTAGTTCTTCCTTATGGGAGGTAATCTAGCCACTAGCAGTGAGTATATTGCTTATCTCCCATTACTTGTCATGCTGGGAAGGTGGAAGGCAGGAAGGTTAAGACGTTCATGGGTATCAGTTTGTCCTCCATACTCGCTTACCCAGGCTTTGCGCTCTAAAAAGACTAGAGCACAACTCCATAGTCTTCCGAGACTGATGGGTGTCTACTACTGTCATACTGATGATTTGAGTTGAATAAAGTGCAAATAACTGTATGCAAACTGCCTGATAATGACATGTCATATGTCAGATTGCATCATAAAAAATGAAAAGTACATTTACAAAGATAAGCGCGCACACACACACACACCAAAAAGCCAGAACAATCTTTCAATAAAATATGCCTTTTATTGCAAAGCACCCTCCATATTCTCTTTATCACACAAGAATTTCTTTGATCATTAAATGGAGAATGAATTCACACACACACACACACACACACACACACACACACACACACACACACACACACACACACACACACACACACACACAACCACACACATATGTAATAACTAATAATGGCAACAGAAATCAAAAATGTTACTCATAATAACTTACACCATGTCCTAATTTATAACATCTGAAAAAATGATCACCCTGTTTACAGCAAGTGTTAATATCCCAAAAGGTTAATAGTCTACCACTGTCCACATCAATATTTTTTTTAATCTTTTATTTTGAGGACAATGAAATAAGCACTCATGTGTTGTTTACATCCAATCCCCAAGTGTATGCAGTTTTCTCAAATGTCATCCATTCCTACTGGAACACAATGACCTACTCTTCTGAAAAGCAGAATGGGTTTTAACCTGTGCACAAGATGTTCTGAATGTGTTTGCACATGGGACCTCAGTTCAGTCTCATCTGAAGGACTTATGGGGGAGTGGAGTCAGCATTGATGTTAACTCCAGAGGAAAAATGCTCTTGTGTGAGTGTGTATATGTCCCCTGAATATTCTCTCTGTGTTGGTCTATAAATGAAAGTAAAATAGTGTCAAAAACAACAAAACAAAGTAAAAAGCATATATTTGAATCTCCATTCCTCACAATACTGCTGCAGAAGAATTAAAGGATTTAAAAAAGCAATTTAATTACTGCAACTTTGCAATTTCTATTTAGAAGACAGCCTACGTGTCAGATTTCCTTCCATTGGTTTTCCTATACAATATAATTATATCATTTACCTCCCATTTCCAATAGAACTGGTAGAAAAATCACAAATACCCCCTCCCCTCCCCCCCACTCAAGGGAGAGCATGTCCTTGTACATGCAATGCTACCCTTTAATTTCTTTTCTTCATCGCCGTGTGTAGTATCATTGTTTCTCTATGACAGTCATAATTTTTGACATTTTTTTTTTCCAGGGGCAACTCTCTTGTTGCCATTGGTTCTTTCTCATGTGTTAGTCGTATATTTAAACAAAACCTCCGTCTATCATCACATCCAAAACTCGGCACATAGGCCATCACACATAGTCTGCTGGGTGAGGGAACAGTCCAGGTTACAATGTCCATTACAGAGATCCAAACATGAAGATGTCTTCTCAATTTCATTTCATCTTATATTGCTTATAGCCCCACTGATGACAAGGCCAAAGGTCATAACAGAGCTGTCACCTTCATCAATTCCAGCAACTCCAGTAACATCCTATTTTTTTATACTCTTTTATATCGAGGATAATGGGATAAGCACTCGTGTGCTTTTTTTCATCCAGTCCCCATGTGTATGCAGTTGTGTAAATATTGTCATCTGTTCTCACTTCACATCCACTTCAAGTTCAAGAGCAATACCATCCAATCCCTTCAAATATTGAACACCACTAATCTGAAAAACAATAACAAACATTAACTGACAAAATAAATGATCCACTTCATTCCTCAAGGCCAAGAAAACCAGTCTGTGCTCAGAATGCCAGCCATTTCAATTTGCTTCTTGATTCTTCAAAACAAAGGCATTTGATTTGATTAGCCAACTAAATCATTAACTCTTTCCCTACTATCATGTGTTGCCACTGTGTATGCTGGAAAATACAAACTTGAACATTGACGTTCACTGTGCATCAACACATCATTAGTAAGAGATCAATCGTGACATACGCTGTGCACCTATACAACATTGTCAAAAGGCTAAAACCTTGTCTTCATGTCAGTCTTTACTGATAAATTAAAAAAAAAAAATTGAACCTATGCTGTGTGGGATGGCATTGCACATTAACGTAGCATTTGACATGTTTTGTTTGTATACTGTGGCCGGCACGTCAACTCATTTACAGACTTATCACTTCCAAATCATAAATTCATCGTACATATCAACATGCATCAGCAATATAACCCAACCATAACAATCAGCAGTCAACACTCTTTCATCAACATCTGAACATAGGAAATAAATCTTTCTTCACAGACATGGACAAAATGAGATTCCACAACATTCATATAACACGTTCAGTGATTTACTCTGCACTTAGACTAGTCTCCAACGTGTATTGTTCTTACCATTAACTCTTGTTCATGAGCACATGGGGAACAAAGTTGTCCTTATGTTTCACGATCAAGCAAAACCATTAAGATATTTACATAACATTTGAAAAGAAAAAAATGAAGAAAAAAAGTGCACACACGCACGCACACACACACACACACACACACACACACACACACACACACACAAAATCTGGTTGTAAAACATGACAAGATAAGGATTCATTCGCTTGCTAGATATTCTTTTCTTTATTTCTCTTTTCATTTTTTTTCTTTACTCCCCTCCTTCTTCTCTCTTGTGGGGATATTTCGTGTCATTGTAAGCACAAAAAGGCATGGACATATATTTCACCTATCTCTCTCTTTCTGTGCATGCATGCTGGTGTGTGTGTGTGTGTGTGTGTGTGTGTGTGTGTGTGTGTGTGTGTGTGTTATTCTTTTATTTTGAGGATAATGGAATAAGTACTCAAGTGCTTTTTTAAATCCAGTCTGAGTGTCTATGCAGTTTTGTAATTTTTGTCATCTGTTCCCACCTTCATTTGTGTGTGTGTGTGTGTGTGTGTGTGTGTGTGTGTGTGTGTGTGTGTGTGTGTGTGTGTGTGTGTGTGTGTTTGTGTGTGTGTGTGTCGTGTGCGTGTGTGTGTGTGTGAGTGTGTGTGTGTGCGTGTGTGTGTGACTGTGTGCAAATACTGATCAGCTGCTTATTCAGGTGTACTGTAGTCTACCACCTTACCTCTGTCAGTGCTGTACTCTTATTGCCTATCATGGATAGATTAACCCTTTCACCTGACCCGATTTGACCTGACCTGATTTGACCTGACCTGATTTGATATGACCTAATGTAATATGACATGACAAGATGTGACCTCACCTGACCTTATCTGATTTGACTGGTCAGTAGGGCTATAAGCAATATGGTATGGTATGGTATGGTATGGTATATGGTATGGTATGGTACGGTACGGTTGGGTACGGTGCGGTACGGTGTGGTATGGCATGGCGTGGTGTGGTGTGGTGTGGTGTGGTGTGGTGTGGTGTGGTATGGTATGGTATGGTATTTTATCTGACTTGACTTGTCACTTTCCCAAAATCCATCACCAAAAAAAAAAAAAAAAAAAAAGATTTTGATACCTAGAAATGGCCACAACCTTAAGTAAAAAATGTGTTAATTAAAGAACCCCCCCCCCAAAAAAAACAACAACAACAAATGACAAGTTAAAACCAAATGATATTAACCAGCTGGAAAAGAAAAAAAAAAAGGCATATGACAGTATTATGACAAATACACCTGCAAAATGCCTCTGACACAAATTTATAAAATACTAGAATTTCTCATCAACAAACCCAAATCTGGATCCAAGCTGATTCCCCACAAGCATTGTGAAAAAAACAACAACAAAAAAACAACATAAAAGAGAAAATGGAAATGCGATCCAAAGATAATGCTGTACATACTTTAAAAAGTAATAAAAACGCATTTAAGTAACAATTCCAGCAAATTAATATGCAGTTGATAGAACAAAATTCTTCATTCACTTCATGATATGACTGAAAGGTTGTGCACATAACAGAACTGATGACACAACCCATAACTTGTGGTAAACTCTGATTTCAGAAAATGCAGGTTTTCAAAGAAGAAGAAATAAAAAATAAAAACAAAAGAAAAAGAAAAAAAAAACATTGTACAACACGATACACACATTTGCAAGTACACACTCGTACACACCCATACACATACATATATATGTGCATGCATACACCCATTTTTGCTTTCTTATTTGCTTATCAATACAGTAAGCAAACGAATATCACACAATCTAACCAAACCACACCAAACAAACATAAAAAAAAAGACCAAACAGAACCCAGATAACATACCAGAAATAATAGTGAAAATATTCTACAAGAACATCATTCATATCAAATGCATATGAAAAAAATGTGTGTCGACTGTGTGAAGTGTAAACACAAAACAAAAACCATAAGACCTGAAGTTCTCTTTAAGACACAAACCTTTACCACTTTCCATGAGATTCAGCTGGCTTCTTTATTTGTATTTCAATACTAAAATACACCCAATGCGATACTTTTAAAAATCTTATTCCACTCCCACACACTGTCACCAGATAGGAATCTATGTGGAGCAAATATTAAAGCTTTCTTTGGAGACACGCAGTCAGGTTTTTATGTATGTTCCATTTTGTGTTTTGTTTTTTGTTTGCACACATAGATAATAGCATACATACATAGGGACAGATCTACCCAATACTGATACACACTAGTACATATATATATATATATATATATATATATATATATATATATATATATATATATATACACACGCACATGTGTCTGTATTAAGGTAAACTCTTAATCTCGTTACATCTAGATTTTCAAGTATAAAAATGTTTGCAAGAGAAAACAGAATCTTTTAAATTTTATTATTTTTTATTTTATCTCATACCACTTTATGTCACAGGAGATTTCTCTGCGTGAAATTTGGGCTGCTCTCCCAGGGGAGAATCCATTTAGAAATAAAATAACAACCACCAAAAAATTGAAAAAAAAAAAAAAATAATAATGACAATGTAACATCTTTAACTTTGGTTTTCAAAATACAAGAATATGGTCTGCATCAAATTTCAGGAAGACAAGAGGTTCTCTGGAATGTTTAAGTTCTTGTGCTGGCTCATACACTACCTAACACACACACGCACACATGCACGTACGTACGCATGCATGGACACAGGCGCGCGGGCGCACACACACACACACACACACACACACACACACACACACACAAACACATGCACACACGCAAGCGCACACACACACACACACACAATGTTTGTGTGAAAAAACACATACACATATTAAAAAATCATTGGGGGGGGGGGGGGGGGGGTTATGTGAAATAAGCTGACATGACTTTTATGGCAATATAACATTCTGAATATGAATCTGAAACACACACACTTACATATACGTATACATATGTATACATGTTTGCGCGCGCGCACACACACACACACACACACACACACACACACACACACACACACAGCCTCCACCCTACACACTCTCTCTCCATTATTCTCTTCTTTCTCTCTTTTCCTATTCTTTTTTCTTCTTCTTTCTCACTTTTCTTTCTTCCGTCTGTCTGTCTTTTTTTTTCTCACCTTGTCAGTATATTTTTTTTTTTACAATTATGATTTACTCTACATGAATATTTGCTCATTTATATATATATATATATATATATATATATATATATATATATATATATATATATATATATATATATGATTACAGTGTGTGTGTGTGTGTGCGTGCGTGCGTGCGTGCGTGCATGCATGCATTCATTCTTATGCCTTATTCCCTATAAAAGTTGTATATTCCATGAATACAAATCCTCCCCCCGCCCCTTTTTTTTAATTCTCTTAACAACCTAATAGAATCACATTTTTTCCCACAAAATAATACTTTGTGCAAGTGAAATCACGCACACGACAAAAAAACATTTGAGAACAGTCCATATTTCTTTTTTTTCTTTTTAAAAACCAACCCATCACATGGGCAAAAAATTTCACTCTGACACCAAAAAAAAAACTTGAACAAAAACTCCAGTCTGACACAAAAACTTAGGCAAAAAATTCCAGCCAGACACAAAAATTCTCGGGAACAATTCCAGTTCTCGGGAACAATTCCAATCTGGCCCAAAACTTTTGCAAAAAAAATGTCTGGTCTCGCACAAACCACAGTCGTTAACGCCATGACTACCACCGACCAACACCTGGAAGCAAGGTACAGGTCTCTATTCATGCTCCACAAGCAGGGCGGGGTCAGAGTGGTTGCTGGAACCGGAGATGGTGCGGTAACGCACTCCGCACCGCCGCGGCACGTTCAGATCTTTGAGCAGATCGTGCTCCAGGATTTCCTGAGCTGTGGGTCGAATCTGAGGGCTGGACGCCATCAGCCGTTTGACCAGGGCACTCTGCAATCAGACGCAGCAGCACACACGCTGAGTACTTTTATGTATACACACTCACAGCCGTCAATGCTAAGCAACACACGCACGCACGCACGCACACACGCACGCACACACAAACACAAACACACACACCACCATCGTCAATAATCATAACTTTAAACTGATAACAAGCATCCTTCATAAGAATAACCACAACTCTGAATTCTGACACCCTTCATAATCATAACTCTGAATTTCTGCCATCCTTCATAACAATAACTTTGAATTCTGAAATCCTTCATAACAATAACCATAACTTTGAATTCTAACACCCCTGATAAGAACCATAAAGTTCTTTAAACTAATAACTGACCCTCATCCTTCAAAACAACAACTGTAACTTTTCCCAGTATCTTCACTGTAAGACCACAAATGTAAGAAGCCTACAGCCAGACAAGTGATGCAGAATTCATACCTCTACAGGCAGCTCTCTCTGGAACCTCTCAGGAAAGAGGCCTTTCCTGGCATTCTGCAGGGTGGTGATTCGCTCCATGCCCGTGGTGAAGGGCATCAGCAGCTCCAGGAAGATCAGCCCCAGGGAAAAGATGTCCACTTTCTGGTCGTACGACTTTTTCTGCACCTGTTTGATGATATTAAAAAATATATATATATATATATATTTTTTTTTATTGCTTTTTCAGAGTCTATGAAATAGAATACTAACACACGCACACATGCACGCAAGTAGGCACGCATGCACACGCATGCACGCACATGCACACACACACACACAAGCACACACACACAGACACAACACACAGACACACACACACACACAGACACACACACACACACACACACACACACACACACACACAGTGACACACGCACACGCACACACACACACACAGTGACACATGCACACATGCACACACACACACACACACACACACACACACACACACACACACACACACACACACACACAGAGTGACACATGCACACACACAGAGTGACACATGCACACACACACGTACACACTATTTTAAACATGATAAAGTATGCCTGGATGTGAGAGAGAAAAGGAGAAAGGGTAAATACATGTATTACATGTGTAGGAGGAATGGTGAGTGAAGTTTAAAATGAAAAAAAAAACAACTTAGAAAACAACTACTAGGGAGAGAAAGAAGAGAAGGAAGGTGGGAGGACATCTATAGACACATTTTCAGAGACATCAAAAGATACAGAAAAATAGATATGAATACAGAAATACAGACAGGGACTGCTGTAAAAGCAAAAGGACAGCTCACAAAATAGTTTAAGAGAAACAGACAGAGGTAAAAGTAGTAGACAGATTCAGAACTGAACAATCCACAAAAACAAGTCTGTGACACCAAGAGAAGAATCAAGAAAGATAAAGAGACTGAGCCTCAAATGGAAAACAAGATGCAGAAAGTTCTATGGATTACATGACTGCCCATGTATACACCACACAGACAAGACAATGATTCTTTACTTTCTTCCAAGTTAAAACCAGCCCTGTAAGTACTTCATGTCAAGAAATTTGCAACAATACAACACATAGCACACAACTTGGAAAGAGGGGGCAGGAGAGCCTGGTGGTTAGAGTGTTGTACTCACGATCTGATGGTCTGG
>CM060319.1:12566624-12569124 GCA_030674155.1 Stramonita haemastoma
CGAGACTTGAACTCTGCCGGTGTCGTCTGTCTGTCTTCAGAGAGTGTGGGGCTGCTGTCATTGGAGGCCAGAGACCCGCTGCTGTCCTTCTTCTCTATGCTGGTGCCTGACTCCACCTGGGAAATGATCACAGGAGTGTGTGACACTGGGGGGGTTTGGAAGGGAGGGAGGGAGGGAGGGAGGGAGAGAGGGAGAGAGAGAGAGAGAGAGAGAGAGAGAGAGAGAGAGAGAGAGAGAGAGAGAGAGAGAGAGAGAGAGAGAGAGAGACAGACAGACAGACAGACAGACAGACAGACAGACAGACAGACAGACAGACAGACAGACAGACAGACAGACAGACAGACAGACAGACAGACAGACAAATTGGGATGGTTTGAGAGAAAGACAGATAGATAAATTGGGATGGTTTGAGAGAAAGACAGACAGACAGACAGATAGAAAGATAGCAAATGTCAATGTGTGTGTGTGTGTGTGTGTGTGTGCGTGCGTGCGTACATGCATGCATGTGTGTGTGTGTGCGTGTGTGTGCCTCTGTGTGTGTGTATATATATATGTGTGTGTCTCTGACTGGGAAATGATTCCATAAAATGTTGTTAAAGACCAGGGATGAGCAGGTTTTGTTTTGTTTTGTATTTTCTTTCATCACAGGAATCCTCACCTCCACAATGGTCCGGGCAGGTCGGAAAATCACGTAGGTGATGATGTGGATGAAGCCTGAGGCCAGCAGACTGATTGCCACGATCTCTTTCCTGAAAGCACAAAACTGACAAAGTGCTTACTCAGACTGGCCCCTCTCTTTCTTAATTAACCCTCTTGCATTCGGTGTCTCTGAACACAACCTGCCCCTAGATTTCGCATTCCATCACGAAATCAGGTCAGGCACACATGCTTGCTTGCCTTTTCCTCCTTCTAAATACATACCAGCAGCTATAATTACTTCCAGACTCTCAGCAAGATTCCTACCTCTAGCCTGATAGAGCTTTAGCATGTGGTAGCAATTAGTGATGGTCACAGCGTGATGGAAATCTACTGTGTGTACATCCCGGCAAATCCCAGTATGGGACTAAGAGGGTTAATTTAACCCTCTTAGTTTAACCCTCTTAGTCCTGAACAGGGATTTGCAGGGATTGAATAATTGCCCCCCTTTAGTCCCGAACTGGGATTTGCCGGGATTTACACACAGTACATTTCTATCAGGCAGTGACCATCACCAATCACTACCACATGTTAAAGCTCTATTAGGCCAGAGGTACAAAGCCTGCTGAGAGTCTGGAAGTAATTATAGCTGCTGGTATGTTAATGTACTTAGAAGGAGGAAAAGGCTAGCCAGCATGTGTGCCTGACCTGATTTCGTGATGGAATGCGAAATCTACAGGCAATTTGTGTTCAGAGAATCCGAATGCAAGAGGGTTAAGATGATTTCCTCTCTACGATTAAAGTATTATGATATTTATCTGAATCGTGCCTTTCATTTTTTTAATTTTATTTTAACATTTCTGCTGTTGTAAACACCTGGGAGTTCTGTCTTTGTGAGGTTAGGTGTACTGACAGACAGACAAATACATAGACATGGATACAAACATACAAGACTGACAGACAGACAAACACGCAAGATACAGATACACACACAAACAAGACTGACAGACAGAGACACAAACAGACTGACAGAGAGAATGCATCCACAGACAGGGAAGCATGGGGACTGGATGTAAAAAAAAGCACATGAGTGCTTATTCCATTATCCTTGATATAAAAATAAATAGATAAATAAATGAATGAATAAGCAGAGAGGCAGGCAGGCTCACCACCATATCCAGATGGAAGCGGGCAAAACGTCCATGATGCCTTCTTCAGGGGGGTCCTCCAGATACAGATGCACCGGGTCTTTCTTTGACCTGGTGGGGTATAGGTAGTACCCCATGTCTGTTTCCACCACAACACGCATGCACGCACACACATGTTCACACAGACACATATGTACATACACACACATGCACGCACACGTGCACGTGCACGCGCACACACACATACACACACACGCACACACACACACACACACACACACACACACACACACACACACACACACACACACACAGAGCATGAACAAAAAATACACAAAAACTCATCTGCAACGTATAATAAGTAAAAAAAAAAAAAAAGGGAAGCAACAAGCAAAAAACATCTTTAACTTCATAGATACACACATTTGAAAATAAAACAAACAAAAAAGAAAGGGGGGGGGGAACAAAATATGGGAAAAAGCTAACAAAAAACCCCAACAAAACTACAAAAACTGCAACAAAACTAAACTAGCATTGTATATCTGATGTACTCTCCTCAAGAAAAGTCATTTTCATTCAGAGAAATTCTGTATGATGACAATATTACATCCTCTGTTATGCCTATGGGGCGGGATATCCCAGAGGTCAGTGTGCTAGCTTTCCCCAAGCCAGTGTTAAGCAGCGTCGAGTGTGATTACCAGTTGGATGGGTGACCG
>CM060319.1:12579124-12591624 GCA_030674155.1 Stramonita haemastoma
TAATCTTGCTCTAAACTAAACTATGTGTAGTGAAAATTGAACAGAACTGGTAGGAGCAAATAATTAAACAACAGATATATATGTATTACATATGTAGCAAAACATGGAATGATATATATATATCTCCAAATTTATTTAAAAAAGCAATCCAACCAACAAGAAAACACCTGGTGACCTATAACTACCACCACCACACACCCAAACAACCACCACAACACACCCATAATAACCATCACTACACACCCATAACAACCACATACCCATAACAACCCACACACCCATAACAATCACTACACACCCATAACAACCACACACCCATAACAACCACACCACCCATAACAACAACCACACACCCATAACAACCACTACACACCCATAACAACCACACACCCATAACAACCACTACACACCTATAACAACCACACACCCATAACAACCACTACACACCTATAACAACCACACACCCATAACAACCACACACCCATAACAATCACTACACACCCATAACAACCACACACCCATAACAACAACCACACACCCATAACAACCACCACACATCCATAACAACCACCACCACACACACATAACTACCACACACCCATAACAACCACCACCACACACCATAACAACCACCACCACACACCCATAACAACCACCACCCTACACACATAACAACCAACACACTCACATCCACCACCACCACACACCCATAACCACCACCACACACCCATAACAACCACACACACATAACTACCCACACACCCATAACAACCACCACCCTACACACATAACAACCACACACTCACATCCACCACCACCACACACACATAACCACCACCACACACCCATAACAACCACCACCACCACACACACATAACAACCACCACCACACACCCACATCCACCACCACCACACACCCATAATAACCACCACCACACACACCATAATAACCACCACCACACACCCATAATAACCACCACACACACCCACATCCACCACCACCACACACCCATAATAACCACCACCACACACCCATAATAACCACCACACACACCCACATCCACCACCACCACACACCCATAATAACCACCACCACACACCCATAATAACCACCACCACACACCCATAATAACCACCACCACACACCCATAATAACCACCACCACACACCCATAATAACCACCATCACACACCCATAACAACCACCACCACACACACAATCATAACAACCACCAGCTCACATTCATAATATTATTAACCACAAAAGTCCTTCAGAAGAGACTATAAACCGAGGTCCCAAGTGTGAATGCATGCAGAACATCTTACACAATTTAAAACCTGTTGCATTTTTCAGAAAAGTAGGCCATTGTGCGCTAGTGGGAACGGATGATAAAAATTTACAAAACTGCGTACACACAGGGACTGGATGTAAAAAAAAAAAAAAAAGGACATGAGTGTTTATTCCATTATCCTCAATATAAAATAAGAAATAAATAATAAATGAAAAATCACTGAAATAAAAGAATAGAATAAAATAAATAAATAAATAAAATAAAATATGGTTAATTAAAACACACACACACACACACACACACACACACAACACACACACACACACACACACACACACCACACACACACACACACACACACACACACACACACACACACACACACACACACACACACACACACACACACACACACACACACAACACAACACACACACACCACACACACACCACACACACACCACACACCAACACACACACACACAACACACCCAACACACACACACACACACACACACACACACCACACACCACACCACACAACACACCACACAACACACACACACACCACACACACACCACACACACACACACACACACACACACACCACACACACACCACACACACACACACACACACACACACACCAACACACACACACACACACACACACACACACACACACACACACACACACACACACACACACACACACACCACACACACACACACACACACACACACACACACACACACACACACACACACACAACACACACACACACAACACACACACACCCACACACACACACACACCAACACACACCACACACACACACACACACACCACACACACACACCAACACACACACACACACACACACCACACACCACACACACACACCACACACACACACACTACAACCACCACACACATAGTCATCTCTACACCTGTCCGGTGAGCACGTCACACCCAAGCTGCCACCTCCTTCCCCCCCACCATGACACAGTTGTCAGTCACGCGCACAGAGGAGGCCAGCAGGGAGTCGGCCAGTCATGGGATGGCTTGATATCCTCCCCATCAAACTCATACAGGCCTCCCGCCAGCGAAGGAATCAGACGGCGCGGGTATCCCATCTTTGGTTATCTACAACGTCAGTGTCAAGAATCACTGTTTTTAAATAGTATAATTATAATATATATTATATATATATATATATATATATATATATATATATATATATATTATATATTTTTTTTTTTTTACTTACGAGCTAATCAAAAAACTTTTGAGAAAAGATTTCACAGTATGGATTTATATGCTTGCTAGATCTGTTCAACAAAGAATGAAACTGAAAAAAGACCCTGGTAGCGTACAATAATGTTGATCCGATTTTACTCTTATATAAATCAAATTTTGTAGCAGCTCAGTAGAAATTTTCTTTAACATTAAGTACTACTAGGACTAAAACTACATTTTTACACCCCCTACTAATACTACAACTGCTACTTTACAACTCCTACTAACTAACTATACAGTATTATGAGTATATATACTATTAAGTACTAGAAGTAGTAGTAGTAGTAGCAGCAGCAATAGTAGTAGTAGTAGTAGTAGTAGTAGTAGTAGTAGTAGTAGTAGTAGTAGTAGTAGTAGTAGTAGTAGTAGGAGGAGGAGGAGGAGGAGGAGGAGGAGAAAGAGGAAGAGGAGGAGGAAGAGAAAGAGGAGGAAGAGAAAGAGGAGGAAGAGGAGGAGGAGGAAGAGGAGGAGGAAGAGGAGTAGGAGTAGTGAGTACTGAAATCAAGTATCAATCCTGGTTATAAAATAAATGTTCACCTGTATGTTAGTGATGCTGGAAGAGAGAAGAGGGCGATCATCGCCTTTCACAGACCACAGGAGATCACCGCTAGTACGCAGATCCAAAGCCGACACTGACCCATCTAGCGTGCTCACCACCAGCAGAAAGCTGCAATGATGCACATGGATTATGAAGATGATGATGATTCACAAATCATTTGTTTATGTGATGGGGTGGTAAGTAGATTACCTCCCATGCGGTCAGAGCCCTATCGCAGCGTTGTGTTACTAAATCCGGACACACCTGCGAATTGTGCGATGCTCTGTTTCCTTGGGTGGTGGTCGAAAGCCCTCCATTACATACTCTTTGCCTTCATGGTGAAAGATAGAATTTATGCAACCTCTTTTTCAGAGGTCACTTCCTAACTGGCTAACTGTACCCACCTGAGAAGCTGTGCAGAGATGGGACATATGAGCCAATGTCCACTCTGTTACATTTACAAGAATATATTTTAAAATATAATTCTCTTTAGTTTTACATAGATTTATTCAGAGACATACATGTATATATATAGTAGTAGGCACTCATCAGTCTCGGAAGACTATGGAGTTGCGCTCTAGTCTTTAGAGAGCAAAGCCTGGGCAAGTATGTATGGAGGGCAAGCTGTTACCCATGCAGCAGACCCCCCCTCTCCACGGCACTGGAATGATCCATTGGAAGGGTATTGACCGATACGAATGGTTCCAGTACCGTCGCAGGAGCCACCAGAACGTTGCCATATACCTACAGCCCCGAGCCGCTCTGGGACTCCAACTCCCCGATTTTTCCTCAGGGATGGTGTCTAAACACAACACCTGTGTGCATGCTGGTTTGTTATAATTTTGTCATCCGCTCCTACCGGCACACGATGGCCTACTCTTCCGAAAGGTGGATCAGGGTTTTAACGTGTGCGCAAGATGTTCTGCATGCATTCGCACATGGGGCCTCGGTTTCGAGTCTCATCCGAATGACTTTGACATTCAGTTCGATTTTTTCGTCAAACTGGGAAGAAAGGGCGAGGCTGGGTACGAACCCAGAAACTCACAATTTACATATTATATATATATAATAATAATAATAATAATAATAATAATAATAATAATAATAATAATAATAATAATACATGGAATTTATATAGCGCTATATCTTGTAAAAACAAATCAAAGCGCTTGCACTCGACCCTCACAACAAACAACCAATGACAATAAATAATTCTAGCAAATACGAAAGCACACACACGCGCACGCGCGCACACACACACGCACACACACACACACACACACACACACACACACACACACACACACACACACACACACACACACACACTTATAGAGGTTATACATTTTGACAGGGTGAATGGAATTTCAATTGTTGAAGGCAGGGACAAATAGGAGATGAAAACAGAAGGCAAAAATCTTAGGTTTGAAACAAGTGTGTCTTGAGGTTGGATTTAAAAGTGTCATATGTAGGCTTTTGCCGAAGGGAGAGAGGGAGGTCATTCCAGATTGATGGACCAGAAATAGAGAAAGAGCGGCGGCCGACGGTAGATAGGTTGAATCTCGGAATTTTTAAGGATAAGGTATCTGCAGCCGAGCGGAGGGAACGCGAAGGTGTGTACACGTGAAGACATTCACAGAGGTAGGAGGGTGCTGTTTTGTGGAGACATTTATAACAGAGAGTACTGATCTTGTAGTTAACTCTCTGTGGCACAGGCAGCCAGTGGAGAGATTGCAAGAGAGGAGTAATGTGTTCAGATTTTTTCTTTCTGAGGACCAGTCGAGCTGCAGAGTTTTGTATACGTTGGAGAGAGTGGATAGATGATGCTGGCAGACCAGCCAAAAGAGAATTGCAATAGTCCAGACGTGAAAGAATAAGAGAAGTGACTAGTTTGGATGTTGCATCAGTGGACAGGTACTTTCGAATTGCACTAATACGCCGTAGTTGATAGTAGCATGACTGACAGGTCTGGGTGATGAATTTTTGCATGGAGAGTGTGTTGTCAATACAATAATATATATATATATATATATATATATATATATATATATATATATATATATACATGTATATATATATATGGGGGGGGGGGTGCAGTGAGAGGGATGGGAGAGACATGATGTGTAGGGGTGTGGGGGGGGGGGGAGGAGGGGTGTAAACAGAAGGGAGGAGGGAGAGATATGTTAAAAAATAGAGTATTGTTCCTGTGTGTTTTGGTTATAGGTTTTTATTGATAGGTTGTGATGCCTATCGTTGTTTTAACGTTTGTTGGGTTTTGTTTAGATTTGGGGAATTGGAGTGGGGGAGGGAGAGAGAGGGGGGGATGAGGTGTGTGGAGAGAGAGAGGAGTGAGAGAGAGGGAAGGGGGAGAGAGGGGAAGGGGGGAGAGAAGGGAGAAAGAGAGTCAAAGTTGAAAAGATCTCAGTGGCTAGCATGCATTTTATGTGTGGGGAAGGTGATCATTTTGAATATAAATCAGTATGTGATGCTTATAAAAGCAGGTTTTACAATTGTTATTTATTCAGCCTGATGAAGCTTCAGAATAGAAGCGAAAATTTGCTGTCAAATAAAGAGATGAAGTTGAACACAGTCGTGTTTTTATTATTATTTTACTATATATATATATATATATATATATATATATATATATATATATATATATATATATATATATATATATATATATATATATATATATCCTTATTGCCTTTAAAATTGTTTGATTATAATACTGCATTCGGTTTTTCATGTACATAACAACTTCTTTGAAGCATTGTGTCTGAACAGCTTTATGTAAATTATGTGTGTGTGTCAAAGTCAAAACTTTATGTCCAGATTGTACATTGAGTAAGCAATAAATTTGCTTTTTTTTCATCATCAGTGTGTGTTTGTGTGTTTGTGTGTGTGTGTAGTGTGTGTGTGTGTGTGTGTGTGTGTGTGTGTGATGTGAGTGTGTGTGTGTGTGAGTGTGTGTGACTGTGTTGTGTGTGTGTATGTGTTGTGTGTAGTGTGTGTGTGTGTTGTGTGGTGTGTTGTGTGTGTGTGTGTGTGTGTGTGTGTGTGTGTGTGTGTGTGTGTGTGTGTGTGTGTGTGTGTGTGTGTGTGTGTGTGTGTGTGTGTGTGTGCGCGCACATGTGCTCTCATGAGCATGTTGTATATGATGAATATACACATGTTAAGCATGAGCATGTTGTGTGTGTGTGTGTGTGTGTGTGTGTGTGTGTGTGTGCGTGTGTGTCAATCAATCAATCAATCAATCATGAGCATGTTGTGTGCGTGCGTGTGCGTGTGTGTCACTGTGTGTGTGTTTGTGTGCGTGTGTATATATAAGTGTGAGTAGTGTGTGAGTGAGGGAGTGACTCAGTGAGGGAGTGAGTGAGTGAATGAGTGAGAGTGAGTGTGTGTGTGTGTGTGTGCATGAGTGAGTGTGGTGTGTGTGTGTGTGTGTGTGTGTGTGTGTGTGTGTGTGTGTGTGTGTGTGTGTGTGTGTGTGTGTTAGACTACATCAGTATGTGTGTGTCACTCTATGTATCATTGTATGTGTGTGTGTGTGTGTGTGTGTGTGTGTGTGTGTGTGTGTGTGTGTGTGTGTGTGTGTGTGTGTGTGTGTGTGTGTGTGAGTGTGTGTGTGTGTGTCCGCGCGTGAGTGCGTGCGTGTGTGTGTGTCCTACAATGACCTACCTCATGAATATTTGTATCCAAGATCCGTGTTCACATTTTGTAATTTGTTCTCTTCTGATAAAAATATGCTATTAAAACTTAGCAAATTCATACTGAAGAGTAAAGTTGCATGACATTAATGAAAGGGTTGACTATATTTTTTATTTCTGTGAAATTCTGTGTATGAACGTATTCTATCAATGCAAATTAAACCTTTAAACCGAGGCCCCGTGTGCGAACGCACGCAGAACATCTTCTGCACACGTTAAATCCTGTTCCGCTTTTCGTAAGAGTAGGCCATCATGTGCCGGTGGGAACAGATGACAAGATTTACAAAACTGCATACACATGGGGACCGGATGAAAAAAAAGCACATGATTGCTTATTGTTATCCTCGATATAAAAGAATAAATAAATAAATAAAATAAATTATATATGTTACAGTTGATTTTGTTTGAAATCCTCCATGCCCCAAGAGGGGTGAAAGGCGAATTAAATCTAAATTAAATCTTGTGACGTGTTTGTGTGACCTGTGTGTGTGACCTGTGTGTGTATGGTGTGGTGAGATGTGGTATGGTGTGGTGTGTGTGTGTTAGACTATGTGTGTGTCATTCTGAGTGTGTGTGTGTGTGTGTGTGTGTGTGTGTGTGTGTGTGTGTGTGTGTGTGTGAAGTCAAGTCAAAATGATCTTTATTGAGGGTAAAAGATTAAGTTTACACAACTTTTTTTCATCCTGCCCTCGCAAAAAAAATCAAGAAAATTGACTTCTAAAACAATCAAATACAAATATCAACCTTGGTTGAAAACTAAAATAAAATGAGGATTTTCATCCAAACAGAATCTCACAACAACTCAAACAGTAACATACTCAAGTCATACAAACAAAATAATAGAAATACAAAGTGTGTGTGGTGTGGTGTGTTGTATAGTAGTATATTATGTTTGTTTGTGTGTGTGTGGGGGGGGGGGGGGGGGGGGTGGCTGCACACAAACGCGCGTGTGCGTGTTTTCTGGAGCACATCGTCCAGACTACGAAACCGTAGGTAGACCGATAATAAAACTCGGTTATCTCCCCTGATTGCACTGACTCACCCTCGGACAAAGCTTCACAAAGTCACAAAGAATAAAGCAGATCAACACACTTACTGGTCAGCACTTCTGGCTGTTGAAGGACAAGCACGAGGCTGCGATGATCTATCCGAATGGGCTGCTGCTGCTGCTGCTGCTGCTCGTACTGTCCCAGAAACAGGAACGCTTGTCTTTGGTCTCGAGTGTTCTGGGGCTGGACTGGCATTACACACATTCGCACACAACACACAGACTGCAGCCACAGCTGCTAACGCCAGCGCAATTCGGAATGCCCATCCTCTTCTACAATGCTTTCCCATTATGGTCTTCTGGCATCAGTTTGAGTTCTTGCATCAGATAAGGGAAGACTGATAAGAGATTAAGAAAAAAAATTACACGAGTTCTCAGTGTTGTGTTTACAGCGCGTTGGTTCGGTGAAGTTTGGCAGAAGGTGATTGGATCCAGACACCGGAACTGTCGTCATACAGACGTGTACTTCCACCTCAGCATTTCCCGTGCTATTGGGAATACCCTGAAGTGCTAAATTTAGTTACACTTCATGCCATCGAGCAGGTTCGAGAATGTTTATCGTACGATGCGAAACAAATTTTGGGCGTGACTGTGACGAAATATGTATTTACTATATGAATATCCAGTGACTGCACTATCTTTTTCTCACATGATTAGTCTTTGAGACTCTCGCACATGAATCTGACAATGAAACCTTAGTATTTTTCAGAATTGAACATGAATATTCTGAAACTGCGTTTTCCGTACGTGATACATGAATGGATAAAATTTGTAATTACATGAAGCTTTTGAAATTCTCTCTCTCTCTCTCTCTCTCTCTCTCTCTCTCTCTCTCTCTCTCTCTCTCTCCTCTCTCTCTCTCTCTCTCTCTCTCTCTCTGATCTGAAAGCCAAGTGTCCCAATCCCAAGAATAGACTTGTTCAAGTCTAGTTTACTATACTCAGGCCCTGTGCTGTGGAACTCCCCGATTCAATTAAACAACACCAATCATTGACGACCTTCAAAAATCACCTTCCAATCCACTTGATGCATCAATACTAATGAACCAGTACTCATCCTGTTGGATATATATAATTCTCCCCCTTTTCTCTCGCTTCCTCTGTGTGTGTGTGTGTGTGTGTGTGTGTGTGTGTGTGTGTGTGTGTGTGTGTGTGTGTGTGTAAATGTTTTTATATGTATCTTATCATTGTGTACTTGTAACTGATTTCGAAGAGTGAATTTTTAATATTTTATTTTTCGTATCGCATTTATCATCTGATATATTCTCTATATATGCACAACTAAAAGGTTACTGCCTATAGTTATACTGTTTAGTATCTTTTTATCTTGATGTTATCCATGAAAAGGGCGGGGAATGGATGTAAAAAAGCACACGAGTGCTTATCTATTATCCTCGAATAAAAGAATTTTGCCTTGCCTTCTCTCTCTCTCTCTCTCTCTCTCTCTCTCTCTCTCTTCTCTCTCTCTCTCTCTCTCTCTCTCTCTCTCTCTCTTCTCTCTCTCTCAATTTGCTGTGTTAATTTTATCTTGTGTGCATGCAGGTTTTTAAAAAAAAATTTTTTTTTTAGATAGATGGCTTGATGAAAAAAAGCAAATTTATTGCTTACTCAATGTACCATCTGGAAATAAAATTTTGATTTGATTTGATCTGTCTGTGAGGGGGTACGGGTAGCCTAGTGGTCAGAACATTGCGCTGGCAATTTGACAACCCGTGTTCGTGTCCGGTCAAGGAGAATTTTCTCCTGGAGTTAACATCAGTGCTGAGAGAGAGAGAGAGAGAGAGAGAGAGAGAGAGAGAGGAGAGAGAGAAGAGAGAGAGAGAGAGAGAGAAACGCAAACGCAAAACGCAATTTTATTTTACGAGGGTTATAGATTAAGTAACAAGACTTTTTTTCATCCAGCCCTCAAAAGAAAAGAAAATATAATAAAAAATAAATAAATAAAAGAAAAAGAAATTATTTTTAAAAAAAAAATCCAAAGCAATTGATACAAGTGAACACACACAATCATGGATACCAATAGATGCAAAAAGAAAGAGAGAGGTTGAGAGAGAGAGAGAGAGAGAGAGAGAGAGAGAGGAAGAGGAAGAAGAAAAAGAAGAAGAAGAAGCAAGGGAACAGGATATACACGTTGTACTAATACATCTTGGGAATGAGATATGTTATATCACATTGTTTCATCAAAAGATTATGATACATTGTTTTAAATTTTTTCAGATTAGTTTCATTTTTTAATTGGGATGGAAGCCTATTCCACAGCCATCCCCAGAATATGCCAGGCTTGATTTAAATAGGATAATCCTAGGTAGAGGTAGATTGATCACATGAGAGTGTCTGAAATTATTTACTGTAAAAATGCTCTGTAATAAGGATGGGGCGTTTCCATGCAAGATCTTATGCATCAAAACTCCTTTGTTGAAAAGAAGCTTGGATTTAAGGGGAAGAATATTATTCTCTGAATGGTCAGCTACTGTTAAAGAAGATGATTTGTTTAAGATAAGCTTTATGGCGCGTTTATGCACTCTCGCTATTAATCTAAGCAGATTGTTGCTGACCATATCCCACAATGAAGATGCATAATCAATAGAGGTTTGAATGTAAGAATAAAAGAATATTTTTCTGGCATGCAGAGATAGGAAATTTTTTATCTTACCGAGTTGGTATACCTTTGAGGCAATTGTTTTTGACAGTTTTTGGATGTGGGCAGACCATAGTAGGTTGTTATCAATGGTTATTCCTAAAATTTTGTGATTTGAGACTTCTTCAATTTTTTCATTGCCAATATAGAGGGATGGTAGATCAACATTAAGGTTCTGTCGTTTCTGTCTGGTAGAAATAAGCATAAATTTGGTTTTCTTTGGATGTAGGGCCATGTGGTTTAAGTGAGTCCAATCCAGAAGCACATTGATATCTTCTTGCAAATTGCGAAAGACTTGACACGCGTTAACATGGTTAATATCGATAGTGGTGTCATCAGCAAATAAGTCACAGGAAGCTTTTGTAAATAAAGGGAGATCATTAAAGAGGAGAGAGAGAGAGAGAGAGAGAGAGAGAGAGAGGAGAGAGAGAGAGAGAGAGAGAGAGAGAGAGAGAGAGGTGTGTGTTTATTTTATTTTTTTAATTTATAAAAAATTCTTAACAATTCTTTTATATCGAGGGTAATGGGATAAGCACTCTTGTGCTTTTTTTTTTTACATCCAGTCCCCGTGTGTATGCAGGTTTGTAAATGTTGTCTCTTCCCACCGGCACGCGATGGCCGACTCTTACGAAAAGCGGAACAGGATTTAACGTGTGTCCCCAAGATGTGTGTGTGTGTGTGTGTGTGTGTGTGTGTGTGTGTGTGTGTGTGTGTGTGTGTGTGTGTGTGTGTGGTGTGTGTGTGTTGCATCGTGTGTTTAGCTAGGACTGCCAGTTTAGTTCATCATCTTTGGTAATACCTAAAAGGCAGTGTTCACGTACCTGTTTGACCAAAGCACTTAAAAAAAAAAAAAAAAAAAGCTAAGTGATGCTCTTGACAGGTAGCTAACATCATCCGTTTAGTTTTGTCAGGATGTAAAGTGGACCTATTATCACATCATTTGACTGGTGCCATGAACAACTGCGCGATGTATGGCCAAAGGAAGGTTATAAGAGGTGGATGTGTGGTCAAAGGGAGGTTATAAGATGTGGATGTAAGACCAAAGGGAGATTATAAGAGGTGGATATGTGGACTAAGATAGATAAAGATACATCCACATCATATAACCTCCCTTTGACCACACATAAAGTGGTATAAAATAAAATAAAAATATAAAATAAAATAAAAAGAAGTGAACTCCAGACACTGAAGTCTCATTTCTAGGTTTGGTGGCTGTTTGCATATAACAAGCCTGGCACTATCTACAGCCGGTTTTCACACCTTTGAGCAAATAGATGTGGCTATGACAGAATGATTCTGTGTGTAGCGTGGAGAATGCAGTTTCTTCCTTTTTTCTATTTTCCACTAAAAGGAATGGCCTTCCACAGACGGCAGCGATTTTGAAAACATTTGTTGTCGGAAAATTGTAGTTTAATTAATTATACACTTTTTGCTTTCGGATTCCAAAAATGTCTGTGCTGGGATCTTTATCTTCAAGTAATGGCACTCTTGGCAGGTCATTCTGCAACCTCATTGTTCCAGTGCTGACATACATAACCTGGAGTCCCGGAAAGAATGATGTTATATCCACCCCGTTTCAAAGAGATGTCAACATGAAACTCCCAAGAGTTTAGGATAGTTAATAGTTCTCTTTGCCATGGCTCCCAGATCAAATAGTAAGCAAGTGCAGGTCGAACGAAAAAGGTTTATGCTGAGAATGGTTGGTTGGTTTTGTTGTTGTTGTTTGTTTGTTTGTTTGTTTGTTTGTTTTGTTGTTGTTGTTGCGTTTGGTTTTTGTGTGTGTGTGTGTGTGTGTGGTTTTTTTTTTTTTTTTTTTTTTTTGGGGGGGGGGGGCTAAAGCCATAGCCCAGAGTTCAGTCCTAATGATAGTATATGAAGCTTTCTGAAGGCAGATCAAACCTTTTGAAATTGGTGCTGTAGAATCAGACTGAGATGATGAGCAAAAAGCAGCACAGACCCCGCCTGTCTTCAACTT
>CM060319.1:12611624-12619124 GCA_030674155.1 Stramonita haemastoma
TTACATACATCACTTATTCCCTATCCTGTTCAAAATTAAATTATATTAAAAAAAAATACAAAAAAACAACAACCCTTTCTTCACCTTTTCCCCCTTCCACATACATATATAGCAAGCAAAGTGTAGCTTTTTCAGTCACAGTGAGCAACACGTGAAAGATTTTTGGGGGTTAGCAGAGAGTATCAATATCTTTAGTCTGTTCTAAGTATGGTTGATTGGATTGATGTGTAGTTCTTAAACATTTTTGCATAGCGCATTAAGTGATTTTTCAACTGATTTTTGAACTGATTTTTATTTTTGATACATTTTAAATGTTTTGGGAGCTTGTTCCATAAATCACTACCTGAATATAGGAAGCTTGTTTTGTAAAGATTGTTTCTGGGTCTGGGAAATGTTAGTAGATGGTTATGCCTGTGCTCATTAATTTTGAATCTATTGGTGATCTTGGGAGGGGCATTTCCATTGACAACTTTTTGTACAAATAGAGCTTTATTGAGATATAGCCTGTTTTGAAATGTAAGAATATTTGTTAGCTTATAATCATTGATGGTTAGGGAGCTTGATTTTAATAGGACAAGTTTTAGTGCTCTTTTATATAATCGATGGATGAATTTCAAATTAGTTTCACTGCAGTTGTCCCAAAGAGATGAGGCATAGTCAACTATAGGCAAGATGTGTCCACAAAAAAAGAGTTTGCGTGAATGACTATCTAGAAAGTGTTTTAATTTTTGATAGCTGACGTACCTTGTTTGTAAGACGTTTTCCTTGTGCCATCACATGGTCAGTCCAAGTAAGATTATTGTCGATAATTACACCCAGAATTTTGTGTGAGTCAACTTCTTCAATGATTTTTTGATCTATCAACAGAGGTTGAAATTTACTTTTCATTTTTTGCCTCTTTTGTCGTGCTAGTACGTACATACTTTTAGTTTTTTTAGCATTTAAGGACATATGGTTTAATTGAGTCCAAGTAATCAATTTGTTGATATTGTTTTGAAGTTTGAGTGTTAGTCTGTGGGGGTCAGTATCACTACAATAGAGGGATGTGTCATCAGCAAACATTTCACAGCTACAATCTAGAAATAAGGGTAAGTCATTTACATATATTGAGAACAAAAGAGGACCCAATATTGATCCTTGTGGTACTCCATATCTAATAGATACTAATTCTGATGTTTGATTATTTGCAGTTACCAACTGCTGTCTATCTAACAAAAAACTTTTTAAAAGATTGATTATTTCAGGTGTTAGTTTGTATAGGTGAAGTTTACGCACTAGCAGGGAGTGATTAATTACATCAAATGCTTTTTCAAAGTCAACAAAAATTAGGCCTGTATAGTTATTTTCATTTATGTTGTGTAAGAGACTGTCTGTTAGTTGAGTTAGAGCTGTGTGACAAGAATAGTTTTTACGAAAGCCTGACTGATCTTCATTTATTAGGTTGTTGTTAACAAAGTAGGAATATAAAGATTTTTGGATATGTTTTTCAATGGGTTTGGATAAGACCGATAGGATTGAAATTGGTCTGTAATTTGAAGGACAAGAAGAATCTCCAGATTTGTGGACTGGTATGACTTTTGCCTTTTTAAATATGAGAGGAATGTTGCTTTTATCTATACACAAGTTATATAGATATGTCAGTGTTTCAGCTATAATAGGACCAGAAAGTTTCAATATTTTTCCATCCAGATTGTCAAGGTCACGTGTTCTGGAATTTTTTTTTGAGAGATAGACTTTCCAACACGTCTTTAATTGTCATTGGCAATAATTCAACTGGGAATTTAATTTCTTTTGATTCAATATATTGTTCTAAGTATTGGAGATCATTTTCATTTGACTTATCACATGATATGATTTTAGTAGCGATGTTTGAGAAATGGGTGTTCAGTTCATCAGCTGTTATGTCTTTAACTGTCTTTTGGCTTTTTGATATAGGTCTATTACATAAAATATTGATGGCTTTCCATACCTGGCGAGAGTCAGTAGTTGTAATTAACAGTTTTTTGAAAGTAATCACGTTTTGATCTCCGTTTTAGTGAAGTTACTTTGTTTCTTTGCATTTTAAATTCTTCTTTTGTACCATGGGTTTTCAAATAGTCTCTTAAGCGCATTTCTGACTCTATGTCTTTTGTTATCCAAGGAGGTTTTATTTTTTCTTTAAATCTTTTTTTGATGAAGGGGGCATGCCTATCATACACTGAAATAAATGTGGTAATCCAGAATTCTGCAGCTTCGTTGGGGTCTCTGATTTGATATATGTCTTGGAATGGCGAATTTATCAAGTCTGAAACAAAGTCTTGTTCGTTGAAGTTATTAAATTTTCTGTAAAAGATGGTTTTATGTCCTACTTTGGGAATTTTGACACGATGTTTAAACCAAGTAAAAACACACAGCATTGTGATCACTGCATCCACAGGAGGGGGCACATACTTCTGTTATGTTTTGTTTTGTAGTAGTATAGATATGATCTATCAAAGTTCTAGAGTTATCTGTTATCCGAGTTGGTTTGTCTATTAGTTGTTCCAGGCCATGCATAGTAATGTTGTGACTCCATTTAGGCTTGGGTTTTAATAAGTCGATGTTAAAATCCCCAAGAATAATTGTTTCATAGTTTAAAAATGTCACTTCATCCATAAGAGAGTTGAATTTTTCAAACCATTCTGTGGTTTCCGAAGGATTTCTGTATATGAATCCTATTAATATTGGATTATTGTGTTTTAATTTTATTTCAACCCAAATTGATTCAATGTCATAAACATCAAAGTTGTATAATCTTTTGCAACTCAGTGAAGAAGCGAAATATGTTAATAACCCAGTGGACTTGGGCTTGTGTGGATCCTGTCGAAAAATCTGATATCCTGGAATATTCATGCATGTGTCAGTTACGTGTGGTGAGAGTCGAGATTCAGCAAGGCAAAACAAATGAAATTGATTCTCATCATTGTGCAGTATGGTCGAAATATCATCTTTTTTGTTTGTTGCATTGTTGATATTCAGGTAGCCTACACGGAGGCCTTGCTTTGTGGGCCACTTGTCTAAAGTTAGAGACATGTTAAGATTGATTATATATATATATATATATATATATATATATATATATATATATATATATATATATATATATATATATATTATATATATATATTATATAATATATATATATATATATATGTATGTATGTAAGATCTATCAAAATAAGAGACTTGATTATGAAATTTTTTGACAAAATAAGCTATAGTTCAATTTCGAAAACTAAAATATAAACACAAATCAAAGTCTGTAAGGAATGAATGTGTTATAATAAACAACTTTTTGAATCCAGTCCTGTTTTTACATAAATCATATACTACGGTCATAAAAAATAATAAAACATATAAATTGGGAAAAAATATTTTAAGAAAAACTAAGATACAACAATTTTTGCTAAATCAGTATAACCAATCACACACTAAATATTAATATGATACTAAACACAAAGAGATACAGTGACGAATAATAATAGATGAAAAAGCAAACAAAAATATAGTATGGCAGAGTTGGTTCAAAAACTCCAATCCACACTAGCCCTAGGCAACAACTGCCTGTTGCAAGAGTCTCTGGATCCGATATACCTGCTAGATGTAGAAGGCAATTTATCCACTCAAATGAGATATACACTGCAGCATGACATTGATCAACATTTGATGTTGGGGGGGGAAAAAAAAAGAAAAAAAAAGGGGGGGGGGGGTGGGGGCTGGGTGAAAGTATGGGGAGAGAGAGAGGAGAGAGGAGAGAGAGAGAGAGAGAGAGAGAGAGAAGAGAGAGAGAGAGAGAGGGGAGAGAGAGAGAGGAGGAGAGAGAGAGAGAGAGAGGAGAGAGAGAAGAGATTTCCATTCAAGCAATCATTTATCATCATGGGAACACTGCATTTAACATTTGGACACCTGCACAAACACATTTGTAATTATATAGAACATTATACATGGGCTGTATGTTTGATGCGGGCTTGCAGGCAGACATTTATCGTACGCATGCACACACACGCATGCACACGTACACACACGTTCACATAATTATCATACACGTACACACGCAGTGCATACGCACAAGCAAGCACGCATGCTTACATACCAGGCAAGCACCCACAAGCTCACCGGCATATCCACAGACACACAAACACACACACATACGCACGCACACACACACACACGCACGCACGCACTCACGCGCGCACGCACGCACACACATACACACACACACTCACGCATGCTTACATACACACAAACACACACACACACACGTGGTGAAACATGCATATACATGTTCACTTACACATACACTCAAACACCACATACACACACTCCCCCCCTCCCCTTCCCTCCACACATACTCACTGGTACACACACACACACACACACAACACACACATACACACCACACTGTGTGTGTGTGTGTGTGTGTGTGTGTGTGTGTGTGTGTGGTGTGTGTGTGTGTGTGTGTGTGTGTGTGTGTGTGGTGGGTGCATGACAAAAAGACAGACAGAGAGACGAAAAGACAGACAGACAGACAGACAGACAGACAGACAGACAGACAGACAGACGAGGAAAACGGATCGTCGTCAACGTCAGTTTCAGTTTGTCTTTGTTCTTTTTTTGTGTGTTGACTGTACTGTGCTTGACGTGTGTGTATTTTTGTAGTCCCTCTTCATCCCTTTCTCTCTTTGTTTTTTTTTAATTTTTTTATTAGGATTTAAAAATTTTTTATCTGATATCCCCCCTCTCTCACTACCCCCTCTCTCTGTCCCTCTCTACCTCTCTTGTCTTTCTCTCTAGTCTAATAATCACTAAATATGAACAGACTTTAAACACACAACACACACACTATCACACCTTTTTAAAAGACGGTCAATGAATTTGAACACACACACACGCGCGCGCGCGCGCGCACGCGCGCGCACGCATGCACACGCACACACACACACACGCACACACACACGCACACACACACGCACGCATACACACACACACACACACACACACACACACACACACACACACACACACACACACCACCTTATTTCACTCCTCAACTGTCATTTTAAAAAAATTAAATAACGGTCTTCAATTAAAAGAGGCAGACCGAAATCTAAAAATCACAACACGAGCTTCAAAAGAAAAGATTTTTTTTTTAAATCCAATCCATAGCTACCCACGGAATCAAGAGTGAAAATGTCTGCATGCAAGCACGCAAGAACTACCTTCCTGTATCCTTGCCAGGCTAGAACTCTTGGATTTACCAATGGTGGTGAGATTTTGCGAATGCGACTGTTTGCCCCACCATTAATTAAGGTAGAAACATTCCGGCGTATGTAAATGGCGATGTCTTAAAGTAAATTTAAAGGTAAAGGTGTCCCATAACCTGAGTGTTCGTTGTGGAGCGAGGCGCCAGAGACCTCAGCTTCTCTAGGGGCCAGCATATTGAGGGCGGCGCTCATCTCCTCTCCCTCACTGCTTTACTTTACCTTACCCTAAAGAGGGCAGGTACCCTTTTACAGCTGGGTGAACTGGAGGGGGACTGTACTGAAGCCAAAGCGCGCAAACGGTCACCCATCCAACTGGTAACTACGCTCGACGCTGCTTAACTTGACTTGGGGAGAATGAGTGCTCTGACCACTGAGCTATCCCGTCCCCGATGTCTTTTAAAGTACATGCGCTTTTTTCTCTTTTTTTTTTAGAAGTCTGTCATCCGTTCCCACTGGCACAAAACGGCCTATTCCCGTGAAAAGCAAAACATATTGTAACTAAGTGTGCGCAAGGAAAAAATTTTTTTTTTTAATATTAATAAAATAAATAAATAAATAAAATAAAAATAAAAATAAACCAAAAAACAAATTAATAAAAAAAAATTAAAAAAACAAAAAAAAATATTTTTTTTAAAAATGTGCGCAAGGTGTTCTGCGTATGTTCGTAGGCTACACAGAATCTCGGTTTACAATACCAGCCGAAGGACTTTCGGCGGAATGGAGTCAGTACTGATGTAGACTCCAAGGGAACAGGTAGTGGCTCGAACCCAGGGCATCAGATCAGGACCTAAATGCTCTAACCACTAAGCATTCCCCTTTCCCCTTGTACCAGTCATATTCAAACATGAACACGATGTTTGAATATTTTGTTTTAAGAATGCCGTTTGAAGACGAAAAAAAAAAGGTCTAATTTGGACTAAAACTGACGACACTGCTAGTTTGGTGTAGGGGGGGGGGGGGGGGGCGAGGTAACCGACGGTTGTTTTAAGAAATACTCTGTCTCTCTCTGTCTCTGTCTCTGTCTGTCTGTCTGTCTGTCTCTGTCTTCTGTCTGTCTCTCTCTCTCTCTCTCTCTCTCTCTCTCTCTCTCTCTCTCTCTCTCTCTCTCTCTCTCCTCTCTGTGTCTGTCTGTCTGTCTCTCTCTCTCTCTCTCTGTCTCTTCTTCTCTCCTCTCTCCTCTCTCTCTCTCCCTTCATCCCTCTCTGTCTGTCTGTCTGTCTGTCTGTCTCTGTCTGTCTGTCTGTCTCTTCTCTCTCTCTCTCTCTCTCTCTCTCCTCTCTCTCTCTCTCTCTCTCTCTCTCTCTCTCTCTCTTCGTGTCAGTAATCAAAAAATGTCTGCTGAGGATGGCAAAGCCTTTTGTCTGTCTGTCCAGAAACGTGACGACGTGACACCGGCAAACCGTCGTCTGTTAACTGTACCAGCAGGGAGGCAGCCGACCCATGGTGGTATCAACCTACGGTACTGTGGGCAGGATATGACTTTTCTCCTGTTTCCACCTCCATCAAAAAGTATCTGCTAGTGGATGGCAGGAAACACGAACCATGTCTGTCTAAAGACTTCTTTTCTGTTTTGGTTCGGAGTGTCAAATTCCCTAGGGAAGAGGTTAACGACATGCGGACAGGTTAAGGAGAAGGAAGGAAATAAACGATCTCGTACAATCGTTTTTCATCAGTCTAAGCAGACAGTTTAGTGTAGCCACAGCATCATTTCATAGTTAACTCCTCATCTAGGGCTCCAGTTCCAAACTGTAAATCCCATACATGCACAGCATCCAAAGTTGCAAAGATGGGGACGGGATAGCCTAGTGGTTAGAACATTGCGCTCGCAATTTGACGACCTGGGTTCGATTCCCGTTCGAGGGGATATTTTCCCCTGGAGTTAACATCAGTGCTGACTCCAGTCTCCCTAAAAGTCCTCCGGATGAAGTATAAACCGAGGCCCCGTGTGCGAACGCATGCACAACATCTTTCCAACATGTTAAATCCTGTTCCGCTTTTACGTAAGAGTAGGCCGTTGTGTGCCGGTGGGAACAGATGACAAGGTTTTACAAAACTGCAGACACACGGGGACTGGATGTAAAAAAAAAAGCACATGAGGCTTATCCCATTATCCTCGATATAAAAGAATAATAAATAAATGAAATAAAAATAAATAAGTTGTTCCTCGGCTATAAGAGCTCCAAGGTTCACCAATGGTGAGATTTTTGTGTATGTGACTG
>CM060319.1:12629124-12646624 GCA_030674155.1 Stramonita haemastoma
AGAGAGGAGAGGAGAGAGGAGAGAGAGGAGAGAGAGAGAGAGAATGGGGGGGGGGGGCAGCTTGGAGACGCAGGAGGGGGGTAGAGCGTACTCTTAAGCCATTTCAGTGAGCACACACCGTGTCACAGGCCGGGTGTATACATCACGCTTTCTGAGAAGTACAGGGGCTGACATGCGGTGTTGGCCTTCTCAAGCTGCTTCATATAATAAATAGGTAGAGAGAGGGAGGGAAGGGCAGCCAAATGGACTTGGCTGATGAATGTGTGTGTGTGTGTGTGTGTGTGTGTGTGTGTGTGTGTGTGTGTGTGTGTGTGTGTGTGTGTGTGTAGTGTGTGTGTGTGTGTGAAAGTCAAAGTCAAAATCAAAGTCAAAATTTTATTTCCATATCGTACATTGAGTAAGCAATAAATTTGCTTTTTTTCATCAAGCCATCTATCTAGCAAAAAACAACAACAACAAAAATGTGTGTGTGTGAGTAGTGTAGTGTAGTGTAGTGTAGTGTAGTGTGTAGTGTAGTGTAGTGTAGTGTAGTGTAGTGTAGTGTAGTGTAGTGTAGTGTAGTGTAGTGTAGTGTAGTGTACATAAAGGGATATTTGAAACCTGTTAGCCGGATGGCAGCATGGTGTGCACCTCTGTGTTTGTGTGATGTTTTCTGTGTTTTTCCTGCTTCCTCTATAACAAAATTTACATACATATATATATATATATATATATATATATATATATATATATATATATATATATATATTTATATATATATATATATATATGCATCCTATCTTCACCAAGCAGGCTACTGAATGGTCACACCAGTTTTCTTCAATATCATTTGCTGCTTGAAATGTTTCCATTTATTATCTTCATATTTTGATTTTTTTTTTCAAAATTCAATTGGCTCCATGATTATTTTGTTTTCACCTGACATTGCTGGTCTTTGGGACCCAGTGTACTGTAACCCTGCTGCAGCCTGAACTTTTGCAGGATAACACAATCTCAAAATACCCGGGCCCACCACCGCCACCCAGCCTCCGCCATTCCAATGCAATGACACAAACTGCTCCAGACATAAAGACATTGTTTACACGTGTGTATTGCCCCCTATAAAATGAACTTAAACAGCACATTTCAAATATGGTATCAAGACCAGACCAGGAACACGCGCGGGAAATATTGCCCGTGGCGTGCTTCCCTCACATCTTCCTCCCCCCCATCACTTCTGATGTCACTGCCACAAGGACCTACCTCACATCTGTCTCCCCCCGTCACTTCTAACGTCACTGCCACGAGGACCTACCTACAATCTGTCTCCCCACCACTTCTGATGTCACTGCCACAAGGACCTACCTCACATCTTCCCCCCATCACTTCTGACGTTCACTGCCACGAGGACCTACCTCACATCTTCCTCCCCCATCACTTCTGACGTCACTGCCACAAGGACCTACCTCACATCTGTCTCCCCCACCACTTCTGACGTCACTGCCACAACCCGTAACCAGAGACAACACTCTTCGTTCTGCTCCTTCATTGCTTCTGATTGTGTGTGTGTGACTCTGACAATGTTTTTTCTTACAGTAATGTTATCATGATGTGCATGAGATTACAAATTCCCAAACTATTTCAGTTTCTCCATCATCTTCACACACTGACACATCCCTCCAAACTCTGGTCTGCTCTCCACTGCGACACATCTCCTCCAATCATCCCTGTCCTCTTCCTCTGATAGTCCCCCTCACTCACCACACCATCTTCAAACCTCTTTGCCTCCATCAAACCTTCTTCACACTTTTTATTTGACACCATCTCTGGTCTGCCCGGTTAAAGCTGACTTTCTTTCACTTCATATCTGAACAGAACATCAATCTCGCTTTTCTCGCTTTCCTGCTAAACAGCTGACACCACCTGGCTATAGTACTCTTTCTTTCACGACTCTCCGTGGAGTGCATTGCTGTCATCTACAAAGCACACATGCATCCAGACTTCTTTCTTCCTGCCACTCGCCCTCCCCTTTCTCACCTGATCTTTTGAAGTCAATGAACTCAACTTCAACTTACCTAGCCATTCTATTACTTTCAGCTGTCTTTACCCTCCGCCTCCTAGCCGTAAAAACAATCTAATATCTTCAGTTTTCCATCAAGAGTTTCAGTCCCTCCTTGATCACTACAGCCTCTCTCTCAAGAAACTTATCATTCTCGGTGACTTCAACTTCCACTTCGACCATCAGTCTTCTCCTGATGTCAAGCGTCTTTCTCTTTCTCTGTCTAACCACTCTCTTTCTCAGCTGGTAAACCAACCAACACATGGATCAGGCCACATCTTAGACTGGCTCATCACTGATGCTTCACTAGATCTCATCACATCTGTATCTGTCACAAATGAACTGGTTTCTGATCATTCTGCCATTAGTTTCTTTCTTATCATCACAAAGACTATAAAAAAAAGAAAAAGTGCCTTAATGTTGCAACCTCAAAGCCATTGATATTCAGATCTTCTCTTCCCAAGCTGCTGAACGCCTATCATAAACTCCTGACCACACTGACCCTTCTACACACTACAATGATATTGTCAGTCAACTGCTTGATGAGCATGCACCTCCTAATGACCTTTTTCTGCCTGATAGGCCCTGTGACCCAAGGTTACTCTCGAAATTCTTGTCACAAAGCACAAACGCGGACAGCTAGAGCAGAGCGGCAGTGTCAAAAAAGAAAAACTGAAATAAATAGCTCCTACGAAAATAAACAAACAAAGCCAAAACCTTAATCCATTCCACAAAGACAAACTACCACTCTGCCCAAGTTCTTAATGCTTCGTCCATGAAATCGTTTTTTTCCCTCACCACAACTCTTCTTGGATCTGATAAGGCAAGTCCTCTGCCTACCACCTACAGCCATTCTGAAAATCCTGCTATTTTTTCTTCATTCTTCTCTGACAAAGTCCACAACATTCATTCCAGACTGGATCAGAGTTCTTTCCAACCTGTGCCTCCTGATCCCCAATTCACTGGCACTCCTCTCCTTTCCCTTCATCCAGCAAGCAAGAAAGAATCATGACAATTTTGAAAGAAATGATGATAAAATCATGTGATCTTGATCCAATACCTGCTTCTCTTTTCACTCAGTGCCTTCCACAGCATATACTGGCCATCACAAAAATTGTGAACTCATCCCTTCTTTCAGGATTTTTTTCCAGCAGCTCTCAAAACTGCAATACTTATACCTCTACTCAAAAAGCACCACCTCAATCCTAACACTCTGAAGAATTATAGATCTGTTTCTAACCTACCTTTTATCTCTAAAGTCCTCGAAATAGTTGTTCTGAAACAACTCAACAGCCATCTTCATTCCAACAGTCTCCTTCCCCCGTTCCAGTCTGCCTACAGCATCAACCACAGCACTGAAACCAGCTAGTTCACACCTTAAACAAACTTCTACATACTTCTGACTCAGGGAAAATCTCCCTTCTCACTCTTCTTGACTTATCTGCAGCATTTGATACTACAAATCATTCAATTCTTCTCTCCCGTCTCGAAAACACTTTTGGTATTGAAGGCACTGCCCTCACCTGGTTTAGTTTGTACCTTACAGACCAATTCCAAACTGTTGCAGTAAACAAGATTCAATACATACCAACCAAAATAGAATGCTGAGTCTCTCAAGGATCTGTTCTAGACCCTGTTCTCTTCACTCTCTATACTGCTTCAATATAACATATCATAAACCGTCATCAGATCAGCCATCACTTTTATACAGATGACTCTCAGATTCAAAGCAGTGATACTCCTGAAAATCTGCCTTCTCTCTTGACAAATATGTCCTACTGCCTTCAAGATATCCCAAACTGGATGATACAGAACAAGTTACACCTAAACGCAGATAAAACCTTGTAGGGACCAAACACAAATGGTCTTCCATCACAACTGCTTCAATAGAATTTGGCAATGCAGTCAGTTTCTCTAATCTCCCAGACCTGACAGTCATGCTACTATCAACTACCCCCTATTAGAGCAATTCAAAGTACCTGTCTACTGATGCAACATCCAAACTTGTCACTTCTCTTATTCTTTAACATCTGGACTATTCCAATTCTCTTTTGGCTGGTCTGCCAGCATCACCTATCCACTCTCTTCAACATATACAAAACTCTGCAGCTCAACTGGTCCTCAGAGAGAGAAAATCTGAGCACATTACCCCTCTCTTACATAGTGCGAAATTCCAACGTCACTCAGTCAAGAGTGCTATATTCAGCACACCATTTCCTTTTACCTAATCCAAGTGTGGTCAGTTTGTGCTATAAATAGCACAAGCTGGCCCCATCTGGGTTGGGATGGGATGGGTTAATTAACCCCTGAGAGGAGCTGAAAGTGGGGAAAACTGATAGCTGTGCTTACAATCTCTCTACTGGCTTCTCATACCACAAGAGTAAACTACAAGATCAGTACCCTCTGATACAAATGTCTCCACAAAACAGAACCCTCCTACCTCTGTGAATGTCTTCACTTGTACACTCCTCGTTCCCTCCCTTTGGCCGCAGATACTTTGTCCTTAAGAACACCTAGATTCAACCTTTCTCTATTTCTGGTCCATCAATCTGGAATGACTTCCCTCTCTCCCTTTAGCAAAAGCCTACTTATAACACTTTTAAATCCAACCTCAAGACACACATATTTCAAACCTAAGATTTTCGCCTTCTGTTTTCATCTCCTATCTGTCCCTGCCTTCAGTATCTGAAATTCCCTTCACCTTGCCAAAGTGTATAACCTTTATAAGTGTGCAGGTGCACCTCTGTGTGTGCGTGTACATGCGTGTGTGTGTGTGTGTGTGTGTGTGTGTGTGTTGTGTGTGTAGAACAAGTGTGTTCAATCTATGACATCACAAGAAAGTGCAATCACGTGACTTCTGCATGGCTTGTCAGATGAAGCTGCCAAATAAAACTACAGGCTCATATACATTCAGGAGTCCCAGACTTCGATCTTGAATGAAAGCACATTCAACATGGTGTCAGAAGCAACACGAACGCCAAGTGTTGCAGTCAGGCAGGTTGGTGATAGACTCGTTTTCCGCAATACATTGAATCCACACGGCAGTTGCTCAATTCAACTTCTGTGTACTCCGATACTTACCTCGCTGAATGGGGCACAGTATAGTAATCACATCATCAAGTGACAGTGCCGCAAATTTCATGACTTTATCTATGGTCGCCAGGTGACCATAGAGACTGACCACAAGCCACTGATCAGCATTGTGCAGAAGCCTCTAAATGCAGCTTCAGCACGGTTACAGAGAATTCTTCTGCAACTTCAGACGTACAACCTGCAACTTGTCTACAAGAAAGGGAAGGAGCTCCATCTTGCAGATGCACTTTCCAGAGCATACCCAGAAGAAACAGCAAACCAGCAAACCAGTGGTCCCTACGAAAATCTTCTATCAATCGTAAGGGATCGTAAACTTAAACGGTACGGGCATGTCCCAATATCAAAAGGACTTGCAAAAACAATACTGCGAGGCACTGTCCAAAGAGGAAGAAAAAGAAGCAGACCAAGGGAGAAATGGGAGGACAACATCAGGGAATGGACAGGCCTAGAACTCAACAAAACTTTGAGAAAGGCAGATCAGAGAGAGGAATGGAGGAAACTGGTTGTCAAGTCTTCAGGGGTGTCCTCACAGTCGCCAGACGACGGGCTAGATAGATAGATAGATAGATAGATAGATAGATAGATAGATAGATAGATAGATAGATAGATAGATAGATAGATAGATGGATGGATGGATGGATGGATGGATGGATGGATGGATGGATGGATGGATGGATAGATAGATAGATAGATAGATAGATAGATAGATAGATAGATAGATAGATAGATAGATAGATAGATAGACGCGTTACCTCTAGACCACCGATCCACCCATTTACATCCTGTCCCCGTGTGTATGCGGTTTTGTAAATTGTGTCATCCGTTCCCACCGGTATACAATGGCCTACTTTTCTGAAAAGCAGAACGGGTTTTTACATGTGCGAAAGATGTTCTGCGAGCGTTTGCACACAGGACCTGGGTTTATAGTCTCATCAGGACCTTTTTTTTTCTTCTTTTTTTTTGGGGGGGGAGGATGCAGTTGGCACAGATTAACAACTCCAGAGGAAAAATCCTCTTGAAAGAGATTCGAGCAACAGATCACGAGCTCTTGTGTGTGTGTGTGTGTGTGTGTGTGTGTGTGTGTGTGTGTGTGTGGTGTGTGTGTGTGTGTGTGTGTGTGTTTTGTGTGTGTGTGTGTGTGTGTTATGTGTGTGTGTGCGTGTGTGTGTGTGTCCGCGCGCGCGCGCGCGCGTGCGCGCTTTATATCCAAGTTCATTATGGACAGAAGCAGCGGACTGTGTCATTGTCACTGCTGACTGGACTGCCGCTATCTTCATGGTGTCACATGAGCTTGTAGGAGTGTTCCCTCCGCTACTCTATCTATCAGTACATCTGCACGTATGCATCGGTATGGTATGAGCGTACGCGTCGGTACAGGTACACAAGCATGAAGAAACGCATGCCCTCACAGTATGAACGCACACATAACACCATGTGCTTTATCTTTTTTTTTACATCAAGTCCCCGTGTGTATACAGTTTTGTAAATCTTGTCATCTGTTCCCACCGACACACAATGACCTACTCTTACGAAAAGCGGAACAGGATTTAACGTGTGCGCAAAATGGTCTGCGTGCATTCGCACACGGGGCCGCGGTTTATAGTCTCATCCGAAGGACTTTTGGGGAGAGTGGAGTCAGCACTGATGTTGTTAACTCCAGGAGAAAAATCTCCTCGACGGGATTCGAACCCAGATCGTCAAGTTGCCAGTAGACGCAGCAAGAGCAGTATCAGCTGCTGCAGAGGATAGGCTTCAGAAGCAACAGCAGAAACAGCAGAGTGGTAGTAGTAGTAGCAGTAACACTAACAGTAACAACAACAACAACAACAGTAACAGCAACAGTAACAGCAATAGTAGCATCAACAGTAACAGCAACAGTAACAGCTACAGTAACAGTAACAGCAACAGTAGCACCAACAGTAACTGCAACAGTAACAGCTACAGTAACAGTAACAGCAACAGTAGCACCAACAGTAACAGCAACAGTAACAGCTACAGTAGCACCAACAGTAACAGCAACAGTAACAGCTACAGTAGCACCAACAGTAACAGCAACTGTAACAGCAACAGTAACAGTAACAGCAACAGCAACAGTAACAGCAACAGTAACCTCAACAGTAGCACCAACAGTAACAGCAACAGTAACAGTAACAGCAACAGTAACAGTAACTGCAACAGTAACTGCAACAGTAACCTCAACAGTAGCACCAACAGTAACACCAACAGTAACAGCAACAGTAACAGCAACAGTAGCACCAACAGCAACAGTAACAGCAACAGTAACAGCAGCAGTAACAGCAACAGTAACAGCAACAGTAACAGCAACAGTATCAGTAACAGCAACAGTAACACCAATAGTAACAGCAACAGTAACAGCAACAGTAACAGTAACAGCAACAGTAACAGCAACAGTAACAGCAACAGTAACAGCAACAGTAATCTCAACAGTAGCACCAACAGTAACAGCAACAGTAACAGCAACAGTAACAGTAACAGCAGCAGTAACAGTAACAGCTACAGTAACAACTACAGTAACAGTAACAGCAACAGTAACACCAACAGTAACTGCAACAGTAACAGCAATAGTAACAGCAACAGTAACAGCAACAGTAGCACCAACAGTAACAGCAACAGTAACAGCAACAGCAGCAGCAGCAACAATAGCACCAGCAGTAACAGCAACAGTAACAGCAACAGTAACAGTAACACCAACAGTAACACCAACAGTAACAGCAGCAGTAACACCAACAGTAACAGCAACAGTAGCACCAACAGTAACAGCAACAGTAACAGCAACAGTAGCACCAACAGTAACAGCAACAGCAGCAGTAGCACCAAGAGTAACAGCAACAGTAACAGCAACAGTAACACCAACAGTAACACCAACAGTAACACCAACAGTAACAGCAACAGTAGCACCAACAGTAACAGAACAGCAACAGTAACAGTAACAGCAACAGTAACAGTAACAGTAACACCAACAGTAACAGCAACAGTAGCACCAACAGTAACAGTAACAGCAACAGTAGCACCAAGAGTAACAGCAACAGCAACAGTAGCACCAAGAGTAACAGCAACAGTAGCACCAACAGTAACAGTAACAGCAACAGTAGCACCAAGAGTAACAGCAACAGTAACAGCAGCAGTAACAGCAACAACAACAATAACACCAACAGTAACTGCACCAAGAGTAACACCAAAAGTAAGCCTAGTTATACAGAAGCAGAAACAGCAGCAGCAGCAGCAGCAGCAGCAGCAGCAGCAGACGTAATATTGAGTAAATAGTAATGATGATATGAACAGTTGTAGCATTTATTTTATTTTATTATTTTATTTTTTTATTCTTTCATATCGAGAATAATGGAATAAGCACCCGTGTGCTTTTTTACATCCAGTCCCCGTGTGTATGCAGTTTTGTAAACCTTGTCAGCTGTTCCCACCGGCACACGATGGCCTACTCTTGCGAAAAGCGGAACAGGATTTAACGTGTGCGCAAGATTTTGTGCATGCGTTCGCACACGGGGCCTCGGTTTATAGTCTCATCCGAAGGACTTTTGGAGAGAGTGGAATCAGCACTGATGTTAACTCCAGAGGAAAAATTCCCTCGAACTAGCATTGGATAAGTATAGCAGTAGTAGCGGCAGCTTGCGGTAAGTAAGACTGCTGCTGCTGCTGCTGCTGCTGTTGTTGTTGCTGGCAATATGAAAACACTTGGCTCAGTGGGAAGCTGGCGATCCAGATGGTGGAGGGTCCTCAACAATTTTGAAAAATAATCTTACCCGCCCCCCCCCTCCCCTATCCCCCACTTCACCAGCGCCCCAGTGTCACCAGTACTCCCCCACCCCTCCCCATCCTCTCTATCCCCCCTCCCCCCCCTCCCCCCTGTCCTTTCCCCCGCACACTTCAAGCCAGGTGGCCGCACACTTAACAACAGCAGTGTGTCGTTCAAAGGCAGTTTAATTTCCAGCGATCATAAGTTAACAACGTCAAACACACACTCACACCGCGAACATACGCAGACACGCACGCAGGCACGTACGCACGCACACACGCACACGCACACACGCACGCGCGTGCACGCGCACACACACACACACTCTCTTCTCTCACGCACGCACACACGCACGCACTCACGCACACGCACACGATCACACACGCGCGCGCGTGCGTACACACACACGTGCGTGGGTGCGATTTTTCTTTAATTCCTGTTCCTATGTGGTCTCTACATACATTCAACCAACCATATGATTTACGAGTGGTTTTAACAAGCGGTGAAACATAACATGGAAGGCTTTTTATTTTTGCAAAAACAAACATGGTCTGTATATAGACAAAGCTGACTGTTTAGATTTATGAATTGTGATTTTCTCAAACAACATAAGAAATAGAGAAAGCAAAATAGATATACGATTTATTTGTGAATTTCTTAAAAACAACCTAAGATACATAAATAGCAAAACACTATAAAAAAAAATTAAAAGTATATGAAAAAAGAATGTATGTTCGGTGATGTTTTTTTTTGTAAACCCTTAAAGGACCTTGGTTAGAAACAGCTGTAGGGTAGAAGCAGGCACAAGCAATTAACCCCTACTTACTGGGAAACCCCAAATCCTACAAGTAATGGAAAGCCTAGCGTCCTAACAGATTAAGGGCCTCGACAAAATTATCGGCATGTTTAGGCAGAGGTAGGGGATACTTTTTACTTTGATCGTAAAGAATATTGAATTTTTAAAAAGGTTACGGTGTCCCATAACCTATGTGGTCGTAGGGGAGCGAGTCATCAGAGACCTCACTGTTTTACCTCCCCTGACCCTATTTATTTATTCTTTTATATCGAGGATAACAGAATAAGCAATCATGTGCTTTTTTTCATCCGGTCCCCGTGTGTATGCAGTTTTTGTAAATATTGTCATCTGTTCCCACCGGCACACGATGGCCTACTCTTACGAAAAGCGGAACAGGATTTAACGTGTGCGCAAGATGTTCTGCGTGCGTTCGCACACGGGGCCTCAGTTTAAAGTCTCATCCGAAGGACTTTTGGGGAGAGTGGAGTCAGCACTGATGTTAACTCCAGGAGAAAAATTTCCTTGACCGGACTCGAACCCAGGTCGTCAAATTGCCAGCGCAATGTTCTGACCACTAGGCTATCCGTCCCCCAAAAGAGGGCAGGTACCCATTTACAGCTGGGTGAACTGGGGGGGGGGGGGAACTGTATGTAGAGCAGCTGTGTAGAGCAGCTATGTAGAGCAGCTATGTAGAGCAGCTATGTAGAGCAGCTATGTAGAGCAGCTGTGTAGAGCAGCTATGTAGAGCAGCTATGTAGAGCAGCTATGTAGAGCAGCTATGTAGAGCAGCTATGTAGAGCAGCTGTGTAGAGCAGCTGTGTAGAGCAGCTGTGTAGAGCAGCTATGTAGAGCAGCTATGTAGAGCAGCTATGTAGAGCAGCTATGTAGAGCAGCTATGTAGAGCAGCTGTGTAGAGCAGCTATGTAGAGCAGCTGTGTAGAGCAGCTGTGTAGAGCAGCTATGTAGAGCAGCTGTGTAGAGCAGCTGTGTAGAGCAGCTATGTAGAGCAGCTATGTAGAGCAGCTATGTAGAGCAGCTATGTAGAGCAGCTATGTAGAGCAGCTGTGTAGAGCAGCTATGTAGAGCAGCTGTGTAGAGCAGCTAGTGTAGAGCAGCTATGTAGAGCAGCTATGTAGAGCAGCTGTGTAGAGCAGCTATGTAGAGCAGCTGTGTAGAGCAGCTATGTAGAGCAGCTGTGTAGAGCAGCTATGTAGAGCAGTGGTGTAGAGCAGCTGTGTAGAGCAGCTGTGTAGAGCAGCTATGTAGAGCAGCTATGTAGAGCAGCTATGTAGAGCAGCTATGTAGAGCAGCTATGTAGAGCAGCTATGTAGAGCAGCTATGTAGAGCAGCTGTGTAGAGCAGCTATGTAGCAGCTGTGTAGAGCAGCTGTGTAGAGCAGCTGTGTAGAGCAGCTATGTAGAGCAGCTGTGTAGAGCAGCTGTGTAGAGCAGCTGTGTAGAGCAGCTATGTAGAGCAGCTATGTAGAGCAGCTGTGTAGAGCAGCTATGTAGAGCAGCTATGTAGAGCAGCTGTGTAGAGCAGCTATGTAGAGCAGCTGTGTAGAGCAGCTATGTAGAGCAGCTATGTAGAGCAGCTGTGTAGAGCAGCTATGTAGAGCAGCTGTGTAGAGCAGCTGTGTAGAGCAGCTATGTAGAGCGTGTAGAGCAGCTATGTAGAGCAGCTGTGTAGAGCAGCTGTGTAGAGCAGCTGTGTAGAGCAGCTATGTAGAGCAGCTGTGTAGAGCAGCTGTGTAGAGCAGCTATGTAGAGCAGCTGTGTAGAGCAGCTATGTAGAGCAGCTGTGTAGAGCAGCTATGTAGAGCAGTGTGTGTAGAGCAGCTGTGTAGAGCAGCTGTGTAGAGCAGCTATGTAGAGCAGCTATGTAGAGCAGCTATGTAGAGCAGCTATGTAGAGCAGCTGTGTAGAGCAGCTATGTAGAGCAGCTGTGTAGAGCAGCTGTGTAGAGCAGCTGTGTAGAGCAGCTATGTAGAGCAGCTGTGTAGAGCAGCTATGTAGAGCAGCTGTGTAGAGCAGCTATGTAGAGCAGTGGTGTAGAGCAGCTGTGTAGAGCAGCTGTGTAGAGCAGCTATGACTGATAAGTAGAGCAGTGTGGTTACTTCTTTGCATTTTATAAGCTTAAAAAAAACAGAGACTGCTACAGTAGCAGCAGTGACCAGAAGTTTGCATTCTTTCTGCCATCCTGAAAGTACACCAACCAAGTTTGACTTTTGCAATGTATTGCACTATATAAATCGCATGTATCATCATCATCATCATCATCATCATCATCATCATTATTATTATTATTATTATTATTATTATATTATTATTATTATTATTATTATTATATATTATTATTATTATTATTATCATTATTATTATTATCAGCAGCAGCAGCAGCACATCATCATCATCATCATTACCATCATCATCATTACCATCATCACATCATCATCATCATCATCATCATCATCATCATCTCATCATCATCATCATCATCACCACCACCATCATCATCGTCATCTTTTTTTTTTATTCAGAAAGAGGAGGTAACTGCTTCCCTGTAGCTTTGTAACTCCAATTGGGTAGCTAGACTCATGTCTTGACACGTGTGTATAACGTGTACGTGCCACTGCTGTCTCGTTTTTCATGGATAAAGTCCAGACACTGCAGGTTTTTTTTATCTCTCCTTCTGCCACACTGCTGCTGTCTGGAGCTCCGCATGGGGTTTATGATAACGCCTCTGTTCTTCTAAGCAATCAGTTCCTCTGAGTTCGCGAGGATAGGAAAACAAATACAGTTGTAGACAGGAAAAGAAAAAAATAATGGGGGGGCGCTGCTCTTGTGGTGGTGACGCGCTCTCCCTGGAGAGAGCAGCCCGAATTTCACGCAGGGAAATCTGCTGTGACTTAAAAGTGGTGTAAAATGTACGCAATGTCAATAAAAGAATTATTCCCCCCAAATGCCATAGCGTTTGCTAGTACACCACCAACAAGCAGTGTCACTGATGCCATACATTACATTCGCATCACTGTGCAAATGCTGAGTTGCTCCATCATTAATCTCCAGTGGTAAGATGCCTTTTGTCTCAAGTATAAATCCTTCATAGATAAAACTCGACCAATTTCAAGAGTTACCACAACGGTATTTGTTTCTTTCGCCAAAATGAATTTTGATGCTGAAGCTCTCATGGAGATAATTTATAAATAATTATATAATGTGAAGAAAAGAAAACCCCAACAAATTATAGCCAGAATGCTCGCTCCTCTCTCTCTCTCTCTCTCCCCTCCTCTCTCTCTCTTCTCTCTCTCTCTCTCTCTCTCTCTCTCTCTCTCTCTCCTCTCTCTCTCTCTCTCTCTCTCTCTCTCTCTCTCTCTCTCTCTCTCTCTCTCTCTCTCCTAGAGTTAACATCAGTGCTGACTCCACTCTCCCCAAAAGTCCTTCGGATGAGACTTTAAACCCAGGCCCTGTGTGCGAACGCACGCAGAACATCTTGCGCACACGTTAAATCCTGTTCCGCTTTTCGTAAGAGTAGGCCATCGTGTGCCGGTGGGAACAGATGACATTGACAAAACTGCATACACACGGGACTGAATGTAAAAAAGCACATGAATGCTTATTCTATTACCTTATATAAAAGAATAAATAAATAAATACATATATACACAACATATATATATATATATGTATATACATATGCATACATAAACAGACAAATAAAGACAGAGGGACATGGACACACAGACAGACAGACAGACAGACAGACAGACACGCCAACACCTTGCCCACAGCTAAGCCAGCCACCAAGCTAAAACCCTGTGCATGCAGCAGCACAGACTTAAAAGCCAAACAGCCAACAATCAACCATGCAGTAGTCTGCAACAAGTAGCAAACAACATCTGGGCTCGCCGCCCCCCCCCCCCTCCCCCCTCCCATCCTTTCTTTATCGAGCATGCCTTTTTGCCCTGTTGTGTTATATGACCAGTCTGGGGTCACACACTGCCCAGGTTTCCCCAAGGCATACACGTCAGTTGTTATATAGCCTCACATGGGCATGAAGTGAGGACATTGGGTACTGACTGCACTGGGAGATACGGAGGCTGTGCTCTTTTCTTGGCGTGTATTGCTCTGCTTCGCTGTCTTTTCAACGCTGGCTTGGCAGTAGTTTGTCTGTTTCCATACCATCCATGCTCGCGGCGGTTGGTTGGGGAGGTTTTTTGGGTCAAGCTATGTTTTCGTGACTTAGAAGACAGTTTTGTGTGGGTTTTGTTTTGTTTTTTTACCATAGTAAGTTCCTGTGGTTAGAGAAAATCTTTTTTTATAATTGGTTTCCGAGACAACTAAGCTTTTGTGGCCAAAGAAAAATTGCTGCTTTTATACCATATTAAGCTTTTGTGGTTAGAGAAAAACTCTTTTATAATTGTTTTCCGAGACCACTAAGCTTTTGTGAACAGAGAAAAAAATGTTTAAAATGTTTTCCGACACAGCTAAGGTTTTGTGACCAGAGAGAAAAAACTCTTTTAAAATTATTTTCCGACACAGCTAAGCTTCTTATCTGTGACCAGGAACATTCCTTTCGTAGTTGTGTTATACTTTGTATGGTTTGTTATCAGATCAAAAGTGTTCCATGTTTTTTTTTCTATTCCGAATTCAGTGATGAAGTAAAGATTGAAAACTGGATTTCTTGTTGTAGTAGCATCCTTCCTTTATTTTTCAAACACAGTTTTCACAGCAATTGATTTGTTACGCTTAATGTAAGACTGACGTATTTGATATATAAAAAATATATTACCGTTGAGAAGAAAACAGATGAAAACTGGTTGAAGATTGAAACCACACATTGAAATGGGAGGTGATAAAAATGATAGATTAATAAACATCTTCTAGACTTATTAGAAGGAAAATATCAACAATAAAGAAACTGACACCAATAACAAGCATTAAAAGCTGATGTTCACAAAAATTGCACGCGGAGCCAAAGAGTAGGGATATCATGTCAAAGAGATCGCCTATACTTCGTTGCGAGACTCCTTAGATAGATAGATAGATAGATAGATAGATAGATAGATAGATAGATAGATAGATAGATAGATAGATAGACAGACAGACAGACAGACAGACAGACAGACAGACAGACAGACAGACAGACAGACTGACAGACAGACAGACAGACAGACAGACAGACAGACAGACAGACAGACCGATTGATCGATCGATCGATCGATCGATCAGTCGATCGATCGATAGATAGATGGATGGATGGATGGATGGATGGATGGAATGGATGGATGGATGGATGGATGGATGGATGGGTAGATAGATAGATAGATAGATAGAAGTAGATAGATAGATAGATAGATAGATAGATAGATAGATAGATAGATAGATAGATAGATAGATAGATAGATAGATAGATAGATAGATAGATAGATAGATAGATAGATAGATAGATAGTAGGTACGTACGTAGATGCCGCCAACAGTCTGTCCGACAGTCTATCTGTCTGTATGTTTGGCCCCCTCTCTCTCTCGTTACACACACACACACACACACACACATGTATATATATATATATATAATATATATATATATATATATATATATATATATATATATATATATATATATATATATCTGTGTGTATGTGTACGTGTGTTGCTATTGTCGCTGCTGTTTTTGTTATTAATGTTGTTGTTGCTATTGTTTAGTCATCGATTTTTTTATATTGCAGCTGAGGTAACGTAGTTGTCGTGAATATCATCATTTTTTTTCACTTAAGGAAAAGCTGTAACAGCAGCAACGGAAACCATCTACACAGTAAAGTGACACCTCTCGGCAAAAACATAACGAGAAAAATAAAACAACTGTAAATGGAACGACTGTAACTGAAACGAACGGAAAAAGACCCTGTTGCTGACACCCCCCCCCCCCCCCCCCCTAAAAAAGTGAACAAGTGACACAGAAAAAAAACACAACTGTAACCGAAACAAACTACAAGACTTTGTCAGCGAAACAAAAAAGTACCAAAAAACCCTGATATGTAGAGAACCAAAACTATAACTGAAAACAACACCAACAACAACAACAACAACACACTGTCACCGAAACAAAACAAAAGTGAAAACTGACATAGAGAGAGACCAGAACTGTCACTGACACAAACCAACGAAGAAATTGTCACTGAAACAGAAAAAAATTAAGTGATATATCAAGATCTTAAAACCATAATTGCAGAACTGTCACTGACACAAACCAACGAAGAAATTGTCACTGAAACAGAAAAAAATTAAGTGATATATCAAGAACTTAAAACATAACTGCAGAACTATCACTGACACAAACCAACGAAGAAATTGTCACTGAAACAGAAAAAAATTAAGTGATATATCAAGAACTTAAAACTATAACTGCAGAACTATCACTGACACAAACCAACGAAGAAATTGTCACTGAAACAGAAAAAAAATTAAGTGATATATCAAGATCTTAAAACTATAACTGCAGAACTATCACTGACACAAACCAACAAAGAAATTGCCACTGAAACAGAAAAAAATTAAGTGATATATCAAGATCTTAAAACTATAACTGCAGAACTATCACTGACACAAACCAACGTAGAAATTGCCACTGAAACAGAAAAAAATTAAGTGATATATCAAGATCTTAAAACTATAACTGAAAACAAACCAACAACAACCAACAACAAAAAACCTTACCACTGAAACCCAAACAAAAAGTGACATATACATAAAAACAAAAACTGTAACTAAAAAACACACCAACACCACCAACAACAAAATCTGCTACAGAAACCACTGAAAACCAAACAAGTCCAAAAAAGTGACACATACACAAAAAAACAAAAACTGTTACTAAAAAACACACCAACACCACCACCAACAAAATCTGCTACAGAAACCACTGAAAACCAAACAAGTCCAAAAAAGTGATATACACAAAAAACCAAAACTGTAAAAAAATAAATAAATAAATAAATAAAAAAAATATATATATAAAAAAAATCAAAAAAAAAAAATCACCAACACCAACAAAAACTACATACACCCCCCCCCCCCCCCCCCCACCAAAAAAAAAAAAGGTAGATATTTTTACGGGGAGAAAAAAGTGACACCATAGACAGAGACCGAAAAACGATGCCACGATCCAGCTACTGTTGCTTCCTGGGGTTGACTCTGGGCTTCTCCATTCCCTGGTTTGTCTCTCTCCTCAGCAGCGTCCTGTCAGGGCAGAGATACGTTCTGCACCCCTCTTCCGCTGGTCATCAGCTGGCCGCCTCTCAAAGGCTGCACCTCTTCGGCCTGGCTGACCTCTCTCTCTCTGGCCGACACAGGCTGGCGGAGGGGAGTCTCGGGAATGCTGGTGATGCTGGCGTGGTCAACTTTGAGGACTTGCATATGCATGAAGGTAAGAGGGTTTCTTTGGGGTTGGTTTGGGTTTTGTTTTTTTTTAGGATGACGATGTTTGTGGGTAGGTGGGTTGGGTTGGGGGAGGAGGTTGGAGGGGGTTAGTGTGGGGTGGGGGTGTTGTTGTTTATTTTTTGTGGGGTAGGGTAGTGGGGTGGGGGGTTGTTTGTTTGTTTGGGGTTTTGGTAAACTTCCTTTTTTGTGTGTGTGTGTGTGTGTGTGTTTCTGTCTCTGTTTGTTTGTTTGTTTGTTTGTTTGTTTGTTTGTTTTGTCTCTCTGTGTCTGTGTGTATTTCTGTCTGTCAGTCAGTCTGTCTGTGTCTGTATCTTTCTGTGTGGCTGTGTGTCTATGACTGTGTGTCTGTGTGTGTGGCTG
>CM060319.1:12651624-12654124 GCA_030674155.1 Stramonita haemastoma
AGAGAGACAGAGACAGGCAGGGAGACAGAGACAGAGAGACAGTGAGTGAGAGAGAGCATGACAATGACAGTTTATTGTGGTAAGCTTTTAAGCCCATTCCCAAGGGAAAAGTGTGAAGGGGATTGGGCAGAAAACACACAATTATTTAACTAAGAAGAAAAAGACAATTTAAAACAGCCCAAATAATCATCATGGCATGGGTTCCATCCCATGGATAGCAGCTGCAACAAACACAGATATTATAATCTATGATAGTTGGGTTTTTTTCTAGCAGAGAGAGAACAATGAACACAATTCATTGCTTCTACAGCTGTATAAGCCATATAGGAGCGTGTAGTGCTAGTCACTGATACCAGCGTGGGTTGTTGTTTTTTTAAAGAGTTTCAACCATCTGTGCAAAGAAACATTGTCAGAACCATTTGTATTTAATGGGGTGCACTTTAAGCCCTTTCACGTGGGGACAGAAGGTTAGGGATAAAACAAAAAATCCTGAGACAAACAACCCAAAACTTTCCAACAACACATACAGCACAATAGTCATCATGACATGGTTACCACATCACGGAATGATGCACAACATAACTCTCATATTCAGTACAGGGATTAGATCTACCACTGATTGTAACATCACCGATTTTTCACATTATTTAGATTCATAGGCACATTACCACTAGATCACAGATCCATCGAAAAAGTGAAAAATACAGTGTGGGAAGTCGTTGCCATAATTACAAAGGTAATACATGAGGACGGTTGGGTTTTTTTGTTGTTGTTGTTTGTTTTTTTAAAGCACCCTGTAAGAAGGAACCCAAACCTGGCTGAGGAGTTAGGGTCCTTGAGTAGACCATCCATGGAGAAAATGTCCGTCTGTCTTTTTTTTTCCTCACACATCGAAAGATAAAGAGGAGAGGGTGAGACAGACATAAGAGACAGACAGAAAATCAGACAGACATAAAGACAGACAGACAGAAAACAACATACATACATACAAACAGAAAAACAGACAGACTGTAGAGACAGACAGACAGACACATAGACAGACAGGTAGAAAAACAGACAGACTTAGAGACAGACAGACAGACACAGAGACAGACAAACAGAACAGACAGACAGACAGACAGACAGACTGAGCTGCAGGTGGCATACCATTACCACACCTGTTGGTGACAAGTGCAGCAGTATATGTGACACAGAAACGTCACGGCTTCGATCCTGACACCAGGTGACAGGAGAGACGTGGAGCAGTGCACTCTGCCTGCCCCCCCCCCCCCCCCCCCCCCTCTCTCTCTCTCTCTCTCTCTGTCTCTGTCTCTGCCTCTCTCTCTGTCTCTGTCTCTTTCCCCTTCTCTGTCTCTCTCTCTGTCTCTCTCTGTCTCTCTCTGTCTCTCTCTCTGTCTCTCTCCTTCTCTTCTCTGTCTCTCTCTGTCTCTCTCTCTCTCTGTCTCTCTCTCTCTCTTCTCTCTCTCTCTCTCTCTCTCCTCTCTCTCTCTTCTCTCTCTCTCTCTCTCTCTCTCTCTCTCTCTCTCTCTCTCTCTCTCCTGGTTCTACCTGTGTTCAGGGATCGATGACAGTTCAGCCACTGCACTCAGCCATCTGCTGTCTGATGCTGATGCTGCAGCTGCCACACTACTTGGTCTATAGTGTATAGGACACTTTAAGTGGATTTTGCAGGGGATTGTGTTTGTCTTATGGATCTAGCGTTTAAGCAAATTGGTGGAGGATATGGAAAGTGGTGACCAGTGTGTGTGTGTGTGTGGGGGGGGGGTGGTTTGTGTGTGTGTGTGTGTTGTATGTGTGTGTGAGTGTGTGTGTGTGTGTGTTTACATTGTGTTTTTAGGCAGATGAACGGTCGCAAACTACTAGAGTTGTATCCTTTAGAAAATTAAATATTATGGGGTTTTGAATGAATTTCTTTATTTATCATAAAAAAAATTCATTACTGGTATATCATCTTTGAACTCAGCAACTGGTATTAAACATTTCTCGTTAAAAACAACTTACAGATTAAAAAACTTGAACAACACAGACCTGTATCAATCTATCATTTCTTTTCAAGGCCTAGAGCAATCAATACAAACTGGTTTTTTTTATTTTTTGGTCGTTTTTTTTTTTTAACTTAGCTGCCCACAATCTTTCCTGTGTTTATAAAACAAATATCATAGACAGTGCGCAGCATAAAAGAAATTCTCCACACTCTGAACATTATCATAGCAACACATTATCTGTTCTGCTTTCCTTGGACCTCTCAGCTGCATATGACAATGAGTTGTAAAACTCACCCATAGTTTGAGCAGATCTTTGCCCCGTTCATTCCTGTCTTTCAGATTGACTGTTGATAGGCATGGTCAAGTATTTCCCATGAATCCCTAGGATCTAGGTGTCCCTTAAGGATGGTGGTTAGACCCTCTGTTGTTTGTTCTGTGCAGAACGACAAACTCTTGTTGTATCAAAGTGTTTATAGAAAAAGGGAGAACCTTGTAACATTGACCAGAGGTGGCTT
>CM060319.1:12661624-12681624 GCA_030674155.1 Stramonita haemastoma
ATTATGCAGTTTATTTTATGTTTCTTTTCAAGTTGTTGAAACTGTCATACGGTATTCATGTCATTATTCATTGTGTGCGCTTCCGTGAATTGATCTTGTTCTCAGTTTATTTTGGGTTTTTTTGTGTCTCAGTTATCCCCTCAATGCCATCTTGAACGCTTGCCACGATAAAGCATATTGTTAGTATTGTGAAACGTGTAGGATGTTATTCTCATCTGAAGCTTGGATGAATGGTATTGATCGTAATTGAATGTACTCTTGATCTTGTCTGTAAAAAACGCCTTTCAGGCAAGCTTTGATTGATATCCAATCCTTTAAATGACTGATCCCATGGATTCATAATTATGTAGTGAGGAAGAAACAAATGTACGGGCGTGTAATTATATCAATGTTTGCAAACAAAGTATTCCAATAAAAGTTTGAGTTTGTCCATATACTGTTTTGGTGTGGTTTGTGGCCGGCAGTTAATCTCTTTCCTAAAAATTAAAAAAAAGGTCCAGAGCTGATTTACAACACACTGCAGGCTTTCAAACAAGTTGTAGCTTTACAGACTTCATGGTAAATACCTGTGTTTTGCATTATTTAATTACCTGATGTTTTGCAACTCATGGTAAATACCTGCTGTTTTGCACCTCATGTAAATACCTGCTGTTCTTGCATTATTTTAAATACCTCTGTTTTGCACTCATGTAAATCTCTGTTTTGCACTTCATGGTAAATACCTGCTGTTTTGCACTTCATGGTAAATACCTGCTGTTTTGCACTTCATGGTAAATACAGCTGTTTTGCACTTCATGGTAAATACCTGCTGTTTTGCACGTTAAGATACATACCTGCTGTTTTGCACGTTAAGATACATACCTGCTGTTTTGCACGTTAAGATACATACCTGCTGTTTTGCACGTTAAGATACATACCTGCTGTTTTGCACTCTATGGTAAATGCCATCTGTTTTGCACTTTGATACCAAATTTTTCCTGACTTTTACCTTACTTCATTATAGTTTCTCTCACATTCCGTGACTAAAAAATGTAGTGCAAGTGTTATATCCATGGAGTGTATTGCAAGCAGTGACTGTTCAAATTCATGAAAAACTGAAAATTGAATTATTTTTAATAATTCTTTTATATCGAGGGTATGGTATAAGCACCCTGTGCTTTCTTTACATCTAGTCCCCGTGTGTATGCAGTTTTGTAAATGTCACTGTTCCCACCGGTCACACGATGGCCTACTCTTACAAAAAAGCGGAACAGGATTTAACGTGTGTGCAAGATGTTCTGCGTGCGTTCACACATGGGGTCTCGGTTTATGGTCTCATCCGAAGGACTTTTGGGGGAGAGTGGAGTCAGCACTGATGTTAACTCCAGGAGAAAAATCTCCTCGAACGGGAATCATTCTTCATGCAATGATTATCAACAAACTGACCAGAAGTCAAAGAACTGCTGCATAGGCTCAACTGACTGGTGTTTCTGAAGATGTTGGAATATGTTTGATAATGCGTGACAGGTGGTGTAGGAAAGGTCAGAATAGTTTTTTGCCAGAATGCATCGCCCATCTTGTGTTAGTTCCTGACTGGCTGACACTCTTGTGCCAGGGTCAAAGGTCATTCAGGTCAGCTTTACGGGTGTTGTTCCTTGTGATCTAAGGCATTTGTGTTTAGTCTTGTTCGTCAGAGCGTTCTGCTTTCCCCCAGCCAAGGTTAAGCAGCATCGAACGTGGTTACCTATTGGATGGGTGACCGTTTGCGCGCCTTGGTTTCAGTACAGTTCCCCCACTTCACCCAGCTTCAAATGGGTACCTTCCCTCTTTAGGGTCAGGGAAGGTAAAGCAGCGAGGGAGAGGAGATGGGCGCCGCCCTCAACATGCTGGTCCCTAGAGAAACTGAGGTCTCTTGTGCCTCGCTCCCCTACGACCGCATAGGTTATGGGACACCTGTACGTTTTACCTTGCTCCTGAATTTTACCACCTCTGCTATGAAGAGAAATCCATTTTGCGTTGTTGACGAAGATGCTCAGTGTTATATGTGTAATTTTTCTCTATCTTATTTATGTATGAACTGTCGCGGTTTTTACATTTATTGGATTCCAGATCATTCCTTTTAGTTCTATGGAATGCGTCTCTGGCAACTATATTCGTTTAGGTACTTCCCTACCTTCCACTCACCCACCTGTCCGTTTTTTATCCTTTCACTCCCCCCCCCCTCCTCATTTTTTGTCTTCTCCATTCTTTTCCCTCTGGCCCCTCTTTCCTCTCTCCATCCCTGCTGATCTATCGTGTTTCATTGGACTCATGGGAAAACATTAAAGAGCACCACCTGTCGCCTTGGTCCTACCGCTGTTATTGATGTCTGTGAATTTGCCTTCCATTTAGTGGCCCAGAGTTTTAAAACCAGTAACCCCCCCCCCCCTACACGTGCATACACAATCCCCAAACTGTCCTCACAAAAAAAAATAATTCCCTACAGCAAATATTATTAACAGCAACGTGGATATCATTTCTGTCAGACCGCCCTCAGAGTTATTGCAATGTGCAGCGTGGCAACCATCAATATGTGACCCTTCACCACGAAATGAGTCGCCTAGCACCGGCCCCACTTTCCCGCTAGCAGCCATTGATAAAAGGCAGGTGAAGTCAAGTTATCAATTTTTGAGATTTTGATTGATTATAAAACTGTAACATTTATTCTACATTATAGTGAAATACCAAGGCATATTTTCCCTTCTTTTGCCTTTTAAACGTGTTTTTAAAATACCCAAGCCTTCATTCTGACCACCTTTTAGGATTCTTTACTTGTCCATTTCTCAGTTTGTCATTTTCTGCAGTCTATCATTTCAAGTTGTGATAACTTTTGACAGAATTATCCGATTTTCAATATTTTTTTTCTTGAATTGCCATTATACTGCAGATTAATAACATTTCAATATCTAAAAATTGCAATGCGACTCTTTATGTGGTGGGGCGTCACATATGTGTTATATATATATATATGCTTCGAAAGGCAATATCGACTCAATATGTGTGTATATATTGTGCGTTTACTGCCAAATCTGTTGCGTATGTACAGGTAACAAACATTATGTCCTGCATTGAGCGTATAGTGAAATCCACGCTGGCCTATCTTGAAACAGTAGCAAAAAAAAAAAAAAACCAATGTCATAAAATAATGATTGTATTGGAAGCTTGGTAAGTTATTATTTGTTGGGTGGTGGTGCTGGTGATGGTGATGGTAATGGTGGTGGCGGCACTTTTGTTGTTGTTGCTGCTACTGCTGTTGCTGCTGCTGCTGCTGTTGCTGCTGCTGTTGCTGCTGCTGTTACTGTTGCTGTTACTGCTGCTGCTGTTGCTGCTGCTATTGCTGCTGCTGTTACTGCTGCTGCTGTTACTGCTGCTGCTGTTGCTGCTGCTGCTGTTGCTGCTGTTACTGCTGCTGTTACTGCTGCTGCTGTTGCTGCTGCTGTTACTGCTGCTGTTACTGCTGCTGCTGTTGCTGCTGCTATTGCTGCTGCTATTACTGCTGCTGCTGTTACTGCTGCTGCTGTTGCTGTGCTATTGCTGTTGCTGTTACTGCTGCTGTTACTGCTGCTGCTGTTGCTGTGCTATTGCTGCTGCTGTTACTGCTGCTGCTGTTGCTGCTGCTATTGCTGCTGCTGTTACTGCTGCTGTTACTGCTGCTGCTGCTGCTGCTGCTGCTGCTGCTGTTGCTGCTGTGCTGCTGCTGCTAGTGACATTCTGGACTTCTTACTGAAACGAGGCAGCTGAGGTTAATGGTAACAACAATATTTAAGTGGATTCCGTGACGGACTTATTAAAATGGTCCTAAAAACACGGATCAGGAGTTCAAATCTCGACAATGCCGTAAGATCAATGGGTGAAGATTTGTTCGTTAGAGCATTCCATGTCAACGTATGTGAAAACCTACTGGTGCCTTACTTCCCTATGTGTGTATACGTAGGTACGTAGCAGACCTAGTACATAATAATTATACATGTTAAAGATCTTTTTCTATCAGCACTTGGTCAGTTGCGGACACACAAACATACCCAGCATGTACCCGAGGTTTATGGGGACATAATAGCCTAGTGGTCAGAACGGGATAACAGTGGTCAGAACGGGATAGCCTAGTGGTCAAAACATTACGCTGGCAATTTGACGACCTGGGTTCGATTCCCTTTCGAGGGGATTTTTCTCCTGGAGTTAACATCAGTGCTGACTCAACTCTCCCCCAAAGTCCTTCGGATAAGACTATAAACCGAGGCCCCGTGTGCAAACGCACGCAGAACATCTTGCGCATACGTTAAATCCTGTTCCACCGATTTTCGTAAGAGTAGGCCATTGTGTGCCGGTGGGAACAGATGACATTTACAAAACTGCATACACACGAGGGCTGGATGTATAAAAAAAAAAAAATAATAATAATAATAATAATAAAAATATAATAATAATAATAATAATAATAATAATAATAATAATAATAATAATAATAATAATAATAATAATAATAATAATAATAATAAATAATAATAATAATAATAATAATAAAAGCACATGAGTGCTTATTCCATTAGCCTCGATATAAAAGAATGAATAAATATTTTTTAAAAATAAAATAAGCAGCTGCACTTGGGGAAGCAGTTGATGAAGGGCCTGATCACAGATCGGTGGTTTAGATGTAACGCACCTTACTTTTTATTCATTTTTTTTATTATTATTCTTTTATATCGAGGATAATGGGATAAGCACTCTTGTGATTTCTACATCCAGTCTCCGTGTGTATGCAATTTTGTAAATGTCATCAGTTCCCACCGGTACACAATGGCCTACTCTTACGAAATGCGAACAGGATTTAACGTGTGTGCAAGAGATTCTGCGTGCGTTCGCACACGGGGCCTCGGTTTAAAGTCTCATCCGAAAGACTTTTGGGGAAGAGTGGAGTCAGCACTGATGTTAACTCTAGGTGAAAAATCTCCTCGACCGGGAATCGAACCCGGGTCGTCAAATTGCGAGCGCAATGTTCTGACCACTAGGCTATCCCGTCCCACCTCGCTTTGAAAGCGAGAAGTGAAGGGTTCGGTCCCCATTCGAGCACAGACTTTTACCCCAGCCACTAGATACTGAGTGGTGGTGTGGTTGCTAGACTTTCGGATGAGACAATCAACTGAGGTTCCTGTGTGCAGTACACATTTATGGCGCGTAAAAGATCCCACGACGTCAACAAAAGAGTTGTCCTTGGCAAAATTATGTGGAAAAAGTAACTTTCAGAGGGGAAAAATTAATTAACTTGTAAGCAGGGAAAAAAATGCGTGGCGCTGCTCTTGTGGCGACGGGGTCTTCCTGGAGAGAGAGAAAGCTGCCCAGATTTCACGCAGAGGAATCTGCCGTGAATGAAGAATGAAAGGGATATACAATACAATATAATACAATACAATGCAAGTCAATACAACCCAATACAATTCAATTGTATGCAAGGTAATACAAGTCTATGCATATCAGTATAATACAATACAATGCAAGTCAATGCAATACAATGCAAAGCAAAACAGGTCAATAGAACACGATGTAACACATCAATACAATACCATACAATACTAAACGAAACAATACAATACAACACAATATAATACAATACGACACAACACAATACAATACAATACGAAACGATACGACACAATACAAAACAATACAATGCAATGCAACACAACAAAACACAACACAATACAATGTAATATGAAACGAAATGATACAATACAGCATAATACAATACATACAATACAACACAACACAACACAATGCAATACGAAACGATACGATAGTATACAACACAACAGCACAATACATTCAATACGATACAACACAACACAGTACAATACAATACGTACAACACAACACAACACGATACAAACAATACAGCACAAAACAATACAATACAATGCTACACGAAATGATACTATGCAATACAACACAACACAACACAACACAACGCAACGCAACGCAACGCAACGCAACGCAACGCAACACAACACAAAACAGCACAACACAACACAACACAACACAGCACAACACAGCACAACACAACACAATACAGACTGATGCAGACTGACACAACCAGTTGTCACAGAAACCTGTGTTAGTGTTGCAATTTTGTTTAATGTTATGTTCTTTGGTTTTGTTTGTATGCTTTTGTTTGGTTTTGTTTGTCGGGGGCGTACATTTTCTTTGTTCCTCGGCTAGATCTCCGAGGTTTACCAAAAGGTAAGATATTGTGTATGAGACTGTTCGCCCACTATTTGAGGTTCAAGGTAAAACAAAAAAGGTAAAGGTGTCCCATAACCTGTATGGTCGTAGGGGAGCGAGGCGTCAGAGACCTCAGCTTCTCTAGAGGCCAGCTTGTTGAGGGCGGCGCCCATCTTCTCTCCCTCGCTGTTTTACCTTCCCTGATCCTAAAAAGGGCAGGTACCCATTTACAGCTGGGTGAACTTGGGGGGGGGGAGGGGGGGTTATACTGAAGCCAAGGCGCGCAAACGGTCCCCCATCCAGTTGGTAACCACGCTCGACGCTGCTCAACTTGACTGGGGGAAAGCGAGCGCTCTGAGGTTTTTTTTGTTTGTTTGTTTGTTTGTTTGTTTGTTTGTTTGTGTTTTTTTGTTGTTGTTTGTTTGTTTGTTTGTTTGTTTTGGGGGGGGTTTCTTCTTTTTGTGTGTGTGTGGGGGGTGTTTTGTTCTCCTAATGTATTGTGAATACTCTTTCTTTTTTCTTTTTTTATGCCATCCATTGTGTTAGGATTTTTGTTGTGAGTTTTTTTTCACACACACCCATATCTGCAAGCATTGGTTTTGTCAAATTTTCAATGTACCCATGGGGGGTTTTTTGAAATAAAATTTTGATTTTTGAATTTTTTTTTGTGTGGAGATATTGTGTATGAGACTGCTTTGCCCACATTTGAGGTAGCTACATTAAATTGCATTATTATATTGTATATTGGTATATATACTTACATATTACATATGTGTATACATATTTACATATAATATAACATATATTAATTATAATATATATATATATATATATAATATTATTATATATATATATATATATATATATATATATTATATTTATAGTTTATCATTGTTTTCTTTTGTATTCTATCGCTTTGAATTGCATACGATTATTTTGCATTTGTTTTTATGTTGTGCTGCGTTGCATTGCGCTGTGTTGTTACATTGTATTGTATTGTATTGTATTGTATTGTACTGTACTGTACTGTACTGCACTGTACTGTACTGTACTGTACTGTACTGTATGTACTGTACTGTACTGTACTGTACTGTACTGTACTGTACTGTAGTACTGTGCTGAATTGTGTCGTATCATTTGCGTTGTACTGTATTGAATCGTATTACATTCCATCCATAACATTGTATTGCATTGTAATGCGTTGTTTATTTGGGTTGGGGGGGGGGGGTTCGGGTTTTTTTGTTTGTTTGTTTTGCTTTTCGTTTCGTTTCTTCGGGAAAGAGCTCTTAGGTTCACCAAATGGTGAGATTTTGGGGGTATACGAAATTTTAAACCCATGTCCGGCTTCTGGGTTTGGTTTTTGTTTTTTGGGTGGGTTTTTTTTTTTTTTGGGGGGGTTGTTTTTGTTTTTTGTTGTTGTTTGTTTTTTGGTGGGGGTTTTGGGGGGGAGGTGTCCAGGCTTAATGCAACACGTTTTCCTGAACCATTACGTTTCAAGGCTTTTTTATTGTGCAGGTTTGAGCTAGGTGCGAAGCCTAGGTGCTTAACACACAAGGCGGCATACAAGCACCCTGGCCGGCTTAATGGAGAGTAAACACAGCTTACGGGTTGGTAACTCTACCGGGGCGACAGGTGTTTTGTTTTGAGCAAACTTGGCCGCAGACTTGTGAGGGAAAAAAAAAAGAAGAAAATATAACGTTCAGCAAATTTTCAAATCAAAATCGATGTAACTTCTTTCTGTGTGTGTGTGTGTGTGTGTGTGTGTGTGTGTGTGTGTGTTTTTAAGTGTGTGTGTGTGTGTTGTGTGTGTGTGTGTTTGTAAGTGTGTGTGTGTGTGTGTGTGTGTGTGTGTGTGTGTGTGTGTTGTGTGTGTATGTGTTGTTGTGTGTTGTGTGTGTGTGTGTGTTGTGTTTGTGTGTGTGTGTGTGTGTGTTGTGTTGTGTGTGTGTGTGTCGTGTGTGTGTTGTCTGTCATGTCTTCTGCTGTCTGTGTCTGTCTCTGTCTTTCTCTCTCTGTCTGTCTGTCCCTGTCTCTGCTGTCTGTCTGTCTGTCTGTCTGTCTGTCTGTCTGTCTGTCTGTCTGTCCTGTCCTCTCTCTCTGCTCTCTCTCTCTCTTCTCTCTCTCTCTCTCTCCTCTCTCTCTCTCTCCTCTCTCTTACTCTTATCTCATTTCTGATGTTTCTTCTTCGTTTATTCTTCACGTCATGTCATTGATGTGTATTTCAGAATTTAATGTTATCTGTTCTTACATGTTTATTATCTGTCACAATGGGGATGCAGGAGAAAGATGATTGAGTTACTCTGTTGCACATTTGGATGTCTCTGTTATGAAAAGTGTCATTTTCCTCCTTTTGTATTGTATTATGGTCCAATGGCCAATGTACATTAAACAAGTTCCGAGTTCCGAGTTCCGAGTTCCGAGTTTCTCTCTCTCTCTCTCTCTCTCTCTCTCTCTCTCTCTCTCTCTCTCTCTCTCTCTCTCTCTCTCTCTCTGGGTTTGTTGTTGTTGTTGTTTCTTTCCCCCCTTTTATCAAAACTTATGTTGTATGGACTTTTTTGATGACAGATGGTGGTGGATTGATGTTTTCAGTCATTCAACCTCATCATATTCTCATGTTTGCTCTTTAATCATTGCGCCCTTTTTTCTTTTTTTTCTTTTTTTTGTGCTTGTTTTGTTTTTGTTTGTTTATTTGTTTTTGTTTGTTTTGTTTTTGTTTTATTATCCAAATCAAAATAATCATTGATTCTTACTCCATATTTTGTTTTTGAATGAGTGCCTTTTTATAACATTATCTTAATATTGTATCTCTGTCGTATTCCTTACCTGTTGTTGTTGTTCTTTCTCCCCTTTACCAAAATCTTGTTTTATGGGACTTATTTGATGTTAGATGGTGGTAGATTGATGTTTTCAGTCATTTAACCTCATCATATTTTCATGTTTACCCTTAATTATTGCGCCTTTTCTTTGTTTTGTTTTGTTTTTGTTTGTTCTTTGTTCTTCTTGCTTTCTTTATTCAACTCAAACTCATCATTGATTCTTACTTCTCATTTTCGTTTCTGAATCAGTGACTTTATAACATTACCTTAATATTGTATTTCTGTGTTAATTCTTGCCTGTTGTTTGATACTTGGTATGGTTCCTTACTTTTGGTATTTGGATCATTATAATTGTTGATTTTATTTATATTTTTATTGGCAGTATCTCCCCCCCCCCCCCCTCCAATAAGGATATTAGTTGGGGGGGGGGTTTATAAAAAAATTTCCCCTTTTATCCAAATGTATGATTTGTATCACATGTATAATTTTTGACAGATGGTGGTGGATTGATGTTATCAGTTGTTTATTCTCTTCTCTTGTTTGCTCTTTACCTATTAACACTTTTCTATTCTTTCATTATCAAAATCTTTTATTGTGACTTCTGATTTTTGTCTTCTGATCGAGTGTATTTTTATTACCTTATCATATATAGTGTCTTTATTCTTGTGTGTTGTTTGGTTTGCGTAAAGCTTTATTGTTTAGTATCTTTTCAACTTGATGTATCCCTGAAAGGGGCGGGGACTGGATGTAAAAAAGCACGCAAGTGCTTATCTATTATCCTCGAATAAAATACTTTGCCTTGCCTTTGCCTTGCCTTGCCTTGCCTTGCCTTGCCTTCCTCTCTCTCTCTCTCTCTCTCTCTCTCTCTCTCTCTCTCTCTCTCTCCCTCTCTCTCTCTCTCTCTCTCTCTCTCTCTCTCTCTCTCTCTCTGTCTCTCTCTCTCTCTCTCTGAAACCAAAAAAAACCAAAAAAAAGCACCCAAAAAACAAAAACCGAACCCAGAAGCCGGAATGCGGTCACCTTATTCATGGGTTTATAATTTCGTATACCCCCAAAAATCTCACCGTTTGGTGAACATCAGAGTTCTTTCCCAAAGAACGAAATTAAAAGCAAAAACAAGCCGAGAGAGAGAGAGAGAGAGGAGAGAGAGAGAGAGGAGAGAGAGAGAGAGGAGAGAGGAGAGAGAGAGAGAGAGAGAGAGAGAGAGAGAGAGAGAGAGAGAGAGAGAGAGAAGAGAGAGAGAGAGAGAGAGGAGAGAGAGAGAGAGAGAGAGAGAGTCTCTCTCGCACCTTTGCCCTCTGCCTCCGCGTTTTCGAATTCTACAAAGCTCACTGTCTGGCCTGTGTCATCCACCGCTGTGACAAGTTGTTGTTGTTGCCATTATTGTTGTTGTTGAAGTTTTCATTTCGAATAAAGATAAAAGGTCATTGTTAGGTGGAATATACATCTTCGTAAAAAGTTAAGCACACCAAGATTAAATCCCGCCCTAAGTATTTAACCTTGTCCACCAAACTACCATTATTTTGGATGGGACCAAATAAAACCGATAATTATCTGATCTGCAATGCATGTAAACGAACCCACGACAGTTTGTAAGTACGAGTTGTCCCTCTCTAAATTGTCTGGGGAAATCCACTTTAATATACACAATATATGGATGGAGGGAGGGAGGGTAAAGGTGTCCCATAACCTGTGTGGTCGTAGGGGAGCAAGGCGTCAGAGACCTCAGCTTCTCTAGGGGGCCAGCATATTGAGGGCGGTGCCCATCTCCCTCCCTCGCTGCTTTACCTTCCCTGACCCTAAAGAGGGCAGGTACCCATTTACAGCTGGGTGAACTGGGGGGACTGTACTGAAGCCAAAGCGCGCAAACGGTCACCCATCCAAATGGCAACCACGCTCGACGCTGTTTAACCTTGCTGGGGGGGGGGATTGCGAGCGCTCGAGAGTGGGAGGGAGGGAGGGACTAAAGGTTAAACAGGGACATAAACAATGAACAGTGTTATGCTATAAACGATACGTTTTACCCTGAGATTTCTGCCTGACTTCAACACCTGTAGAGAAATCTTCGGTAACTGCACCATGTGACGCTAAAGATACAGCGCAGTGCAACACGGTGTAAAGCCAGACACCTACGCTTGACCATAAAATAAAACGCAACACAGCACAATTCGGAGTCGTTACTGTCAACTGGCCTTTCCATTCATGTAGTGTTTCTTTCTTTTCCTTTTAGTCTTGATAAACGGGTTGTCATCCTCTTTAAATTTTAACACCTGTCTTTTTTTAATCCAGTCACCTAAAAACCTTCTTTCTTTATTTTTCTTTATGTCACAGCAGATTTCTCTGCGTGAAATTCGGGCTGCTCTCCCCGGGGAGAACACGTCGCCACAGGGGCAGTACCACCCTTTTTTATCCTGTCTGCAAGTGTATTTGTTTTTCTACCTGAGTGGCTTTTTTCTACAGAATTTTGCCAGGGACAACCCCCTTGCTGCCGTGGTTTCTTTTACGTGCGCTAAATAATAATGTGTAACACACGGGACCTCAGTTTATCGTCTCATCCGAAAGACTAGCACCCAGATCACCACCCATGGTCTAATGGATGGGGGAGATGACAAGATTTGGGCCCAAACGGGATCTGGAGAATGTTTTTTTTTCTTCTTTAAAATGGCACTCAAAGACAAGGCGAAATTTTATGGGAAAGCTGACATTACACACCAATGGGACGGGATAGCCTAGTGGTCAGAACATTGCGCTCGCAATTTGACGACCCGAGTTCGATTCCCGTTCGAGGGGATTTTTCCCCTGGAGTTAACATCAATGCTGACTCCACTCTCCCGAAAAGCCCTTCGGATGATACTGTAAACCGAGGCCCCGTGTGCCAACGCACACAGAACATCTTGTGCACATATTAAATCCTGTTCAGCATTTCATATGAGTAAGCCATTGTGTGCCGGTGGGAACAGATGACAAGATTTACAAAACTGCATGCACACGGGGACTGGATGGAAAAAATCACATGCGTGCTTATTCCATTATCCTCGATATAAAAGAATAAATAAATACATAAATAATAATAATAGTTCCAGGTACATACAAGCCTCAGGCCAAAAGCTGTGTCAGTTATTGATGTCAGCTTACTGCCAAGGCCTACACTAAAATGATGTTATGTTGTAACATGTTGTGTTGAGATTGCCATCAGCCATGACAAGCTCTTAGCAAATAACAAACTGCACTCTCCTTCACAGGAGGAAAAAAAAACTCTGAAGTCGGAGTATGGCTGCCTATATGGCGAGGTACTTGAAAACAGTCTTACATGCAAACTTCTCATTCATTGTCCAAGTTTCAGTCTCACAGCAATTCCCAGGTGGGATGAGTGAGTCAGAGTGCACATTCTGGGTGACCCCCCCAAAGTGTTAAGCTGGGGAACGGGAACGCACAACAACACTAAAAAGCTATATACAGTGTAAGTGGCCCACCAGTACTAAACAAAACAACAAACGGGAAAACCATCTACAGAGGCAATGATACTAAAAAAAAAAAAAAAAAAGACCTACAATGCATGTTAAATACCTCATCAAACTGATATTCTTAACCAAACTGGAACCCACAGTCGGACAGAAATAGAGTTTGAAGCTAATCTGGACAGTAATCAGATTCTGCTAAAAAGAAAGAAAATGTGTCTTATGTTATTACATCATCTGTAATTTCTTCAGTGATTCTGTATCCGCTGTCTTTTTGGAGTGACACACAGGCAGATAGATTCAATAAGCAATGTATAGATAGTAGACTATCGATTAATCTTTTCATCATCTGAGATGTCGTCTCTCTCTCTCTCTCTCTCTCTCTCTCTCTCTCTCTCTCTCTCTCTCTCTCTCTCTCTCTCTCTCTCTCTCTCTCTCTCTCTCTCTCTCTCTCTCCTCTCTCTCTCTCCACACACACACACACAAACACAGCACATAGGCACGCGCACGCCTAATATACATACATACATACTACATACATACATACATACATACATACATACATACATACATACATACATACATACATACATACATACACACATATATATATATATATGTATATATATACATATATATATATTTATTTATTCATATATATATATATATAAATATATATTATATATATATAATATATATATATATATTAAATATATATAATATATTATATAGACAGGCAGACAGACAGACAGACAGACAGACAGAGACAGACAGACAGACAGAGACGACAGAGACAGAGACAGATGCTTCTCTTTTTTCCCTGAACTTTTTTTTGCACATCCCTTTTTACAAGGGAGCGCTATATTCAACCTTCTCGAGTAAACAAGACAGATCGCTTTCTGATCTTCAGCTTAACAAGGGTGCATCATTTTAGGCCAGGTTTCAAGCGGCAAAGGCACTAGTGTTCTGCCTGTTATGTCCCTTTACCTGTAAGCAACCCTCCGTGTTGAAGCTTCACCTACTCGCCTCGCTGCTTCTTAGTTCTCTTAGTCTACACACACACACACACACACACACACACACACACACACACACGCACACACGCACACACACATACGTACGCACACACACGTGCACGCACACACGAACACACTCGAACACACACACACGCACACGCACACACGCGCACGCACACACACACATACACACACACGCACGCACGCACGCACACAAACACACACACACCACGCACGCACGCACGCACACACACACAAACACACACGAACACACACACACACACACACACATACACACACGCACACACACATAAACACATTCGCACACACGAACACACACACACATGCACGCACGCACGCACGCACACACATGCGCACGTACACACGCCGCCACCTACTACCGCTGCCATGAAAAGATGAAAATTAAAAGAGAGAGAGAGAGAGAGAGAGAGAGAGAGAGAGAGAGAGAGAGAGAGAGAGAGAGAGAGAGAGAGAGAGGGAGGGGGTGAAATAAATGCGGTTAAAAAATCAACTAAAGAAGAAAATGCACAGCTAATGACTCTGTGTGCCTTGTGTTCAGGGATCTTCTCTAAAATTAAAAGACAGGGATGCAAGGGAGATCATAAAGTTTGTACCCTGCCAGTGGGCCTGTCTCAGCTGGATAACAATGATACCCCATAATATAATACAATATGCCTTCACAACACACACAAAACACAACACACACACACACACAAACACACATTCACAAATCACTACAGGTCGAAATTTTCCAACTTTTATTTTTTTAAAAATACATACTCAAGTTTGAAAAGCAAAGCTGTACATCATACGAACAATTCAATTCAATAACTAAGGAAAAAAGACAGCAGAACCCATATTTTTTTCCATTGTCAAAAATTTAACCCCGAAAACAACGAGGAAATCACCAATCAATCAATCAATCAAGAAAGCATGCTCTAAATGGTTTAATGCTGTTTTGTATCATATGTGTCAGTTTAAACATTTTTTTTTTAAATGATTGAGTAGAAAAGAAATAACTTGGAACACTGGCGATCTTTTTTTTTTATCAAACTTTGAGGTCTAATTAGTGGGGGGGTTTTCTGTTTGATTGTAACAAAAATTTACACTTTCATGATATCACACATCAGTCTCGCCTGGTAGTTAAAAAAAATTGCGCTGCAGTACAGAAAAAGAAAAGAAACAAAAATGAAAAAGAAAAGGAGATTGGAAATAGACATACAAAAAGATAGATCAAAAAGAAAAAAAAAGTAAAAAGGGAAGAAAGAAAGAAGAAGAAAAAAGAAAGGTAAGACAGACAGAAAGACAGAGAAAGAAAGCGGATAAAGGGACAGACAGACAGAAATACAAAAAAAAGGAAAATGGAAGAAAAAAAAAAGCTAGAAAAAAATAAAAAAAAAATACCAAAGAAATAGTACAGAAAAGCAGTATCACACATACACAGGCTACCTACCGATGAATTAAAAAAATTCTTTACTGAACTGAGCAAGAACACAACAGATTGCGGGTGGAGAAAAAGTATGGCACATTTCACACAAAGTCTTATGTACAACCAAACCTGCACAGGCAAAAAGAAAACAACAACTTAAATACCAATTTCTCTCTCCCCCACGTTGGAAAGCCACTACCTTAATGGTGAGCAAAAACGGTCGAATACGCAAACTCTCACCATCGGTAAATCTGGTAGCTGTATCCGAGGACCAAAAACACACAACATGGAGACAGTAATATAGCACATGGTATTCGGACCACACAATAGCATTTCAAAAGATCTGGGACATCGTGATCACATGTGGTGCGTGTAGATAGTGGGGGAGGTGTGTGTGTGTGTGTGTGTGTGTGTGTGTGTGTGTGTTGTGTGTGTGTGTGTGTGTGTGTGTGTGTGTGTGTGTGTGTACATGCGAGTGTAAGTGTGTGTCTGTGTCTGTGTATGTTAACATGCGTGCGTAAGTGTATGTGTATGTGCATGCGTGCGTTTGTGTATGTGTGTGTCCGTGCGTGCGTGTATGTGTGTGTGTGTGTTGTTGTGTTGTGTATGTGTATGCGAGTGTGTGTGTGTGTGTGTATAAATACCTGTGAATGACATTATCCACAACACAGGTTGTTTCTTTTTAGATAACGAAACTAGAAACAGCAAAAACCCAATTCTAAGAACCTAAAACACAAAAAAACACCAACAAACAAAAACAACAAACCATAAAAGCTAATACAATCTCGTAAACTGAACCTTCTTCAACCAAAACACAAACAAGGGGAAAGAATAGGGCAACAATCAAACAAAAAATACCCTCACCCTTTCCTCTTCCTCCCCCTCGTCCACAAAAAAACCGCCACCAGTGCCAGGTAGTTTGGCACTTGAAATGATTCCACCACAGCACATTACAATGGAAAGGGAGGGATAACAAAAGACACACGCGCACGCGCACGCTGCACGCGCACACGCACAACACACACACACACATATAAAAAATATATATATATATATATATATATATATATATATATATATATATATATATATATATATACGACAACACACACACACACACACACACACACACACACACACAACATGCACACACGTGCGCACGCACACACGCACGTACGCACGCACATACACCTTCGAAAAGAAAAGGCACAATGGTCAGACATTATGTCACTTCATTTCAGCACAGCACTTTAAAAAGAGAGAGAGAGAGAGAGAGAGAGAGAGAGAGAGAGAGAGAGAGAGAGAGAGAGAGAGAGAGAGAGAGAGAGAGAGAGAGAGAGGAGAGAGAGAGAGAGAGAGAGAGAGAGAGAGAGAGAGAGTAGCAAAAAAAAACCTCACATAAAATATGAAAACAAACCAGCACAGCCTTTAAGCATTCTGATCTGTCACCTAATTACAGCAAGGCATTTCAAGAGAGAGAGAGAGAGAGAGGAGAGAGAGAGAGGAGAGAGAGAGAGAGAGAGAGAGAGAGAGAGAGAGAGAGAGAGAAGACAGACAGACGACAGACAGACAGACAGACAGACAGACAGACAACAACGACAACAGACACACACACACACACACACACACACACAACACACACACACACACACACACACACACACACACAAAAGAAACACATAACACACAACACAAATAACACACAAAATATACTTAACCAAAAATAAACACAACCTAACGCAGCACAGTGTTTCTCAAGCATTCTGGCAGCGGATTCCTGCACGACACTTGTGACAGAGGTGGGCCAGGTGGGGTTTCTCGGGGTTGGTGTGGCGCTTCTCCATCAGCTCCTCCTCGGTGCACGTGCACTCTGTCTGCCCGCACATGGAACACTGGATGGGCTCCGTCCTGTAGGGGAAACACGCCTGCTGGCACTCCTTACAGTCCTGCTTGAACATCACCTGCCCACACACGTACGTACACCATAATTAGATGTGGGTGGATGGATGTGTGGGTATGGGTGTGGGGGGTGGAGGGGGGGGGTGGAGGGGGGGATGTGTGTGTGTGCATGGGTGGATGGGTGGGTGGATGGATGGATGGATGGATGGGTGGGTGGATGGGTGGAGGGAGGTGGGTGGATGTGTGTGGTGGATGGGGGTGGATGGGTGGGATGGGTGGATGTGATGGGTGGATGGGTGGATGGATGGATGGATGGTGGATGGGTGGATGGATGGTGGTGGATGGGATGGGTGGATGTGTGTGTGCATGGATGGATGATGGATGGATGGATGGATGGATGGTGATTTTTTATTTTTGTATTTTATATACCACTTTATGTCACAGCAGATTTCTCTGTGTGAAATTCGGGCTGCTCTTCCCAGGGAGAGCGCGTCGCCACAAGTGCAGCGCCTACCCATTTTTTTTCCCCCTCAGGGATGGTGTCTAAATATGACACCTATGTGCATGCTGGTTTTTTAATTTTGTCATCCGCTCCTACCGGCATACGATGGCCTGCTCTTCCGAAAGGCGGAACGGGGTTTTAACGTGTGCGCAAGATGTTGTTCTGCGTGCGTTCGCACACGGGGCCTCGGTTTATAGTCTCATCCGAATGGATGAATGGATGGATGGATGGATGGATGCATGGATGCATGGTGCATGCATGATGCATGCTGCATGTGCATGTATGTATGTATGTATGTATGTATGTATGTATGTATGTATGTATGTATGTATGTATGTATGTGTGGTGTGTGTGTGTGTGTGTGTGTGTGTGTGGTGGTGTGGTGTGTGATATTATGAGGAGACGTGTGTGTGTGCGTGTGTGCGTGCGTGCGTGTCTGTGTGGTGTGTGTGCGTACGTCGTGCGTGCGTGCGTGCGTGCGTGAGTGCGTGTGTGTGTTCTTGCGTGCGTGCGTTGTGCGTGCGTGCGCGTGCGCGGTTGTGTGTGTGTGTGTTGGATAAGTTGTCTAGATTTAACCTGTCTAAAACGTGATAAATCATGGGTTCGATCCCTGCTTGAACCCGAAATTTCCCCCCTCATCCACAAGACTCTGAAAGATGGTCAGAGTGCTAGTATTCCAGATCAGACGATACACCGTGGTCCCGTTTGCAACACACATTTAGCACACTTTAAAGAACCCACGGCAACAAGAGAGTGCCCCATGGCAAAATTCTATGCCCCCATGGCAAAATTCTATGCCCCATGGCAAAAATTCTATAGAAAAAAGTCGTTGTACAGGGAAGCAAACATACATACGAGCGAAATATAAAAAAATGTTAAAAGAGGCGCTGCTCTTGCGGCGACGAGCGCTCTCCCTTGGAAAGAGCAGCCGGAATTTTATGCAGACAGAAGCAACAAGTGTGAGAGTAGCAGCCCTGATACCTCACAGCATCCTCAACACGGGGACGGGATAGCCTAGTGGTCAGAACATTGTGCTCGTAATTTGACGACCCGGGTTCGATTCCCGTTCGAGGTGATTTTTCTCCTGGAGTTAACATCAGTGCTGACTCCTCTCCCCAAAAGTCCTTCGGGTGAGACTATAAACCGAGGCCCCGTGTGCGAAGGCACGCAGAACATCTTGCGCACACGTTAACATCAGAACATCATGCGCACAGGTGTCTGTTTAGACACCATCCCTGAGGAAAAAAAACTAATGGGTAGGCGCTGCACTTGTCGCGACACGCTCTCCCCGGGGAGAGTAGCCCGAATTTCACGCAGAGAAATCTGCTGTGACATAGAGTGGTATAAAATAAAATAAAAACAAAATAAATCCTGTTCCACTTTTCGTAAGAGTTGGCCATTGTGTGCCGGTGGGAACAGATGACAAGATTTACAAAACTGCATACACACGCAAACTGGAGGTAAAAAAAATTTTTTTTAACCTTTTGAGCGCTTATTCCACTTATCTTCAATATAAAAGAATAGATAAATATATACATAAATAAATGTAAAATAAAAAAAGCACAAGAGTACTTATTCCATTATCCTCGATATAGGCCTAAAAGAATGAATAAATAAATAAATAAATAAATATAATGAATAAATAAATTAATTAATAAAATTAATAAAACGAGAAAACAAAAGCAAGCACTCACAATGTCTGTGCCGGGCCTACAGTAGACGTGAGAGCTTTCCCAGGTTTTGTTGCAGCCTTTGCAGCGGAAAAACCCGTAGCGGCGTTCCATGCCTTTCCCTCCCCGCCCACCTCTGCCTCTGCCTCTGCCTCTGCCTCTTCCCGGAACATGATGATAGACACAACTATGTGGGGCCAAGTCGCTCGCTTGAAATGTCGAGAGTCGTCCAAAATTTTGTGTTTGTTGTCCACTGATGTCTGCTTTTGCTTTAGTTTAAGGTTTTTGCTTTCGGTTCGCTCTCTGGCGTCTACTTTCGATTTGCTCTCTGGCGTCTTCTTTTGATTAAATCGAGCAAATTTTGATCTCTGGTCTACTTTCGATTTGCTCGCCTAAGTCTATTTTCTATTTCCGATTTTGCGTCTACTTTCGAATGTTTTGTAAAGTCTACTATGATTTACTCGGTGTCTACTTTCGATTTCCTCTCTAAAATCTACTTATGATTTACTCTCTGCGTCTACTTTCGATTTCCTCTCCAGTCTACTCTGATTACTCCTGTTTCACTTTCGATTTACTCTCCACAGTCTTCTTTGCACTCTTCTCTTACCATCCTTCACTTGCACAAGTCTAACAATGCAAGAATTTATAGCTGGCCGAATTTCTGACCTGACCTTGCCTTGGGTGTTTTATCACAGGAGCGGTTATGTTGTTGTGTTAAGGGGTTTTTTTTTAAGGACGACCGAGTTTCGCTGTAGTTTTACTTGGCTTTCCAAGAATGTTGGTCAAGGGCTCTTCAAGTGAAGGGTGTGTGTGCAGTTCTGCGGGTGTACCTTGTTTGTGAAGAATACCTTGAGTTGACAGTCTGCAGTGAATTGTCTGAAGCTGGAACCGTTCTCTGAAGACACTTTTTTTTTCTTTATTCCTTCTGCCTGGGAAGATCTGGAAATCCAAAAGGAAG
>CM060319.1:12696624-12716624 GCA_030674155.1 Stramonita haemastoma
ATTTCTACTGCCCACACCTATAGTTAATGAATCATCATCCCACTGGGACTCCAGTCCCTTTGTCCCTTTTATCTATTCTCTGAACAGGCAAAGAGGAAAAGAGGACAAAGTGTGTAGTATGTTTAACTAAAACAAAAGAAACAAGAGACCATTGGCACAAAAATGTGATTTTTTTGTGCCTTTTTTTTAAGGTCAAGAGTTACAACAAAAGTACCGTAAAGAAAGTATGCGGTTTTCATACAGAGCATAATCGACCCCACCCCCCTTCTGTTTACCCTCTCCTCTTTTTTCTTCTCCTATCTCTGTAATTTTCAAATACACACACACACGCACGCACGCACGCACGCACGCACGCACGCACGCACACACACACACACACACACACACACACACACACACACATCCCTCCTATAATTAACTATCCCACGGCTTTTCTCTTCTTAACCACAAAAACTTTCTCCCCCCCCCCCCCCCTCCTTTCACCCTTACTCACTCACTCATCTTCCCCATACTTCACTCTTCCCCCCTCCCCCTTCCTTAGTCACTGCAACCTCACTAAAAATCCTCTCTCTCTCTCTCTCTCTCTCTCTCCTCTCCTCTCTCTCTCTCTCTCTCTCTCTCTTCTCTCCTCTCTCTCTCTCTCTCTCTCTCTTAGGGGGGGGCGGGATAGCTTAGTGGTAAGAAAATTGAGTTCGCAATCTGACGACCCGGGTTCGAATCCCGTTCAAGGGGATTTCCCCCCTGGAGTATAACATCAGTGCAAAAATCCTTCGGATGAGACTATAAACCGAGGCCCCGTGTGCGAACGCACGCAGAACATCTTACCCACACGTTAAATCTTGTTCTGCTTTTCGGAAGAGTAGGCCATTGTGTGCCGGTGGGAACAGATGACAAAAATTGACACAACACTGAGAGTGCTTTTTTTCCATTATCCTTAAAGAAAGAAAGAAAGAAAGAAAGAAAGAAAGAAAGAAAGAAAGAAAGAAAGAAAGAAAGAAAGAAAGAAAGACAGACAGAAAGAAACAAACAAACAAACAAACAAACAAACAAACAAACAAACAAACAAACAAAGAATCAAAAGAAAAATAATAAATAGATAAACGAAGAAATCAACCGCAGTGCACACACACTTTACCTGTTCCCTAAGCTCGTTTTCGAAAAGGTGACGCGCTTGCCGGGACGCCTAAAGGGTCTGTAAGAGGTCAGGCGGCGAAGAAGGCACAGGTCCAAGAGCATAATCACCAGACTGGACACGAGAGTCACCAGGACTATGGCCACTGTCCGCGCGGACTCTTCCCGCGCGAAGGGTAAAACAGCCGGGTCGAAACAGTGCTCTGAGACCTTTCCTCTGTATCTGCTTTGAAGGTAACTGGCTCCTGCTGTTCTGTTCTTCGCCTCCTGTAGCTCCTGCCACTCCTGCCGATGAGAATTGCTGCTGGCTTCTGTGGGCAGGAGTAGAGAGGAAAGTCAGTTGGTTACTTGGTTGGTTGGTTGTTGGTTGGTTGTTGGTTGGTTGTGTTCGTTAGTGTGGTTATTGGTTCGTAGTTGTTGTGTTCGTTTAGTTGTTGGTTGGTTAGTTGGTTCGTTATTGTTGGTTGTTAGTTGGTTTTTTAGCTGGTTACTTAGTTGGTTATGTGGTTAGTTGTGTTAGCGTTACGGTATTTGGTTTCGTTACTGGTTTCTTAGTTGGTTAGTTGGTTTGGGTTGGTTGGTTCGTTAGTTGGTTACTTAGTTGGAGTTGGTAGTTAGTTGGTTGTTAGTTGGTTCGTTAGCTGGTTACTTAGTTGGTTAGTTAGTTGGTTAGTTGGTTTTTAGTTGGTTCGTTGGTTACTTTGGTTACTTTTAGTTGGTTACGTTAGTTGGTTGTTAGTTGGTTCGTTAGTGCTTAGTTGGTAGTTAGTTGTGTTAGTTGGTTCGTTAGTTGGTTCGTTAGTTGGTTACGTTAGTTGGTTCGTTAGTTGGTTCTTAGTTGGTTGTTAGTGGTCTTAGTTGGTTGTTAGTTGGTTCTTAGCTGGTTACTTAGTTGGTTCGTTATGTTGTTAGTTGGTTCGTTAGTTGGTTCGTTAGTTGGTTCGTTAGTTGGTTTACGTTAGTTGGTTCGTTAGTTGGTTGTTCGTTAGTTGGTTCGTTAGTTGGTTCGTTAGTTGGTTCTTAGTTGGTTAGCTTAGTTGGTTGGTCGTTAGTTGGTTCGTTAGTTGGTTCGTTAGTTGGTTACTTAGTTGGTTAGTTAGTTGGTTGTTCGTTAGTTGGTTCGTTAGTTGGTTCGTTAGTTGGTTCGTTAGTTGTTAGTTAGTTGTGGTTCGTTAGTTGTTCGTTGTTAGTTGGTTCGTTATTGGTTCGTTAGTGGTTACTTAGTTGGTTAGTTTAGTTTGGTTATGGTTCGTTAGTGGTTCGTTAGTTGTGTTCGTTAGTTGGTTTCGTTAGTTGGTTCGTTAGCTGGTTACTTAGTTGGTTGTTAGTTGTTGTTAGTTGGTTGTTAGTTGGTTCGTTAGTTGGTTCGTTAGTTGGTTCGTTAGTGGTTCGTTAGTGGTTCTTTGGTAGTTGGTTGTGTTGTTGTAGTTGTTATTAGTTGTTAGTTGTTGGTTGGTTCTTTAGTTGGTTCGTTAGTTGGTTCGTTAGCTGTTACTTAGTTGGTTAGTTAGTTGGTTCGTTGTTGGTCTTATTGGTTTAGTTGGTTGTTAGTTGGTTCGTTAGTTAGTAGTTGTTAGTTGGTTTTAGTTGGTTCGTTAGATGTTGGTTCGTTAGTTGGTTGGTTCGTTAGTTGGTTCGTTAGTTGGTTGGTTAGTTGGTTCGTTAGCTGGTTACTTAGTTGGTTAGTTAGTTGGTTAGTTGGTTCGTTAGTTCGTTAGTTGGTTCGTTAGTTGGTTCGTTAGTTGGTTCGTTAGTTGGTTCGTTAGTTGGTTACTTAGTTGGTTAGCTAGCTAGTTGGTTAGTTGGTTAGTTAGTTGGTTGGTTCGTTAGTTGGTTCGTTAGTTGGTTCGTTAGTTGGTTCGTTAGTTGGTTCGTTAGTTGGTTACTTAGTTGGTTAGCTAGCTGGTTACTTAGTTGGTTAGTTGGTTAGTTAGTTAGTTGGTTCGTTAGTTGGTTAGTTAGTTGGTTCGTTAGTTGGTTCGTTAGTTGGTTAGTTAGTTGGTTAGTTGGTTCGTTAGTTGGTTAGTTAGTTGGTTAGTTGGTTCGTTGGTTGGTTCGTTAGTTGGTTAGTTAGTTTACTTAGTTGCTTAGCCACACTGAAAGAGAGAGGGGGGGGGAGAGAGGGGAGAGAAAAGAGAGAGAGAGAGAGAGAGAGAAGAGAGAGAGAGAGAGAGAGAGAGAGAGAGAGAGAGAGAGAGAGAGAGGCAGACAGACAGACAAACAGTCAGACAGACAGTCAAACAGATAGGCAGACAGACACACAGACAGACAGACAGACAGAGGGAGACAAAGAGAGACAGACTGAAGACTGAAATGATTTAATGACGTAAGCCAACAGCTCATCAACCCCCCCCCCCCCCCTTCCCTATACATTCACACATGCACAAACACACCACAGACACCCATCACGACATAAATCTAAGCTTACATCATAATTATAGCCTACTGCAATAACAATGATCTCGCTGACGGTATATGAATGGAAGAGGCCACCAGCCCAATTATTTATAATTATAGCATTGTATCTGCTTAAGTCTTCATTCAAAAACACTAATTATACACAAATAACAATGATCTTCATACAATTCTATCTATAGCCTATATTCTTTCATTTTGAAGATCAAGCCAAAAAAGCCAAATCAAATGATCTTTATCAAGGGTAAAGGATTAAGTTTACGTAGCTTTTTTTTTTCATCCTGCCCTCACAAAAAAATCAATGAAAATTTACTTCTAAAAGCATTCCAAAGGCAAATATCAATCTATACATAGAACTTAAATTAAGTTTTTTTTCCCAAAACCAGACCTCAAAATATAAGAGAAAGCAAACCCGAGACAGTACAATATAAGCTCAAGTCATACAGACAAATAATGAAATATACAAAATAACAAAGGTAGGTATAACAAAGCAGCCAGATGTAAGGTAGCCTCGAGCATAAAGGTGGACTTACAATTTGTCCATCAGATGTTTCTTCAAAAGTTTCTTCAAAGTTTGTTTTGAAGGAGGGGATTTCTTAAAAAGGGGATAGATTTTTCCACAATGTTCTTCCTGAATAAGCAAGGCTTGACTTATAGAGATTATTATCAGGCCTGGGAAAAAACAGTGTATGAGTAGGCTTGTTTTTATTGACAGCAATTTTTCCCCACAATTTTCTTTGGGCCTTTCCGTTTAATATATTGTACATACATAGACACTTGTTGAATTGCAGTCTGTCTTTGAGTGGAAGAATATCGAGTTCTTTGTAGTTGGTGGTGGTCAGTGTATTAGGATTCAATCGGATTAGTTTAACAGGTCTTATATGTAGGTGGTTTACATGCTTTAGGTTTGTTTCACTTGCACTATCCCATAAGGTAGAAACATAATTCAACATTCATTCACGTTAGATGTTGTAAATCGATTATTCTTAGTTTTATCTACAGGAACTCAGCTGAAACAATTGACTGGTATGATGACTTTACCTCAATGATGGATGCCACAATTCTAGAGTCCAAAGAAATCTTTCGTATGGGAGATTTCAACATAGATCTGACAATCCCTTGATCAAAGTGGAATATTAATCATGCTATGTATGGTTCAGAGCAAATAATTGATCGTCCAACTCGCATTACTAATAACACTAGCACCCTCATTGATCACATTTACACTACTTCAAAGACTAACATAGCAGAAACATGCTCAGTGCAGACAGGCTGTAGCGATCACTCTTCCATTTGTTTTACATGGCGGAAAAAAGGAATAAAAATACCCAAATCAGGACACAAGAAGATATCCTACCGCTCTTTTAAACATTTTGATAAAGATATCTTCATTAATGATAATCTTAATTCAAACTTAGACTATGTTTTTCAGATTACAAATCTTGAGTATGCTATTGACTAATGGATAGAGACATGTATAGCTACTTATGATAAACACACTCCATTTATTAAGAAAAGAATAAAACATGTAATAAAACCTCCATGTTTACCACAAGAAATTCAAAACGAAATAAATCTAAAAGATTATTAATTAAAATCGAGGCAAAAAGATGAATAATAAAAAAGCAAAGAAATACAGTCAATTTAATAAAGCGCAAAGCCAAAACAAAACACTTTCAAGATGTGCTGTCTTCAGCCCAGAATCCAAAAACGGTTTGGAAAGCCATTAACACCTTGACTAATAGTAATAATTCAAGATGTAACATCCGAACAGTCATAAAAGAAACATAAGTAAAAAAAAAAAAAAAAAAAAAAAAAAAAAAAAAAAAAAAAAACCCACCTTTATTCTCACTTTGCAAACATTGCTGGATCCATAATATGTAGCAATAGAAAATAAACAAACGAGCTGATTGACTTAAAACAGTACTGTTCATCAAAGAGCATTTCTTCTGAATTTATTATACCCCCAAGAACAGTAACAGAAGTGCCTAATAGCTTACTCAAATTAAGATAGTCAGGATCAAAACACCTTGACAAAATCGATAGTGAAATACTAAAAATAATAACTTTGACAACATAATTTCAGACACGAAGAGCGACCGAAAATAATGACAATGACAACATAATTTCAGACATGAGGAAAGACAAACAGAGAATAATGACAACCAAACAGAGAATAATGACAACATAATTTCAGACACGAAGAGAGACAGAAAATGACGACGACAACATAATTTCAGACATGAAGAGAGACAAACAGAGAATAATGACAACATAATTTCAGACATGAAGAGAGACAAACAGAGAATAATGACAACATAATTTCAGACATGAACAGAGACAAACATAGAATAATGACAACATAATTTCAGACATGAACAGAGACAAACAGAGAATAATGACAACATAATTTCAGACATGAACAGAGACAAACTTAAAGACAGACTGTACCGACAGACAGAGACAGACAGAGACAGACAGACAGACAGACTGACAGAGGACACAGTAACAGAGGGACAGACTTACTTGCAGACACAGAGCAAACGTACAGAAGCACCAGTGACAATGCCAACATGGTGTCCAGCTTTATTCTCCAGTCTCCCTGAGGACTCCAAACCCAGAGGACGTCTCTACTGAACCTCGTGGTCACCTCACCATGCCTTTTCCTAGTCATCTGGGCTCCTTTCGCTCTGGATAGCGTAGAGAACGATGCCTTGATAGACAACATCTTTGTCGTTGAAGGTGATGAGGTTATTGCAAATTCTGTAGTTGTCGTTGGTATTGATGGTGGTGGCTGTCGTCGTTGTTGTGGTTGTGGTGGTGGTGGTGGTGATGATGGTTTAGTGGGTGGCTAGGTTGAGCATGAAATAAACAATTCTCTGACTGATTTGACTCTTATGTCGTTATTCCCAGGTGTTGATCTCTCTTCAAAATGCTCACACAAGACGAAGTATGGGAATGTGTACGATAACTGTTGATATAATTCAGAATATTGACGAAGATGATAATATCTGACGAGGATGGGTACTTTGATGAAGATGGTAAGTATGTGAGTACTGGAATCTGTCCTGAAGTTCTTGATTTTATCAGGGTCTGGTTCTTGGTTGTGTTTTTTCTTCTAAAGAATGGTGCAGGTTTTCTATGTTATTATGTTGCGTTTTGTCTCGCCTCGTATTGTATTGTTTTTAACTGTGTGTGATGGTAAATTCACAAAAGGTGCTTCTTGCCTTGTAAGTCTCGGTTTGTATAAGATGGGGGACACCCCGTTCCCTTCAAAATCATTGTGGTGGCAACCGTTTTTGCTGTTGTTGCTGCTGCTGTTGCTGCTGCTGTTGCTGCTGCTGTTGCTGCTGCTGTTGCTGCTAGTACTGCTGGCGCTGATGCTGATGCTGTTTTCTCTGTGTAGTGTTTCCAGGAATCCCGATGGTACTGCAAAAAAAAAAAAAAAAAAAAAAAGATAAGTGATCACTTTCACTAGTCTTTTCATTTTGTGATCAGATAACAAATTCATGGTAAGCGTGTTATGCAACAAACAGGCGTTATGAAAATTTTTGTTGGTGTTGTTGCTATTATTTCAGCAGTAATTGCTGCTGCTGCTGCTGCTGCTGCTGCTACTGCTGCTATACTATCTACTACTCTACTGTACTGCTTTTTATCACCACGGCTAGATTACTACTGTTACGTTTACTACTATATGCCATTTTTAAAGTCTGCATTCATAGCAAAATATTGGGGCTTTTTTCTGCTGTTCCTCTTAGTGTCATTTTTGTTTGAAGTCATTTGACGGATAGCTTGTGGTTAGAGCGTTGCGCTGAGAACTGACGAATCAGGTTTGATCCCAGGATCCAGCTACCACCGAGGTGCATGTTCAAGGAACACCGTTAAAACCTGCTCTGCCTTTCAGAGGGGTAGACCATTGTGTGCCGGTAGGAACAGATAACAAAATTTACAAAACCGCCTGCACACAGGGTCTGAATGTAAAAGAACAGTAGTATTGCTTATTCAGTACCCTCGAAATAAAACAATATAAATATATAAATGAATAAGTAAATGAAACTCTTTTTACGAGTAACAGTGTCAGTTTGTCAGAGACTGTGCTGTTTGCAGCTGTGTCCATATAGCTGGGTGGTGCTCTGTAGTTTAAGAAACTGGAGAAGCAGGAGAATGCCAGGTGTTTCGGCAAAGATGAACACTAACATGAGCAGTAACATAAGTCTCTGCAAGAAGTGTTAATCAATCCAAAGTTATTGTGTGAGATAGCATTGTCTCTGCTGCCATCCTCAGTATTCTCTTTTTTTTATAAAGTACGACTGTGAAGACTGTGAAATGATAACACCCTACTGTGGCAATGTACTTTTTGCTTTATTCACGGCAGCCTTTACATGTAGTTTGCAATTGTTCATCTTACAGTTTTAGATTTTAAAGTTTTCTATTGTTCGATGTTTGTGTTATTATTTGCGTTTCTTATGCCATGTTTTGCAACATTCTAGTTATATAGTTTTGTAATCAGTCTTCTTATGCACATAATTACCAACACATTTTTTTTTTTGTAAACCCTCATCTCCCTCGCTCTACAGCGCCCCGACAGTTATGACTTGATCTTCTCCGTTTGTACACACATCGAGGGGACTCAGGCGCTTGCTGGTCTGCGCTCAGGAAATGACGATAATCCTAATCCGTAATCCATAACGCACCGTCGAGATTCCAATCTGTGACTAATCCACTGTGTTTGAAGAACGAGGAGTGTTGTTCTATCAGACGTTAGAGCCGAGTGGATAGAATGATTAACGTGGGTTCGAACCTTGGCTGTGGCAGCTGGTGATTTTTCTTTTTTTGTTCCAGGGCTCAAAGGTTTACCAATTTCGCGTATGCGACCTTTTTTAACCACCATTAAGGAAGCCGCATTTTGACTTCGGGGATGGTGTTTAAACACGACACCTGTATGCATATGGGCTGGGGCTTTTTGATTTTTGTTTTAAATTTTGTTATCTGTTCTACCGGTACGAAACGATGTAGGCTACTCTTCCGAATGACAGAAAGGGTTGTTAACATGCGAGCAAGATGTTCTGCGTGCGTTCGCACACGGGGCCTCATTTATAGTCTTATCCGAGAGACTATCTGGTTAATTGAGGGGATTCAGTGTTTTTACGATCTCTCAGGTCAACTAGAATGCATACCTGCCATTGCTTTAACTCCATTCGTGTATGTACACACATGGAGAAGATCAAAATTTTTAATGCGCACGTTAAACATCCCGTAACTGATAATCATCAGCGCTCAGTGGATTGCGATATACAAACATACCCAGCATGCACCCTGTTTCAGGTTCAACTTACCCAAAGGACACTGCTCGAAAAATTCAATGTCCCAACAACTATTCAAGGTGTTAAGGAAGAAGAAAAGTGATATATCATGGTTTGCGTTAGCTGGCTTCCAACGAGGCTGAGTACCTCATGTGTTTTGCACGTTGCTAAGTTTTCAATGGGTGTTCTATATATTGCAATTAGCTTATTGTTGGTCTATAATTTGCATCAAATTTTCCGCAAATTCAAGCAGTTCGAATTATACCATAGTAATACTTAAATAGATCTACTGTGGATCAATAGTTCAACTCAATGTTACAATACATATTGAAGATCAATTCAAATCAAAGATTGCTTTCCTTACCTCTTTTCTTTGAAGTCTGTTTGTGAACTACAGATCGGAAGCTTACTGTTTGTCGAAAGAGATGCAACTGCTTTGTTGTTTGTTTCTTTTTACTTCTTTTTCTCATGCATAGAGCCTGTCAGAGTTTAACAAAACAGAGTTCGACATGACGCTATTTAATCAGAATCGTAATACCAAGCAAGTTGTTTTATTACGTCATCATTCTGTTTATCTTTTCTTTTCTTTCAAATTGCAGGTTAAGTTTTATAAATTAATTTTGAAAATACGACGGTCTACTCCTATCTTCATGGTTTATGATGAAGTGGGAAAAGTCTCTGTTAATGTTACAATTAAAGCAAGGATGTTGTGCTTTTGGTATAGATTATGTACAGGTCAAAATGCAAGTAAGTTTTCCTGTTCAGTGTATAGATTATTGTATGAATTATATGTCACACAAAGGTTTTCTTCAGATTATCTAACCAGCGTCAAAAATACATCAGGATGAGCTAGGGTTGAAAGGGATCTGGTTGAATCAACAATCTATTGAATGCATTTACAACTGGTTTAAACCAAAGTCAAGCAATGCTTATGTGACGCATTTATTCATAAGGGTGCACTGTAGTAAATACAAAAGACATTTATACAAATTATAGAATGCTTAACAGAAAACTTTATGTTGAAAAGTATTTACTATTATTGCCATCCAATGTTTCTGTTCGATTCTCCCAGTTTCGCATAACTAATAACAATCTGCCTATTAAAATCTTATGTTTTAAGGGTAATGAACAATGAACGATACTGCACAAAATGCGATAGTGGTGATATTTGATGACAAATTTCATTCTATTTTTATTTGTTCAATGTTTAACAAAACTCGAAAAAAATGTTGATCAAAATATTACGCTAAACATTCAAACGCTTTGAAATATGAACATCTCTTTTCTTCACCAAATAAGAAGACTCTGCTCAATGTTGTTAAAACGATTGATATTATTTTTAATAATAATAATAATAATAATAATAATAATAATAATAATATAACAACACACAACAACAACAACAAAACAACAACAACATGTAAACTTTATTGAAAGAGTTTGATATGTGTAAACAGACGATTGTTTTTATTCTATAGTAATTGTTCAAATATTTGGTGACATAGTGCATGTATGTTGCTCAGTTATAATTTTGTTTATTAATATTATGCCAAATTCTCCATATCCCTAAAGAAATGACGGGCAATAAAGAATTTGAAATGTACTTTAAAGATGTTGGAATAAGTAGCATTCGTGTGCTTTTTTTTTCATCCAGCCCCCGTGTGCATACGATTTTGTCATTTTTGTCATCCGTTCCCACCGGCACAAATGGCCTACTCTTCCAAAAGGCGGAACATGTTTTAACGTGTCCATCTCCATGTCAAACACACAGAGTAAGGATTGGTTTAGTCTGACATAAAGCATTTTGGCAGTAGGCCCAAGGATTGCTTTAGTCTGACATTTATCACTTTCCTAATTAAGTTAAAGTTAAGTTAGTCTGTCCCAAGCCTAAGGCTCATCAGGCCGGTGCTTATCCCGGTTTCTGTGGCGTTAAGCGACTGAGAGTCATAGACTCCCCCCTGGATAGGACGCCAGTCTATCCCAGGGTTAACCCCCAACACAAGGTTGGTACCCCTTTTACACCTGGGTGGGGTGAGAAAATAGCCGTAAAGTGCCTTTTCCAAGGGCACAACGCCATAACCGAAAGCTGGGATCGAACCCGCAACCTTTAGATTACGAGTCCAACGCCCTAACCACTAGACTACAGCGGCGACATATTCCTAATTAGGGTTGCTTTAATTTGACATGGCACTTTGCCAATAAGAGAGTTATTTAGTCTGACATGTACCTACGACATTGCCAGTAATCGTTGCTTTCGTTTGTAAGTAAGTCTTCCATTCTAAATGTCTTTCCACTTTAAGTGATACCAGACGACCCTAAGATAGGAGACTGGATGGATGGATGGATGGATGGATGGATGGATGGATGGATGGATGGATGGATGGATATAGATAGATAGATAGATAGATAGATAGATAGATAGATAGATAGATAGATAGATAGATAGATAGATATAGATAGATAGGTCTACTCTGTGTGTGTATGTGTGTGTGTGTATGTGTGTGTGTGTATGTGTGTGTGTGTATGTGTGTGTGTGTGTGTGTGTGTGTGTGTGTGTGTGTGTGTGTGTGTGTGTGTGTGTGTGTGTGTGTGTGTGTGTGTGTGTGTGTGTGTGTGATAAATAGTAACAGCAAATGAAAACGTATTCTTTACATTAACAGATCAAGAAAAAAAAAATGAAATGTAAAAATCACAGAACGAGGATTTTTTCCATGCTGCTGACTTTTTCGTGCAATGAGATCGATAGCTTTCGTTTGTTTTTATGTGAGCGTGTGTGTGTGTGTGTGTGTGTGTGTGTGTGTGTGTGTGTGTGTGTGTGTGTGTGTGTGTGTGTGTGTGTGTGTGTGTGTGTGTGTGTGAGTGTGTGTGAGTGTGTGTGTGTGTGTCTGTGTGTCTGTGTGTCTGTGTATGCCTACGAGTAAACATCCTGCTACTGCTGTAATGTATTTGCGCCATATATAAACTCTTCTTTCTTTTTCTTCTTTTTCTTTTTTTTTCTTTTTTTTTTTTTGGGGGGGAGGGGGGGGGCTGTGTTTAGGCTCAGCGAGTTTGATGGTGTCCTGCGATGATGGAGACCATTAAGTTAAATGCAGCTTGTACACACACACACACACACACACACACACACACACACCACACACACACACACACACCACACACAACACACACACACACACACACACACACACACACACACACACACCACACACACTCACACACACAACACACACACACACACACACACACACACACACACACACACACACACACACACACACACACACACACACACTCGGCTCCCCGACCCCCCGCCCCAGCCCCCTCCACCCCCCCACCCCCACCCCCTACCGTCCCCTACGTCCTAAACCCTCACCCCCACCACCACCCCTACTCTACTCCCACCTTCACCCTTACCTCACCTGTGTGTGTTCACACTATGAACCGAGCTGAGAAATCCTGCTGACCTGTTTTAATCAATACAATATGTAGACACATAACAACAAAAGCAGTGTTGTAGTGTGTGTTGTTGTGACCACTCGTGATGGTGTCGTGAAGGGTATGTTCTGTCCCTAACTGAACTAAGACGTGCGCGTCGGTGTGTGGTGTGTGTGTGTGTGTTGTGTGTGTGGTGTGTGTGTGTGTTGTGTGTGTGTGTGTTGTGTGTGTGTGTGTGTGTGTGTGTGTTGTTGTTGTTGTTGTTGTTGTTGTTGTTGTTGTCTTCAATTTTACGTCTGTTCACTCTTAGTGATATTAGACGGGGGGGGGGGGGGGGGGGGGGGGGGGGGTGGGGGGGGGGGTCGATCCCGGGAGGGCCCCCCTCCCCCCCTCCTCCACCTCTTTTTTCCCCCTTGACCAGGTGCTGTCAAGGCAACAGACAGCACAAGGACTACTAAACATCACACACACACACACACACACACACACACACACACACACACACACACACACACACAACACACACACACACACACACACACACACACACCACACACACACACACACTTCAGGAGTGTTGGGGTGTGTGTGTATGTATGTGTGTGTGTATGTATGTATGTATGTATGTGTGTGTGTGTGTGTGTGTGTGTGTGTGTGTGTGTGTGTGTGTGTGTGTGTGTGTGTGTGTGTGTGTGTGTGTGTGTGTGTGTGTGTGTGTGTGTGTGTGTGTGTGTGTGTGTGAGGTTGTTTGTTGTTGTTTGGTTGGTTGGTTGGAGGGGTTTTTTGTTTTGTTTTTGGTGTTTATATTCCTAATAAATCTCTAATAAGGGAGGGGCTGGATGTAAAAAAAAAAAAAAAATTTAAGTTCACGAGTGCTTATTCATTATCCTCGAAATAAAATAATTTGATTGGTTTATTGATTGATTGATAAAAGACGTTCAATTGTGCTAACTAGGTTAAAAAAAAAATAATAAAAGGAACTTGAAATTATTACGTTTAAACTGCATAACACGGCGTTTTTCCATCAGCTGACGTGAAAACTCAACCAAAAAATGGCAATGAAAAAAAAATCCAAAAAAAAAAAAAGTCAATCGAGACTGCGAACGTCAAAAGGAATAACTCCTTAACTTTCCTACGGAATATGTTGTCATTTGTCTCACAATTGTGCTGTCTGTTGCCTTGACAGCCCACCTGGCGAAGGGGGGGGGGAAGAGGTGGGGGGGGGGTCGGGGGCCCTCCCGGGATCGAACACCCCCCCCCCCCCCCTTTGCTGTCCCCCGCTGAAAGTTTTCAGACCCAGGGAGGAGTTTGTATCTTCGTGGAGCCCGTCCACATTACGACCATAACCCCTTTAGGACACAACATCTCTACCCCCACCACCACCACCCTTTGTTCTCTGTACATACTCTGTTATTGGAATGTTGGCTTAGTGAAGTGAAAACTGTGATTTTCTGCTTTCTCTGGCTGTCTGTCTGTCTGTCTGTCTGTCTGTCTGTCTGTCTGTTTTGCTTGTTTGCTTTTTGTTTGTTGGTAAGCACTTTTGTGTGGTGGTGCTGCTGTGATGGGGGTGGTGGAGGTAGGGATATGGGATTGTGGTGGTATGTGTGGTGTGGTGGTGGTGTGGTGGTGGGTGGTGTGTGTGTGTGTTGTGTGTGTGTTGTGTGTGTGTGGTGTGTGTGTGTGTGTGTGTGGTGTGTGTGTGTGTGTGTGTGTGTGTGTGTATTTAGTAGTCTTTGAATTATTTTCCATGCACAGTTTGTGATTTGGACGGCAAACAAACAAATCAAGTACAAGCAAATGGCTACCTATTAACCAGCAAGATTGACAGATTTTAAAGGAATCTATTGAACACAGAATAAAATAAACATAGCGTTATTTCTAGCATTAACTCAGTATCGGGAGAATGTGGGATCATGTTTTCTTGCCTTCCAAAAAAAAAAAAAAGATAAAATATCTTGAAAACCTGGGCATTCAAAAAGTATATGCTGATTTGTAAATCTTTTACCACAAGGGCACTCTTACTAAAAATTTTGTTTTATAAGCATCCAGTTTTTACCCTGTAAAACAATGATGTGATAGTTCTACAGATATGTAAAGGGGTCGTATTACGATGGAAATTGTGATATAAAACTGCTGTGGTATCTAAGAACTGTGACTTATCTTTTGCCGTTTTGTGGTACTTGGTTAAAGCAATTCCAAAAGACTTTTCTTAACATTACTACCAATGACACTCTTGTACCGTATATGGAACATGTAACTTGGCTGAGCCATTAGATTGTTTAGCTCCCTGCTTTGCAGTCTGATCATCAAGATCGTTTCCGAATATACCACAATGGGATGGAATCCGTAGAAAGGTAACAAGAGCACCACGTAAAGTTAGGAAATGAATTAAGGTGTTGATTAAGTTAACTATTCCTACTCCATGTTGCCAAAAAGACTTACAGACTGCAAAGCACTTAACACAGACTTAGAGTCATCACTTATCAAAGCTTTGAAAACTGAAACAGGTAAATCTAAAAGGAAATTCGGTGTCATAGAAATTGCTACAATCTCTGCAATGAAATTTGACCTATTTTTTTCTGCGTAGAGAGATTTTTTAATCTTAAGAGATGAAATTTCATATCCCGCTCCTGCTTGATGATTTTCCAGCAGTGAGCCATCAGTGTAAACTTGAAAATGTTTTGGATATTGCTAATAAAGACAGCTTTTAATGTTGGAAGCTAAGATATGTCGATGCTCACTTTTTTGCTGAAGCAAATAGGGTAAATTCTCAGCAACACTTCGGGCATTGCACTGAAAAATGTGAAGTGTCTGATTCACTTAAGCACACAAAAACGCTTAAAAATATTTTTTAAGACAGAAAAATCTAGAACAATCAAAAGCCCCCCCCCCCCCCCCCAAAAAAAAAACTGATTTAAAGCAAAAAGTAGCTGTGGATGTTTAAAGAAAACCTTAATCAACTGGTACTCTTAAAGGTCATCTAATAAACACTTGTCTTTGCACTTTTAAGCACAAAAGTGTGTGTTGTGTGTGTGTGTGTGTGTGTGTGTGTGTGTGTGTGGTGTCTGTGTGTGTGTGTGTTTTGTGTGTGTGTGTGTGTCTGTGTCTGTCTGTCTGTCTGTCTGTCTGTCTGTCCGTCCGTCCGTCCGTCCGTCCGTCTGTCTGTCTGTCTGTCTTCGTAGGGTGTTGTGTGTGTGTGTTGTGTGTGTGTGTGTTGTGTGTGCTGTCTGTCTGTCTGTCTGTCTGTCTGTCTGTCTGTCTGTCTGTCTGTCCGTCCTGTCCGTCCGTCCGTCCGTCTGTCTGTCTGTCTGTCTGTCTTCGTAGGGTGTGTGTGTGTGTGTGTGTGTGTGTGTGTGTGTGTGTGTGTGTGTGTGTGTGTGTGTGTGTGTGTGTGTGTGTGTGTGTGTGTGTGTGTGTAATGTGCTCGCGCGCGCGAGCCCCCGCGTGTGTGTGCATGTGTGTCTGTCTCTCTATCTGTCAGTGTGCGTGCCTAAGAACCTGCTTAACAGTGTTGAAGCTGAGGCAACGTGAAGACACACAAAGTCAACAATCTGATACTGACCGGACAGGATTCAAAGAAACATGTCAGCAAAACAAAATTGACCGACCTTATCCTAGTTGTCAGACTACGATATTTGATAGGAACTTCCATCTAAAACAGAGAGAGATAGAGAGCAGCCACATACACAAATATAAACAAGCAAACCATCACAAACAGGCAATGGAACAAAAGATTGATAATGATCGATGAAATTTGGTCTGACATCAAGTCTATAAATCACTAAACAGACTATAAATAAGCAATGAAACAAAAGACTGATGATGATGATGATGATGATGATGATGATGATGATGATGATGATGATGATGATGATGATGATGATGATGATAGATGATAGATGAAATTTGGTCAAACATCAAGTCCATAAATTAGCAAACTATAAATAAGCGATGCAACAAAAGATTGATGATGATAGGTGAAATTTGGTCTAACATCAAGTCTATAATTACAACAAACTACAAACAAGCAATGCAACAAAAGATTGATGATGATGATGATAGATGAAATTTGTTCTAACATCAAGTCCATAAATTAGTTACCAAACTATAAATAAGCGATGCAACAAAAGATTAATGATGATGATAGATGAAATTTGGTCTAACATCAAGTCTATAAATTAGTTACCAAACTACAAACAAGCAAAAGAAATAAAAGATTTATGATGATGATGATGATGATGATGATGATGATGATGATGATGATGATGATGATGATGATGATGATGATGATGATGATGATGATGATGATAGATGAAATTTGGTCTTACATCAAGTCCATAAATTAGTTAGCAAACTACAAACAGGCAATGAAATAAAATAAAAAATTTACAACGATCAATAAATTTTGGTCTGACATCAAGTCTACAAATCAACAAGCAAACAAAAGACAGACATGCCGGGATTGATAGATGTCAGAACGCGACACCAGTGTTATGTTTCAAAAGGGGGGGGACAAAATAGGGGACCGTGGTGCTGTAAACTTCACATTGGCGCTTGAAACTCTCTTTTGATGATAAATCGATGGCTGTCAGCGCTGCACACCGCGCGCGCGCGCCACACACACAAAACACACACACACGCACGCACGCACCATGCACGACACAGACACAACACAACACAACACAACAACACACACACAAACACACCACACACACACACACACACACACACACACACACACACACACACACCAACACACACACCAACACACACAACACACACACACACACACACACACACACACACACACACACAACACACACACACACACAACACACACACACACACACACACACACACACACACACACACACACACACACACACACACACACAACTACACACACACACTACACACACACACACACACACACACACACACACACACACACACACACACACACACACACACACACACACACACCACACACACACACACACACACCCCACACACACACACACACACCACCACCACCACCACCACCACCCCACGCATCCTGCAGTAGGCCATACTTTATGTTGTGGCCAGCTGGTGTGTTATTGGAATGTTCTGACCTGTATCCCCAGTTGTCAGAAGCCTAGGAAGGACGGTGGCAGGATGGTTAAGACGTTCGCCTGCCAATATGTAAATCGTGAGTTTTCTGGGTTCGTACCCAGCCTCGCCCTTTCTTCGCAGTTTGACGAAAAAATCGAACTGAATGTCAAAGTCATTCGGATGAGACTCGAAACCGACGCCCCGTGTGCGAATGCACGCAAAACATCTTGCGCACACGTTAAAACCCCGTTCCACCTTTCGGAAGAGTAGGCCATCGTGTGCCGGTAGGAGCGGATGACAAAATTATAACAAACCAGCATGCACACAGGAAAAATCGGGGAGTTGGAGTCCCAGAGCGGCTCGGGGCTGTAGGTATATGGCAACGTTCTGGTGGCTCCTGCGACGGTACTGGAACCATTCGTATCGGTCAATGCCCTTCCAATGGATCATTCCAGTGCCGTGGATAGGGGGGGTCTGCTGCATGGGTAACAGCTTGCCCTCCATGCATACTTGCCCAGGCTTTGCACTCTAAAGACTAGAGCGCAACTCCATAGTCTTCCGAGACTGATGAGTGCCTACTACTACAGAAGCCTGGAGCAGAGCTGACCGAGTTTGCAAGCTGAAGGAGAGAAATTCTTTTCTGTGTAACATCTCCAGCTTTGTCATAGTTGTAATGCATTGTATTGTATTGCGTTGTATTGTGTTGTGTTGTGTTGTATTGTCGTGTATTGTACTGTTTTGTGCTGTGTTGTATTGTATTGTGTTGCATTGTATTGTGTTGTATTGTACTGTTTTGTGCTGTACTGTATTGTTTTGAATTGTATTGTACTGTATTGCATTGCAATGTGTTGTGTTGTATTGTATTATAGTGTTTTGTACTGTATTGTATTGTACTGTACTGTCTAGTATTGTATACGGATCATGTGTATGAATAATTTGAATGCAAGCACTTTCATTTGTTTTGCCTTTTTTATAGCGCTATATAGAGTCCATTTTTTATTATTATTATTATTATTATTATTACCATCATCATTATTGTTGTTATCTTTCATGATATTGTATTGGACGAAGAGCGGGGGGGGGGGGGGGGGGGGGGGTGAGTGTCATTTTCAGTTACCACAGATTTCTCTGCGTAAAATTTGGGCTGTTCTCTACCAGGGAGAGTGCGTCGCCACTAGAGCAGCGCCATCCATTTTTAATTTTTACTTTCCTGTTTGCAAGTGTATTCATTTCCCTATGTTAGAAGCTTTTTTTTCTACAGAATTTTGCCAGGGGAAGCTCTCTTGTGGCCATGCGTTCTTTTATATGCACTAAAGGTCTCTTGCATACTGGACTTTCGTTTATTCATTCATCCCAGAGACTAGCATTCAGACCATCACTCTTCAAACGGGGAGAAGTTTTCAAATCAAATGGGAATCGAACCTGGGACTTCTCACTTCCTAGGCAGACGTGGTTTTGTTTTGTTTTTTACGTCGCCAAAGGAGTAGTGGCACCTTTTTTTTTACACCTTTTTATTTTCTTAGGGGGGGGATTTTCTCTACATATTTTTTCACCAGGGACAACTCTCTTATTGCCGTATGCTATTTTACGAGCGCTGAAGTGTGATATTGCACGAAAAAGCAGTTTCTGAGCACCAGTCTGTTGTAGAATTGAAAGACAGGATTATTTATTCGTTAACAAAACTGGAATTTAAATAGAATGGAAGACAAAGAAAAATGAGACTGGTTCTTCTCATTTAACAATGTTTTTACAAGAGTAGCGCTACATAGATGCCGTTTATTATCATTATCATTATCATCATCATCATCATCATCATCATCATCATCATCATATATATATATTATTATTATTATTATTATTATTATATTATTATTATATTATTATTATTATTTATTTTTATTATTATCTTATCTTATTATTTTTTTTTTTTTTATTATACAAATCGGAACATGTCTAAACACTATCAATAATAATGGCATAGATCAAGTTAAGCAAAATTCAGACTCAGAACTGTTGGTTTTGATGCAGAGAAGCTCGGGAGAGCCACAGATTCCCTTTGTTCTTTATCTAGATACGTGATCAATGAGGAACAGTGCTTTTCATTTCAATGTAAAGTCTTTAACCATATTCGCAAAAAATGTGGAGTTTTCCAGTATAGTGGCTGTAGGACATATTTTTTATCTATTCTGCTGTCAACAAACAAATTTGCTATAAAGTCGCGTGCATTTTGAGATTTCTCCGAATGGCATTAAATCGGTTTCTAAACGTCCCAGGCCAATTTTCGTGGTTTACTGTAACCTACAAAGACTGTGGATCAATACCAACAGTGTGTGAAGGGGGTGAACACGGCAACCAATAATGGATCAATGCTTTCCCCTGGCTGGCTGGGAGCTTTGAGTAGTTTAAGCACAAGGACGGGAGGGGGGTAGCCTAGTGGTTAGAGAGCTCAGTCTGCAAACTGACGGCCGGGGATCAATCCCCCACAGAGACGCCCTTTCGAAGGTTGGGGGGGGGGGGGGGAGGGGTCCCTGGAGTTAACCCAATTCATACAGTTTTCGTCGTTTCCTGAAGGGGATAGGGAGAGTATCTTGGACAGTGGGAACATCTAGTATTGTCCAACGT
>CM060319.1:12721624-12724124 GCA_030674155.1 Stramonita haemastoma
TCTCTCTCTCTCTCTCTCTCTCTCCTCTCTCTCTCTCTCTCTCTCTCTCTCTCTCTCTCTCTTCTCTCTCTCTCTCTCTCTCTCTCTCTCTCTCTCTCTCTCTCTCCTCTCTCTCTCTCATCCACATCACATCACACACTCACACACCACACACCACACACACACACACACACACACACACACACACACACACACACACACACACACAACACACAACACACACACACACACACACACGAACACGCACACACACACACAAACACACACACACGCACGCACACACACACGACACACACACACACACACACACACACACACACACACACACACCACACAACACACACACAACCAACACAACCACATGTTGCCCCCTGCCCCCTCCCAATCTTTTTCATTTCAGTCTCTCTACAGGGAGTTGACGTGTCGCTACTGTTGGTGTGTTCACGTGCTTTTTTTGTTTTTATCAAATTCAGTTGGAACTTTTACAACAGCTGTGTGCATGTGTGTGTGTGTGTGCGCGCGCGTGTGTGTTTTTTAGTGGTTTATTTGCAAGGTTTAAGTTGGTTTGCTGTTGTTGTTGTTGTTGTTGTTTTTTATCAATTGGTGTGTTGTGTGTTATGTCGTGTTGGTGAGGTAAGTCAGCTATTGTTTGCTGTTGTTGTTGTTGTTTTTATCAATTGGTGTGTTGTGTGTTATGTCGTGTTGGTGAGGTAAGTCAGCTATTTTTCAAACGTTATGTGAGGATGGTGGGGCATTGTTTTGTTTTTTCTCTTGTTAGTTTATATTAGGCATATGCACAGCCCTGTGTATACATAGATACCTATACTCCTCTCTCTCTCTCTCTCTCTCTCTCTCTCTCTCTCTCTCTCTCTCTCTCTCTCTCTCTCTCTCTCTCTTTCACACACACACACACACACACACACACACACACACACACACACACACACACACACACACACACACACACACACACTCAAACAAACAAACAAACAAACAAACAAACAAACAAACAAAAATCACAGTTCATAAAAGACGGACATTTAACAACATGTTCTGAGAGGTTTATCCTGTAGGATCTTGGGTTCGAATCTCGTTGACCCAGGGTAAGCAAACAGGCTGAACTCGAGGTCCATGATGACTATGAACCTACATGGAACATTCATTTCACAAGGCACATTAGAAGACGGACATGTAGCATATGCATGTTCAGATTGAATCCTAGCATCATTCTGAACCACACTGACTATCAACGAGTGAAATCATCAGTAAGGCTGTACAGTATGTTGACTGCAGCATCCTCTGTTATGACTGAGACTGTCAGTGTGACTGGTTAACCTAGTCCACTCCACGTTGTGTTTCATTCTTACTCTTGTACTCAGTGGTCTGCACTCCGTTCATCTTGTGCTCTGCTATAGCCTACCGAAATCTGCCACTTTGGTGCCGAGCGTGTAGGGAGGGCTCTCTCTCTCTCTCTCTCTCTCTCTCTCTCTCTCTCTCTCTCTCTCTCTCTCTCTCTCTCTCATCTCTCTCTCATCTCTCTCTCTCTCTCTCTCTCTCTCTCCTCTCTCTCTCTATCAGACTGCGTTTTCCATCTTCCCTGCTCACTCCATCTCCATCTCATTATATTCTCCTGTTTGCTCTTTAATTATTAAAGTCTGTTTGTTTGCTTTTTTAAAAAATCAAAATGACCATTTGATTAGTACTTCTTATTTTTGTTTCTGAATGACTACATTTTTTTTCTTCTTTTCTTTTTACCTTATTATTGTATTTCTGTCTTTCTGTCTGTTGTTTGCTGTCTGGTATGGTTTCTGCTGTTGGTATTTGGATCATTATTATTGCTGTTGTTTAGAGTTTTTTACCTTGATCTTATCCCTCATAAGGGTGGGGACTGGATGTAAAAAAAAAAAATTTTAAAAAACCCACACCATTGCTTATTCATTATTCTCGAAATAAAAGAATTTTGCCTGCCTGCCTGCCTTGCCTTGCCTTGCCTGCCTGCCTACCCTAAGGTCTGCGGTTTTTATAGCTGAGCTGTGATGCAGCATGGAGTCGGGGTTTCCTCTCTGGTCAGGCCAGGTCAAGCCTTGTTTGACCTGGGGAAGGCGAGGGCTAGCGGCTTGTGCAGCCTGTGTGCCAGTGAGAACGTGTGCAGCCTGCCACAGGTCTGCAGCCGCAGGTCTGGAGTACGAATATAATGAAATCTTCACCTTGTCATACAGGCCTGGGGGTACGTGGAATGAAAAAATCACACGTGTGGTAAAAATCATTCTCTCCTTTGATATCAGCCATGTAAACTGGACTAGGACACCAACAGCTCATCTACTATATCACAGCTCACAGACAGACAGACAGACAGACAGACAGAAACTGATGTAGTGAAAGTGTTGATATTGAGAAAACAGTAGTGGAGGAAAGCAAGTGCATGCAACCAGTGAAAGTATAATTTTGACAAAAAGAATACTTTGGGGACAGATAACAAGATTTACAAAACTACATACAC
>CM060319.1:12734124-12741624 GCA_030674155.1 Stramonita haemastoma
TAGATTTTTTTTTAATGTATTTATTCTTTCTTTTCGAGGATAATGAATAAGCACTCCTGTTCTTTTTTTTCATCCAGTTCACGTGTGTATGCAGTTTTTTTCCATTTTGTCATCTGTTCCCACCGGCGCACAATGGCCTACTCTTCTGAAAAAGGAAACAGATTTTAACGTGTGCGCAAGATGTTATGCGTGCGTTCGCACACACCCCAGGGCTGCCATAAGCAGGGGATTGCTCTGTATGTCGGGTATAGATCTCTCTTTTATTTCCGTAAATCGTCTTCCTTCCGAATCTCTCCGGCTGTCAAAGGCTAAGAGGTATAAACGGGGGATTAAACTGTTCTGCCAGCACACGCCAAAAGTGTACTGCTAGGTCTATTGGAATGAAAAGGGTCAAGGGAGTGACTCTGAAATAATCACTAATTTGTCGCTCTAAAAGGGAAGTATAAAGCTCTTATTTGTCACATACTTGAATGTCTTCACGTGTACACAACCTTCTCGTTCCTCCTCGGCTTGCAGATACCTTATCCTAATAAAAATCCGAGATTCACTATCTACGTTGGCCGGCGCTCTTTCTCTATTTCTGGTCATCATTGGAATGACCTCCCTCTTCTTCGGCAAAGCTACATAATGAACTTTTAAATCCAACCTCAAGACACACTTGTTTCAAACCTAAGATTTTTGCCTTCTGTTTATCTCCTATTTGTCCTGCTTCAACAATTGAAATCCATTCACCTGCAAATGTATACCTCTATAAGTGTGGTGTGTGTGTGTGTGTGTGTGTGTGTGTGTGTGTGTGTGTGTGTGTGTGTGTGTGTGTGTGCGTGTGGTGTGTGTGCGCGCGCGGCGCGCGCGCGCGCGCGTGTGTGTGCTTCGAATTTGCTAGAATTATTTATTGCATTGGTTGTTTGTTGTGGGTCGAGTGCAAGCGCTTTGATTGTTTTTACAAGATATAGCGTATATAATCCATGTATTATTATTTTATTATTATATTATATTATTATTTTATTATTATATTATTATTATTATTACTTAAATCACAAACATGATTTCACTTTGTTAGAGTCTTTTACATGAAAAAACTGTAGCTGTGTGTGTGCTTATTGAGAACTTTCATTTGAACTGAAGGAGCAAGTGAGCCGAAGGTCACTTAATGACAAGCAAAACATGGGCAGGTCTCTTTCCTATAAGTTAGGTAAGCCATCCCTTGCTTGCAGAGGATCTGTAGTTGAGAAGTTGTATGTTACCAGGTGGTGATATCAAATTCCTCTTTCTTTTTTTCTTTCCCAAGTTAAGTTTAGGTAGCAATCGAGCGTGGTTACCAAGTGAATGCGTGACCATTTGCGCACCTTGGCTTCAGTACTGTCCCCGAGTTCACCCAGCAGTAAATGGGTGCCTGCGCTTTTAGGGTCAGGGAAAGTAAAACAGCGAGGGAGAGGAGATGGGCGCCGCCCTCAATATGCTGGCCCCTAGAGAAGCTGAGGTCTCTCTGACGCCTCGCTCCCCTACGACCACATATTAATGGGACACCTCTACCTTTTTATCATCAGATATCTGCCACAACTACTGCCTGTCTCTCTCCTCTGTCTGATTTCAGTGGAATGGGCATCTCCAGACACCATTGATTATTATATGATGTATCACACCGAGTTGGATTTAGATCTACGTATTGTTTGTGGATTTCAAAACGTACCAAAGCGGCCCCTTCAATGAGAAGGCCACAGATGGTCTATAATTCCAACGGCCTATACCTATTATCATCATCCATCTCTTTTGATATATTCACAGTCATCAGGAAGGCACATCCGTCTCTTCTTATATAGGCCTATTCACAGTCATCAGGATAGCATACCCATCTCTCCTGATATATTCACAGTCATCAAATTCCATGTAATAATATATAATAATAATAATAATAATAATAATAATATCAGGAAGCACATCCATCTCTTCTGATATTCTATATCTATTGTCATTACGATGGCACATCCCATCTCTTCTGATATTCTATATCTATTGTCATTACGATGGCACACCCATCTCTTCTGATATTCTATATCTATTGTCATTACGATGGCACACCCATCTCTTCTGATATTCTATATCTATTGTCATTACGATGGCACACTCATCTCTTCTGATATTCTATATCTATTGTCATTACGATGGCACACCCATCTCTTCTGATATTCTATATCTATTGTCATTACGATGGCACACCCATCTCTTCTGATATTCTATATCTATTGTCATTACGATGGCACACCCATCTCTTCTGATATTCTATATCTATTGTCATTACGATGGCACACCCATCTCTTCTGATATTCTATATCTATTGTCATTACGATGGCACACCCATCTCTTCTGATATTCTATATCTATTGTCATTACGATGGCACACCCATCTCTTCTGATATTCTATATCTATTGTCATTACGATGGCACACCCATCTCTTCTGATATTCTATATCTATTGTCATTACGATGGCACATCCATCTCTTCTGATATTCTATATTCACAGTCACACAATGCACATCCATCTCTTCTGATATTCTATATTGATTGTCATCACAATGGCACATCCCATCTCTTCTGATATTCTATATCTATTGTCATTACGATGGCACACCCATCTCTTCTGATATTCTATATCTATTGTCATTACGATGGCACACCCATCTCTTCTGATATTCTATATTCACAGTCATCACAATGGCACATCCATCTCTTCTGATATTCTATATTTATTGTCACAGGATGGCACACCCCTCTCTTCTGATATTCTATATCCATTGTCATCAGGATGAAGAGTATATGTCATTGAGTGCCAGTAGAAACTGACAACTAAATTTACAACACCAACAAAACCCCAAAATAATCAGTGACATGTTGAAACATAATTCCCGAAATCGGAATGTGGCGGCAAAAACTGTTGATACGCAAAATCTCATTATCCGTAACCCTGGGAGCTTTAACTGAGGAACAGGGAGGGGGTGGGGGGGGACAGACTTTGATTGAAAGTGCATACAGTATGTAGTAACGCTATAAACAGCTGTGTACCACCAATGTTGTCAACTCTCTCATAAATATCAGTCAGCAAGTAATAAGCCCTAGGGTCGACAAACATTGAAGCTGACGTGAGTGTAGCTGACATATAGCCAATATATTGATATTTTTTCTGCTGATATAAAGTGATGTATGCACGCCACACATGAAGAAAGATTATTGATCCTTTCATTTGTACAGCAACATTTCAAAAACATAGAGATATAAATCTAGTTAGCAAGCTGATTTCAGTCACGTATGTCAAGGTGACTTGAAAGTTAAATGGCTGCTAGAGTTGAAAAAAAAACCCAAACCAAACACGCAAAAACTACAACAAAAAATAACAACCAAACAAATAAGCAAACAAAAGCAATTTTCATCGTCTTTGTTTTTCTTTTTCTCCTTTTAAATAATAATAATACATGGAATTTGTATAGCGCTATATCTTGTAAAAACAAATCAAAGCGCTTGCATTCAACCAAGACAACACACAATCAACAGCAATTTACAGTTTTAACAAATTCGAATGTACACACACACGCACGCACGAACGCACGCAGCACGCGCGCGCGCACACACACCTACAAACATTATGCACTTTGGCAGGTGGATGTTGAAGGCGGGACAGGTAAGAGACGGAAGAGGAAGGACAAAACTTAGGTTTGGAATAAGTGTGTCCTGAGGTTGGATTTTCCATATGTCTTCATTGCTTTTTTGTTGTTTGGGGTTTTTTTTTTCATTTCAAATGAACAGAAGAATGTGCATGTATGTTATATGGTGAGCAAGTAATGTTTACACTACAGTCGGCTTTTAGTCCAAGATAATCATAGGTTAAGGTGCTCCCATAACCAATGCGGTCGTTGGGGAGCCAGGTGTCAGAGATCTCAGCTTCTCCAGGGGCCAGCATGTTGAGGGTAGTGTCCATCTCCTCTCCCTCGCTGCTTTACCTTCCCTGACCCTAAAGAGGGCAGGTACCCGTTTACAGCTGGGTGAACTAGGGGACTGTACTGAAGCCAAAGCGCACAAATAGTCACCTATCCACTTGGAAACCACACTCAATGCTGCTTAACCTTGCTTTGGGAAAAGTGAGTGCTCTGACCACTGCGTTATCCCGTCCCGTAAGCGTGCTAACGTAGAATATTCATATCGTATCAGAGAATGGAAACAAAAATTCTGATTCATGTGGAAGCAGTAATTTTGTGTCTAAATTTCAAAAAGTCTTTAAATGTGGTGTGTGTGTGTGTGTGTGTGTGTGTGTGGTGTGTGTGTGTGTGTGTGTGTGTGCGTGCGAGTGTGTGTGTGTGTGTGTGTGTGTGTGTGTGTGTGTGTGTGTGTGTGTGTGTGTGTGAAAGTGTGTGTGTGTGTGTGTGTGTGTGTGTGGTGTGTGTGTGTGTGTGTGTGTGTGTGTGTGTGAAAGTGAGTGTGTGTGTGTGTGTGTGTGTGTGTGTGTGTGTGTGTGTGTGTGTGTGTGTGTGTGTGTGTGAAAGTGTGTGTGTGTGTGTGTGTGTGTGTGTGTGTGTGTGTGTGTGTGTGTGTGTGTGTGTGTGTGTGTGAACAGAGTCCTACTGTCATAGCTGGAGAAGGAAGGGGCAGAGAAATCGGGGGTGGGGAGGGGGGGGGGGGGGCTGTTTCCAGGCTAAGTAAGCCACCGTGGTCTTCTGGATGTCATGTTCCGCTGAAAAATGATGATGATCCACAAACAAACTTTAAACAAGGCACGCAAGCGCGTGCGCACTCACACACACACACACACACACACACACACACACACACACACACACACACACACACACACACACACACACACACACATCTGCCGTGACTTAAAGGGGTATACAATACAATGCAAACAACACAGTACAATGCGCACGCACTGACCCCCCCACCCCGAACACACACATTCTCTCTCTCTCTCTCTCTCTCTCTCTCTCTCTCTCTCTCTCTCTCTCTCTCTCTCTCTCTCTCTCTCTTCCCCCCCCCCACACACACACTCCCGCCACTCTCCCCTCCCCTCCCCTCCCCGGACACACCCCACCTCACACACACACACACACACACACACACACACACACACACACACACACACACACACACACACACACGTACACACACACACGTACACACACACACACACACACACACACACACACACACACACACACACACACACACACACACAGTGATTTTGATCGAAATCACCCCTCCCTGTGAAGGGAACCGCAGTTTGGAGCCAGGGTCGATCTGAACCAGGGATCTGGCCGGGTCCCCGGTCAAATCATACTCCTTCCAAATTAATGAGCACTTCCTGACCTCAATCATTCATTGCCTGTAAGTCCCCCAAGAGCTTGCACCTGCCTTTAGCCTGTCCTTCGGCTGAGACTAGTCTATACACTGAGACTCCGTGTGCGAAGGAAGGCGCGTAGAACATCTTGTGCACTCGTGAAAACTTGTGCAATTTTTCGGAAGAGTAGGCCATTATGTACCGTTGGGAATGGGTGACCAAAATAAACAAAACACGCATTCGCACGGGGACTAGATGTAAAATAAATAAGTAAATAAATAAATAAAATAAATAAGTAAATAAATAAATAAGTAAAAGATGCATGTGAGTGCTTATTCCATTATCCTTGAACAAAAAGAACAGAAGCAAAATAAATAATGAAACGCCTGTTACCATTGTGTACATGTGTTAAGAATAGGTGAAGATTTTTTTTAGGGTGTGGGGGGTCATTTTTTAAAATCCAGATTAGTCTAGATCTATTTTCTCTGTTACCTTTCAATTTGTTTAGTATAGATGGTAGATCTGTTTTTTTCTGTTTCTTACCAGTCTATCTGTGATGTTTATATGGTATATCTGTTTTTTTCTGTCTCTTACCAGTCTATTTGTTAAGTACATTTAACATTTTTACATTTTAAGTCACGGCAGATTTCTCTTCATGAAATTCGGGCTGCTCTTCCCGAGGAGAGCGCATCGCCACAAGAGCAGCACCATTCATTGTTTGTTTTTTGTCTTCATCTGTATTTGTTTCCCTATCAGAGTGGCTTTTTCTCTACAGAATTTTGTCAGGGACAATTATCTTGGTGCCGTGGATTCTTTTGCGTGCGCTGAATAATTATGTGTAACACATGGGACCTCAGTTTATCGTCTCATTCGAAAGACTAGCTCCCAGACCACCACTCATGGTCAATGGATGGGGAAAATTTTTAAGTCCAAACGGGTTCAAACCACCGCACACTTCGACCCGGACTTTTCGCTTTCTAGACAGACCACCGATATACATGGTAGATCTATTTTCTGTGTCTCTATTCAGTCTGTTTGTTAAGTATACATGGTAGATCTGTTTTCTCTGTTTCTCACTAGTCTGTTTGCTAAGTGTATAACATGGTAGATCTGTTTTCTCTGTCACTTACCAGTCTATTTGTTAAGTATACATGGTAGATCTGTTTTCTCTGTCACTTACCAGTCTATTTGTTAAGTATACATGGTAGATCTGTTTTCTCTGTCACTTACCAGTCTATTTGTTAAGTATACATGGTAGATCTGTTTTCTGTGTCACTTACCAGTCTATTTGTTAAGTATACATGGTAGATCTGTTTTCTCTGTCACTTACCAGTCTATTTGTTAAGTATACATGGTTGATCTGTTTTCTCTGTCACTTACCAGTCTATTTGTTAAGTATACATGGTAGATCTGTTTTCTTGTCACTTACCAGTCATTTGTTAAGTATACATGGTAGATCTGTTTTCTGTGTCACTTACCAGTCTATTTGTTAAGTATACATGGTAGATCTGTTTTCTCTGTCACTTACCAGTCTATTTGTTAAGTATACATGGTAGATCTGTTTTCTCTGTCACTTACCAGTCTATTTGTTAAGTATACATGGTAGATCTGTTTTCTCTGTCACTTACCAGTCTGTTTGTTAAGTATACATGGTAGATCTGTTTTCTCTGTCACTTACCAGTCTGTTTGTTAAGTATACATGGTAGATCTGTTTTCTCTGTCACTTACCAGTCTATTTGTTAAGTATACATGGTAGATCTGTTTTCTCTGTCACTTACCAGTCTATTTGTTAAGTATACATGGTAGATCTGTTTTCTCTGTCACTTACCAGTCTATTTGTTAAGTATACATGGTAGATCTGTTTTCTCTGTCACTTACCAGTCTATTTGTTAAGTATACATGGTAGATCTGTTTTCTCTGTCACTTACCAGTCTATTTGTTAAGTATACATGGTAGATCTGTTTTCTGCTGTCACTTACCAGTCTATTTGTTAAGTATACATGGTAGATCTTTTTCTCTGTCACTTACCAGTCTATTTGTTAAGTATACATGGTAGATCTGTTTTCTCTGTCACTTACCAGTCTATTTGTTAAGTATACATGGTAGATCTGTTTTCTCTGTCACTTACCAGTCTAGTTCTAATATGAGTATCAACGGACGATAAATATGAGTG
>CM060319.1:12749124-12751624 GCA_030674155.1 Stramonita haemastoma
AGCGAGTTTCAGCCGAAAACAACAGTAGCTGAGTGTGATCTGCAATGCCCAAATGTAAAGAAGGTGTATTCGCACAGGTCCACCTGAATCATATGAGCTGTTTTAGCCTTTTCAGTACAACAAAATATTCAATAAATTCGTCGTTATAATCTCGTTAGTATTTCATCATCATCATCATACATGGAATTTGCATAGCGTTTTATCTTGCAAAAACAAAAAACAAAAATCCAAGCGCTTGCGTTTGACCTATGCAACACACAAGCAATCAAAAACAATTAATAGATTTAGCAAATTCGAATTACACATACGCACTTGCACACACACGTCCACACGCGCGCGCGCGCACGCGCACCACACACACACACACACACACCACACACACACACACACACACACACACACACACACACACACAACACATTCACACCCTTATAAAGGTTAGGGGTTATACACTTTGGTAGCGTGGAGGGGATTTCAGATGTTGAAGACACGGACAGGTAGGATAGATATTGTAACAAGTGCGTGCATGCTTGATTGATTGATTGATTAGTTGATTGGTTGGCTGGTTGGTTTTAAAGGTTTGGGCGGTGTTGGATTACCACATACCATGTGTAGATGAGTAAGGGAGCGCGGCCTCACCGTCTTCAATCCATTCCACCTATGCACAGTCACGAAACAGCAGTCCTAGGCTAATGAGCCGCTTGAGTGAGGGGGTTTTTTGGTTGTTGTTTTTTAATTGAAGCAGGTAAGATACACTTACCGGCAGACAGGTATGGGCTCCGCTAGGTTCAATCTACCTATCAGTATACGTGCACACCATGAAATATTTAGTATCATGTCCCCCACGACTTCTTGAGGAGGTAAGGTAGAAGTCAAAAGTCAAGGTATGTTCTTCTTCATTTTAATGTTTACTAACACGGCAGTGCAACAATGTTGAGAACCAGAAGTCAAGATATACTGACCCTGCAGTCTAAGAATATTCAGTCACAGGTCAGGGTAAACTGACACAGCAGTGCAACAATGTTCAGAACCAGAAGTCAAGATATACTGACCCTGCAGTCTAAGATTATTCAGTCACAGGTCAGGGTAAACTGACACGGCAGTGCAACAATGTTCAGAACCAGAAGTCAAGATATACTGACCCTGCAGTCTAAGAATATTCAGTCACAGGTCAGGGTAAACTGACACGGCAGTGCAACAATGTTCAGAACCAGAAGTCAAGATATACTGACCCTGCAGTCTAAGATTATTCAGTCACAGGTCATGGTAAACTGACACGGCAGCGCAACAATGTTCAGAACCAGAAGTCAAGATATACTGACCCTGCAGTCTAAGATTATTCAGTCACAGGTCAGGGTAAACTGACACTGCAGTGCAAAATGTTCTGAGTTATGGGTCACCGTATGATAACACTGCAGTACAGCAATGTTCAGAATAATAGGTCAAGATAGAATTTATTATATAGACACTCCATTCTAATAATGTTCAGAATCACAAGTCAAGATGTACTGACACTGCAGTGCGACAATGTTCAGAATCACAGGTCAAGATATAATTTGTTATATATGGACACTCCATTCCAATAATGTTCAGAATCACAAGTCAAGATGTACTGACACTGCAGTGCAAGAACATGCATGTCCACTGCAGTCTAGATGACGATAAAGAGCACAGCAATCACAGGTTAATGAAAAGAAGGAGGATCACAATAGAGCCAATACAGACCCTCTTGCTATGGCACTTCACTGCCTACACATACTGATGAAGTCATGACATGTTGATGGAACTGCAGTATATACTGCAAGAAGATGGTGATTGTGAGCAAAATTACACCCACCCTCCAAAACAGCTAACCACCGTTATATTAAATAAATAAATAAATAAATAAACGAGTGCAAACCATCATGCTATGGCACTTCACTGCTTATATATGTGGATGAAGCCATGACATGTTGATGTAACTGAATTATATACTGCAGGAAGATGGTGAATGAGAGAGAGCAAAGGATCTGAACACCATGATGTGAAGTTGAGTTGGTTTGGTTTGGGTTGGGTTGGGTTGTTGTTGTTTTGCGTTTTTTGTTTCTTACTTGTTTTGGAGGGTGGGTGTTTGCTTTTTGTTTTGTTTTAGTCAGGGCTTTGGGGGTTGTCCTTTTTTTTTCTTTTTCTTTTTTTTTGGGGGGGTAGAACTTTTAGTCAGAGCTGATTACTTTGTGTGAAATCCGGGCTGCCAGAGTACATCGCCACAAGAGCAGCGCCACCCATTACTTTTTTTTGTTCCTTTCCCTGTTTGCATGTGTATTTGTTTTCCATTATAATGGCTTTTATCTTCAGAATTTTGCCTGGGATAATTCTCTGAATGCGTGCAGCACACGGGATCTCGGTGTATCACACGCCCGAAAGACGTGTGGTGTGGTGTGGTGTGGTGTGGTGTGGTGTGGTGTGGTGTGGAGTGGTGTGCTGTGCTGTGCTGTGCTGTGCTGTGCTGTGCTGTGCTGTG
>CM060319.1:12756624-12764124 GCA_030674155.1 Stramonita haemastoma
GCAGCCAGCAGACGACAAAGAAGTGAAGGGGGTACAGTGTTTACTGGAAAAAAAATTTCAGTTCAAACCTACCAAATTTGTGCAAAATCCCCTGAGTTTTGGGTCAGGGGCTAGTCTTTCTGAAAAAGTCTTGTTGTTGTTTTTTATTTCTGTGGATGCCTTAGTACGTGCAGTGCGAATGCAAGAGTGATGTAGGAAAATAGAAGGAAAAGTTGTCAAAATTAATACTGGTGTGTAGCCTGTTTACTACCCCCCCAGGCTACCCAAATTCTGAAACGGTACGATTTGAACAACATACTCCAGTCAATAACCTCAAATAGTATGCAGGGGTGAGGGTCGAAAGTAGTTTGTACTCTTCTGTTTCCCGATCTGCTCAACTGGGCTCGTGATGCGGCACAGGGGTCGTTCGTATTTTCTGCCGCCCTGCTGCATTTTCCTGTCTTTGATGTCGGCTATCTCATGCATCCAGCCATGACACGAAATCAAGCTAGCTACCCCGGGCCAGAACTGTCAAGGCATGACTCGCGCTCACTGAACTTTGTGGAGAAGATACCTTGGTTACATGTGTGTAATGGAGCGCTATATTAATTACCCTGAGCAAGCAAAAAAGCCATACAGACCCGCTCCCTATGATATGAAGATAATATTACCTGCCCCATCCCCTCCCCTCCCCTCCCCCACCCTCGTGTTCTAATAATTTTTTTCTTTCCTCCGCTAGAGCTTCCATGGTGAGATTTTTTTTTTTTAGCGTGTTCAGCCGTTTTCCTTAGCACTCCCCATTAATAATGATGATAATAATAATAATAATAATAATAATAATAATAATACGGTAATGATGATGATGATGATGATGATGATGATGATGATGATGATGATGATGATGATGATGATGATGAACACTTCTTGAGCGCTTTACTTCTCTACTGCATGGGTAACACAAGGCCCTGTACATTATAGCAACAACAAAAACAAAACAAAAATTTAAAACTAAAAAAGTAGACACAATATGACCTCAGGGAAAACAAATTTAAAGAATGAAATAATCTTAAGATTGAACATATATACATAATGATATATTGTGTTGTACTGGCGTTCAAAGATAGGGCCTGGAAACGACTCTTGTAGCCCAGGTCACATCCTGTGTGGCTACTGACGTACTAAGCTGAGTGCCGAAGCTGCCATCAAAGTGTTGGTTTGCTTTCCAATCTGCTTCTGGAGTGTCCAGATGTCCAAGATATTAGGCACAAGCATTTTACTGCAGACTTCCTGAAGATCCTTTTTCGCGATGTTCCACCAGACACCATTTTTAACTTCCTGAGAGAATCTGGCTTTTCCCGTCTGTTATGAGTGAAAGTGGTGTAGTTGGTCTCTAAGGACAAGGTTGTTTTAAGGAATCAGGTTTTGGTTTTATCTCCTTTTATGTGTGATGAATGTGGGTTTTTCCACAACGCCTGCCGGTCCTGAGCTGACCCTTATGGTTGACCAGGGCGTCGATACAAGCAAAGACAGTAGAGTTGGTTTTATACCCCGTTTTAATCTGTATATAGTTGCAGAATTTTAATTGGAATTTTAAAATGTGACGAGGTGACAGCCCCGATATGGCCTGTGTGGTTGGTTGGCGGGTCTATAAACAGCATGACTAGATTGGATTGCTGTAAAATATTTAAGATTTTCTTCTTCAGCCATGGCAAGCTGCCCTTTCTTATTAAAAAAAAAAAAAGAAGATAAAATAGAAATTGTAAAAATCCTCCTAAGTCAGAGTATGACTGCATATATTATGACAAGGCACTTAAAAAGAGCCTTACAGGCAAACGTGTTACCCAGCATGTACCTGTAATCTCACGGTGATTGTCCGGTGAGATGAATCGAATGAGTCAGAGTGCATATTCTGGGTGACCCCCAGGGGTATTCAGCTTGGGAACGCGCAGCGACACCAACGACAACAGCAACAAAACGTCTCCCTGATTATCTGTCATTAAAGTGCGGTAAAAAGTTCAGTTGTTGTTGATTACCACCTTTTTTTAAAAACAGATTTGTGTGTTGTGTGTGTGTGTGTGTGTGTGTGTGTGTGTGTGTGTGTGTGTGTGTTGTGTGTGTGTGTGTGTGTGTACATACTGTGTGTGTAAATAGTGTGTGTGCACGCACGCACGCATTTACACACGCACGCATTTACACACGTGCGCACTTACACACATGTAAGAGTAGGCCATCGTGTGCCGGTGGGAACAGATGACAAGATTTACAAAACTGCATACACACGTGGACTGGATGTAAAAAAGTACACGAGTGTTCATTCAATTATCCTCGACATAAAAGAATAAAAGAATAAAGGATATATGTGTTATAAGCAAGATCTAATCCAAAACGCTCACTTTCCCCCAAGGTCCAGCCAATGTTAAGCAGCGTCGAGCTTGTCACCTGTTGGATGGGTGACCGCTTGCATGCCTTTGGCTTTTGTACAGTCCCCCCAGTTCACCCAGCTGTAAATGGGTACCTGCCTTCTTTAGGGTCAGGGAAGGGAAAGCAGCAATGGAGAGGAGATGGGCACCGCCCTCAATATGCTGGCCACTAGAGAAGCTGAGGTCTCTGATGCATTGCTCCCCTATGACCACCTAGGTTTGGGACACCTTTACCTTTACCTAGTCCAAAGGGGATGAAGGGTGTCAGAGTCAGTGACTGGTATGGGCCAGGAGGAGGCTTCAGTGGGCGCCCTGTGAGGGACAATTCATGGCCCACCTGGACTGAATGCAGCAGTCAACACGTAAAACCACCACCGCCACACACCTTGACAGAGGACTGCCTACATTAAGACAACACGTACCACCACCACCACCACCACCACAATCACCACCATCACCACACCTTGACAGAGAATTACCTGCACTAAGACAGCACGTACCACCACCACTACCACACACCTTGACAGAGAACTGTCTACACTACAAGCCTCCACCTGCCTGAGATACTAAGCCCTGTTAATGTTAGACCTTCATGCGTGCACTCTCGCACACGTACTCATGCACACACGCACGTGCACACGCGCATGCACACATGGTGCACACGCAAGCGCATATACATAACACATGCACATACACGCACGCACGCGTGTATGCGCATGTGCGCGTGCACGTGCGCGCACGCACGCACACACACACACACTCCCTCGCTCACGCACTCATTCACGCATTTGTAGAAACAGATAAATACAGAGACAGACAGACAAAGACAGACAGACAGACAGACAGACAGACAGACAGTACACAAGCACAATACAGATAGTACAGTAACTAGTACACTAAAATACATAAAGTACAGGAAACACGGTCTGTGCTTCTCTCTCTCTCTCTCTCTCTCTCTCCTCTCTCTCTCTCTCTCCTCTCTCTCTTCTCTCTCTCTCTCTCTCTCTCTCTCTCTCTCTCTCTTCTCTCTCTTTCTTCTTCTTCTTCTTGTTCTCCTCCGTTTTGTACTTTACGTCTATGAGGTTTTGTAAAATGAAAATTTTAAAAGCACAGCTAAATGTTTTCCTTGGCTTTACAATTGAAAGCTTCTTTTTCGCCGAGGGGGGGGAGGGGGGTGTCGAGCAAAGTTAAACCATGTCAATCTCTTTCTTTCTTTCTTCCATTTTTCGCTCTCCTCTTTTATCGTCCCTTTCTTTCCGTGTCGTTGACGAAGAGTTTTTCACATGCGCAATAGTTGGGATGTTTCCACATCTTGACTTGTGGTCTATGATGGTAGTTCACTGGTGTCAAAAGATCAACATTTCCCATCCTTTTTTTTTCTCCCTGTCTTGTGGCATTCCATTACTGCTGTGTGTCAGCTTCCATCTCACCGTAACGTCCTACAGATATGGCATGCTATTCTGCTACAATATCAAGACCAGAACATCTCAAGGATCTACCAAAGTTAAGTCTGTCTTGAGGCTACCGAACAGAAATTTTTTTTTCTTCTGGAGTTAAAGTCAGTGCCGACTCCACTCTCCCCAAAAGTCATTCGAAACTGAGGTCCTGTGTGCGAACGCACGCAGAACATCTTGCGCACACGTTAAAATCCGTTCTGCTTTTCGGAAGAGTATGTCATTGTTTGCTGGTGGGAACGGATGACAACATTTACAAAACTGCATGCACATGGGGACTGGATGTTTAAAAAAAAAAAAAAAAAAAAAAAAAAGCACATGAGAGGTTTATTCCATTGTCCTCGAAATAAAAGAATAAATAAATAATAGATAAATGAATTTGGTGTGGCGAGATAGCTAAGTGGTCAGACCACTCGCTTTCCCCAAGCTACGGTTAAGCAGCGTCGAACGTGGTTACCAGTTGGATGGGTGACCGTTTGCGCGCCTTGGCTACAGTACAGTCCCCCCAGTTCATGCAGAACTAAATAGGTACCCTACCCTCTTCAGAGTCAGGGAAGGTAAAGCAGCCAGGAGAGGAGATGGGCGCCGCCCTCAATATGCTGGCCCCTAGAGAAGCTGAGGTCTCTGATGCCTCGCTCCCCTACACCGCCTAGGTTTATGGGACACCACCACCAAATGAGTAAAAAGTGAACGTTACTTCTGCGTGTACAGTCGTGCAATGACAACACTGATGTGGTACACGTAGGGCCACCACCTGCCAGACTTTCTAATGGTGACATTAGTTACACACAAGCCAGTAGCCAGTGAAACGCCCCCATCTTGATACGGGGTCAACCATCACCAAGAGTCTCCAACAACGTTCCCGGTGACTTTATACACTGAGATGGTTTTGACACCAACCTGGGTGTGGCTATCACCAACACTGCTATCACCAACAGTGGCTATTGGCTATCACCAACAGTGGGCTATTGGCTATCACCAACAGTGGCTATCTATCACCAACAGTGGCTATTGGCTATCACCAACAGTGGCTATCTATCACCAACAGTGGCTATTGGCTATCACCAACAGTGGCTATCTATCACCAACAGTGGCTATTGGCTATCACCAACAGTGGCTATCTATCACCAACAGTGGCTATTGCTATCACCAACATGGCTATCTATCACCAACAGTGGCTATTGGCTATCACCAACAGTGGCTATTGGCTATCACCAACAGTGGCTATTGGCTATCACCAACAGTGGCTACTATCACCAACATGCTATTGGCTATCACCAACATGGCTATTATCACCATTACATAGGCTATTGGCTATCACCAACAGTGATATGGCTATCATCACACTGCATATTGGCTATCACCAACACTGGCATGCTATCATCAACAGTGGCTATCTATCACCACAGATGTATTGCTATCACCAACGGCTATGGGCTATCACCAACAAGGCTATCTATCACGACAGTGCTTTGGCTATCACCAACGTGCATCTATCACCAACAGGCTATCACACCAACATGCACATCACCAACATGCTATCTATCACCAACATGCTATCTATCCCACCACATTTGCTATTGGCTATCACAACAGTGGCTATTGGCTATCACCAACAGTGTTATCTATCACTGACATGTGCTTCTAATCACCAACAGTTGGCATCTTACACCAACATGCTATCTATCACCACCAACAGGGCTATGCTACACCACAGTGTATTGCTATCACCAACATTTGCTAAATCCGACAGTGGCATTGCTATCACCACCAGTGCTATCATCACACAGTGGCTATTGCTATCACCAACAGTGGTATCTATCACCAACAGTGGCTATTGACTATCACCAACACTGGCTATCTATCACCGACAGTGGCTATTGGCTATCACCGACAGTGGCTATTGGCTATCACCAACAGTGGCTATTGGCTATCACCAACAGTGGCTATTGGCTATCACCAACAGTGGCTATTGGCTATCACCAACACTGGCTATCGACCACGGTCCCCACTGAATGTGTAGACTTGGATGGATTTTGACATGTACGATAAAACAGTGATGGAGGAGGGGGAGGAGGAGGGTGATGATAACGATAGTGGGTTACAGGTCTTGCTGACTGAGGTCTGATCCCACCAGGGTTTACCAGGCTGGAGATACAGAGGTATCTGCAGTGTTGGTCAAGTCATTTGGCCACAGAAACAAAATCACATCCTTTATTCATCTATTTATTTATTCTTTTATATTGAGGATAATGGAATGAGCAATCGTGTGCTTTTTTACATCCAGTCCCCGTGTGTATGCACTTTTGTAAATCTTGTCATCTGTTCCCACCGGCACACAATGGCCTGCTCTTAAGAAAAGCGGAACAGGATTTTCCTTGAAGTGGATGATGCTCTATTGCCTGGTCCCGGAGCTGCCGTGGGCTCGCAAGCAAAACTACATTCTGAGTAGGGGTTGGGTGTAGCCCCCCCCCCCCCCCCCCACCACCACCACCACCACCACCACCACCTCACCTCACTGCACTTCTGCTTCGAACCTGTTCACACATGACAAAAAAAGAATATGAATAAATAAAAATCAACAACAAAAACACCCCCCCAAAAAATTCACTGCTTTTTTTTTTTTTAGTGCTCTTGCGCTTGCGACTTCCACGCCGAAACCTCTTGTGGTTAACAGTGCACAAAGATAGCTGATACAACTGTAATGTTCATTGTTTGCTACCATGGAGGGAAGCTTTTTATAATTTTCATTTTATTTTATACCACCTTATGAACAGCGTTGCTGCCCTACATGCCAAGAAGTCATAAAAAGGCTTTGGATTGGACATGTCACAGCAGATTTCTCTGCGTGAAATTCGGGCTGCTCTCCCCTGGGGAGAGCGCGTCGCCACATGTGCAGCGCCTACCATTATTTTTTTTTTCTCAGGGATGGTGTCTAAACACGACACCTGTCTGCATGCTGAGTTTTTTTATAGATATAATTTTGTCATCCGCTCCCACCGGCACACACGATGACCTGACCTTCCGAAAGGCGGAACGGGGTTTTAACGTGTGCGCAAGATGTTCTGCGTGCGTTCCCACACGGGGCCTCGGTTTATAGTCTCATCCGAATGACATTTCTTTCGCATCAAAATATTGTATTGAATCAGTTGTTGTTGTTGTTGTTTAAATACTTTTATTTCGAGGACAATAGATAAGCTCTCGTGTGCTTTTTTTTACATCCAGTCGCCCTGTCTGTGCAGTTTTATCAATTTTGTCGGCCGTTGCCACTGGCTTCATGTAGGCCTACTACTCTTCTCAAAGGCAAAACAGATTTTAACGTGTGCCAATTTTTTTTTTTTTAAGTGCTCTGCGAAAGCAGTTGGTCGGTTGGTTGGTTGGCTGGTTTCTTGGCTGGTTGGCTGGCTGGCTGATTGGTTGATTGGTTGGTTGGTCGATTGGTTGGTTGGTTTTATTTGGACTTATTTTAGAAGGGAATGAATTGAAAGAGAGCTCCATATTTTGCTTGGCGACAGCAGAGAATACGCCGTCATTTGTGTGTGTGTGTGTGTGTGTGTGTGTGTGTGTGTGTGTGTGTGTGGTGTGTGTGTGTGGTGTGTGTGTGTGTGTGTGTGTGTGTGTGTGTGTGCGTAGTGTTGTATAGGGTG
>CM060319.1:12774124-12784124 GCA_030674155.1 Stramonita haemastoma
TGAATTTTACTGTTACCAAAAAAAAAAAGAAGGATAAAGAGAAAGAGAGAGAGATTGGCATGGTAAGATCAGGTATGGTACTGACTATAAATTCGTGGAATTTTTATAAAAGTAAAAAAAGAGAAGAAGAAAAAATAGGAGAAAAAAGAAATCTACAAAAGCAGGTCAAGGGAACTAACTCTTCCATGCCGGTTAGTAATTACTCCCCTTCTCTGCTTTATGTCACAAGGCAATTCAAGCCTAGGTAGGCCTAACAAGACAACTTTTTCTGTAGAAAGACCATGTGTACCAACAATGGGTGTCAAGTTTCATGACAGGGATGGACTAGCAGCTCTAATATATGGCAGAAAGGGAGAGGGGGCTTTCACTGGCTGTTCCACGTGGGGTCAGAGAGCAATGGTTATATTAAATTAAATACAACAGTCAGCAGGCCACCGGCCACCCCTTTTTCATGGAGAGTCCCCCCCCCCGGGCCCCTCTCTCTCTATAGTCTCTCTCTCTCTCTCTCTCTCTCTCTGACACACACATGCTGGAAGTAAATGACTGACTTACACAGGCGCGTGCACACACACACACACACACACACACACAAAACTTCTCTCTCTCTGTCTCTCTCTATCTCTGTCTCTCTCATTTTCTCCACCTCTCCCTGTCTCTTACACACACAGACACACACACACTTCTTCCCCCCCCCCCCCCTCTTATCTCTTTCTCTCTCTGTTTCTCTGTCTATGTGTGTCTGTCCTTTCTTTCTCTTTCTTCCTCTATCTGCATTAGTGCACATTTGTCTAGAAATATACTCATTTTTGCTATGTGATTACTTGGGAATAGAACCTCCTTTAGATTGAAGAAATGGCAGAAAAAGTCATACTTGGAGAGCTTATTTCAGGGCAGAAATTGCTTAGTATCAAGAACTGAAATTAGTTCAAGGAGAGGCCGTTAAACAGGCTAGAATTGTTGAAAAATCTTCAGCTGACCCCCACAAGGGGCTCTGCCCCTTCACCCCACCAGGGGGCATTGCCCCCTGGACCCCCCCCCCCCCACCTTTCACGATTTTTCGAGTCTGTCAATTCCTATCCCTGCAACACTAAAACTTGATGGGGCATCAGAGACACACACAGGAATGTGCATACAGTTATATAAGGGTGGAATTATACTTAAATTGCTTCAGGATTGATTTTTTTTCTTCAGGATTTGGAATGTCCAGAGGACAAAAAAAGTTTGGGTTTCAGGATTGAGAGATTTTTTCACTTTCACCCATGTCAATGTGTTGTGATGTGAAAATCTGTCCACAGCAATACCATCAGCTATTCCCCCTCTCCAGCCCCTCCCCCTCCCTTCCAACCTGTTATCCAGGAGGATGAATGTTTACTATTGTAAACTATTAATCTCCTGGTATAGTAACTCACAGGGAGCTTTACACATATTAAGACTTTGAGAACCAGTATGCAGAGAAATTATGAATGAACAGATGGGGTGATCACTTAGATTAAAATTGTTTTAAGCTAAGTGCACACTTTAGGCCAACGATTGTTTTTGATTGAGCCCATTTAACTGCAGTAAAAATATTGATTCTTGTTATGAAGAAAATTTGGACCTAATGGCTATAGATATTTTCTTTTCAGCTGTAAAGTATGTAGACATTTTTAAAATGCAAGCACTATTTGTCGATGGAGGTCCTTGAAAATTGAGAGTGAGGTCCTTGAAAGTCCTTGAAAAGTCCTTGAATTTTCTTCCCAAAGATCTGTATGAACCCTGAATCCCCATGTGTATGCAGTTTTGAAAATCTTGTCATCTATTCCCACCAGCACACAATGGCCTACTAGTATTACAAAAGGCAGTCAAACAGGATTTAACATGTGCGAAAGATGTTCTAGGTTAAGTGTTGATATTATAAATTAAAGAAGAATGGAAACTAGTAATGGGGTGGGGGTGGGGGAGGTCCAGCTCGTGAGGTTCACCAGTGGTCAGATTTTGCTCGAATATATTCAACTATCATCACCAGCTGTTAAAGCAGCCACATTCCAACTTCAGGAATGAAAACAGTGAAAAGACACTCTGTCAAAAACAGTGAGTAGAAATGAAATGGGAGCATCATGTATTCACAATTTTTATGATTTGTTTGGACCCTTAAATTAATTATATAGTCAACATAGTTAGTATATATATATATATATTTAAAGATGTTGTTAAACTATGTATGGTGGTTATAATTAAGTGTTTCAGCAAAGAAATTGGGAAGTTTATCTCATCAATGTTTTAATTAAATAGCAATCCCAGTCAGAAGGCTGTTGTAGTTTTTGTCAAATTATCGTATTTGCCTCTTACTGCCCCCCCCCCCCCTCCTCCCCTACTCCACTGACCTATGTGAAAAGATGGAAAATGACATTTTTTGGATTGCTTGGTGAGGTCTGTACTGAGAGTCTACCAATGTTAAAAGTTAAAGTCTGTCCCGAGCCTAAGGCTCATTAGGCCAGTGCTTATCCCAGTTTCTGTGGTGTTAAGCAACTGAGAATCATAGACTCCCCCCTGGATAGGGCGCCAGTCTATCGCAGGGTTAACCCCCAACACAAGGTTGGTACCCCTTTTACACCTGGGTGGGGTGAGAAAATAGCTGTAAATTGCCTTTTCCAAGGGCACAACGCCATAGCCAAAAGCTGGGATTGAACCCGCAACCTCTAGATTACGAGTCCAATGCCCTAACCACTAGACTATAGCGGCGGCTTCTACCAATGTAATGATGTTATAAAAATTAAAAAAGCCTACTGCTCTCTCTGCTGCTGTTTGATAGCTATACTTCACTCACCCCCCCCTTCCCCACCCTCACTCTCATCCCCACCCCCACCACCACCCAACCTCAATGTGCCATGTGACGCAACTGATGTTACATGTTGTTACAGCTTCGATAACAACATGTAGTGATGTCATCAAAGACCTACCGCTCCTTCTGCTGCCGCTTTTGATAAAGCTGTCCATTTCACCTCCCTTCCCCCCCCCCCACCCCCCACCCCCCTTCAATGTGCTCACCACTGCTGTGTAACCTAACTGTTGTTGCACGTTGTTGTTGTCACAGCTTCCAGGCAGTGCAGCAGTTGTTCCAGGAGCTGGATACGGACAAGAGCGGCTGTCTGGACAGGAACGAGCTGAAGGTGCTTCTGGAGCGCACAGGGAAGAAGTTCACCGATGACGAGGTCACACAGATCCTCAAAGAGGCCGACGTCAACGGCGATAACAAAATCAGCCTGGAAGAGTTCCTCAACGCCTGTTGCTAAGGGAGAGGGGGGAATTGGTCAGTCTGGTCGTTCCTCAACGCCTGTTGCTAAGGGAGAGAGGGAATTGGTCAGTCTGGTCGTTCCTCAACGCCTGTTGCTAAGGGAGAGAGGGAATTGGTCAGTCTGGTCATTCCTCAATGCCTGTTGCTAAGGGAGAGGGGGGAATTGGTCAGTTTGGTCGTTCCTCAACGCCTGTTGCTAAGGGAGAGAGGGAATTGATCAGTTTGGTCAATCCTCAATGCCTGTTGCTAAGGGAGATCAGTCTGGCCATTCTGTTTCATCTTGTAAGCTTCCATGCTGATCTTTGTTAATCAATCAACCATCCAGCACGGTTCGCCTGGTGATGGAGAGCTCTGACTGTTTGCTTGTTTGTTGTTGTCGTCTTTTTTTGTTGTTTTTTTGGGGGGCCCACTATAGTGGTCTAGCCGCCGCTGTAGTCTAGTGGTTAGGGCGTTCGACTTGTAATCTAAAGGTTGCGGGTTCAATCCCAGCTTTCGGCTATGGCGTTGTGCCCTTGGAAAAAGCACTTTACGGCTATTTTCTCACCCCACCCAGGTGTAAAAGGGGTACCAACCTTGTGTTGGGGGTTAACCCTGCGATAGACTGGCGTCCTATCCAGGGGGGAGTCTATGACTCTCAGTCGCTTAACGCCACAGAAACCGGGATAAGCACCGGCCTGATGAGCCTTAGGCTCGGGACAGACTTTAACTTTAACTATAGTGGTCTGTATTTTTGTATGTAATCCTCCCTGATAGTTACTGGACGTAGTTTTAGTTGTTATGTACGCTGAGCACTATGTTTACTCCCTTCCATTTAATCATTATCTTTGTCTTTATAATGCATTGATGATGGTCATGGTGTGTGGTAGGGTTGTTTGTTTGTTTGTTTGTTTAATTGAATAAATTTTGTGATCATATCACATACACTTTTATTGTCATGTGATGTTTACACTAGGCAAAACAAAAAGCAAAAAAAAGCAGTGTGATTGATTTTGATTTTTGCTAGGATTTGCACACATGCAATTGCTTGCATTTGCACATAAACACAGGTGCCCCACTCATTGTGCCACACTCACACTCGCAAGACACACACATGCACATGAAAAAAAAAATCTGACAACCTAATTCATATCCAAAATCTTGGTTAGATGATGGTCTGAAAACAGTTTACACTAACTGTTCCCTCACACCATGTTCAAGTTTTTTGTTTTGTAAAGTCACGCTTTATTTTTTTTGTATTCCAGCCAATAGGTAAGATAGTGTACCTAACTTTGCCTCATCGAGGTATCATGGGGTTAACTATTGTATTAGATGATCTAACTGCACAGTTTAAAGACATTTGAAATTTTGGATGTTTCAACGTCTTCTGTCTGCCTCAATGGGGGTGAAACTGCAACCTCCCCCCCCCCCCCCAACCATCACCACCACCACTACCATTACCCATTTTTCCCCCTTATTTATAGATTGATGTCAGTATTACATAAATGCATTAATTTCAGCTCAAACTAGGGTAAATGTCATTGTCATATACTCGATGTTTACCACTCTTTCTGTGTCCTTTTCCTCTTGGACCTTGCTTGACCAGATATTGTTTGTAGCAACAGTGTTAAATTATACAAAAAATCACAAATTGTTGAAATATGAACAAGTGTTGTCACCAACTGGCAAAAAGTCTCTGTGAAACATAATTATTAAGTTTATTGATACTTTTCAAAATGGCTGTTATGATTTGCCTTAAGAGTTAGTTTGGTTAGTTTGATCAAGGTTTATTTAGATGCATAGCTTAATAGTTTGTGTGATAAACTATTAAGTTTCGATATTTCAAACCGTGTTCGCTTATATTTCAGTTATTCTTCTCCTTGTTCTCTCCGCTATAAGTCCCTTGGGAGTCATTGGAGCGACACAGTTTTCATGCAGTCTGTCTTGTGGACAGTTGAACATCTCAGATGTGCCTTCTTTTTTTTTTCTTTCTTTTTTTTTAAACAGAAGAGAAATGCTAGTGTCATAGGAAATAAGATGCAGGCATATAAATTTTATACAATACACTCAACCCTCTAAAACAGTACTTCAAAATAGAGATGCCTCTTTCTTAGAGAAAAAAAGATGCACTGAGTTTTACTGCAGGGACCAGATAACATATGCATGTTTTGAAAACTGAAGAAAAATACTGATCTCAATGAAAGTAAGACGCATCTGTTTTCAAGTCATTTTCAAATCACGATTTGCGTTTTCAATGCCTTTGAGATACTGCTGAGAAACCAAGCTGTGCCTTTTGTGGAGACATGTAAGTGTAGATTTTCAAAGTAAAGATCTTATTCCCAAGATTTTTGGAGTACATACATGTATACTCGTAAGACTCTGGCATGAGTATCCTTTCAAAAATGAGTCTGTATTAAGGCAGCAGTATTTGGGTGGAAATAACCCCGTTTAATTTGTTATGTCAGTTTGTTGTGGTTATGCTAACTTCATTTTGTTTACAGCCTTTTGTTGTTGGGAATCGTGTTAACATACCCGTTTCATATTCAAGAAAGATACAACTGCTGTGACATTTTTTTTCTCTCCTGTGATTACCTTTTCTATATGAAAAAATGTCTTTCTTTTAGAAGCTGTTCATTGGTGGGTTGTTTTTTTTTAAAGCTTTTGTTAAAGTTAATTTTCCTTTTTGTATGCATTTAAACTGCTGAGATGAACGCCACACCACTGACTGTGTCTACCATTGTTGGCATCAGTTACAGAAAATGGTATGTCTGTATTTTTCATGTACATCATGTTGGTGTTGTTGAGAAAGAAGCTTTGTTGTTTACAGAAAGCTTTTTTTTTTTAATCTGAATCTGCATTTTAACTTCACTTGATTATGGTTGTGTTTTTGTTTTAATTATCCATCACATTACTCCAATATCAGAATACTTTGAAAAGTAACTGTTATGCACAAAAAATGTCAACTTTTTTTTCTAAAAAAAAAGAAAAGAGAACTGATATGAGAAAGAGAGAAAAAAAAAGTGCTCATCAAATCTACATGGGTTTTTACCAGAGATTTTTTTTTCTTTTTAAATTAAGGATGTGGAACTCATGACTTGGTAGCAGCCTTTTTTACCCATCAGAGGTCAGTCGTGATTTTATCACTATCCACAATATAAAAATTAAAATAAACAAATCACTGCTATCTTACACTGCAAAACCTCCAGATTTACTCTCCCTCATGACAGCATCGTTGAAACAAAATGCCTGGTGAATTTTACTTGTAAGCTCGTTTGTTTCCCACAGCAAATGTTAAAGCACAACAGAAAACAGCCCTGGCATCTTGTTCTGAAATGATCAGAAGAATGGGTTGGGGGAGATGGATTGGTTGCTTAAGAAAAGAAGAACAAATTTGTGTATTCAAAGAAAATTTGGTTAAAATCATATGGCCAATAATATATTCATGGAAAATTTGTTAGAATTATTAAGATTGTCTTACCAGAAAAAGGAAACACCAGCGATGTTTTTGTCGAGTGAATTTTTTTTTGTTAAAAAATTTATGAGATTTTTCTTTTTTTAAACAGATCACGAGGAGTGGTGCAATTGAATTGGTGGTAATATCATTCCTGTTTGGTATTGACATAGGCAATATTGATCTGGTATGATATTGAAGTATACATCAGTGGCTTGTCATGAAATAGTCGGGACCAGAACTATTTACAAGCTTTTTGAATCTCATTTGATTTTTAACTTTAAGATTTAAGAAACCACGGATATCAGTCAGTGGGTTCTTTGCTTCTTTTTTTTGAGAAAATTTAGCCTTTTTTGACTGAAAATTCTGTTTGATTGTACATCTTTTAAAAAGTTTGGATGCAGCCTTTTTTTCTGATATTTTGTGTGGAAAAAAAAAAAAGAAACAATTTTAAACTTTGATATATATACACATTCCTTGAGCCACGTTTAGACACTTTCTTGTTGAACAACTTGTGATGAGATCAGAGTGATGTTGGTCCTGTTTCATATAATCGATATGTGCCTTGCTACCTTTAGAAGTGTTTCTGGTATTTTGTAGAGCTTTTTGCAATAAAATTTCTTTTTTCTCTAATCTGTGCATCTGCTTGTTGTACGGCCTATGGGGATGCATGTATACATAGTTTCACCTGGTGCGTTGTGTGTGCAAGTATGCAGATCTGATCTTTTAAGTTGGGGTATTAATATGCAGATCATAGATCAGCTTGGATTTGAACATTCAGAACTTGGGTTGAGGAACAACCCTTGCAGCCCTCAAAAAATCAACAATCCCCCCCCCCCCCCCCCCAAAAAAAAACCACCCTGCAACAGTAGCCTATATCTCTTTTTCGAGTCATCTTCTACATACCAACAAAAAAAGAAACAAAAACCAAAAATTGGTGGAAAAAATGCAACATATATGCTACACCAGGTATTTCTCCTCTTTTTCATATTATTGGTCTCCTTTCCTCTTTTTCTTATTGCGAGTCACCTAAGAGAGCAAAAAACAAAAAAAAGGAAGAAAAAAAACTGAAACAGAAAAATATCAACTTTTTTCTTTTCACATGGAAAGGGGATGATAAGGAGACAGAAGGACCCAGGTTTTCTCAATCTGCCCCGTGGTGATTTTTCTTTTTACCCAATGACTTCTTTGTCGTCTGTCTTCCAAAAGTAGGAAGCATTAGTTTGCCGTGTATTGTCACAATGAATTTCTATGCCAAAAAAAAAAAAATCAAGCCTGCTCTTCCTGGAGAAAACATGTAGCAATAGTAGAGAGCCTTTCAGGGTGGTTGTTTTTTTTCTCCACCTTTCTCCTGTTTGTACATATATAAGTTTCTTTACTTATGAGGGTGTAATGTATTTTGGGAGGTGATTTATAAGGGCCAACGCTTTTGTTGCCAAGGGTTAGAGTTTCATCTCATCTCGTTGCTTCAACAATTCTACAATTTTAACACTTTTAGGGTGGCCCGAGGTGCTGAAGTGGGAGAACTTGCGGATACGTGGGACCTCCGACTTTCTGGCTTCTGATACAGTCCTGATATCAGAGCAATCTGGAAAGGACTATAATTTGACTCAAACAAACAAACAATTGCAAGGATTCTTTTATTTGCACTAAAATGCTTGCTGCCTACAAGGTCTTGGTTTAACATTTCCTCTGAAAGGCTACTTCACAGACGGTTGCTCAGTGTTGTGGAAATGTGGAGAGCAGCCGACGTTTCATGTCTGAAGCACACACATTACCTGCAGACCACCACATCATGCAAAGATGACAACTCGCATCACCACATGGGAGACAACCTAACAGTAAAAGATAGTTGTTTCTCCATAATTTCTAAAAAAAAATATATTAAATTATATGCAGTACAACCTTAAATATCATGGTAAATTAAAAAAATTTTTAATTCTTTATCTTTAAAAGTGGTGTTACATAAATCAGCATCATGCCACTTCAAAAATTTTACTTTATTTTCCTGACAATGTGAGAGCTTGGAACTAAAAGACTCATCGTTTATAAGTTGCGATTAAATTGCTGGAAGACCAAATATTCTCGAAATGTAACTTGCTCCTGTTCTGAACCATTATCTTGTGAACATCTTATTTTTCAATGTTCAGTTCTAAATTCAGTTTATAAAGAAAATGGCATTGAAATTGCAAGGGAACCATTGAATGTAGTTTCGCGAAAACCGTTGATTTTTGATGTTGCTAGGATTATTTCCAAGTCTTCTGTAAATATTTTATGGTAGGGTTTATTGTTTGTTTTTTGTTTTGTTCTTTGTTTGTTTAGTCTAATATCACCAAGTGTGAATAGACTTTAAATTAAACTACAACAACAACAACTAAAAGACTCGCAAAACATATTTGTGTTTACAAACGCTATGGGTGTTTAGATAATATGGGTAATTTCAAAACACATATCTGATTTTGGCAGGGGTGTATTGTGGTCATAAATGAAATCAGGCCACTCTTGTATGTTTGCATTATGATGACTGGAGATCAAAGGAGCTTCAGCCTAAGTCCCAGCGCAGGCCACTACTGACATTTCAGTGAACAGTCTGAAACCAGCTTCCACTGTATGTATTCACCTTTACCATCCTGTAGTCTAGTAGACTATTGGGGCATCACTGAAGATTTTGCAACCAGCTTCCTCCACTCCTCCCAGAGAAGATTTTGCAACCAGCTTCCTCCACTCCTCCCCAGAGAAGATTTTGCAACCAGCTTCCTCCACTCCTCCCCAGAGAAGATTTTGCAACCAGCTTCCTCCACTCCTCCCCAGAGAAGATTTTGCAACCAGCTTCCTCCACTCCTCCCCAGAGAAGATTTTGCAACCAGCTTCCTCCACTCCTCCCCAGAGAAGATTTTGCAACCAGCTTCCTCCACTCCCCAGAGAAGATTTTGCAACCAGCTTCCTCCACTCCTCCCCAGAGAAGATTTTGCAACCAGCTTCCTCCACTCCCCAGAGAAGATTTTGCAACCAGCTTCCTCCACTCCCCAGAGAAGATTTTGCAACCAGCTTCCTCCACTCCTCCCCAGAGAAGATTTTGCAACCAGCTTCCTCCACTCCTCCCCAGAGAAGATTTTGCAACCAGCTTCCTCCACTCCTCCCCAGAGAAGATTTTGCAACCAGCTTCCTCCACTCCTCCCCAGAGAAGATTTTGCAACCAGCTTCCTCCACTCCTCGCGGTTTTCAGCTTTCTGTAGTATGTCGTTCCATTCAAGGCCAGTCCACTCTCTGATGTTGTCTTCCCATCGTTTTCTCTGTCT
>CM060319.1:12789124-12791624 GCA_030674155.1 Stramonita haemastoma
TTCTTCATTTCCAAATAAAACACAGGGAAAGATGGCTGTCTCTATTTCCAAAGCGACAGCTGGGGCTGGTCACCACTGGCACGGTCTCCCCGCGACAGCTGGTCAGCGTCATCTGCCAGAACGTCCCCCATCATGGCCGCCTGCATGTAGCGGTCGTTCTGACCTCCTGCCACCGGCCCTGAATAGTCCGCCTGGTGCAGCACACAATGATATTTATTTGTTTGTTTGTTTGTTTGTTTGTTTATTTATTTATCATTTGTTTGTTTATTTATTTTATTTATCTTTTTTTTTAACTTATTTATTTATTTAATTACTTATTGAATTATTCTTCTATATCTAGGATAATGGAATAAGCACTCTTGTGCCCTTTTTTTTTACATCCAGTCCCCATGTGTATGCAGTTTTGTAAAAAAAAAAATTTTAAGTTTTGTATAAATCTTGTCATCTGTTCCCACCAGCATACAATAACCTACTCTTAAGAAAAGTGGAACAGGATTTAACATGTGTGCAAGATGTTCTGCATGTGTTCACGCACAGGTTCTCGGTTTAAAGTCTCATCGGAAGGACTTGTGGGGAGAGTGGAGTCTGCACTGATGTTAACTCCAGGGGAAAAATCCCCTCGAACAGGAATCAAACCCAGGTCATCAAATTACAAGCACGATGTTCTGACCACTAGGCTATCCCATCCCCCCACCCATCCAGTCACATGCAGGAGAGATCTGTTGTTCCTGTTGGGCACTCATGTGCTTTTTTACATCCAGTCCCTGTGTATGCAGTTTTGTACATTTTGTCATTCATTCCCATCGGCAAACAATGGCCTTCTCTTCCAAAAAGCTGAATTGGTTTTAACATGTGCGCAAGATGTTCTGCATGCATTCACACATGGTACGTTGGTTTATAGTCTCATTTGAAGGACTTTTGGGGGGAGTGGAGTCAGCACTGATGTTAATTCCAGAGGAAGAATTCTCCTGAACGAGATTCAAATCCAGGTCACCAGATCATAAACTTACCATGTTTGAAGAGACCCATGAGAAAAAAATTAACACCTAAAAAAAATCAAGTACAATAACAGCTAAACAAAAAGAAGAAGAGAGTAAAGACACTATCATGATCAAACAGATAAAAGTAAACTTACCATCTTGATAGATCACGCTTTAAGACGTCTATGGTTAAATTTAAAAAACCCTTCATTATAAACAACTAAACAAAAAAGAGTTAGACCCCCCCCAAAAAAAAAACAACCAAAACAGGATAATTCAAGTACGACACAATGATAGATTACAGTGATGAAACAACAGTCCACACACTCACCATCTTTATTCCATGGCCTGGCTGGCGGGCAGCATTTGTTGCCGACCCCTGTAACAGTCAGTGTACACAGGCCTGTGTCTGTCAACTCTGGACTATCTGTTTCGGTTTGGGGGTTATTTGGAGGGGGAAAGGGAGGGGGCGTTATCCTCAAATAGGGCTCAGATGTTCACCATTGGTGGAAGTTTTATGCTTGTGACCAGTTCCGCCAACTATTTGGCTATTCATGTTTCAATGTCAGGGATGATGCCTCAACAAGATACCAGAGTGCATGCAGTTTTTCTTTTTTAATGGTTTTTGGTCATTCGTTCTTACTGGCATAAATGGCCTACTCTTCCGAAAGGCTGAATGAATTTTAATGTGTGTGTGTGTGTTTGTAGGAGTCAGTGTTGATATTCACGCTGGAGACTGGGGAAAATATCCCCTTGAACAGGCTTCCTGGTAGATGCTCGAACCCAGGCTCAATACTGGCCTGTTAAATCATGAGTGCGATAGGAAATAAAAAATTCCCACTTCAGTGCTCCCTGACCTACGGTTGTGATTTTATCACTCCTTAGCTGCACAATGAAAAAACTGAAAATCTGATCTGACAAAAAAAATAATAAATAAATAAATTTTAACCATGAGTGCATTGCTCTGACCATTTGGCTGTCTTGTCCCCCAGCCGACTGATTTTGATGTTTGGCAACCAGTCATCTTCAAAGAAAGCCAAACAAAAAGAAGCTGAAGCAGGGCACATTTCCCTCCACCCCCTTTTATTTCAATGGAGGGTATTATTGCTATTGCTATTTTTTTCTTCTTTTTTGTATTTTTTGGTGGTGGTAGTTGGATTTTTTTTTTGTTTGTTTCTTGTTGTTCTGTCCCCCCAGTCCTTAAATGATACATTTTGTTTGTTTGTATTGATCAATGTGGGTTTTCAGACTGTTTCCACTGTGCATACATCTGTGTGTGTGTGTCTGTGTGCGTGCGTGCGTGCATGCATGCATGTGTGCATTTGTGTGTGTGTGTGTGTGTGCATGTGCATGCATGCATGTGTGTGTGTGCGTGCATGCATGCATGTGTGCATGCATGTGTGCATGCATGCGTGCATGCATGCATACATGCATGTGTGTGCATGTATATTCATACATGGAAAACAATGCAAGTGTGTGTTTGCATTTGAGCTCATAAATGTCTGCTTTTTGCGTATTAG
>CM060319.1:12799124-12846624 GCA_030674155.1 Stramonita haemastoma
AAAAAGACTGAACAAATAGACATTAATAGCATGAATACTTAAAGGAAAAAATTATGTTCTAACTGTAAACAGATATTATTTGGTGGGTTTTGTGTGTTTGTAGGTGGTTGGTTGCTTTTTATTTTGTTCTGTTGTTGTTGTGGGGTTTTGTTGTTGGTGTTGGTGTTTTTGTTAGGGAAATGGATTATTTGTTGTTGTTTTTTATGAGGTTTTTTTGTGTTTCTTTCCTTTTCCATATTTGGAATGCATGCTGTATTTTGGGGTAAATGAAATTGTTTCCCCTGAGAAAGATGCTGCTTTACATGAGCTGAGACTGTAAGAGTACATAAATCATATTTTTCATTTGCAGTCTTAACTAAATCCAAGTTTGATGAACCCACCAAGGATGCAATAGTACTGTCACTTGCTAAAATCTTCATTGTAGTTAACCTCTTTCAATTTTGACCTAAAGTGAACTCTCAAGTACCTGCAAAACAGGGATATCACATAGTTTGTTCAGAGACATCAGAAACATACAAGATACATGACACAACCTGTATTGTTCACTTAAACATGTGAAAATGTCTATCAGCTGCACAAAACAACACAAGATATCAATACACACATTACCATTTACCATGTCCGTAGAAAGCATGTCGCCATACTTTGAAATACTTTCCTCTCTTTCCGCCCTACATTTACCCACCATCACTCATCTAAATCCATAAATACAAAAACTCACCTACACATACACATCCAAGTATACATTCAGTAAGAATTGTTTGTTTGTTTGATTTGTTTTGTTTTCTAGTTTATATTTTTGGACGTTGATTTTTTTTAAAAATTCAATCAGTAAATCTAGTTGACTGAATAGACCATGGTGGACCTGAAATTCTTACCTAGACTGTTGGAAAATATTTTCTGAGAAATTCTGTCATTTTCCCAAAAATGAAACACAGAAGAAGTAGAAGAAAAGAAAAAAAGAAAGAAAAAAGTTCTCATTGCACACAAAGCATTACCATCCTGATGAAAATAGAATTACGAATTTTGAACACATACACGCAAGAGATGACAAGCTAATTACAAATTAATAATGAAATTAATAATTAAATTATCACCACTACACAAAAAAATTTACTACACCATGCAACAACAATTTTTATAGACATTAAAACTTGTTCTTTAACTAAAAAAAAACTAACACGTAAAGCAGAAATAGATTTAAAAAAACCACTGAAGAAAAATGCCTTAACAAAAGAATAAAAAGAAATCTGTCAAATGTCTGGGTTTTTAACAAGGAGGCCTCACTGAGGTTTACACTGAACATAAACTTTATGTCCTGTATCACACACATGCACGCACGCATGTACGTACGCACGCACGCGCACGCACACACACACACACACACACACACACACACACACACACACACACACACACACACACTCACACACATTCAACATAAGTATTTTCTGGCAGTACTGCATCTTATTCTGACAATTCTTCCAGTTTTGAAAAAAAAAAAAGAGGAAAAAGCCCCAGAAAAGAAACCCAACACACACACACACACACACACACACACACACACACACACACACACACACACACACACACTTTTTTTTTCATTTGAATTCCATAAAACACAGCTCTTTTTTTTAAAGAAAGATTCCAACTCCACAAAAACTGTGATTTTCATGTTAGTATTCTTATTCAAAACGCAATCAAGAATTTCACCTCCACACAACAATGTGCCATTAATTTCATATCAATGCTTAAAGCACTACCAGTGCACCAACAGTTTTCAAAAGCTTTTTTCCAGTTACCCAGGATGTGTAAAGTTTTTACCTGCAAAGAGTTTTCATCCAGAGTTTTAAGCTATGCCATGTGAAACAGATAAAGAAAAAAGAAAATCAGTACATTTTCAGTGTATACACACAATTCCATTTCAAAATCATGATTATGCGTTTTTCCAGGTTGTTTTTTTTGCCAAATCTTACAATCAAAATATTGTTGTTGTTGATTGTTTTTATGTTCATGCAGATATATCACATGTACAGATGTAAGAGAACATATGCATAGAATGTATCACTTTTCATTAATATATGCTACTACTACCACCACCATACTACATCACATTACACTGCATGTCAGAACCAAACTTTCACCGTTTTTTTTTTTTTTTTTTTACTGACACCCATACTTGATATAAACTCTACCAAATAATGAAAGTGAAAGTTTGAGCAAAGGACTACAGATCAAGAAACAAATGGTGAAATAGAGAGACGGACTTTTCATTTGTTAGCCTGGTGTATATGTTTGCTACTTTATGGCATGGGTTTTGTTTGGTGGATTGGTTTTGTTTTTGTTCTTATTGGGGGGGGGGTTTGCTTAATTTTTCCGGTTTTACTGGGGAGGTGGGGTGGGAGGGGATGTTGATATTTATGGGGAGAGACAGACAGACAGACAGACAGACAGACAGACAGAGACTGAGACAGAGACAGAGACAGAGAGAGAAAGAGAAAGAGAGGAGGGAGTGTGTGTGTGTGTGTGTGTGTGTGTGTGTGTGTTTGTGTTTGTGTGTGTGTGTGTGTGTGTGTGTGTGTGTTTATTCATTTCATTCTTTTATTTGAGTATGATGAAATAAGCACTCATGTGCTATTTTTACATCAGTCCCCATGTGTATGCGGTTTTGTCAATTTTGCCATCCATTCCCACCAGCACACAATGACTTACTCTTCCAAAAAGTGGAACAGGTTTTAACCTGTGGGCAAGATTTCTGCATGCATTCGCACTTGACCTAGGTGTATAGTCTCATCTGAAGGACTTTTGGGGAGAGTGGAGTCGGCACTGATGTTAACTCCAGAGGAAAATTCCTCTTGAACGAGATTTGAACCAGGCCCGTGTGTGGTGTGTGTGTGTGTGTGTGTGTGTGTGTGTGTGTGTGTGTGTGTGTGTGTGTGAGTGTGTGTGTGTGTGTGTGTGTGTGTGTGTGTATGTGTGTGTGTGTGTGCCTGTCTGTCTGTCTGTCTGTCTGTTTTTGTGTGTCTGTGTCTGAGTGTCTGTGTCTGTGTGTGTTTTTGTCTTTGTGTCTTTTTCTGTGAGTAGTAATACTGTTCATAATCAAAGCTATGTAACATTAACATAACTACACAGGCTAATTGACCTCAGGTCGAAACTGTCCAAAATTTTACACACAAAATTATGAATTCACTATGCTACCATGAAAAAAACTGAGCTTGAATGTTGTTACTTCGACTAAGCATCACTAGCTTTATAGCACAAAAACGACCGAGCTGTGATTCAGCAATGAACAGTGATTGAGTGGCCATTCCCCATTCTTAGATTGATTCTCATCGATCGTGACTGACACTGCCAGTGTTGAATTCAAAATCAAACAAACCGAAATATAAGTAACAGAATTCTATGTTGCTATAGTTTCGATTTCAATTACCTGATCATCTCCTGTCTTTGCTAGGGTTGAGAGATTCTCAAGCGGGATCTTTGCAGTTTGCAAGTGAGCCCTCAAGTCTCTCAAAACTGCGTCCTCGTACTCTGCGGCCATTGCTGAGCGTCATTGCCTACCACGAGAATCCCTTCCGGGTCAGAGTACTGTCGTCTGCTTTTGAAAAACTTTGGCCAAAATTTGTATTAAACTAGATTCGTCAAGTCAGTTACAATGCTGTAAAAACTTTAGCAAGTTAATCTTAATTCATTCATTTGATAAACTTTCTGCAGTCTGTCTTTATCAATCCACTAACTATTCCAACAAGAGACTAGAGGGAAGGGGAGGGAGCAATTGGAGTGACGTCCCCTGTTTCCTACATACTTTCAACAAGCGGAGGCCAGCATCGTGAAATTTTCGTTTTCCGTCTCTGGCATCAGGTAATGAATTACAATTCCTTTACTGATCAGAATCAAAATGGTTGTTTGGGAACATGTTTATTTTCTGAATATAGATCTTTATTGTTTGTTGTAGTGTAAGAATAGCCATTAGGCCAAACCAGTGTTTATTTAATTTTGATATTTAATTTATATGTTTATACTATTATAGTAAAGGATACAGTATTTTTTTTAAAGCCTCTTCTAGCATGCTAAACTTGAACTAATTAATGGTTTAACATCTATTCTCGCAGTCAGTTATGGCCGTCAATAGTTAGTATAAAAATTTATTAAATTAGATTACTGCAATCAAGCTCAACCCGTCCCGTACCTCATCTCTTGGAAGTCTCCCAGTCCCAGTCAGTCACTCACACACACACACACACACACACACACACACACACACACACACTCACTCACACACTCACTCACTCACTCACTCACTCACTCACTCACTCACTCACTCTTATCATCGTTATCTGAACTGATGACCATATATTATTTTGAAATCACTCATGCATACTCACAGCATAGGTACATTGGTGCACTCTAGTCTTTTGCCCTCTCTCACTGAGTCATTCTCTCTCTCTCTCTCTCTCTCTCTCTCTCTCTCTCTCTCTCTCTCTCTCTCTCTCTCTCTCTCCAGGATCACCTGACATGAAGAAAAGCAACAGGGCCTGTTAACCCATCAAAATGCTATTAACTGAGACTACCTATTTGCCCCATGCTAACCAGCATGTTGGTTTCTTGTTTGTTTTATGCCATGGATCAGTCTGGAAAAACTAAATGGCATGTCCTTTCCTGCTCCTCCCATGGCCGCACAGCTTGGTTTGCAGGGTAATCTGTGTCAGCCATGGATTAATCCTCCTCAGGTCATTGAATACCATGCACCTTCGAAGGATTTTTTTTTTATCAAGGATAATGGAATAAGCACTCATGTGCTTTTTTACAGCCAATCTCCATGTGTATGCAGTTTTGTAAACCTTATCTGTTCCCACCGGCACACAATAGCCTACTCTTATGAAAAGCGGAACAGGATTTAACGTGTGCACAAGGAGTTCTGTGTGTTCACCTGTCTGGTTTTCTTCACCACAGGCACACGGGGGAGAAGGAATGAGTTTCAGCTTTGTAGACATGTGCTATATTTGCCAGTTGTGCCTTATATGGAGTCTTAGAATGATGACCTGTTCTTTTCTCTGAGATGGGCTCAGATTTAGTACTGCAGCAGAAAGGCCCTGTGCCAGATATGACTTGACCAGGAATGAGGTAGACAACAGAAAGAAATGCAAAATGAAGCTGATAGAATTGTCAACTCGTCAAGTTTGACTGTCTCAAGAGTCAGCAATGCTCAACAGACATGAGGTGTACAACACACCACACTTACAGCACAGAGCAATTATAGGTAGGCATCCGTCAGTCTCGGAATACTATTTAGTTGCGTTCCAGGCTCTAGAACGCAAAGCTTGGGTAAGAGAGACACAGAAAGACCCAGGTCCATGTGTGGAACAAGTCTTGCAAATACTCTGGTTTTATTTGCTTGCTATGTGGGCTGATGCCATCATTGCTTAGACACACTTTTAGAGTTTGTCATGTTTTTGTATCTTAAATAAATGTTTCCAAACTGTATTACTTGTTAGTTACATGTGTAAAAATAACATTGCCGTGGATTCCATGTCAGTGTATCATGTTGTTCTTGAAATTGTCCTGTCGCAGTGTTTGCCTAACAGCTTTAATGGCAATAAGATTTGTTGAATCACTCTCTCTCTCTTACACACATACACACACACACACACACACACACACACACACACACACACACTTACATGACATACTCACATGACAATTTTCTGATGCTTTCAGGTATTCAAGCTGCGTCGTTCTGAACCGCAAGAAGCTCCGAAAGAAACGGACACCAACAGAACCAGCACAACTTTTCACCGACTTGTAGCCTTAAAGCAGCAAGAAAAAAAACCAAAAAACCCCAGGACTGTTCAGTTCTCCTCTTCGATAGTCCAAAATATCCTCGACCTCAGTTTCACGAATCTCAATAAAAACTCTCTAATATCCTATTTCAGACAGTGACTGTGAGAAATCGGCATCGAACCATGGCTGGCTCAGAGGGCAAGGTTCAGCTTCAGGAGGTATTGCCCAAACAGGGCCTGGTGTATCAGGAGGACATGCCCACAGTCGTGCTGTGCAAGCCCAAGCTGCTGCCCCTCAAGTCGGTCACCCTGGAGAAGATGGAGAAAATGCAGAAAGAAGCCATGGAGGAGGTGAAAGCCCAGGAGCTGAAAGAACTCGGGCAGGAGTCGGAACTGTTTAAAGGATATTGAATTTGGGAGCGGTTATCTGGGTAGTGGGATTTTTGTGTGTGTGTGTGTGTGTTTGTGTGGTGTGTGTGTGTGTGTGTGTGTGTGTGTGTGTGTGTGTGTGTGAAATTTCAAAAGTCAAATTTTTATTTCCAAATGGTACATTGAATAAGCATTGATTTGCTTTTTTTCATCAAGCCATCTATCTAAGGAAAAAAACAACAAAAATCAAAACAAAAAAAAAAGAAAACTCAGTGTGTGTGTGTTAGTGTGTGTGTGAGGAGAAAGATGTATAGAGGAAAAGCTTTTAAAGCTTTTTAATTTCATATAATTCATCAAAAAGGCAGATATTAAACTAGGGAAGAAGGGAAAGGAGGTGATAGTGTGCATGTGTGTGTTTGTGTGTGGGTGATTAACTTCACAAGTCTCACTGAATGTATTAAGAAGTGCACAACAAAAGATAAAAGAAATTACCACCCCCAAAGAAAACTGTATGCTCTGTGTATAATTATATACATGTATACACATCTTTGGATTTTCCCCCACTTTTAAAGAGAGGCTATTTGACAAAAACTGATTCAAATATATGTCATTCCTTTTGTGAGAATGTATGTTTTAAACACATTCCATGTGTGTGTGTGTGTGCAGGGGAGAAGGGGGTTGATCTGTACATCTGTTTGCATTAAAATGTGATGGTTTAAAAAGTGTGAGATTGTGATTCATGATGAAAGAGACTACTTTATCTTCACCATACTTTGTAAGCCCAACACACTCATTTTTCTCAATAAAAAAACTACTAAATTTTCACTTTTTGTCAAAGCGACTTAAAGATTTTTAAGTCGTTCAAACCCAACATGATAATCATTTTTGTCCAGCATTATTCACTTTTGCTCATTAATTAATTTTGTTCTTAGACTCCCCTATTTCTGTATCATGTGCCTCACAGACTTTTTTTTTTTAACACTTTCTTGATTTAAAAAAAAATACTGGTGCCCCTCTTCCCTTATGTCCGGGTCTTACAAACCCACACTCTGAAAAGAACAAAATTTCAATGTTGGTCTCCTGGATCAATTAGTTTTAAAGTAGGCCTACAACTTTTCATATGAATACACAAAAAGATGGACCCCGTTTGAGTAGCAAGTCATACAAGTTGTAGTTTGATTGAAAATCCCACTTTTATTTAATATTTTCATATTAAACTGTAGAATAAAGGTCTCACAGACCTACAGCATAGGAATAAAAGGGGAAGTAATGAAATTAAAGTCTGGTGAAGGTTAAAGTATTGGGACGCATGAGCAAATGTTCAGTGAACCAAAAAGCGCAATATCTATTCTTCTGGTGTCAGAGACCATCAGTTTTACCTTGGATTAAATCTTGACCACACACAAATCGGGTTTGCTTTTCAGTTTTCCCATGGACATGTCCCGACAAGCAGAATATTTTCACCACATCAATCACATGGGCAGATTTCGCCAACCACATTTCATTTCATTTTTTTCATTTTATTCTTTTATATCGAGGATAACAGAATAAGCAATCATGTGCTTTTTCCGGTCCCCGTGTGTATGCAGTTTTGTAAATATTGTCATGTTCCCACCGGCACACGATGGCCTACTCTTACAAAAAGCGGAACAGGATTTAACATGTGCGCAAGATGTTCTGCGTGCGTTCGCATACGGGGCCTCGGTTTAAAGTCTCATCCGAAGGACTTTTGGGGAGAGTGGAGTCAGCACTGATGTTAACTCCAGGAGAAAAATTTCCTCGACCGGAACTCAACCCGGGTCGTCAAATTGCCAGTGCAATGTTCTGACCACTAGGCTATCCATCCCCACATAACCCAATGTGCTTGTGAAATCTTCTGGTGCAAGCTGGAAATCGTGCCACCCATACCACCAGCCGTATCTGGCTTACTCTTTCAAAGAAGAGGGATGCCTTTTTAATGCATGCTCAAGACATTATGCATGTCTTATCCAGGACTTTCAAAATAGAACCAATATTAATTTTAGGGTAAAGCTTCTGTGACTGAACAGCTCCACCACGACTCCTGCTAAAACCAGCACACTTGAGATCACAAGTCTTTTATTAATTTTTATTATTAAAAAATTATTGTTATTGATTGCTTCTGTCTTGTATAGGTCAAATGCAAACACTTTGATTTGTTTTTTTGCAAGATAAGGCGCTATATAAATTCTATGTATTATCATTATTATTTTAAGTCTGACATATATACAGAAAATATTTCAGATTCATAGCCTTTTTTGACCTAATGTCATCTCAACTTCAATGTTGGTTTCTCTTTCACCTCTATGCCTGTAATGAGTTTCGGTTAAAATCTTCAGTATCAAGATTTGCACAGTTGTTGGAGGGATGTGGAAAGAAGGATGAGCAGGGTAGAAGTAACAGATCAAAATGGAACTGGCAGTCATAATCATGCATCAAAGAGGAAAAAAGAAAAGTACACTTCTCAAGCTAACTCTTTCCAGACAGCATGCATGAAAATATATCTTTCAGATTCACATGCAACTTGATAAACATGTAACTCTCAGAATGTCTCTTAGGACACACATGCAACATTGATGATATGATACTCATGCAATTTGCACTATGGAGCAAGTTTACAGTGTGTGATATTGTATAGGCAAATTGAAAATGGATACAGATGAACAAGAAAAATATTCATCAGCATTTCCTTGTGCACGCTCTCTCTCTCTCTCTCTCTCTCTCTCTCTCTCTGTGACATGCACGCGTGCACACACACACACAAATATAATACACACAAAATAATCAATGAACCACATATTTTACTAAGACAAAGACGTCAGCAATGTCCAGTTTTCACTCACACATAACTATCCAGTAATCTCCAACCCTGTAAAGAGTTAAACATCTAAAACCAGATGTTCAAATGAATTTTAAAAAGCAGAGAAAAAAAATACTATCAAATCAGAACACAAAATATACCCTTATTGAACACTTACGTTAGGAAAACAAAATAATAGAAGAAAATCAGGGAGTTTCATACAGAAAGAAAACTGCTAAAACATGCAACTCCATAATTTATCTCCTGTTACACCCTTGTCCCAACAGACCAGACCAGAAAACACATGGTGGATATACTTTGAACATGAACAACCCTTCACCGTAAAATCAAACTATACTGCACAATGCATACAGGAAACCTGTATAGTCCATTTCCCTCCACACTGCATTGAAGAAAAAGAAACCTGGATAGTCTGTTTCCATCTTCATCACAAGCTACAAACTTTGACTCTGTGCGTATTTGAGCCTATTTTAAGTCGGGCAATGTCAAACTCTTAAATGAATCATAAAAACAAGATGCATCAATTTCTCTTACTAGTAACTTTCTGTTACTTTGAGGAAGGGTCTTTTGCTTTGTTTTGAGGTTTTTCCCCCCGATGTTGCTGCTCGATTTATTTATTCTGTGGGAAAAAGTCTATGGGCTAAAGTAATTAGCCCGACAACAAAAGTCAAAATGGACTTTGTAGATTTTGTATTTTTGTAAGGATAGATTTTCTCTTTTCCTAATATAAAATGGCAGCCATGACACTTTTTCTCCTTTTTTTTTTTCTTTCTTCCCAATTCCAAGTTCATTGTGAGTAAATATCAAGAAAAAGTTTGCTTCCCAACACCTCGCTTTGCTTTCCTCTCTGCCAGTGAGTCCTCTGCAACATTCATGTCTTTTAATCCCTCTGGATGACACACATCAAGAGAACGCCACCACATTTTTTTTTAAGAAATCAGTCCACAAAATTCTGCTCTTAACATTCCCACAGATTTATAAAATCTAAGCCAATCAGCTAACCAAATTATCCACCCTCAATTAATATTCTACACGCTATCATTATAGAATTATCCACATCTATCCACCACCTTTCAAGCAAAACATCAGTAACTATTTAAAACACAAAAAAAGTCACCCTCTTCCTTTATTTTGCAATCTATAAAGGCCATGTGCTTTTCTGACATTCATCCTATATACAATTTGGCTCAGGCAGCAATTCTTGCCCGATGCACCAGTGGGATTTTTTTTTACTGCAACTAAAATGCCAGAACTGGTTTTCTTAATAAAGAAGAACAGATGTCATATTTGACAATTACACAGTTGATATTCCAATGACCGTTTGGTGTCTGTTCATACATTACTGTAAGGACATGAAGTCATCCAACTCTTCTTAAAAACCAAAACAAAGAACATTTAACAAAAATCATGCACACATTTCTTTGCAATACAATGATTCTTTCTATCCTCTCTAAATTAATCACATATGCACACACCTCCTCAGGGAATATAAAATGAAATACATTGAAAGCTCTCTCCATTTCAACCAAAATGTAAAACAGAAAATAGAGTTTGGTGTGACCAGGTTTACTTTTTCAGCTGCAATTTCAAAACTTATTTCATTAACAGAAAAAATTAAAAACAACCAGAGAGCAAAATAAAAGGGATTTTTTTCGTTTAAAAAAAAATAAACATGTCAATACATTCCACATTTATTTCAAATTGGATTAAGTTCAACACGTTATGCAAAGTCAACCAATAAGGATGGCAGGAACAGATATACACAAGCACATGATGCCCATTAATTGAAAGACTGGAGAAATCATTCATCGCTTTCATCTGTTACTTTAGCACAAGTACCTAACGCGACAGCTGGCTACAAGAATACTGCACATCACTTAGCTTCATACAGAAGCAAAAAGCAAGTTCGTTTTTGGTTGGGGATTTTTTTTTTTTCAGCACGTCATGGAATCACTGCAAGGCAAATCAAATATCGTCGTCTTCAGCCAGGCCTATGATGACATCGTCACTCACGTCACCTTCATCATTGATGATGTATGCAAGCACTCCTTATGAAGTCTCATCTTTGACCCGCCCTCCGTCTCCCTCTGACACAAACCTCTTTCGCCCCCTGCACAAACAACCAGGACAGACATTTTAGAATAATACGATCATTACTGAACACTCAATACCATCATGGTGAGAAAATCTGGCACTTTGATTACAAAGTCTGACAATTAACTGGAACTTTCTGTATTGTCTCTATCATAATCATAATCATAAAAAAGTAACAATACAAAAAGAAATGACTAACCAACCACCTTCATGCAATGGTTAGCACCTTGGGTTACGGTCTGGAAGATCTCAGGTTCAAATCCCATAAAAGTCATTGGGATTTTTTCTGACTCTGGCCAGCTCCTACCTAGAGTGAGTGTGCTGTGGCCTCATTGGGAAGACTGGGACCACACAGTCGAGTTTCGTCCATTTTACAGATGTGATTATGAGTGTATCTCAAATAACCTGACGCAACACTGCAGGTGTCTGTATCTCTCAGGCCTGGCTGACTGCAGCCTACATTATAATAGCATAGAGTACAGTCCTGTCAAGCGGCCTCAAAGCACATGCACTTCCACAGCAGCATCATAACATCATCCTCATCATCACTGATCACCGTATGACAGAAAAAGTGTCTCTGATTCGGTGGCCCTGGTTGCTCTAGTCTTATGGTCATATATACATGATGGGGATTAAAGCCCTGGCAGGTCTGCACTTGAAGCTGGGAGATCTTGAAAATCCCTACCCTCAATTCACCAGACGATGCCAAGATTTGAACCTATGGGACTGAAGTAAAACAATCTTAACCATTCGGTTACAGCAGCCATCAATCAGGCAGTATAAAATGAGTTAAAGGGCCCTGCCCAACACGCAAAGAAAAAAAATCTCAGAAGCAATGACCTCTTTACCAACTTGACCAGCTAGCTAGTTTCACTGTCTTACAAACTGGTGTATCTTCCCTTCCCTCAGGCTGCACTGCAGAGGATCAGAAAGTAATGCTGCATGTGGGATGTTGAGTCACTACTTATCTCTAAGCCCAGGCCAAAAGCTGTGTCAGTTATTGATGTCAGCTTATTCAAGGCCTACATGAAAATGTTGAGCCGCCGTTGTAGTCTAGTGGTTAGGGCGTTGCACTCGTAATCTAAAGGTTGTGGGTTCGATCCCAGCTTTCCGCTATGGCGTTGTGCCCTTGGAAAAGGCACTTTACGGCTATTTTCTCACCCCACCCAGGTGTACAAAGGGGTACCAACCTTGTGTTGGGGGTTAACCCTGCGATAGACTGGCGTCCTATCCAGGGGGGAGTCTATGACTCTCAGTCGCTTAACGCCACAGAAACCGGGATAAGCACCGGCCTGATGAGCCTTAGGCTCAGGACAGACTTTAACTTAACATGAAAATGTTATGTTGTAAAATGTGTTGAGATTACCTTCAGCAATGACAATCTCAACATAACAAACTGCACTCTCCTTTAAAGGGAGAAAAAACCCTCTGAAGTCGGATTATGGCTGCCTATATGGCTAGGTACTTGAAAACAGTCATACAGGCAAACTTCTCATTCAGTGTGCAATTTCAATCTTACAGTGATTCCCAGGTGGGATGATCGAGTCAGAGTGCACATTCGGGAGACAGAGTGTTGAGTGGGGAAACAAACAATAACAAGTGCTTACCGTGATTCTATCACATCCTAGCTGATGACAGGAAATTCTGAAAATCTGATTTTAAAAAAACAAAAACAAAAACTGCTTACCTCTGTGGCATGTCTCTGAACATGGCCTCAGACAGAAAGCCCTCCTTGTGGCACAGGGCACCAAACGTTTCCAGCAGCTGATAGGCATTGGGCACATCCAGACAGATGTCCGGCATGTTGTCATACACCCTCTGGAAGCCCTGTCAACAACATATTTTTATTTATTTATTTATTCATCTATTTATTTATTCATTTATTTATCTATTTATTTATTCATTCTTTTATATCGAGGATAATGGAATAAGCACACATGTGCTTTTTTACATCCATTCCCTGTGTGTATGCAATTTTGTAAATCTTATCTGTTCGCACCGGCACACAATGGCCTACTCTTACAAAAAGCAGACAGGGTTTTAATGTGAGCGCAAGATGTTCTGCGTGCGTTTGCACACGTACATCATACTTTCTTAACAACATCAACCTACTGATACAATACACCATAACAGATACTATTTTCATGAGAAACAATTTCAAACAGCACCAACCGACTGACACAATACTACACCATAGCTGATATTATTTTCTCATTACTGCCAGACACATCGGAGCAACAAATTATTATTCATTACTTCAATTTTGTTAGGGTTTTTTAAACAAGTTTTCATATACTGTTTCCCTGGTGTAAGTCGATACTATCCTCAGTGATGCACAAAGTGTGAATAAAAAGTTGCTGAACTTCTACTACTTTGTTTTCAAAGGGATATGAGAATGTCAACTCTACTGCATGCCTCCACACACACACACACTGCATGCCTCCACACATGCCTCCACACACACACACACACACACACACACACACACACAATACACACACAGACACACACACTACACACACACACACACACACACACACACACACACACACACACACACACACACACACACACACACACACACACACACACACACACACACACACACACACACACACACACACACACACACACACACACACACACACACACACACCACACACACACACACACACACACCTGTTGGAATTGTTCAGGAGTGATGATGACAGCATCGGCCAGAGACTTGAGAAGCTTGGACATCATTTCAGCAGCTCTCTCATGAGAATCCTCCAACACGATCACTGTTGCCTGGGTGGGAAAATATAACAGCGTGAACTAAACAGCCACCAAATGGGGCAGAAAATCTGTCAGTTATTCTGTAACAGTTTATACATTCTGCATCTGACAGAAGCATGCTGCAGTTACTAAGAATGATGTTTATCACAGATTCTACAGGACTTATCTTTTTCTATCAAATGAACTGACCTACTACTAAACTGGCTGATTCAAGAAATCCCTCAACAACTGTTGTTCATCATCCCCTGGAGTTCACACTGATTCCCACTTTATACTCATGCAAGCTTTTGAGTGGACCTAAAACAAGAAAAAACCCAACCCAAGATCCCCTGTTCAAATGCACGCATGATGTTTTGCATACCTGTTTAAATTCCATCAAAGTTTTGTAGAAGAGTAACATGTAATGGCCATTGGTATGGACAATGTACACAGGGCCTCGGTTCATCGTCTCATCCAAAGGACTTTCAGGGAAACGAGTCTGTACTGATGTTAACTCCTGGGAAAAAGTTCCTTTGAACAGGTGGCTCAGAGGTGGCCATCCTACCACAAGAGCATCACTCTAACCACAAAGCTATCAAACCCCTTCCACGACACAATGCATCATAGTTTCAGCGCAAAGCCTCAATGTCTTGCTGAGTGAACGGTGAAGTAAAAAAAAAAAAGGAAAAGGTGTCCTATAACCTAGACAGTCATAGGGGAGCAAGGCATCAGAGACCTCAGCTTCTCTAGGGGCCAGCATATAGGGGAGCAAGGCATCAGAGACCTCAGCTTCTCTAGGGGCCAGCATATTGAGGGCGGCGCCCATCTCCTCTTCCTCGTTGCTTTACCTTCCCTGACCCTAAAGAGGGCAGGTACCCATTTACAGCTGGGTGAACTGGGGGTCTGTACTGAAGCCAAGGCGCGCAAACAGTCACCCATCCAACTGGTAACCAAGCTCAACACTGCTTAACATGACTTGTGGAAAGCAAGTGCTCTGACCACTTAGCTACCCTGCCCCCTACTGTGAAGTAGAGAAGAAAAAAAAACGGCAGGTTTGTTGGAGTGAGTGGCTTCAGAAAGGGATTACCTCGTAGACCACTTCATGATGGAAGTGGGGCACGTTGAGCTCTGTGAGGCAGCGAGTGGCCTCCCTCATGTCACTGGAGGACAGGTACTCCTTCAGCAGCAGCACAATCTGCACACAACACTTGGTGTCATGACAACGCTGTCTTCTGCATCTGAGGCAGATCTGCACACAACACTTCTGTGTATAACGACGCAGTCTTATGTGTCTGAGGCAGATCAGCAGCACAATCTGCACACAAACTTGTGTGTCACGAAACGCTGTCTTCTGTGTCTGAGGCAGATCTGCACAACACTTCTGTGTCATAACGACGCAGTCTTCTGTGTCCGAGGCAGATCAGCAGCACAATCTGTACACAAAACTTGTGTGTCATGACAACGCTGTCTTCTGTGTCTCAGGCAGATCAGCAGCACATCTGTACACAACACTTCTGTGTCACGACACTGTGTCTGAGGCAGATCACCAGCACAATCTATACACAAACTTCTGGTGTCATGACACTGTCTTCTGTGTCTTTTATTTATTTATTTATTCTTTTCTATCAACAATAATGGAATAAGCACTCGTGTGCTTTTTTTCATCCAGTATGCAGTTTTGTAAATATTGTCATGTGTTCCCACCAGCACACAATAGCCTACTCTTACAAAAGCGGAACAGGATTCAACATAAGCACAAGATGTTCTGCGTGCGTTTGCTGTCTGCGTGTGTTTGATGTCTGTCTGAGGCAGATCAGCAGCACAACCTGCACACAACACTTCTGTGTCATGATGCTGTGTCAAAACAAACAATTCAGCCGTTCCTCATCTCAACATGCTAAGCTGACCATTTTCACCACATTATGGAAATCATATGGTGAAAGAAACACAACTGCCAACTTCAAAGGGGTGGGGTTTTGTTTTTTTTAAGTCAGTCACTGATATAAAAAAAAATTTAATTTACATTTTATTTTTTTTTTTAATAAAATAAAAATAAATTTAAAAAAACATCAGTCACTGAGAGACCCAGAACACATCATCAGGGGGCACTACTGCAGGCAGGTGTTCACCTTTTTAATGAGGAGTTTAACAGGGCGGGTGCCCCCCCAGTGCCCCAGATGTTGTCCAGCCTGACAATGCCATGCTTCTGGTTCAGCAACACATCCGCCTGCTCTGCTGCCTTTCTGTTTAGTAAATCATAATGATAATGGTGTGTCAAGATTATGATGTTGGTGGTAATGAAAATGGTAACAATGATGATGACAATAATACTAACAACAATAATGATAATGATATATATAGTGTCTAACAAGAGCCCTGAAACTAACACAACTGCATCAACACTAAAAATTTACATTCCCTAACACAAACCATTTTTCATGCATTTCATACACACCACGCACGCACACACATACACGCACACACGCGCGCGCACACACACACACACATACATGCACACACACATGCACTTAAATATGTATCAATAAACTGATCACATTTTGCCACATTCTGTCTTTTTAAAAAATATATTTCTTCCATTTCTTGTTAAAATAAACAGCTGATAAAACTGACCAGAAAATTCTTATTTGAAATCGAGTTGTTTTGGGGGAAGGGGGCTTACGATAATGATAAACTTCACCTATAGCTTACTTAAGATGTACAGATTTTTTTTTCATCTATTTCCATTTCTGAAACATGACACAAAATAAAAGCAAACAAGTTGTTTGATTTTAACCAAAGGGCAACTGATATGATGTCTGTAATATGCAGTTAATTTCTTAGATTTATGACAAAATATATAAAACTACTTTTACTTTACTGTCTAAAATTCCTTACTTAGCATTATAACAATTTTGGCAAAAAGAATAGCAAAAACTGGATGAAATGAACTATGCCAGATACTCACTTGATATGGGGACAATTCACATCTTCCGCTTTATGTTTCATGACATACTTTGGTGGCAAGCAATCATCAGCCACAGCTCGAGCAATAAACTTTCCCACCACCTGAAAAAAAACACACATTGTGCAGTAAACAAACAAACAAAAACTTGATGGCCTCTATTCAAGGTTGAAAAACAAATATTACACTGTGCAAGCATGAATTTATTTTCAAAATGCATAATACATATCACTTAAATCCAACTTATCTCTGAACAAAGGTAAAACACACTCTGGAATGGATCAATTATTACCTGTGTCTTGTGCCCCCCAAAAACGCTCACATACCTAATACACAGTCAATATCATACACATCTTTCCTTACAATGAACTCACTCTTACTTGAATATTTTACACAAAAACACACACCGCTTATCCAGTAGCTCTTTTCAGTTTGGCTTGGCAGCATCTCTAGATCAAATACTCAAAATTCCTCATTAAAAAAAAAAAATCCATCTAAATAGAAACATTCAAAGAGTTTCTAACGTACCATCATGATCAATACTGTAGATTTTGATATGTCCAAAACAGATTAAAACACTACATTACTGGGAAATATTCCAAAGATGCATTACAACTGCCACAGTATTTCTTTAGGCACAATGAAAAGACTAGACTAGACTAGACTCACTCGCTCCACGCAACACACACCACACACAAAACACACACACACACACACTCACACACACACACAAACACACACACTCACACACACACACACACACACACAACACACACCACACACACACACAAACACAAACACAACACAACACACACATTACCGTAGCTGCATCAGGAGTGTCAATGACCAGATCTGACATACGAATGAGAACATCGTCAAAGCCCTCAGTCAAGTGGTTGGTGGAGAGAATGTTGCCGTACAGGTCTGAGATCAGGATGGAGGTGAGTTCCCTGTGGTGGTCTTTGTGGTCAAGAGCTTTGCTGATCAAGAAATCTACCATTCTTCGTTTCAAGTGTTCAAAGTTCACATCACTCAGCTCTTCCTGCACACAGAAAATGTGCAAACTTCATCGATACATTACGTTTTCATATCCAAAGTCATGTTAAGAAACAAATGAATAGAAAGATAAACGAATACATACATAAATATATATAAAAAGTTCATACTTACAGATCAAATATTTCCAGAGCAAGAATATTCACCATACAACTATTCTGTACAAACATTTTGAATGTGAGATTCTGAATTATTTGCATCTTTGCGCGACATCATCATGATACCACAGAGCTAACAGCTATGTTACTCTATTTCTCTTCGAAAGCAACCAATCAGAACATATTTTCTTTGATCTTTGGGTGTCTGTTTGGCATGTTTGCAAGCTGACCCTCACTGCATTTCACTTACATAAAAGAAACTATGGAAAGTTTCTATGTATCTCCACAAGCTAAGATATAACACTAAGAAACTTTGTAGTCTGACTACAACTAACTCGTGTTTACAGAACTAATATAAAATAAGAAGAATATTATTAACTAGCAAGCAATAACTACATTTTTGTTATTTATTTCTGTGAGTTTTTCACTAACCCTTACAAATGAGCAGGACACAGTACAAAAAAAAAAAAAAAAAAAAGGTTAAAGGGAGAAGAAAAACTGGCAGGGCTGACTAAGCTACGTCTTCTCAAACTGTTCTGCTGAAGGCTTTCCATTCACAAAAATCAAACCAAGTCGATCCGTTTCAAAATTACTCCCATTACAAAATCATTCTCATTTTCTACTTCTTTCATGCATCATATTCTCTTATGTTTGATCATGTTCTCAATGAGTGACCTTTGGTAGCTTTTAACCAAAAACACTTGCAGATTAAATACAAGTTCTCACTGAGTAATCTACAAAGTCAAAGTAAAAATTTTATTTCCAGATGGTATATTGAGTAAGCAATAAATTTGCTTTTTTTCATCAAGCCATCTATCTAGCAAAAAAACCATTTCAATTCATGAGACTATCCCTTCTTTTAGTCACATCAAATTACTCAATAGTGATATAATCGTAATTTACTCACAATCACATCGTGTGTGTCCCCATGCTCAAAGTATTCCATTATAACAGGTTCCAAAAACTTCTCAAAGTCCTCTGAAGTCATTTCAGGACAAATCTTTTCAAATGCAATGTTCCCATCATCCTGAAACATAAACAGCCACATGAAACATCATACATACTGAACAATCACTTGATAACTTTGAAAAAAAATCATCACCCAACTATTCCATTTATACCCTTTAGGCAGAAGATTTTGTCACCAAATTTTTTCCTTCGTCAATCCAAAATTGAGAGATTCAAGTGACAGCATACCTAACTTTAATAATGCACAGATAAGAAGGCTGGACTTTATGATTATAATCACAAATTACCAACTCCAGCAGTCTTTTAATGTTTTAAGCTACCTTGAACCAGGCAGTAATTTCAAAAAGACATCTCAACTGGTATGACTACGCAGTTAGCAACAATTTACCTATATTTACTTGAATCCTTTTATTTACTTGAATTCTATTTCATAGTGTTAGGGATGGGATAGCCTGGTTGGTTAGAGCATTGCAAATTGCGCTTGTGATCTGCTGACCAGGGTTTAAATCCCGTTGAAGAGGATATTTTTCACTCCCCCCTCCCTCTCCCAAAATCCTTCAGATGAGACTATAAATATAAACCAAGGTCCCACATGCAAACACACGCAGAAAATCTTGCACACATATTAAGACCTGTTCTGCTTTTCAGAAGAGTAGACGCTGCGCCATTGTGTGCCAGTGGGAATGGATGACAAAATTTACAAAACTGCCTACACACAGGGGTTAGATGTTAAAAAAAAAAAAAAGCGCTTATTCCATTATCCTCGCCATAAAAGAATAAATAAGATAAATGATAAATAAAAAACTTCTTTTAAATCAAGCTAGTTTGAACAGAGATCAAGTTCAATTTCAAGATATCTCGACTCCTTGTGTGTGTGTTGTGTGTGTGTGTGTGTGTGTGTGTGTGTGTGTGTGAATATATAATAATAATAATTATAATATAATTGACAAAGTCAGGGGGAAAAAAAATCACAAACAATACATACCATTGAATCGGAGTCATAGTTTGGATCATGTGAATCCAGTGCATTTCCTTCAGCATCCAACTCTTCCCCTGGCTTTCCCCACGTCCCTTTACCACCGGCTCCACCTGATTTCACATCATTCATTAAATTCTAAATACTCTAATATCTCTAAAATAAGAGAAATTCCAGTGGGTTACAAGCCATTATAAGAACAAAAACCATGTAAAAAATAATAATATAGCACAACACAGTTACAGTTTCACAATCAACATGAAATTTTCTTTTTCCTGAAAAAACAAATAAACAGGTGCATTACTAAGGAATGACAACAAAAATTGACTAGGTCACTCCATTTTTATCATTTTTATCAATTGTCATGCTTATTCCTTCACCTTCTGAAAATAAAATTCAATCAATCAATCAAATCAATCAATCACTTACTCCTCATTTGAATATTAACTTGTAACAGTAACTTATCAGACAAGTTGATAAACTTTCATACAGCTAGACCCACTTTATACTGCACATGTATGCAATGAGCATGCATTAAACACATTTTTCTTCAACGCCTTTATTCTCAAACAACAGTTTTGTCAATATCTCCAGCAACTTGGCTCCTGTATTATCAATTTGGTGGGTGCTCCTGTCTTTTATATTAGGATTGAAAATAATTACTTTTTCTTTTTAAAAAGTCTAGGCTAGTTGCTATTACCAATTATGATACAGAACTGTTTTTCACTGTGATGCTCTGTTATGCTGTGCTGTTCTAAGCTATTATGATACTCTTTACCATATATTTCTGAGGTATAGCCCTAGATCCCATAAGTGAATGAATTGTCTCATCTGAATCAAACACTGTTTTTGGTGGTCTTGAATGACAGACAAAGGATTAGCTGGATGAAGCCTTGTATCCTTTTTTTTTTTTCTTTTTACAGGCAGCAGGTTGGATGGAGTGTTAGAATAGGTCAGAGTTGAGAATAAGTAAGATTCAAGTGGAAATATCAGGATGAAGTTTACTGTCCCATTTATTATATTACTTCACTAGTTAAATGTGTGTGTTGTTGTTTACAAGAGTTACTTTGTTTTTCTTTCTCAATGAAGAAGAACTCAGCAGAATCCACTGTTAATTCTTCTTGACTGAGAAAGAAAAAAGATTCTGATAATCATTACTGAATTATACTGCATCACAGCCTAAAAGAAACAATTGTACACATCCACACTTTCTTCCCCTCTGAGCACACATGCACGCGCGCGCACACACACACACACACACACACACACACACACACACACACACACACACAACCACATCCCGATCCCGTTTGAAACTGAAACTAGTGAAAGGCTGCAAGATCCAATATGGCGGACATGAACACGTGGTTCCTATACTTTTTGTGAAATAACAACCATTCTCAGCAACGTCATCCAAGGCATATAACTTTTTCTACTTCCCATCAAATCAGGTCAATATTCCAAGGTAAAATTAATGGAAAATAAATGTCTACATTTGCAAATGAATAAAAGTGTGCACATTTGCAGACCTTTCTTTGGCAACCCTCTCCCTTTTCCATCTCTCGACTTCCGACTGTTTTTGTTAAAAGGTAGGGCTACTTTTCTATTCGCTTGGGTGTTGTTGGAGCTAGCACCGTCGCCCCCTGACGACTGCTTCGTTAACCCCTACACTGCGCTGTTGACGAGCGCCGCTCGTCATAGAAACCGCCACCTGCAATGCTGTGTTGACGAGCGCCGCTCGTCATGAACCAACGCTCTCTCTGTTCCGCTCAGCATTGCTGAAAATCCTTCTTATTATGATTTGTTTAGCTCCCTTGATGTATCTTCAACCCATGAGTCCCATTTGTTCAAGTTATTTGCATATTTTATGACGTTCAATCGGCAAGGTAAACGAGGTAGGCCTACTGCGAAGTTCAATTTTTGGGTTTTCGAAGCAATGGCTGCCCCTCAACTGACCTATACAGTTGTCGAAGTTATTGATGAAATTTATAGAGATCAAGATAGTGGAGATTAGGGTTGTTGTTGGTTTTTTTATTCAGTTGACATCGAACTTTGCGATGCAAACGACTCGGGTTTTGATCGGAAGAAACTTCTGCGTACTCGTTGTCTGAATCGGAACATGAAGATCCCATCGTTGAGATGCAGTTGGGTATAGTTGAGGGCTTTATTCGTTTTTATAACATAATTATATTGCTTTTTTTCTCTGTTTATTCATAAACAGAACAACTAAATAAATGTGTGTATCGTATGGTTGCACCAAGCCCGGTCAGTGAGCGAGCGAGCCAGTCACTGAGTGGCCGATGTGTTTGATCTACTTTGAAGTGGTTGCGACCTCGTGTGTCACTTGTCACCTAGGCTACTCGTTAGCTGTCAGTTATCAGTGTGTGTGTCTGTTTGTTTTGTTGATGAGCTATTGTTCTTCCTGACATCTGCCCTGGCTCCCTGGCTTTGTGCTTGTGTGAAGAGCAGGTGTGTGTGTGTGTGTGTGTGTGTGTGTGTGGTGTGTGTGCGCGCGCGCGCGCGCGCGCGCGCACGTGTGTCTGTCTGTCTAATTATATATTTTTAAAATTGTCACAAATACAATCTTCATTCAATTTCCTTTCATTCAGTATATACTTTTATGTAGCTATCTTAGGAATTTCCTGAATTAAAAGCAATTGAAAATCATATGCGTGATTTTTGTCTGTTTCTGAAAATTTCTTCAGCATAGGACTGAGCAAAATAGGTCAGCAGCGAAAGGGTTAACAACCGTTTTGCTTTTCGCACTGGTCTATCTCCTACACTGTCAGCGTCAGGATTACTCTGTGCACCAATCTGCGAATCATCCCCATTCATTGAAACGTCAGGCACTTCGCCATCTTGGATATTGTTTAGCTCGCTGCCAACATCCATGTTTGCAAAAAAACAACTAATGCTACGTGCACTAAACTTAACAAATGGATTTCAGAGCTGCCTGAAAGAATCCAACTGCAAACACGTCGCTTCTGGACGCAACACAAGTTTTTATGACAAAATAACTGGAGCAATCTGTCACTTTCTGCTGGAACTGGAAGCAAACGCTACGCTTGTTTACAACTGAGAGCCTTACTCTCATTGGTGCAGACCAGTGTGCAGACGAGTAGGCTTTCGTTTGGCAAAAGAGTGCTAGAAATATATACGGGCTGTTTCAAAAATTGAAAGTGAAAGTAGCTACATGACTGTTCTCCAATACTATTTTTTCTGTTGATAAAACTTTGTTCTGACAACTACAGTCGATAACCGTAAAACAACCATAGCAACAACAGCAACAACTAAACAGCAGCCTATAAAAGGCGGCAAATGACTTTACGCGTATGGTATGGTGTGGTCATAGTATCAGTGGTTCGTGTACATACTTGCATGGGATAAGTTGTATGAAAATTCTCATTTTCCTTTTGTCTTTGTTCTCTTATTTCAAGTTAAAACATATCGTTTATATAGATCAGACAGCACTCCAGTCTTTGGATCTGGATGTAGTCTAGGTGATTTTCCAAGATATTGAGAGGAAATTCTGTGGTCTCTTCCTATTAGGCCTATTACTGTTAACCAGTGGTTGATATAACCCACACCACAGAGTGGAGACTGAATTGATGATGCAGTAAGGGTATGAACGGGTCTGAATTGTTGCTATGCTAGGTGTCCATCTGAGTTTGTTTTTTCACCACTGGAGTCATTCATTTTGGTTCTGACTCCCAGCCAATGCCCAGCATGTTCTTTGAATAAAACTACGAACTGAAGGCCCGTGCGTGCTTTCCACGTCCACTTTCCACGGTTGCTATGATATTGTGCACATGTTTCACTGGTAGAAGACTAATACAGAATAACCAGTGGCATGGAAGACACAAACGTACTATGCATGCATTTTACAACATGAAAGGGGGTGGGCTCCATCACATTCATTTTACCCCAAATGGACACACTGCTGAGCATGTCAGTACAGTGTGTGGCTGCAATGACCCGTCAGGGCCTCAGTCAGTCAAGTCCTTCGGATGAGATTATAGGCTAAGCCAAAGCCCCGTGTGCGAATGCACGTGGAACAACTTGCGCACACGTCAAATCCTGTTCCGCTCTTTATTTATTTATTTATTTATTTATTCTTTTATATCGAGGATAACAGAATAAGCAATCATGTGCTTTTTTTCATCCGGTCCCCGTGTGTATGCAGTTTTGTAAATATTGTCATCTGTTCCCACCGGCACACGATGGCCTACTCTTACGAAAAGCGGAACAGGATTTAACGTGTGCGCAAGATGTTCTACGTGTGTTCGCACACGGGGCCTCGGTTTAAAGTCTCATCCGAAGGACTTTTGGGGAGAGTGGAGTCAGCACTGATGTTAACTCCAGGAAGAAAATTTCCTCATCCGGACTCGAACCCGGGTCTTCAAATTGCCAGCGCAATGTTCTGACCACTAGGCTATCTGACCACTAGGCTCTTCGTAAGAGTAGGCCATTGTGTGCTGGTGGGAACAGATGACAAGATTTACAAAACTGCATACACCCGGGGGCTGGATGTAATAAAGCACATATATTATACCTGAGTGCTTATTCCACTATCCTCGATATAAAAGAATAAATGAAAAAATAAATAAAATAAAGAAAGAACACGTCAGGCTAGGTCATTCATATACAATTAATTGGATTAATCTTTTTTTTCATATTATGTCGTATTCATAGCCCCGTTTTAGAACCTTTTTTTTTCCTGAAGAGTGTTGACGCCCAGATGTTTAATCATGGATCCTATGTGCCTGAAGGCTTAAATCTGAAGCCCTTTTACAACAATCCCTGTGGTGGTGACAAAGATACAGATGGGATGTGCACTGGCAGCCCTAAAGACCAGCACACCATCTACGGGCTTACAGCAAATGACGGAGGGCGATGAAAGTGGAACAGGAAGGAACCAACAACAACAACAAGGTCCAGGAGGAGGAGAACAACAAGGAAAAGACATAAGATTAGACAAGTGAGAGGAGAGAGAGAGAGAGAGAGAGAGAGAGAGAGAGAGAGAGAGAGAGAGAGAGAGAGAGAGAGAGAGAGAGAGAGAAAATAATGCGTGCTCAACTCATGTCCATCAATAAATAGCAATAGGAAAGCAAAGATTCCTACTTCTGTGCTCCTTGGCCTATGGTTGTGGTTTTATCACGCCTTAGTTGCACAATGGAAAAACTGAAAATCTGATCTGAAAAAAAAGCAAAACAAAAAAACACACAAAAACCCCCAAAACAAAACCCCCCAATTCCTGTGGTGGAGGTGGGGTGACTTGCATCCAGCAGTTTTATTGACTCTAAGGACCCCAGTATTTACAGCTTTATGTTATCCAGCAACTACAACAAAATAACAAAGACTATTCACAGATTACGTCTCTTGGTCATTCAAATTCATTAACAACTCATTAATTGTTTTTCTCCCCTTTTCTTAGCAGGAATATGGGTGATTGTTAGATTTTACAAGAGAAGAAAAAGTGGGTTTTTTTCCTTACAATATTGGTTGGTTAAAGTGCTTAAATGGCATGCCAACCAAAGTTTATTATATAAACGAGTTCACCAAGAACTCGTCGTGTGAGTCGTTGAGTATTTGCAGTCCGGTATCAGATCCTTGTTTAGTCTGTGGATCCCAGACCTAGCCAACCCCTATGGCCATATCTGGGACCACTTGATTAATCGTTTCAGCAAACTGAAGTCAATCATAGAGGTCCTGTCCAGAACAAACAATGTCTTCTTTTTATCAGTCCACCCCAACAGGTCACTAACTACCCGGGAGAAGATGACCAGTCTGTGACATGCCACTTTTCTTGACCATTCAGCGGATTCCTCCCATTTTCAGCAAAAGAGGCACAGCTGCCAGTGCGGGAGAGAGAGAGAGAGAGAGAGAGAGAGAGAGAGGAGAGAGAGAGAGGAGAGAGAGAGAGAGAGAGAGAGAGAGAGAGAGAGAGGGGGGGAGCGATTTGATTTGGTTTGATTTATTCTTTAATATTGAGGATAATGGAATAAGCACTCTTGTGCTTTTTTACATCCAGTCCCCGTGTGTATGCAGGTTTTGTAAATGTCATCTGTTCCCACCGGCACACGATGGCCTACTCTTACGAAAAGCGGAACAGGATTTAACGTGTGCGCAAGATGTTCTGCGTGCGTTCGCACACGGGGCCTAGGTTTAAAGTCTCATTTGAAGGACTTTTGGGGAGAATGGAGTCAGCACTGATGTTAACTCCAGGAGAAAAATCTCCACGACCGGACTCGAACCCGGGTTGTCAAATTGCCAGCGAAATGTTCTGACCACTAGGCTATCCGTCCCCCTATTTATATGTAGGCTATGTATGTATGTATGTATGTATGTATGTATGTATGTATGTATGTATGTATGTATGTATGTATGTATGTATGTCAGTTTTTCACACATGTGCGAGCTTCACATGAAAATGATGTACTAGAGCTTATCCTGATGAATTATGATTTGCTCACACACGTCTTCATGCCAGTTTTAATGCTGTCCTGCTGTGGGTGGTTTGTAACAAGCTTAGTTTAAATACTAATAGGCTACAACTGAAATCATGTCTGTCGAATTCCTTCTTATGTGAGTGAGACGGAATGATAGTGAATCAACACATATCTGAGAATATGATGTTGACTTTAAACATTCGATTAGATATCATATCTCGGTGGCAAACGAAATCAGATACTGTCCAGTACAAGAACACTTTGATAGTGCCTACCAAGCATTTTTTTCTTGAAATTAGACATGATTATTGCATTAGGCCTAATGCAACCATTCTTGTCCCATAGTACCACTGTGCTTATCATTCAAGCCCTTTGGAGTAAACATTAGTACCGACTCTATCCAGGCCTACCCCCAAAAGTCCTTCGCATAAGACTATAAACCGAGGCACCGTTTGCGAACGCATACAGAACATCTTGCTCATACATTAAAACCCCGTCCTGCCTTTTGGAAGAGCAGGCCATTTCGTGCCAGTGGGAACGGATGATAAATTTTTGAAAAACGCATGCACACAAGTGTCACGTTTAGACACCATCCCCGAAGTCGGAATGTGGTTACCTTTATGGTGGGTAAAAACGATCGCATACACAAAATCTCACCATTGATGAACCTCGGAGTTCTAGCCGAGGAATGGAGAAAACAAAATTCAAGCCCTTGTTATTTCCCGTTTGGATTGTCGTCGACGTCGTTGTTGTTGTTGATGCCTTTATTCCCAGTGGTGGTTGTAGTCGTGGTGGTGAACGTTCCCCAACGTAACACAGTGGGGGTCACCCACAATGTGCACTCTGATTCACCCCCCCCAAACTAGGAATCACCGCGGGACCATAGACGCACACTGGATGAGAAGCTGTTTTCAAGTAGCCTACCTCGCCATAAATTATTGGCAGCGAGGCCATACTTCAGAGGATTTTTCTTTCTCCTTAAAAACAGAGTGCACGTTTGTTATGCTAAGAGCTCACCATAGCCATGTTAGGCGGGGTGCACAGTGCTGTGGGTCTTCTCCTATGCTGGTAGCTCTGCAGGAGGTTTGCCCGCTGGAATCAGATACAACCTCACCGTACCATTTGAAAGCATATCAGCATTTTAATGTTGGCCTGGGTACTTCACTACATCAATAAACGACAAACCTTCAGGCGTGGGGCAGCTCAGATTATTGTAACCCAGTTTTTGTTGGTCTTCCAGACGAACGAAGTCTTGCCTGCAACGGTTCAAAGCAGTAGGCCTATTGCAAGACAATTTGTGAATGAAAGAAAAAAAAACCAGAACGTAAGCATAGGCTAACCTAACCAAAACGAACGTCACTGCCTTCCTGTTAAATTTCATTACCAGTACAAGGTTATTGTCCTTAAATTCCAGCATTTTTAATGGGTCACTTCCACCATACCTGTGAAATCTATTGTGTGCATCCACACTCTCACACTCTACAGTCATCCACCAAAAAGCTTCTAAAACTCCCCAGTCCCAAAATGAAGACGATAGAATAGCAGGATTTCAGCTGTAAAGCACCAACAATCTAGAATCCATTATCATCCAGCCTAATGTTTGTGTAGGCTATCAGTAGCCTATCACCTCAACTCGGTCTGCTTTTAAAACCAGTGTCTCAAGACACACAATTTACATTTCCTTAGAATTTTTTTTCTTGGAGGTTTGTGTACATGTATGTAGCCTAAGGTTTTCATTTCTGGTTTCCTATATAAGTTTTTTTTTCCGATCATATTTTTCATCTGCAAGTGTGTGTGTGTGTGTGTGTGTGTGTGTGTGTGTGTGTGTGTGTGTGTGTGTGTGTGTGTGTGTGTGTGTGTGTGTGTGTGTGCGCGCGCGTGCCCGCGTGCATACGTGTGTGTGTGTGTGTGTGTGTGTGTGTGTGTGTGTGTGTGTGTGTGTGTGTGTGTGTGTGTGTGTGTGTGTGCTAGTGCCAGAGCTCGTGGGCATATTACAATGAGATGCCAATGCAAAAAATTCCTCTTCACAGCAATGACATTGTTGTTGTTGCTGTTAATATATTCCATCATCATCATCATCACCATCTCGTCGTCAACCTCAATTTTCTTCTCATTCACCATATCTTCTTATTTATAATAATATAATAATATTATTACCATCATTATTTACTCATTACTACTACTACTACTACTACTACTACTACTACTACTACTACTACTACTACTACTACACACCACCACCACCACCACCACCACCACCACCACCACTACTACTACTACTACTACTACTACTACTATTACTACTACTACTACTACTACTACTACTATTACTATTTTTTAGTGTTGTTTTATTATCACCATCATCGTCATTAATATTCCATATTCCGTTAGTTACACATAATGAGAGCTGTATTTCTGTTTTTTTTTGTTTTTTTTTTTAACCCACTTGTTCGTTTCTTTCTTTCTTTCTTTCGCCCCCACCCCCTTCTTTTAATTCTGTCGGGTTCTTTTCTTCACTTCTATCTTTTTAATTAAAGTGTCAATTCCTTTCTGTTTAATGTGTCGGGTAAAAGAGTTAAAACTTAACCAACCCTCAGGTTTTACTATCTCTCATACATGTTTGGTTGTTGGTTGATGGTACTGTCCCTGAATTGGGTGGTTCTGGTGAGACCTTGATATAATCAAACCCCAAAATCTCAGGCTTTCTCACTTTCTTCATACGTTTCAAAGACAGTGCCTGTCTCAGTTTAGATGGCTTTCACTGTCAAGCCGACGTAGCATTGGATTAAATTTTTTTTTTTAACAATCCACGTTTGGGAAATCATGTCCCTTTCCTCAGTTTATTAGGCCCTATATGGCTTAGTCTATCGTCTGGTTACCCATAATTGTAGCTCAATCGAGCTGCATAGATTAACAAATAGCCTGGGCCTACTTTCAGATTAAGTCAAGGGGGGCTGTAGGCTAGGCCGACTTCCTACCGGTGAAGTTTTTCGTGTGTGTGTGGTGTGTGTGTGAGAGAGAGAGAGAGAGAGAGAGAGAGAGAGAGAGAGAGAGAGAGAGAGAGAGAGAGAGAGAGAGATGTTAATGACATACCCTAATCTTTAGATCGGCAGTGATTAGAATTGTGCTTGCATGCACGTACTAAAAGTATGCAAACAATGTCACTGCTGAATGTAGCATTTTTCTTTCCTTACCTTTTTTTTTTTTTTTTTTGAAACTGGAAATGGGTAGTGTCATTTGTTTTATTTATTAAGATCACTCCCAGTAGAGTTGATTGAAAAAATGTTTGAGGTGAGCTCTTAATGAAATAAATTTATGAGAAACGACGATGAATTAGTTGCTATGTTTAGTAAACACTGGGCCGGCTGCAGGAAGGGGGCGGAGCAACTGACGACAACAACCAAGAACGTTCAAGTATCTACGGTGTTCCACACGTGAGCACCGATCGCAAAACCTCTTGGCAACTCGAAAGGCCTACGTCTAAAAGAAGTAGTTCAGAAGTTAAATACATTAGACAATGCGAAAGAAAATCAATACAGCTACAAATTAATTAATTTCTGATATTTGAAACATTTTCTAAACATTGTATCAAAAAACTTTAAGTTTGTTATCGCTAAGATGGCAAGTGACTTTAGCTAAGTAAAAAGTCCCAGGCCTCATGCGGAATGATTCAAACACTTCCGTTTTCACCGCCATAACTAAAGGTCAGGATCGAACGGAGCACAACAATTTCGCTTTTGAGCTGTAGTTTCGATCAAGGACAGCAAATATCAGTATGTCTTGTAAGACGGGGGCCAATAATCCCCTGGACGGCAAAAGCATATAAAAATGCATTCGTAAAAATGGTTGAACCCATCTCATCGAGTCATGAATGGGGCTCGCTAAACGAGGTAAGACCATACAAAGTCTAGCCTATTCGAGTGAGCAAAATAGTTATGTTGCGTCACATTTTAGAACGTCTACTGCAGGCTAATCCCTGGATGGATGTCAGTATATTATGTGCACTACTATAGTTTCTGTTTATATGAATCATAATGTGTTGAGTACGTCTAAATTTGCTTTATTTTGCATAGGTAAGTCGGGGGTGATGGTGACTGCGTGATACTGATAGGGATGCTGCGACACACTGGAGTGTTGTGCAGTAGGCCCTACAGAAGGCCTAACTAGTACACACATAATGTACATGTATAGTAAATACGCTTGTTACTTGGGATGGGTATTGTGCTATAAAATCGCACACAGTTTTCATATATTTTCATAAGAATGATTCAAAGCCGAGGCAGATTGCAAGCTAGATTTGACATGCAAGCAGTGTGTTTTAGTTTTTTTACGTAGGCCACTGCACGATGCATCATCAATTGCAGTTCTGAACTAGTTAAACAAACTTAAAAGTGACTTTTCTTTCTGTTTTTTTCCCATTTGTCTCAGGGAATTGTCAGGTTTTCAACCTTGATGCACACTCAAAATACAAAAGGGGCAGATGAATAAAAATTAAAAGCCCTTAATTTACTTTATCCGTCCTCTTGTACCATCTAGGGCATGGAGGGGAGAAAGAGCTTTCTGTCAGCAGCAAGTTTGAAGGCCTGGGTGGGTGGGATGTTGTGGGTCTTCAGTGTTTCTTTTACACCCTTGATCCAGGTCTTCCCCTTGCATTGTACCCAGACATCCTTATGTTGTACGCTTTACTGGCAAGCTGATGTCGTGATGAGGTGCCATACTTGTCAGGTGCCCAAACCATCTGATTCTCAGCTGCTGGATGTAGTGAAGAATTGGTATTGTTCCGACCATTTCTCTGATTTGGGTGTTCTTGATATGGTCACGTCTGGTTTTACTGATAGCTCTCCTTAAACATCGCATCTCACAGGTGGTGGTCTTTCTTTCCATACTTTTGGTAAGGGTCCACGTTTGGCTCTGGTAGGTCTCACGCAGAGAAATATGCTGTGACATAAAGTGGTATAAAATAAAATAAAAATAAATGTGTTGCAGTCTTTCTTACTGCCCTTCTTTTTCCAAATTGGTACCAAGACTGCACGCTGCCAATCTTCTGGGACTTTCCTCTCTGTCCATGCTCTCTGGAATATTCATTGTGGTCAGCCAAGTGGATCCTGTTTTTCCACATGCCAGGATAGCTCCAGTTGTAATGCCATCAGTTCCCACTGCTTTGTTCTTTAGGCTGGTCTTCAATGCCTGCTGTACCTCTGACCTCAGGATGTTTGGCTCTTCATGTTCTGGATATATCTTGGATCAAACTGGCTCTGTATGTTTCCCTGACTACTTGGGTTGAGGAGTTCCTTAAAGTATTTCTGCCATCTCTTCTTGATGCTGTCTACAACACTGATAGGGTTGCCATCTCTGTCATTGATTACTGTTGCAGGGGTGACTGCAGTGGGTACATCCCTGACACATCCACAATTTGTACTTCCTTTGATGTGTCCCTGTGCCATCAATTATTCAATATGACTACTTTAGAGACTACTATTGAGTACTATGATGACAGTTTTGTAGGATGACAGAAGTTCTGTGTTGTTTCATGTATTTTGTCACACCTGTGCGTTGACACTTGTGTACAACTACAATAATACACTTGGGCTCATAATAAACATTTAAAACAATATAAATTTATATGAACTGTAGTTTAAATGCAAGATGCTGATTGAATATATATAACTTGTTTTCAAAAGAAAGAGCAGTTCAATAAAACATGTCTCATCGAGATATTTATAACAATTAAAAATAATAGGTGTTTTGGGGACATAGTGTGACACTTTCTTGAAAATAAATGCTTATAACCATTGTGAACGCTTCTGCTAGGCATCAGTTCTTTATTTGACACTAGCGCGCATGAATTGTTGTCATATTTGTGCATATATTCCTGGTTTATTTTATATATAGTGATATACCATACTTTTACCTGTGGTTAGTGACATATTTGATGACAGTGACAATAAAGATATCTGATGACCAGACACACAAACTTGCTTAGAAATGCAAGTATAAAGACGTATAGATGGACAAAATCTTAGCTCAATTACTAATACTATAGCTTGTCATGCACACAAATAGCCTTCTGAGTAAATCTAGGCCTAATCAGTTTATGGTTGAACACCTCCAAACAATTCAATCAAAATTTGCCTGTACTGTAGGCAGTTTAGCTCCAGATAGAATTCAACAACAGAAGGGTTAAAAGCCTTCCAAGGAGGAGTTAGAAGCTAGTTGGTAGCCTTAGCCAGTTAGTAACTCCAGTACTGAACAGATTGCTTTAAGATTGTCTTTATCATTTTCTTCCTCTTGTATGTCATCAGATTTCCCTGGGACTGAGGACCTGGCACTGAAAAATGGCAGATCAAGCACAATGAATTAGAGGCTCAAGCGGAGGGAAAGAGGAGGACAGAAGGAAAGGAGGGAAAGTGAAGAAGAAGCGGGCAGTTGAAGAGAGGAACCACCAACTCCTGAAGTAAAATGTTAACATTTGAAGAAAATGGCAGCTTAGAAGATCTCCTTAAGTAGAAAGTTAACAGAAAGAGCTGATAGAAACCATAGCCATATTGATATCCGAAAAAAGAGAGATGAACATGTGAAGGAAATTAATAAACCTTCCAGAACAGCTGCATTGAAAATCTTAGATCAAGATTTGAGTGAAACAGTTAGTGCCTTCTACAGTAAAGCATTTCAATAATAGTTGAAGAAAGCAACCACCATTCCTGAGGTAACAATTGAAAGCCTTGACCCTGACATAGTCGAGTTTGATTTGCAGTTAAAATGGGGGGGAAAAAGCAACAATTTCCTGACATGAGAGATAGAAAAACCAGCAGTTAAAGAAAAGAGGAACCAATTCTTTAGATTGGCTCTGCATTGGAAAAACAACCCATTTTCTAAGATTGAAAGAACAGTAGTTATGGAAGGAAGCCACCTTTTTCATAGCAACTGAGATAAACCAACAATAGAGGCAAACAGCCATATTTTCAGAGATAGAAAGATCAGTGTTTGAAGATAACAGCAACATTGCCTGAGTTAAAAAAAAACCCAAAAAACCAAGAAGTTCAAAGCTAAACGATAGCAACTCAACCGTATATTGAAACATATATTTCAGTCAACATTTGAAGAAATTCCCAGTTTTTCCTGAAACAACAAAGAGCCATAAGCAGAACAGAAAACCATATTCAACACAACATTTGGAGTTGGGAAAAAAAAGTACAATAACCAAAAAGCCCAGCAACTGTCTTCAGAAAGATTTAAAAAAAAAAAAAAAGTCTTCATTTTTGAAGGTAACAGCTACATCTTCGGAACTCCTGAAATAAAAACATCAGCAGAAAATATCAGCCATCTCTGGAGTTGAAGAAAATTGCATTTATCTTTTGAACTACAGAGAAGACCAACAGTTGCAGAAAAACAATCTACATATCCTGAATCTGAAAGATTGATAAAAGCTGAAAACATATCATAAAATAGAAAGTAGTTCACATTGAGGAGAAGAACAAAATCAAAGTTGACTTTTCAAAAAAACAGATGAGATAAACAAGTCATCATTTTTTTAAAGTCCGGACATACGCTAAAGTTGCACAGAATTTCGTCTAACATCAACATGCCTGAAATTGCAGTCAGTTATGAAATTGAGTTGTGAACAAACAGGCAGCTTAGCTTAGTTGCTTGTAATCAAACCAGTCATGCCAAGGCAATCATGCGCCCAGTCCACCTCTTATGTGTAGTTTTTTTGATTAAAGAAAAATCACAGTTGTTAAACGTTCATAGAAATTGCTGGTATCTTTCACACTGATTCAGAATTTCTTGGACGTAAACAACAATGCACGGAAAACCTGCTGGTTACTATGATGGTGGGAACTTGCCTGGAATGAAAATGGAGGAGACAATTCGCAAGTGGCTTGAGGACAAATTCGAGAATTTTGAACTGGTTGAGAGAGATCTGAAAAAGCATGTGCGCACCTTTGTTGGAATTTTTAAACTTAGCCGCCAGGACCTTGTTCAGGACATTAGGGAAGAACCACAGTATCCTTTGGAAGTCCAAAGATACACACGTGGTCCGCACAGCCTGGAGGAGCTACGGAAATCAGTTTTTGTCTTTGAGTTAATGAAGCTGACAGTGAGTATCAGTACCTGTGTGCGTGTGCGTGTGTGTGTGTGTGTGTGTGTGTGTGTGTGTGTGTGTGCACACGCACACAAAAATCATGTGGAACATTCTTGTGTGCATTTAATTTTGATGTTTTTATTTTTTTGAAAAAAAATCTGTAATAAGTTTTTTGTTTTCCTGTAAATTTCATAATTGATTCCCCCCCCCCCCCCCCCCCCCCCCCCCCCCCCAAGCAGATTGTCAAATAAATTAAAAAAAAAAAACTGCCCATAGATTTTTACCCATGACCCCCCCCTCCCCCCCCCCCCCCAAAAAAAAAAGGTTCATTAAATAGTAAAAGAACCATTGAACTCTTAAAACACACACACACACACACACACACACACACACACACACACACACACACACACACACACACACAGGGGCTGGCAGCACCCATGGCCATTATTGAAAGAGAAAACTGGTTTGTAATATTTGAAGAGAAAGTGAGATGCATTTCCTCAGTTTTATTTTGCCTAATTGACTATTCATGACATCTTGATGCTGCTGTGTAATTGTTGCTCGTTTTTACTAACCACATATGATAACTATAAGACATTTGTCACACCTAGTAAACAAACAGCTTCTCTGTTTAGATTTAGCTCTGCAGTGGTGTAAATTGATGGAGTACATCATTATTCTTTTTTTTATATTCTTTTTTCTTTTATATCGAGGATAACAGAATAAGCAATCATGTGCTTTTTTTCATCCGGTCCCTGTATGTATGCAGTTTTGTAATTCTTGTCATCTGTTCCCACCGGCACACGATGGCCTACTCTTACGAAAAGCGGAACAGGATTTAACGTGTGCGCAAGATGTTCTGCGTGCGTTCGCACAGGGGCCTCGGTTTAAAGTCTCATCCGAAGGACTTTTGGGGAGAGTGAGTCAGCACTGATGTACAATAATGTACATTACATGTGATGTGTCATATGGGTTTGAAAGGAAATGAACTTTTTGTTTATAAATTGAAATCTTATATTTATATATTCATTCTGAAGACACCAGGCTCCTTTATATTTATTGTAACATATTTTTTATGTCCTATGTCATGTGTATGTCTATCACTTTATGCATGTATGCTTTGAAAAAAAACAAACAAGCAGAGTATTACTATTAATAAATTGTTAAGTGCATGTGTACATACAATAATCTGAGTTCTAAGAAGTGTCCTTATTCTGAATTTGTTTCAGTGTTTGGAGAAGGAAGAAGCAGATCACATCGTAGATGAACTGTTTGCAGAGTGGAACTTGTTTAAACTGGCAAACTTGAAAGAAGAAAAAGGTATATTTTGCTTTGCTTGGCTTGTGTCTGAAAACAAATATAGATTATTTTTCCTGTTCCTGGGCAAGAGCTCTAAGGTTCACTAATGGTGAGATTTTGTGTATGTGACTTAAAACATATATATATTTTTTTAAGTTGGCTGCATTCCGACTTTGGGGATAGATTATATTCTGACTTTTGGGATGGTGTCTAAACACACTTGTGTGCATGTTTTAAAACTTTTGTCATCAGCATGAAATGGGCTACTCCTCCATAAGGTGGAACAGGGTTTTAATGTGTGCACAAGATATTCTACATGCATTTGTATATGGGAGCTCGCTTTATGGTCTCATCTGGAGGACTTCAGGGGGAGTGCAATTGGCACTGACGTTAACTTTGGAAAAATCTCCTCAAATGGGCACCGTGGTGGTGGCTTGATCATGGGTGCAGTGCTCTAACCACAAGGCTTTCTTGCCACCTTGTGATGAATGACTTTGAGATGGCTTGAAACCGGAAAGAATTGCAGATTATGTGACTGGTTTTGGTTGGTTGATTGCTACATAATTTTACAACTCTCAATTATGTCAGTGATAGATAAAATAGTTGTAGGAATTGCAAAGTTAGTGTTTGAGTTATTTCTTCCGTTTCAAAGTTTCTTGTTTTAAATCTGAGTTATGTTTGTTTATTGCCCGATGATTAGCTATGTGCACCCCCCCTACACACACACACACACACACACACACACACACACACACACACACACACACACACACACACCACACACTACACTCCGTCATATCCACATTATGAGACGTTAACAAACTCTACCTCTATATACACTCTATTTATAGACTTAATACTGAACTATACTACTACTACTACTACTACTATCATCCAAGATTTGGCCTGATGACTTTAATCAATTCTTTTCTTGTTCTCTAACAAATTTTGTGTGATAAAAGTACAATAAAAGAATTGAATACTGTATATGGTTGGATAAATAACTGTATGTATGGCTCTGTTTTACCATGATAGGTACTGTCATATCATTTGTGTAATTTTGTGCAGAACTTCTACAGAGGAGGCCACTTAGTCAGCCAGCCAGTAGAAGTGAACCTGTTTCAAGATCTGACCTGGAAATGAGGTAATTTTTTTATTCCTGTGTAAGAAGAATGTATGGTCATAAGATTTCTCAACCATTAAAATTTAAGTCTTGTCATTGTGTATTCAGTTACTTCTGTCTGTCTTTAGAAAAAAGAAACATTTTACAGATTTTAGAATGATATATTCATGTAAACATTTCTGTGTAAATGAAGCTGAAATTTTCTCTTACAGTGAAGTGTCACATCTTTATCATTGTAAGATAAAAAGACACCTGTTGAGATTTTTGTGCTGTCTACTGAAATTATGACTAAACTAACTTTCTTCCTTGAAATTTACAATTGCAGCTAATCTTAATGGAGCCTTTGGACAACCTCAATCAGTCTTTGGATATTATATAACTCTGTCTGATAGCCACAAAGCTGAATTAATGTGTGCATGCAGGCCACACATGCGCGCATGCACACACACACACACACACACACACACACACACACACACACACACACACACACACACACACACACACACACACACACACACAAATCTATGTATATCAACTGTTACAGCTTCTACATAAATGGAGTATGAGTGAACATGCTAAATGCCTATTCAGATGGAGCTCTTTGCTGAAGGCATCTAGATTTTTGTTTTGTCTGTGTGCAGTTACACAAGTGCATTCCCTGCTTTACCACCAAAAGGTAACAAACCAAAGGTGCCTTCTGAACCCATACCCAGCTTCTGGGAGCAGAGAAGTCCTCTACGCTGCAATCCATCTGTTCAGTCATCCAAAAACAAGATTGGCTCACAGGATAGTTTGTCTGAAAAAGCTCCAACTCTTGTCAGCAAAAAGGTCAGAACTGGTGGCAAAGAAAATGAATGTGGTCCAGCCTCCTTTGAGCCCAAGAAAAGGATAGGTAGAAGTAGAGATTCACGCAGCAGGAGGGAAAGCTCGTATTCTTCTAGCCAAAGTCCCAAAAGTCTGGAGAGTCAACAGTATTTGGAAGATTTAAGCAAGGCCATAAAGTCATGTCTAGGAGTGAATGGGAGTAATCAGGAAGCATCTGCAGAGTCCTCCAAGAAAAATGAGATGCAAAGCCAAGAACCCATATTTCAAGAATCACCATCAGAAGATAAGGACTGGCTCAACCTGAATCCATTCCGTAAACTGAAACAGTCCGTCTGGGATCGTGATTATGTTACAGAACATCCATGGTGGGTTTCGCCTTGGTATACAACCCAGAGCCAGCGCCCTGCATCAGAACCTCATTTCTCCAGGCAAGAAACAAGGATGGACTTTGCGCCACCTAAGAAAATAACCACAACCCCTTCTGAAAGGCTCAGTCCCTCACCTACCCCTGTTCAATCTGCTGACCCTTCTGTAGTTGAGTACCCAGCTGCATCTTTACCTCAATCATCGGACAGTGAAAGCTTTTTTGATTTAGATCTTCATGCAGTCAACCCCCCTAGTTGTTGTGAAATCAGCGTTCATTCTGATCTTTTCTTGTCAGATTCTATTTGGAGTAAAAATCATATTTCCAAGGAGGAGTGGCCATCGTTGGCACTTGACAATGCCAGCTCTCAAAGCAGGAGTCTGCAACCAGCAACACTTTCCAGTCAGGTGCAAGAAGAACCAGAAAAGGTATCCTGTGCTTGTCCATCAGATGTAGTTTGTGGTAGTTGTGCTGCTAGGCAGTCTGATTCTCAGGCTGCGAAAGACTGTTGGTGGCATCACCAAGTTGACTCATCCTATGAAAGTGATGAAGGGGAAGCAAGTATCAGTTCGGACAGCGATTCTTGGAAATTGCAGCCAACGGAAACCTTTTCTTTTTCTTTTGTGAACAAGTCTAGTGTTGCTCAAGAACAGCTGATATTAGCATCTGCTTCAGAATTTCAGATTTCAGAGCAGCAGCCAGCAGCTCTTGCCGTGGAAAATGACTGTCAAGACACCTTGTGGAACGCAACATCACCCACTGTTATAGAGCGGGCAGTTGATCAGATCTTTCCTTCTCACATCAGTGATCATCAACATGACGATCAAGAATTCCCGTCAGATTTTCCTTTCAGCGATCATGCTGGCCCTCACAATCTTCTGCCATCCATGAATTGTGAATCTTTTACTACCTCAAGTATACCAGCAACTGTGCCAGAATACTCTTTATTTCATTGTACAAGTGATTATTACAAACAACAGATTGCATCAGGCTTATCCCATCAGTCATCGTTCTATCAACAGAACTACAACACGCCAATGCCATTTTGTTCACAAGCACATTCTTTGAATTGCCATGAAGGTTCAACTCATCATCCTGATCATCCACAGCCAGAGCCATATTCCAGGTCTTTCATTTGGCTACAGCCTTTCCAGAGTGGTTACACTGTTGAAGATGGTGGATACAAGCTTCTCAGCTGGCATTCAGTTTTTGCAGTTCCATTTCATCATCCTGTGATGGTTGAATATCCACAGGAAAGTGAAGAGGACATTGATCACTTGGGAATCAGAACATTTGCATCCATGCTTGAAGACGGCTGTCAAAAAAACTGGGAAGAGTGTTTGAAAGAACCAGAGTCAGCGTTTATGGAAAATGACCTGAGCTATTCTCCAGATCTCAACAGGTGTAACTCCCTTGCTTTCAACAACCAACAAGACTTTTGTTCTTGCAAAGGAGCTTGCAATTGTCTGTCAGTGTCGCCAGTGAAGTTCAGCTGGGGTAATAAAGAAGTGGTGTCTGATGTGGTTCACTTATACAAACAGCAAAGAGCCAGCCATGGCTCTATGGAAGCACCTCAGAGTGTTATGAAGAGTGCTTCTGACAGTAAGTTGGATCATGAGCCGCTTCACAAGTCAGCCTTCAGAAAGGTGAGCAGCACAAGTTACCCCACGTTGGTCTGGCCTGGTCTGACTCGGCTTGTACACTGCTTTGACTTTACCCCAGGACCCAGAACTACACCCACCTGTTTGATTCAGAATGCCTCTGAGTATCAGTTAGAGAAGATCAAGAAGAACTCTCTGAGGGTTATAAAGCCAGAGTCCATGAAGCAGGAGGAGCCTGAAGAAGTAGCCGTTCCAGATTTATCCTTCCTTGATCATCCTGATGTGTATGGCAATCGCCTAGACAAGCTAAAAGCTAGGCCAAGTTATCTTTTCAAGGAATCCAAGGAAACCCAAACCTCACTTGGGGATGATGAATCGGGCTCCACAGTGTTCCCTTCCATTTCAGCAAAGCAGCCCCCGAAACCAATGTATGAAGAAAAGCACTGGAAAGATCTGTTGCCTTTGTCAGCTGAAGACATGCAGAGGGACTTGCTGCATGCTGCAATCAATGCTCAGAAGGAAGGCATTGCTCCATCAGACTTTCTGGACGTGGCAGCATTGGAAGGCTATGATGTAAGTACTTGGCTGGGATGGTTAAAACTGACTTATTTTCTTGTTATTGAGGGCATGGGGTTGAATTACAGACTGTCCTAGAAGATTTTTTTCCACTGGAGTTAACAAACTGTTCTGATTTCTTTCTCATGCAGATAGTTTGAGCATCGCTTGTATTTTCTTGCAAGTCCCTAGATGAGATTATAAACTGAAGTCCTGTGTACAAACACACTGTACATATAGCATCTTGTGTATACAGCTGCACAGGTTATATGTACATATAGCATCTTGTGTATACAGCTGCACAGGTTATATGTACATATAGCATCTTGTGTATACAGCTGCACAGGTTATATGTACATATAGATCTATGTGTATACAGCTGCACAGGTTATATGTACATATAGCATCTTGTGTATACAGCTGCACAGGTTATATGTACATATAGCATCTTGTGTATACAGCTGCACAGGTTATATGTACATATAGTATCTTGTGTATACAGCTGCACAGGTTATACTATCTCCCATCCTTCCCATTCATCTAGATGACATAAGCATACCCAATGTGTAGTCTGCCATCCCCTCACTGCTACTGGTTCCATCCTTTTCACCTTCAGCAATTTCATCTCACCTGATTCCTGCACCACTAGGCACATTGTGGAATGGGCTCCCAGGTTTGACCTGCCCAAGACACCTACAGTGCTGTGCCCCAGAGACTCCTCAGGGACAGGGGGGGGGGGGGGGGGGGGAGGATTTAAAATATGTGACGCTCCACCACGTAATAAATCGGAGTGCACCAGAGGTCAATTTTTAGTTTTTGACATGTTATTAATGTACAATAAAGTGGCTATCAAATACAAAAAACGGATAGAAAATCGGACAATTCTGTGCAAAGTTATTACAAATTGAAATGATAGACTGCAGGATGTGACAAAATGAGAAACGGGCAAGTTTATTTTCGTAACAGGTTGTCACAATGAGGGCTTGGGTATTTTCAAAACACATTTTTAAAAACAACAGGAATAAAAATTATGCCTTGATTATTTTATCATAAGGTAGATAAACGGATATTGTTTAATAATCAATCAAAATCTCAAAATTGACAACTTGACCCCAACTGCCTTTAATAGCTCTCCTAGCGCAAAATTGGGTAATGTGCTAAGCGACTCATTTCGTGGTGGAGCGCCACATATGGCAGGGAATGGCTTGGATTTAGGTCAGTCACAAAATTTTGAGGCTGATAGTGTTTGATCTGTCAGAGTAGCTTTTTGTGTTTGGTGCTTGCAAAGTTACGGTAATGTCTAGTTATTGTCTGTAATGCTTTCTCAGTTTCAGTGAAATGATTATCTTGTATGAAAATGTCTGAATGTTTTTCTCATTTTGACCATTTCTGCCAGATTCTGCAAGCAGCTTCATCATTGTTGAACACAAAAAGTAAAATTTGTTTAGAAGTGCTGTACAAAATAGCTGTTGTGTTTGAAGTATATTCAGATTTTTTTTTTAAATGTACATGTTATACAAACTTAACCCAGGTAGTTGTTTTATTAGGTCATGTTCATAATTTAAATTGTCATTGTGATTTAAAACAAACCATTCAGAAACCAGAGCCTTCCCAAGTTAGACTTTGTTCATTTCACTAGAATCAAATGTATTGATTTCTAGTGCACCTATCTTCTCTGTCTCTGTCACCATTTCCGCTCTTTTCCCCTTAGCACTTTCTTCTCACCTGCTCTCTGCACTAGGCTTAGAGATTTTGCCATGTATTTTGTCATTCTTCAGTGTTGTAAATGCTGAACATAAGATCAGGCTGGTTTTGCTTTATTATTATTTTTTTTTTTTTACCAGTTCTTCATTTTTCTCCTCTTTCAAAAAATTTCTTTTGTGTTGTCTGTGCCATCAGTCTGCTCAGTCATTCTTCTTCCCTCCCTTTTTTCCTCTGTGTTCTAAATTCTGTTACCCACATGAAGGTTTAGTGTCATAGAGGATTTGTTGTTGCTACTTTGTTGTGTGTTCCCCAACTAAGTATCCAGAAGATCACCCAGAATGTGCAGTCTCACTCATTTCACCTGGGAATCATTGGGAGACCTAAGTACATGAGGAATGAGTTAGATAGCGTAGATGACTGTTTTAAAGTATCATACTTCCCTGTAAGTATGCAGGGGGCCTTTCAGTGTTTCAGTGTAAATAACAACCCCACCTTCTGGACATTTTGTGCTAGGAATTCCTTCTTTTCTATCCCTCTCTTTCTGCCTTTTTTTTTTTTTTTTTTTTTGTCACTGCCGTGTCTTGGTCCATTCTCCTGCCTTTTTTCCAGAAAGATGATGATAATTCCCTCTGACGCCAAAGTCGGATGTGCTGGGCATGACTTGTCATGCACATAACATAAAATTATAAATGTAATAAGCATGGATTGCACCCTTGAATTTCTGAAAAAAAACTTACAGAAAACCCCTTGAATTTATGAGAAGTCTGTATGAACCCTAAGGGCCCATTCATCTGTAGTATGATTCATCCTTCCAGTTGGTGTCTAGAATAGTAGAAAAAGAGGATGCTTACAATTTGTTTTACATTAATTAAGCTGCACTTTCAAGGATGACCTTGAATAGTAGAAAAAGAGGAGGCTTACAATTTGTTTCACCTTAATTAAGCTGCACTTTCAAGGATGACTGATTCAGATTCCTTTATAATGTCTGGTGCAAGTTAGCCAGATCTTTAGCATTGGCAGATTCACAGAGACAACATGGGGTGAAAAAGTTTATACTTCCAGCTTTTTTATGCTCTTTTTATGTTTTGAAAACAAAGGAAATGACAAAACACATAAGAACACATAGCATATAGTTCAGAAGTAAGAAAACAAAAGAGAAGAAGAAGAAAAAAATTATTTAAAGGAAACATGACTTGTTCCTTTTAAATTCAAGTTGCAGTCACACCTTGTGAGCCTTTATTGAACTTGATCAGTAGACTATTAATCATTTGATAGTGTTGAACAAAAAAATTAAGCTGAAAATAAGATGGAGACAGACTTAAAAAAAAAGAAGGAATTTTGAATTTAGAACAAGTCATGGTAAAACAGTCAGTGACATTTGATATTCAATCAGCACAATGAATGATATTAACAATACTTATCCATAGTATAGCATAGGTGGTATTTGGCATTTTTAAGTCACTGTGAACTGCTAACAGTAAGATCTGGATTGACTTCAACCAGTCCTGGCTTTATGTGGAACTGAAATGAATGGTCTGAGAATGAATGGCTTTTCAGCAGCAGCAGCAGTGGCAGAGTCGTCGGCTTCTGGGGGAAGGGATTGGGGGAAAGCATCAAGGAATGGCCGTGTTCTGTTAAAATTGGGATGTTCTCATTTTCAGTTTGCTGATTACCAGCTTCTGACTGAGACTTCTGCCAGTCTGCACGTGCCTCAGAATCAGGCAGTTTACGTTAAAGATCTGGAGAAAGCTTGGCTTAGTGAATCTTACAGACGTTTGGGCAAGAACAAAGTGCGACGTAAGATGTTTCTCGCTTATTCTCATTCATGTTACACTTGTTTGTGTGCAGTGAATGTGTGATTTGGCGTACAAAAATGGGGGTAAATCACCTATTTAATATCTGATGCAGTTTTTTAAAAAAAATCAAAATATCTGTAAAGAATAAATCTGAATATAAATCTTAATCGTTGACAAAGCACAAAACATAAAATGCAAGTTTTGGGACTAGTGCCATATTCATATTGAGAGGGCTGCACATGTGGATTATTGTGTCACCCATCCTGTGCATGTAGTTATTACAAGGCTTTTTCCAGTGAATGCATCATAAAGAAATCACTAACAGTGGTAGGCATGGGTTCATGATATCACATGGCCAAATCAGGATAACATGTAGGGTTTTATTTTTTTTCTATTTTATTTTATACCACTTAATGTCACAGCAGATTTCTCTGCGTGAAATTTGGGCCGCTCTCCCCGGGAAGATCGTGTCGCCACAAGTGCAGCGCCTTTCGCTTTCATTTATTTTTTTTTCCCCATCTGCAACTGTATTTCCCTATCAGAGTGGCTTTTTCCTACAGAATTTTGCCAGGGACAACCCCCTTGTTGCTGTGGGTTGTTTTACGCGCATTTGTGATTGGCTGAATTGACCCATCATCTCATCTCATCTCATAGGAAGCAGGCAACCAGCATACAGTTACATGCAGCTTTTGAGCATTTATCAAAAGCTCTGTCTGTTTATTGATTACGGTATAATAATTCATTAATTGTTTTTCTGTACTTTGAAAAGTGCTGTAACAAATTTTAAAAAAAATGAACAAGTCTGAAAATAAAGCATGGTACCAAAAATATACCTCCCTTAAAAGAAATCCCCCAAGAAACAACCTCCAAACCCCAGCGCGCCCCCCCAAAAAACAACACAAAACCAAAACAAAACAAAACCAACAAATGAACAAATAACAAACTACAAAACAAAACCAAATCACCTTACAAAAGAAAACTTTTCGAGTTTTTGTGGATAGACAATATATTTAAGAGAACTACCACATATTGTTTTTTAATGGAGGCATAAACTGATAAAGACCCCAAGCTTTTAACGAAAATTTAATCTCTGGTGCGCATATTGTGCCAGTGCAGTGTTTCAACAGTTGTGAAGCTGATTATTTTGCATCTTGAGTTGTATACTTTGCACAATTTACAGATAATAATGAGATAACTGCATAGTGATAACTTTTACTAGGCAAGTTTCCAGTTGATCAGGATGATGCTTGTGTTTCTGATTGTATATAAATCTAGCAGTGCATTCCTTTCTGGGATGCCAGGGGATAGCTGCCATATTATTTAAACACTTCAGAAAATTCTGCTTCATGATCCATTAGAATTTCTCTTTGCTATTGCTTTTTTTGTCTTTTTTTTCTGTTTCTAATCCAGTTTTCTTGCTCTTCTTAAAATTTTTTTTTTTAATTGTTGTTTATTTTTGTGTGGTTTTTATTGCTTTTTTAGTTGTTTTTGTTTACCTGCATTTTTTAAAAAGCAGATGTTAGCCACCTTTTAAATTTTAGCTCCGCCCACATTTTTAAAAGACGGTTTTTAGTTTTAGTAACCTGGAGGTAGCTGGTGTCCTCTACACAGCCAAGTGAAATAGTAACCATTGCAGATGTGAGAATCTTCCGCATTTTGGCAGAACTCCTTTTTGACCATCTCCAGGACCTTTTTATTTATTTATTTTTTTTTAATTATTTTTTTTAGATCAGTTTAAATCTGTTGAGAAAATTTTAGGGTATATACATGTTTGTGTTTTGATTTTTGGGCTGCTACAATTCCGACAAGGCTGTTCTCAAATAGATGGTTCTCACATGGATCAGTCTTGATCCAATGTCTTACTTTATACTCTAAACAACTTCGTTAATGTATTCACTGAGCTCATCAGTTGTTGGAGATGCCCAAACAAGTACTCTCTTTGTTAGTTCAGCAGAGTTCATAGGTCAGTCACCACCGGTCGGAATGTTTCGAAGCTCACTAAATAAAGAGGGTTATGTGCATGTTTTTCGAAAACGTATGATTTAAGGACTCTGATGTCAACCATTTGGCTAGGCACAAGAAACTGATGATTTGTAAAAGGGTTCTTGTGGCCAGTATTATTTCAAAAGTTGTATGAAGACTTTTTTTTTTTCTTTTTTTTTAAAGCTCAATTGTAGGTTTGGGCACATATGTGTATTTATATAACAAAGACAGGAAGATCAAAATTGCCAGTAAGAATCATCAAACGGGAGTCATTTTTTGGAAAACCAAAAGTTGGCTCGCTGACCAGACTGCCAGAGTGACATGTCGAGCATGTGCATGTTTGCACATGGCAGTGCAAGAGCGCTCCCATAACCCTGTCACACATGAGCCCCCATAACCTATCACATTTTCCTCCTTTTTGACTTTGTTTCCGTTCTCACCTCTGTTATTTATTTATTTATTTATTTATTTATTCAATTTATTTTTACTGAAAGAAGGTATCAAGTTGTTTGGATAAAATGTCATGAGCTGCGCTTTTGTGCAGATTGACATTACAATATTGGGGATTTTTATACTATAGTAAATGTGATGGGGTTTGTTGTGGTAAAGGCTCCATACACTTCACTTTGTTTGATGGCCCTGATGTGGCCATATGATGATCATAAAGTTAGGTTTGCTTTCTTAAAGTAATATCAGGTTGAAAAGTGCTCCATGATTTATGAATGTGATGGATTTTTCCACGTATATGTGGAAGTTTTCCAAAATAAGATAAAAGTCTTCTGTTGAGACAGACAAGCAGACCAGTTACTCACTGAGGGAGAAAGAATAAGCCTTATTCTAAAAGTTGCTTCCATTTTCAGTATGAATTCCTTTATAGCAGAAAAAAAAAATGTGGAATGCAAAAACCTGTCCCTAAGGTGAGATAAGTACTATGTTTGAATTAATGTGGTAAGATTAGGTGTACTTTCAGAAGTTGAAAGATTTTGTGTGTGTGTGAGCCATGATAAAGATGAGTCGCTTCCTATGCAGCCTGGGTATAGTATACTGAAAATGAAAAAAAAATCTAGGAAGTTATTTTTTTATCATAAAGTAAACTTACACCTGCTTACTAATGGTAAAGCTAAAAACCCCACAAATATCTGAGGCAAATTAAAAAAAAACAAAAAAAACCTTGATGGTGACCAATTTACATAAAAGGCAGTAAAATTGAGTAGAATGCTAAGTTCAGTAAAGGAGATGAAATATGAGATGAGAGGAGTATGTCTGTGTAGTTATTCTCCGATGAATAGTTCCAGATATACATAATTGACTGTGGTTTTTTCCCCCTACAGGGCCCCTTCACCCGAACAAGCCTTGTTCCTTCTATCTCGAGGGCTGTTGTTATCGCTTCGACTGTAAGTTCTCCCATGACATTGACACCATCACCTGTCAGTTCTGGGAGGTGGGACAGTGCTTCAAGGGAGACCTCTGCCCTTTCCTCCATGGATACTTTGGGTAAGCTTTCTGTCCTGATAACTATGATAGTCATGAATTGATTATTCATTTACCTTCTTGTACTCTTTTTTAGTTTAATTTTTCATTGTTTTTGCCACTCACAATGTATCATGATTATGAATTAAAAAATAGGAATTTGAATCAGAGTTTGACTTTGATGATTATTGCTCTCATACGTATTGCTCTCATATACATATTTTGAGAAGAGATACGACAGACCAGACCAGACAGACAGACAGATGCATGCATGCAAGCAAAATTACAACACACACAGAAAGCTGATTTGAGTTTGAGAGATGTAAAGGCTTTCAGTGAGTT
>CM060319.1:12851624-12899124 GCA_030674155.1 Stramonita haemastoma
ATGGTCTGATTCTGCAGTTTGTGAACAGAAAGTTTAATCAACCTGATAATGACTCAAAACTCGTCATGTTCAAAAGGTATCTTTCAGGACCTTCTATTGTAATTGAATATCTTTTGTTTTGTTTGTTTGTTTGTTTTTTCTCTCACCTAGTGCTAATTTTTTTGTGCATGCATATCAGTATAGTTTTGTCTTGCTGATAGACTGGGGAGGGAGAAGAAATCCTGTTACAAAATATGTGAATTTGTACTTCACTATCACTGTATTCTTCCTCTTTTTCCTTCAGTGTTCTGTAGTTTCAGCATTGCTTTGTCGTATACCTTTAGTCTCATGTTTTCTGTTCACTAAAACTTTTACGTCTTAAAGCCAAAGGTTTTTTTTGTTGGTGGTGGTGGTTTTGTTTGTTTGTTGTTTTGTTCTTGTTCGTACCATTACAATCATACGGGGTACTAAAGGGAAAGATCATATGTTACACACTTTCTCTCCCCAAGCCTTGTAGGCATGATAAATGAAGCTGTATGGCTGTTCAACAGTAATTGTGGTGTTTGTAAAATGTGTGTTTGTGTGTGTCTGTAGACAAAGGTGAGAGACCTTTGTCACAGACCCAGATGTTGTTGATTGCAAAAAAAGAGATAATTAAATGAAAGAGAAGAGGCTGGCAATGTATGGGAGAAAAATTCAAGCTATAACACTTGAAGTAAGCTGAGTCTGCTTTTACTCCTGCTTGCTCTGTATTATTTTGGATGATCATTGAAATAAGTATGTATCTCAGTGTCTGGTATTGTTCCAAGTCATGGATTCAGGTTCTGTGAGTACTGTTCTTTAAAGGAATTGCCTATGATTGGAACAGCTGTATGCATAAATGGCAAAGGGGAATCAGCCATAGCTCCTTTGCCCATGGAATGATAAGAATTGGTTCCAGTCTATCAGTGAATCACTCCAAAACAATATTCAGCCCCAAAACTATGGTTTCAAAGTAAAGAGAAACATTCAACTTCAAAGAACATTCTTTGATCACATTATATATTGGATTTATAATATAGTCATATACTATAATCTTTTTGCACTCTGTGCAAACCACAGCTATATTATTAATAGGTTTTGATGCAAAAAGGCTAGAACATGACAGGGTGCCAGACACAATGGCAGGAAGGTTGTAGAACATTCCAGAATCATGGTATAGCTCAGTACACCCATTTACACCCAAGGGAATATTCCAGATGAAGACTGTGTCCAATATGACCAATCACATCAGTAGGAATCTTTACCAACTCTCTTTAATCATGATTTAGCACAGCTGATCACAAGGAAAATATAAGAATGTTCCTAGAATCCTGATGTAACAGTAAAAACAGCTTACCTCAAAATGGTAAGAAGACTGCAAAATAATATTGAGATAGTCATATCTGCTTTTTTTTTTTTTTATTATAATTTTTTTTTTTTATTGAATGCTCGTGGCTCCTGCAAACCAATTACACAGGATGCATTCAATAGTCAAAGAGAGGATGCACAGAAAAAAAAATGAAACAAAATCTCTGTTGATTAAACCACTGATACAAAGAAAATTCAATCAGTTTTTTAACACTTGCAAAGAAACAGCTACTTAAAAAGCACAGAAAAGCAACTACAACCGACTTAGATGATCACCTTTCATTCCAAAGTCCAAATTGTGTCACCCTTCATGTCAGTCATTATTTGCAGAACATTGATTTTGTCATAAATCTTCTGCAGTTTTGGCATGGTTGTGGCAGTTGGGGTCTATTACACTTTGTATGGGTGGTAGATGGTCATTGTGGCTGGCCTATGGAGCATGGTTCTGTAGCGGTCTGTATTTGATCTGATTTTGCCCCTACAGCTGAAGAGACCAGGATATGCAAGTACACCATTTCTTCCATCCCACTGTGGCTTATTTCCCCTTCAGATTTCATTTCTGTGTTGTTGTTTTTAGGGCTATGCCTTTAGTCTTGGGTTGGAAAGTGGTGGGTTTTTTTTTGCATATATATATATTTTTTTAACAGGAGACTGAAATCAGTGTAAGAAATTTTGGAACATTGATAAGTGAAAATGGATAATGATCAGTCATTGATACTGTCAGAGATGACATCATTTGAAGAAAGAACACTAGTAATGACAATAAAAGAATTTAAGTCTGATGGTGGACATTTACTTGACTATGGTTGCATTCACAGTTGGAAGAGGTGAAAGTACAGCTGTATTGTGTGATCAAAGACGTTTGGTGTTTTTGTCTTTGTGCGCATTGATTTATAATTTTTAAAGATGGCTGTTACTTGCTTGAGTTCAAATTCTGTTAGGTTGTTCTGAAGCGTGTATGGCAGTCCATTCTTCATTGTTTACTAATTTGGGGATGTCAAAATAAATAAGCCAAGATGAGGCAAATGGTTCCTATTGTGAAGAGATGATCTACAATCTGATGTTTTGAAAAAGAAACATGCGTCATTCTCACTTTGTTCTGACTGTGTTTTTTGTGTTTGTCCTCTATACCACTATTAACCTGATTTTGTTCATTTTTGCCATAGTAGACATGTGAATACTTTGGGGGGAAGGGAGGGGGGTATTGGAGGTAAAGGATAAAGACGCTGTGTATAGGATCCCATCTGAGTGGTGTTTATTTTTCTTAAAATCTCCCAAAAATTAGCAGTAGAGATAGACTACTGTTTGTGTTTCCCGTGATCAGTTTAAAAAATAAAAAAGATTTTTATAAAAGAAAATTTTTACCTTCGGTGTTCGTTCTATGATAAAAATCTAGCATGACTTTTTCATCCTAGTCATGCAATTTGTATTGAGTGTTGTTTTGGAGGTAACTCTCCTAGTCCTAAGCACGTCTCTATGTTCATGTGACATGAGCTGTACCCAGTTGGTGTGAATCGTTTCTCCTAAGGTTAAGTCCTTGGCATGATCTCTGATATTTATCTTTATCCTGTGACAGGTTTGTCTTGTCTGAGAAAGATCATCTGTAGTTCTTCCAAGCAAAAAAAACAAAAAAAAAAACCATTAGCCAAAAAAGAGAGTAGTCTTTGTATCATGTAGTCTTTGTATTAGAGCTATGTTTTTTATTTGTTTCTTTTTTTTCCCCTCCAAAAGTATAATCCTCATCATATCAGTACTACAATTTTTTTTTCTTCTGTTCATTTCCTCCTAATTGTGTAAAGAGGCAATGTGACGGGAAAAATTGCATGTGAAAAGCATTTTATTTGTACAAAATATCTGTTCATGCCCGGTGACTTTGACCAAAGGGGAAAAAGAGATCCTGTTTCCTTCAGTGGGAATAGAAAGGTCAATATAAGCAATAGTCAAATTTGTACCTGGGTAGAGGTCACTTTAACCTTGTGGCTTCCAGTTTGACCCTCGTGGAAACTGCTTGTTCTGGTCTGTCTACCCGACAATTGGTTATCTGTTCTCATCAGGAGAAAGAGGGAGTGAGTCAAGTGAAGTGTGTATGTATCTGCTGGGGCTCTGCAATGCGCAGAGCATTCATAACCCCATCTTTTGGTTCTTCGCGTACATGCAGAGAGCTTGGTGGAGGCCATTTTTATACATGTTGGTGGGATTGGTGCTTTTGTTTTGTCCATGTGGGTCACGGTCTAAATGGGGAGAAAAAAAGGTTGATTCTAGAAGCTGGTCTGGCCAGTGCTGTTTTGCTGTGAAATGGTGCTACCCCACCTGAGGTGTACGCAAGATAAACAGTTTTTTCCTCCAGGGATTAAACCCAGCAAACACCTAAGTATGTGGAATGTACAAGCTGCTAGTTGCGTGCATTATTTTCATACACTACAGACTGGTGAACTAAAATATATGTCACACATTTGTTTCTCTTCAGACATGCAAGTATTTACACTGCACACATAGTGCACACAGACACACATAAGAACAGTGTTGATTCTAGGGTGCGCCCTTGCGGATTCCCGCATTTTTTTCAACTTTGCTGCAAAATAATGTGACCAGTGCGCCCTGACGGACGCAAAAAAACTGTGAATAGCGCATATTTGAACAAACAGTGCGCCCCGGCAGTTGCCGTTTGTATAGTTTCAAAATAGCGCTACATGCGTGGGTCATTACGTTGATACCCCAGGGACAGCAGGATGCACTGATTAGCGCCCACAGTCATCAAAATCGTCACACAGCGCGCTGGTCTGACGTCATTTTCCGACTCATTTACGTCATTACGTCATTTTTTCGCAGGAGCCGTGAACTCCTGAAACAAGTGACGTCATTGTGACAGAGATCGTTAGTGGAAGAAACCGCGTCCCGGCAGGCTTCAAAGCTGGCAGACCTAAGAGTTTTCAAGGCGGTTTTTCAGATCTGGCTAGACAAGTAGCCTGTGCTTGGCAACAACAATGATGGCATAGGGTAGACTATCGGCTGGAGATATCAAAACTGATTTTGACCCCCCCCCCCCCTCTCCTCCTCTCCTCTCTCCCTCTCTCTCTCTCTCCTCTCTCTCTCTCCTCTCTCCTCTCCTCATCTCTCTCTCTCTCTCTCTCTCTCCTTCTCCCCCCACTCTCTCTCTCTGCATGGGAGGAAAACAAGACTTTGATATCAGATTTCACCTCTTTTCTCATCTAGATCTAGATCTCTTTTTAACAGAAAATCTCTCTCTCCTCTCTCTCCCTCTCTCTCTCCTCTCTCCTCTCTCTCTCTCTCTCTCCTCTCTCTTCCTCCCTCCTGGGGAGGGGGGAGGGGCAAGACTTTGATATTGGCTTTCACCTCTCCTCATCTAGATCTCTCTAACTCTGAAAGTGGAAATACAAAATTGACTTTGACCTCCCCCCCCCCCCCCCCCTCTGTCTGTCTGTCTGTCTGTCTCTGTCTCTGTCCTCTCTCTCTCTCTCTCTCTCTCTCTCTCTCTCTCTCATATGGTAAAAGGGGAGGGGGGGTAAGACTATGGTCTTCTCTTTTTTCTCTTCTCTCTCTCCCCTCCAAAAGTGAACCATCATATCAACACATTTTTTTTTCTTCTCTTCATCTTCCTCCCTACTCTCTCTACACAATCTTGACGAAAATTCATGTAAAACTCTCTCTATCTTGTCAAACTACTCTCGTCTCATCCCCTCTCTCTGACCAAACAAACCATCTCCTCCTTCAGGGTAGAGTATACCTGCACAGTCAATTGTACCTGAACCTTCCCACCCTTTGCTCTCCCCTCCCCTCCTACTGCTCCTGTTCTGTCTGTCTCCCGCATCGTCTACTCTTTTCTCTCGAACAAAGATGCATCACTGACATGTGTATGTATCTGCTCGCTCTGCAATGCCAAAATCTCCCCACCCTTTGTTCTCGCTCTCGGCACTGTCACCCACCTCTCTTCTTCTCTCTCTCGATCTGTGCTTCTCTCTTTTCTCTTTCACTCAAAGGTAGAAAAACATTTTACAGACCAGTCTGCCATACTAAGTTATATTAAATCCTGTCTCTGACATCCATACCGTAGTTTTTTCTCGATTTGAAAATAGCAAATCACAGTAATATGTATTATTAGCAAATACTACTTACTAATTGTCCCTTTATATGAGAGAAAAGGGGAGGGCAAATGCCCCTTTGTTTCATTTCAGGGCCTTGGCCACTATTTTTGAAATCCTAGAACAACACGTAAGAAAATAGCAGTTTGATTCACATACACATTCCCGAAAAGATTAACAATATTTTGTATATTATCTTTTTACTAAAAACTGACTTTAAATCATTCTTGCATGTTACATTATTGTGTTTAAAAAAATCTGGTCAGCTGATTAAGCATTTCTCATACCATGAACAAACAAAATCTGTGAAAATGTGAAAATTCAAAACACTTAAAAAGTTTTTTTGTGAAGACTTGGTACATTGTTATATCTTTATAAGGCACCAGTTTTTTTGGCCAGTATCAAGTGATTGAAATTTCCTTTTTCAGAGGTGAGTCTGTATACAAATGTAAAGTCTCTCTACTGACAGAACTGTTGACTGACACCAAGCGCACAGTCCATTAGCATTGGTATAAGTCATCACAGCATATGCCAAAGAGTATCATATCACTTTTCAGTAAGAAAATGATTGACCCAAATTTTGATTTCATTTGATAGGAATGTTTTGTTTTTTTAAATGTTTTTCAAGTGCTCCTGTAGTAGATTGTATCTCGTGGCATTGCAACATGCCTTCAGTGTTTTGGAAACAGTTGGAACTGGTTTACAGCACTTCTTTGGATTAATTCACACATGTGAAGGTGGAGGACACTGTCAAGAAGTTATCAGACTTTTTTGGAAGTGATTTTGTGGTGTGCATCAGGTGTTCTGTATGGAATATTTCTTCTTCGTCGTCATTGAATGATAAGACAGCAACTCCTGAGGCCCTGACAAATGCTGCCGTGGTAGTGAAGGCCCTCCAGGGGTCCAAAGAGTTTGTTCCTCATCGGCAGATCGGTAGGCCAGATATTGGCCCTCAGGTTTTGGTGTGTTGGACAGGTCTGGAGGAAGTGTTCCTCTATCATGAGAAAAGTGCCACAGGGGCATGCCTCAGAATCACCAATGTGGAACTTGTGGTATTTTTTGGTGTCTAGGTTTTCTTTCCCAGTCCCTCGTTGTATAATGAAAACATTTGTTTGAAGTGGCAGAATGTGTGATTTTCTTGTAAAATTGTGGCTTGATCTAAAGTCATAAAGATCTCTTTATGTACTGGGGAGAAGGGGATAAAAAAAATTGTTAATGATGAAAAAAATATATTTTGAAAAACCAAAGTTAAGGCAAAATGTAACTGAAAATGCCATTTTTACTTTGGCTTATTGACATATAGCTATGCATTATTTCTCTGACAAGATTCCCAAGTACAAGTCCCAGTAAAGCCATGTTATTGATTCTGCTTTTTAAAAAAAGTTAGGAGAAGGGATGTGAAGGTTCAAACATGCTTTGTATCATCAGTGATCATTCATATCAAGTTGAAGTACCTGATTAGCAAACATAAGTTGTAACTGCAAAAGTTTGTGAATCTCAACATCCTGCAAGTTTCACAAATTAATTTGTCTGTTTCGCATTGTACATATGCATGTTGTAATGTTCTTGTGTTTTATAAAGTGAGTCTAAGTGTGTGGTTTCTTGCACTTTTAATGCATGGCTTTAACAGGCCATAGCAACATTGTGCGATTGACTATGTTTGGAGTATTATCTTCTGTATTTTCGAGGAGACAGATCTGATGTCTGTAAAGATTCAGATTCTTTCCCAGTTTCGGTCTATGTTTCTAACATTGTTAGAAATGTATGTATTTCCAGATGTCTGAAGTGTACACTTCTATTACTTAAAGAAGTGAGTTTATCCCAGAAATACATGGTGAAGTGAGTGGATTTTGAAAAAATGAGTGGCAAAGAGAGGAGAAAGTTGTTGGAGAGAACAGCTGTGGTCTGAAGTGGAAGTAGTTGTATGGTCAGTTTTAATGCAGTGTCACTGAAAGTGGTATCTGACTGAACGTGCATCGAATTAGGGCGTTGATTTATGGCTTTTATTGTTTGGCATTTTAGCTCCAAGAGGCTGTGAATGTTGTTTATGTATATATACATTCAGTTCGAGGGCATCTGAATGTTATCTGGTCAGACCAGTCGATTAATGTGGTGGCTGTTCAAATGTGGCCTGACCTGATGTGCTATCAACTGATAGAAATGACTTAACAATGCTGTGAAACTGTTGGTCAGACAGAACTTGGATGCTCTGTCAATGTTTGAAGATGTTGCTATGTTCTTTGGAGTTCATTCAAAGGGGATGATGGTAGACTCATCATCAAAAGTTGCTGCAGAGAGGTTCAAGTGGTTTTGTTTGTTTGGGGTAATTGCTTTATATTTGTGTCTGGTTGTTGGTGTAGCTGATTGATCACAAAGTAGTGAGTTTTGTCAGAGATTTGAGAGTTTTGTCAGATTTGAGAGTTTTGTCAGAGAGAGTTTTGTAGAGTTTTTTTGACGTGACTGTTCATAGTTTCTGGGTGGTGACAGGCTGGCATACATAAAATCTTGCTGCTGATGCCTAAAGTTAATGTTTATGTCATGTATGCACAGGATTCAAAACACAGACAAAATCCTGTCCTCTTTGTCTGTAGGCTTAAATGTGAGATTATCTAACCTAGACCATCGCCTGTTGTCCTTGTCAAATCCCTGAAAGCAGGGTATCTAAGCCGTGGATTCAAAATGTTTCTTTGTGTAAGATAGCCGATTTGCAGACATTAATCATAGTGAGAAATTTGGTCCTAGGTGTGATGAAAGAAGACACTTGCTACCACATGACGCCATAATAGGCCTAAAGCGAGAAGTCCTTGTTTGAAAAGATACCGGGTACAATACTGGGCGATGTACTAAAAAATGGATAGGGTGAAATTTTACTGTAGTGTCAAACAAATAATTACCTTAGTTACTAATGTGGGTAAAAACAGCCGCATACACAAAATCACACCTTTGGTGAACCTCAAAAGTTCTATCTGAGAAACATAAAACAACAATGACGAATCCCCTTATGTAGTCATAACAATTGCTAGTCCAGTTAGATAATTATTCAGCAGATGTCCTCCAGCTGTAGCAGTGATAACAATAATGCATCACTATTGCATGAGGTAATACGATGAAGTGTCTCGGCTTCATATTTATTTATGTTATTTATTTTATTTATTTATTTATTCTTTTATATTGAGGATAATGGAGTAAGCACTCCTGTGCTTTTTTTTTTATACATCCAGTCCCCCTGTGTATGCAGTTTTGTAAATCTTGTTTTCTGTTCCCACTGGCACAGTGACCTACTCTGACAAAAAGTGGAATAGGATTAAACGTGTGCGCAGGATGTTCTTCATGCATTTGCACACGGGGCCTAGGTTTATAGTCTCATCTGAAGAACTTTTGGGAGACGAGTCAGCACTGATGTTAACTCCAGGAGAAAAATCTCCTTGAATGGGAATCGAACCCGGGTAGTCAAATTGCGAGCGTAATGTTCTGACCACTAGGCTATCCCGTTCACGTATTCAAAATGAGTCTCGTGTCTTTTCCATCAGTTACTAGTACGACTGTTTGACAATGTTGCTTTAGTTTTGTCATAAATTTTGACAAATGGTATGAACTGCAAGTTAAGGAGGAGGGGTGGGGTTGTATGATCAATAGTTATCAGATTTTTTTTTTTAGATGAAAAAAATGGTTTGCTGAATTCACAAATATATTTGTGACAAAGTAATCCTGTGGAATGGTCTCATTCGTACATTGCAGATTTTTTTTTTTTTTTTATTCTGCAGTAAAGTGCTGGGTATTCAGTTGAGTGTTTTTTTTTAGGATATAGATTTTTGTTAGGGTTTAAACAAAAATCAAACCGTTTTATTCCAGTGTATTAGCCCTGAATAAAGGATCTGTGCGGCTAGACTGATCAGTTTACACAACAGATACCCAAAGAGATGTCATTTACTCTCAGTATGATTGAATCGATAATTCCCGCTCAGAGAATTCCAGGGTACCTGCCCTTCTTAGTCACCCCTTTGCTAGGTTTTTCTTTTCTGCCTTGGGTTATTTCCCATTCCTTTCCTTTTCTTTCTTGTCCATTTTCTCCAGCCTTTTTTTTTTTCTTCTTCTTTTTGTGTGTTTTAAACGATAGACGTAATATTAGTTCTGGAGTTGTTGACAAGTGAAGCCAGTAAGCATTGGATCACATTTGGTTTTTTCACAGGATTTTTTTTTTGGGGGGGGGGGGGGGGGGGGGGGGAATTTTTTATGGTGTTTTGTCCACTCTTGAAGCCCATTCATGAAGGGGGGAAAAACCCTTATCACAGAGGACTGAGTTCATTTATTAGTAGGTGATACTGCTGTTTGAAAAAAAAATCTTGTGCAATGCTTAAATATAGTTGCAAACTGCTGTTGATTTTTTAAAAAAAAATATATAATTCAGTTTGTCCTTCCAATACGATACCATTTTTGCTTCTATAAGTTCCAGTTAAAAGGTGTACTTGATGAATGACCTTCCAGTGGTATGAGTAGAAGACAGGAATATTAAATGTGGCTTTTGGGGGTTATTTATTTAATGTTTATGTCATTAGTGTGAAAGTCACTTTGTACATTTTTTCCCCTTTATTTTTGTTCTTTTAGAGCATGAGTGTGTCATTCAGTGTGCCAGCTGTATGGACTTGAGGGGCAAGAAAGGGGCAGTTACAGGATGAATAGCATTTGTCTGAGCTGTAGTTGATTCCAGGGGCTACTGTCTCAGTACAAAAAGTAGCATCCATGTCTTCTGGAAATTCTGTGTTAAAATCTTTAATTTTTTTCCTGAATTTCTATTTCCTTATCTTTCTGGTCTCTCTGTCTCTGCTCTCTCCTTATTTTTTTTTTTTACTTTCCTGGTCCATTCCCTTGCTTTTTTTTTTTTTTTTTTTTGGTTTTGTTTTGGATAGAAACTGAACATTTTTTTCTTACCTTGTTGTAATGATATTTTGCCTATACTTTTTTGGTTAGGAACAAGGTAGTGAAATTGTAAACACTGGGAAGGACACAGGTTGTCCGTTCTGCAGTGATATTTATCATTTACCTATGTTGGTATCTCTTATGGGATTTTTTTTGGTGGTTTTTGTTTGTTTTAGCTGTTATTACTTAAAGGTGTTTTTTTGTTTTTTTTTTTGTTTTGTTTTTTATTATTATTTTTTTTTTACATGGAGATGAGAAATTAAGGAAATGTTTGGCATCCTCAGCATGGCTTGGTTTTATGTGCCCAACAGGAATAGTGTAGTTAAAGTACTTTGTCATTATGTGTGATGTTCTCTTTGTGATGGTGTTGGATATTGGTGGGGATTTGTGTGTGTGTGTGTGTGTGTGTTTTAAACTTGTAAGTAAATGTTAATGGAATTAAACAAGGGGACAGGCCAGATATGGCTCGGACTGGTGGGGAATAAACTAAAATAGAGTGAAAAAGTTCTTGAGGATAATACCTCACAGAGAGAGAACATTTTCCCCCTTCATTTTTTAAATTTTTTTTTTAATACTTTGTTGTTTCTTAAGTTAATTTCTTTCTGAAGGTGTTTCATGAATTTATTCATGATTTTAATGATTTCAAGAGTGCATGTAATGTTTGTTTTGGGGTTTGTCTGGCAAGAGTTTTGCGGGCAGAGTTTGAGTCATTGGTTGCCCTTATTAAACACAGTTGGAAAATGTCATATTTGCTATGTATTCTGGTCCTTTCAGATTTCACTTTGAATTGTCAGCTGTCTTAGATCAGCGTCAGGTGCTGGTAACATACGCAAAGAGGATGTAGTAATGTCCAGTATGAGAGCCTCTGAGTTATGATTTATTCTATTTTTTATGCAAAGGATACATACAGATAGGATACATTTATGATGATGCAAAATCACAATACATTGTAATGGGTGAAGGAATGAATCTTTGATTTCGACGGCTTATTAAAGACCTTCACTCCCATAGTCCTGTTACCTTGTGAATGCATGCAGAATTCAGATGGACCGAGAAACGACTCTTGATGAGGGGAGTGGAAAGTTGAGACTAAACTTTTTTTTTCTTTTTTTTTCAGTTTTCCCTGTCAAATGCATGTAGACATGCATATCCTCTTTTGAACTGGTGTTGAGTATGTAAAAGAAACACACCTAGCTTGATATGTAGTATTGAGCATGATAGTTTTGTGGATGCAGGCAGGTTTTTGTGTGTTTGTGACATTGTTTTTTGTTGGGTTTTATCAACATTTGTCATTTTCTCAGCTGTATTCGCTTGACTTCAGCATTTTGTGTATTTCTAATTATTTACTCTGTTGTATTCTTAAGCTTGTATCTACTCTAACTGTATTTTCTTCAGGCTGCTATTTAGCCCCTTTACTGTGAGGAGAGTTGGTCCAGAAAGGTTGAGCAGAAATGAATTTTCCCATTATGACTTGGTTTTAATTTTATCTTACCCAGTTCTGCCTTTAGAATAAAATCTATTCTTGGATAGACGTTAGTGAATTTACTACTGTTGGGGTCTTTGTGAATGTTCCACACAAAAAAGGAAACACTTTCATAGGTGTTAGTAATAACTCGATATTGTTTGGGTTTCTTTATAGACTGTAAAGTAGTATGAAACTATCATAGATAGTTTACATTTATTTTTTTTTATCATAAAGCTTTGCTTATTGTAAGCTTGAACTGACCATGATTTATATGGAGAGGCCATACTTCAGATATAAAAAAAAAAAGTTGGAGGCATTAAGAAATTTTGTCAGATTTTGTTGTGATGGAGAAGATGGGAGAACTGTGTCTCTTGTTCCGTATGACATGGCCAGTGTTTCCTACGACATTCTTCTTTCTTTCTTTCTTTTTCAACTTTCCCCACCCTCTTTTTTTTCTCTCTGTCTTTTCTTTTAATCATTTCCTTGTGTTTGTGTGGTTGTGTAGTTTTCTTGAGATGCAAGTAATGAAGCTTGCGTTTTAGCAGTTCATTTTTATCTTATGTATCCAAGTATAACAGTGTATCTCTAGAACGAGAAATACAAAAGTCTACTGAGCATAAGATTGCCTGCTTTCAATTGTGAAGGGTATCATTTGGTATGGACAGTGACTATATTGGTGCTATTTTCTCACATGTAGACAGTGTCTGTTTTCTTTCTGAATGGCTTATTTCATCATTCATCAGAATGATCTTAAGACCCCACCCTATCCTGCTGTCTACCCAACCATGTCCCAGACCTTCCCAGCCCAGACAAACATTGAGCCAATGATGCTAAAAGTCAAATGGCCCACTACAGGAAAATGACTTACAGTAATCCTGACAGGAATCATGTTTGAACCCACAGGAGTTTCCTGAGGTGTGAAGACCTGTTGAATGTAACTGATCTGTCACAAACTGATGTAATTTTTTCCTGAACCAGCCATATAAATTCAAACTGAGTTGTAAAATTTACCTTTTGTGAGAGACAGTGAAAAGATATCTGCCTGGTATTGACAGTTAAAAACCGAAGCACCCATCCTCACCACTTGCAAAACCGGCACTGTGACATCAGCGCAGGTGTTAGGTTTTCCTCTCTTTGAAACCTGACCACAGATTATTGATGGCGTTCTCTGATGTTTGACCGTTTGTGTGCCCTTTGATGGATGTTGAAACTGTTGGTGTCCTTCCAGGATGTATGGTTGTTTACATGTGCCCTGACGGTTATCAGTATTGTGATGAGTGTGCTTCTTTAGTGATGATAGTGTGTACCCCTCCTCAGGGTGAATCGCTGTCATTATTATAAGAGGCTGTGTATACACAGTCATCCTTGCAGTAATAGATGGTAGTATGTTCTTTATGAATGGTTGTTACTGGTCTTGTTATAGATGATTTGTGTGGAGTGCCCTAGTACAAATGGATACTGTGTGTGGCTGTCCTAGTTCATAATGGCTGTGTATATGTGGACATTACATAATATATATATTATATATATATATATATATATATATATATATATATTATTATTATATATATATATATATATATATATTATGTGTGTGTGTGTGTGTGTTCCAGTGGTAGAAGGATATATATATACGAGTGCCCTAGTAATAAAGGGCTGTGTGTAGGTGTGATAGAGATAATATAATGTGAATGTTCCTGGGATCAGTGGATCTATGAGGGCTGTTGTGTCAGTGCTAAATGGCTCTGTTTAATAAGTATTTTAGTGATAGATATGAGGGCAATCAGGGGATGGTGGCTATGTGAACGTGACCTTGTAATGAATAGCTGTGTGAAGCTTCAGGTGTCCTGTGGGTTTTTATGGCTGTTTATTTAAGTCCTTTTATGTCTGTGTGTGTGTGTGAATTCTTCTGTTTATGTATGGCATGGTGTGTGTTCATAGATGCCAGCACCTGTCATTGCTTCGGAGCATACATTTTGTTGTCTGATTTGAGGATCGCACTTGTTTTTATAGAACACCGCCTCTGTGCTTCCACTTTTTCTTTTTTTTTAACTTGCGTACCCAAGCGCTTCCAGGCAACTGTGGTATCACACATGGCTACCAGCTTTTTTCTTCTGTAGAGGTCAGAGTGTCATGACATGTTAGGGTGTTGAGGTGTGTGTGTGTGTGTGTGCTGCGTGCGTCGTGCGTGCGGCGCGCGGCGTGCGTGACGTAATTATTTTACACATTGATTTTGTATCACACAGCTGAATTTTTGTTGTTGTTTTTTTTTGCACTACAGCTGCATAGTTGTTTATTTCCTTCCTTTCTTTATATTTTCCCCCCTCTTCGATTCATATCCAGAAATCAGTCATCAGTGTGTTAATCTGATAGAGGACATGCTTTAAAAAAATCAATCTTGGTTTTATTCCCCTTTTGAAAAGGAACATATGAGTCTTCAAAATATATTAGCTATGTTTTGTACACATTCTGATGCATCAACAGAGTCTTGACATTTCCAGATACATTTTTTTTTGGTCTTTGCATGTGGCATGTTTGTTCAGTTGGTGTTGCCGAGACTTTTGACGATCAAAAGTAACTGAACAAATATGATGTGATTTTCATCTTCAAATGCTGAGTGAGTGAGTGAAGTGAGGGCTGCATTTTACAATTGTAATCAGAAAGTTTGATTACATGGTGGCATGTATTGGAGAGAGGTGTTGCATCAAAATGAGGGAAGTTTGCCTTGTCTCTTTAGGGGGAAAATGGTCATGAAGTGGCTCAATTGTTCTTACCCTGTTAGGGACTCAGGAAAGGTATTTGACCTGATACCATGTCCAAAATGTGTCGGCCAAATGCTGAAAAATGTGGTAAAAATATTTTTTTCTAATCTTGCCATGTGTGTGTGTGTGTGTGTGTGTGTGTGTGTGTGTGTGTGTGTGTGTGTGTGTTGAATCCATAAGTATTACACCTTTTTTTTTTTAAATCATTATTTTTGTTGTTTTGTTTTAGTTCTTAGTGCATGTGGTTGAGTAAGAATTTAGAAGTATTCCCTCAAATCAAAACATCTTTAACTTTTAAGTTCACCCCCATCCTTTTCCCTGTACTGTTGTGCATATCAGCAGTTTATTATTCTATCATAATGAGTTCATAAGAGTTGAGTTTATGATTGTGTCTATTAACTAAAAGTTATATGCATGTGTGTTTATTATGCATAGGCATATTTAGCTCTGTTGGGGAACTATGTAGATATATGAATATTTATAGGTGTCTTTGAATGCTGCCCCATTGAGAACTAATAGTAAAACTTGTTTCCATGATTGAGATTGGGAAACAGTGTGTGAACTTTAAAAAAAAAAAAAAAAAGTTCATTGTATTTTAACAAGAACTGTAATGCTGTAGTCAAGTATGATGTGTGTGTTTTGTATGATTGTGTGTGAACCTGTAGTATGTATGTTATGTTGTTATGATCACCAGGCTTAGTTTGGGTTGAAATTCAGAATATTGACATGTTGCAATGTTTTGACTGCTTCTGTAACTCCTGGAGGAGTGGTTGAGGCTTTGCACTGATGTTTTCAGACAAGACAGTGAGTGAGCGAGTGTGTGTGTCATGGGCAAGTCAAAGTGTCAAACAAACGTAAAAAAATGCGTTGCTGGAAATGTTTTTCACTCAGTGTTAATCAAGCTGATAATGATGTGTATGCTTTGATATTCACAGGTATCTTGTTTTGTGTGGTTTTGTTTTTGTTTGTGTGTTTTGGTTTGGTTGTAAGTGTGTATGTGTGTGTGTGTGTTTGTGGGGATGTAAGGGATTGGGGTGGGGGATTCAAAATATTGGGGGGGGGAGAAAGCAGTGCCAAGAGGATACCTGCTTTGAGCAAACCCCAGTTGAGAATACCAATTTATTGGAAAAATTCCCGCATGGTTTGGGAAAGAAGTTACGGAAGCGAGTGAATAATGTATCATGTGCCTCTGTTATCTTCTCATGCGTTATCAATCAATCATTGATGAATAGCGTTATTGCCGTTATCAATCATTGATGAATAGCGAGTGAGTTTCAATGGAAGTCAGCACTTGCGGTGATGCATCAATGCATACATAGAAAACGGAAATGTTGGGCGTAACTAGTACATGTGTGCTCATCCCATTTTTGCGGTTTGAGGAAGTGGTGGTTTCTGTGGGTTTTTTTTGTTTGGGTGTTTTGGGGTTTTTTTTTGGTTTGGTTTGGTCTTCAGATCAAATGATACTCAGAAATTGGACAACAACAAAGAGGGGAAAAAATCCATCTGTGTCATATTTCCTCCAGACCCTGAGCAAATGTGACAAGGGGGGAAACAGTCACTTGTGCCTAAAGTAGATGGTTTAGTCTTTTTTAATTTTTTAAATAAATAATTGCATATGATTAGAAATACTTGGTCACATTAATTATGTGAAAAGGTGTTTTTTTGGTAATGAACCTTTTTTTTTATTGTCTGAAAGAGCGGTATCAAAACACTCAAAACTGAGTGCTTGAATCTGTTACAGGAAAGATGGTAAATGTGGAAACTTGCTGCAGGGCAAGCATTTTGCATCATCATTCAGAATAAAGATATTGGTTCAAATACTGGTGTTTTCCTTTTTTTTTTGAATTGGTGTATGCATGCATGAGAGAACAAACCCACTCTGCAGAAACAAACATGCAAACTTTGCATTTGTATAGTAGTGCACAACACACACACACACACACCACACCACACACACACACACAACTATTTGTGTTCATATGCAAACTGTCTCTTGTCTGTCACCTGTCTGTTCGTCTGTCTCTTTTACAACACACACACACACAACACACACACACACACACACACACACACCATTCAAAGACTTGTGTAAATGTTTTCATGTCAAGAAGAATTAATACATTATTTTATAGATTGAAACTAAATGCATTAACAACCAAATTCAGCAAAAATGGTAAATGTTTGTGTGGTGAGAATATCACTAATACTCATATACTGTTTGACTGCAAGAGTGTGAAGTCTTTCATGCCCCATTTTTCTGAAAACTCCCTTACCAGTATTTTCAATAATTTAAAATTGGCATTTGAAATTGTGAAAGGTCTCTGTTACAGTCCCTTAGGACATTTGTTATAGTTGCATTAATGTTAGTGAGTTGTTTTTTTATGTTTTTGTTATTCCTGTTCCATTATCAAGTTTTTTTGTGTGGTGGGTGGGGGTGAGGTGTTGTTTTTTTTCTTCATCGTCTAATATCACTAAAAGTGAACAGACGTAAAATTGAAGACGACAACAACAACAACAACAACACACACACACACACACACACACACACACACACACACACACACACACACACACACACACACACACAGAGTATATTAGATATTGCTTTTCAATTCTGGTGTCAGCTAAAAATTTAATCACAAGTCGAAATTCTTATAAAAGTAGAAGAGGCAAAACCGAAAAAAATAATCGAGAAAAGTAGCAGTAACCCATTTACGAAGAAACCAGGCTGTGAACCATTGTATTGAAGGCGTGGACTTGGTTCCTGAACAGAAAAAAGAAATAATTACTTGGCAAAGCACACACATAATGCAAATGTTTTACAGGCATGCACAATTAATGCACCTGTGTGCTGGCTCAGAAAACTGGTAGGCCTACATGTTTACGCCATGGGGTTTGGGGAGATTTCTAAGGAAATTAATGCTTTCAATGTATTGTAAATCGGCAAAACAAACACATGCAGAAGCAAACTAAATATAGTAAGATATGCAGAAGCAAACATTACATTATGATACTCAACAACTGACGAATACAACTAAACAATCATCGTTTCAATGTTAATGAGGTGAAGGACATTTTAGATGATATAATTATTTTCAAGGAAGAACACGTGGTTGTTTATTAGTAGGTGATGATGGCTATCGTTAAGTGTTAGCCCCGGCCCAAGCCCCAATGACCTTAATAAACTGAAATCATTTGAGGGATAGGGAGCCAGTGGCATTTAGTGACTGGCAGTGACGACTGAATTTTTTTAATTAGTATTTTTTAATTTTTTTTTATTTTTTATTATAGTACTTAAAAATATATTCGTTTTCCTCATAAGGAAAACTAAGAAGATTATAAGCCTACATGCACATATCGAGAGTAATAAGCTAACAGCTTATGGCGTGCAAAGGCACTATCATTCATTGGACTCGTTAGTTTGGCAGCTGGCAAACACTACCCAAACATACATCAAAGTGATTTCCTGTCGTAATTTTGCATCAAAGAGGAAAGATCCTTAAGGCTACTTTCATCTTTATTGCAATCATGTTTATAGAAGATAAGAAAGAAAAATGTGAATTTGATTTTAACGTGTGGAAAGTCTGAAAATTTATTATCAATCGATTCGTTTGTATCAACTGGGGAAACCCGGACTCCCTTTTAAAAAGAAATTCGACTTGAAGGTAATTTCTATAAAGCTGTAGAATAGTGTTTTCATGTAGATCTACAACGTTATTGTTCAAATGAAGCTTGTCGATCGTGACCTTCCTTTATAATTTTTTTATTTTTATTATTATTTTTTTTTTATAGCAGACGTCATTCAACTGGGCTTAAGGCCTTAGTTTCCCAAAACAGCACGACTGGAGACGCCTAGGGCATGTTGAGGCCGTGATTAGCTGTCAGCACTCCCACCTTGCCCAGGCCTTGTCAATATTCCCGGATCAGTGATCCATCTACCTTCCGTTTGTAAACATACTGCCAGGGGCTGTATATACCATAATTATTCTTCAGCCACACCTTCCGTTACCCTACCACTCACTCATCTGTCACGGAGAAAAATTAATGTACATGTCAGAGGCAGGAAGAAGGAAATGGGAGCCGTTTTAGTGCAGATCTAGATCTGTCTTTTATTTCTAACCTTGATCTAAAGGCAAGCCAAAAAAAAAAAAGAAAAAAAATGACGATGTACTGCAACTTCTACTTTTAATCAGGTGCAGAACGGATGCTGATGAGCAAAGCGAGTTCGTCAAGCTGCCGGTAGATGTCACTAGGCGTAACGCTTTTTGCTTTAGTAAAACATCTGTATATACATGCAGAAGATCAAATATGCACGTTAAAGATCCTGTCACTTCTGTCAGCGGTCGGTGGGTTACGGAAACACGAATACACCCCGAAGTTCGAAGTGATGCGCATTGCGCTCTTGATCTGCCGACCCGGATTTAAATATCGTTCTCCCTCTGGAGTTAACATCAGTGCCGACTCCATTCCCCCCCCCCCCCCCCCCAAGTCCTTTGGGTGAGACTAAAACCCGAGGTCCCATATGTGAACGCACTCAGAACATTTTGCGCTCATGTTAAAATCCGTTCAGCTTTTCGGAAGAGTAGGCCATTGTGTGCCGGTGGGAACAGATGACAAAATTTACAAAACTGCATACACACGGGAACCGGGTGTAAAAAAAGAAGAAGAAGAAGCACATGAATGCTTATTGCATTATCCTCGAAATAAAGGAATAAATAGATAAATAAAAAGTCTACACAATCTTCACAATGTTGAAGGCGGTAGAGAAGGAAAAGAAGAAGAGGAAACATTTTTTTTTTAAAGGTTGTTTTGGTTTTTCAATGATTTTTTGTGTAACACCATACTCCAGTTCATTGTGACATGACTCTTGTCACGAAAATATTTATACTTTAGTGAGATCATACACCTAAAAAAAAACTTTTTAACCCCCAACGCATGTAGTACAGCATCACTTATACTCTATTCTCTTAAATCCCCCCTTTGAACTTTAAAATATACACAAAAAAGGTAAAGGTAAAGGTGTCTCCTAGCCTGTGTGGTCGTAGGCGAGCGAGGCATCAGACCTCAGCTTCTCTAGGGGCCAGCAGGTTGAGGGCGGCGCCCATCATCCTCTCCCTCGCTGTATACATATACATAGAATAATTAAACAATCAAAGACAGAAATGATAAACTTACAGGCAGGCTAAAGACAGACAGAAATGACAAACTGGCTAAAGACAGACAGAAAGAAATGAAAACTTACATGCAGGCTAGCCGTAAGAGTCAGGCCTTTGCCCAGCATGTTGACAGAGCCATAGCCGGACAGCTTGGCAGCCTGAAGGACCTGAGCACCTGCGTAACCCAGGGGGCCCCGTAACCTGCAGCCACCTGTTTGCCGCCATAGGGAGCCAGGTAGCCCCCAGCAGCTGGGTAGCCTAACGGTCCGTAGCCACCCAGCGCCAGCCCTGGCTGCTTCATGTAAGCCCCTCCCGCGTACTTTCCGTAGTAGGCCCCAGGCCCTAGCTGAGCAGCCAGCTGAGTGCCCAGAGCCAGATACTCTTTCCCCAGCGTGGGGTACAAACCGTAGGGCTGGTTCACGAAACCACCCGCTTTAGCACCGTAGCCGTTCACAGCTGGAAAGCCACCCGCGTACCCGTACCCTACAGGCATGCCGTACAGCTGACCAGACCCCAGCAAGCCGTAAGGACCGAAGTTTGCTCCGAAGAATCCGCCGGGTCCTATCCCACCGTGGGGAAAACCAGCGGCGTAAGCACCCGCTCCATAGCCAAGCTTCTGCAAACCGTTGTAGCTTGAGAGCAGGCGAGAAGGAGGTGTGTTTGAGGGCAGTTTTGTAACTGAGCTGGGGGGGCGCTGGAGACACGGGGGGATGCTAGGAAAGGCAGGATGAGGACGGCACACAGGGCCCGGAACAGGGGGTTCAGCCACGCCTGAAACACATGGTCCTGTTTCTTTGAGCCAGTTGTCTGATTCATTACCTCGGTTTTCTGACGCTCCCATTCGATCAATATTTATATATATATATATTATATAATTATATTATATTAAAATATATATATAAAATTTTTATTTTATTAATTTTTTTGTTTCATTCGATTCCCTTGTAGTCCGATTCCCTTAAGATTATGAGCAGAAGTCTGAATGTTCTACAAGCGCTTGTATCATCTTGCGCCACATTATGTTAAAAACCCCATTCTTCTTGACCATGTCAAAAGCTGTGTCAGTTATTGACATATGCTAAGTGCCAAGGCCTACATTAAAATGTTATTATACTTTTAAAATGTCGTTATGATTGTTTTCAGCAATGACAAACTTCTTAGCGCATGGCACCTATACACTTCTTCAAAGAGAGACAAATCCTCGGCAAGTCGGAGTAGGCTGCCTAATGGCAAGGTACTTGAAACAGTCATACACGCAGTCTTCTCGCCCAGGGTGTGCTTACGGTCTTACAGTGAGTCCTAGGTGGGGGAAATACTCTAGGTGACCCTTGGCTTTTTACGCCGGAAACGTACTACGCAAACGGCAACAATCACAATAAAACCCATCCATCTCAGTTTCGTGGAAGAAAAAGCCAGCTAAGGCTGGTGGTTGGATGGCTCTAACACTGTATGTAGTCGAGAGATAGAGCTAGAGGGACAGGTATGCTAGTTTAACTTGCCCAAGACTCAGGGCATACCAGCTTTTTTTACTTGCAAGACTCAGGGCACATGTAATGTAGTCGAGAGATGGAGAGGGACAGGGCGTGCTAGTTTTAACTTGCCCAAGACTCAGGGCACTACCACTTGGTAGGTTCCCCATGACTCCTCATGGGTCGATGGTCTACAGGTAATGCGCCTGCCAAGAAGAAAAAAGTAAGATTTGTGGCCGAAACTCCCCCCCCCCCCCCCCCCCCCCTTCCACTAGACGATGAGTTGTGATCTGGGGGATAGTCTTTACAATGAGACGATAAACCGCGGTCCTGAGTGAAATACGTTATCAGGGTACGTTAAAGACTTTAACCTGTGGCATCAAAAGAGTTGTACCTGGTTTAAAAACAAGTTGAAAAAAGCTACACTACCATGAAAACAGAGAGAGAGAGAGAGAGAGAGAGAGAGAGAGAGAGAGAGAGAGAGAGAGAGAGAGAGAGAGAGAGAGAGAGAGTGATTTGATTTGATTTGATTTGATTTGATTTATTCTTTTATATCGAGGATAATGGGATAAGCACTCTTGTGCTTTTTTACATCCAGTCCCCGTGTGTATGCACTTTTGTAAATGTCATTTGTTCCCACCGGCACACGATGGCCTACTCTTACGAAAAGCGGAACAGGATTTAACGTGTGCGCAAGATGTTCTGCGTGCGTTCGCACACGGGGCCTCGGTTTAAAGTCTCATCCGAAGGAAGAGAGAGAGAGAGAGAGAGAGAGAGAGAGAGAGAGAGAGAGAGAGAGAGAGAGAGAGAGAGAGAGAGAGAGAGAGAGAGAGAGAGAGCAAAATGTTCTATTCTGATTTAATTTAGGTCCCTAACTGAAGGGGTGATGACCATAAAGATGATAATGCCACAAATAAGTTTTCAGTATTGTAATGATTACTGTTAGAGAGACATTAATGCATTATACATTCATTACACTCTAGGTTTAACAGTGGGCCTATCGAATATTTCAAAGCTTTTAGACATACCTCGCAAGGTAAAAAAAAAAGCTCTCATTTCTTGATGTCATGAGTTAATCTAATCTGAAACAGCATTGGTTATCGTAATATTCCTAATCTAATCTGAAATGACATCGATTATCATACTCCTAATCTAATCCGAAACGACATCGATTTTCATAATACTTTGGCTGAATATAGTCTGCTTAGTTGTCGAATAATGTAGAACAGTACAATTCAGTATGAAGTGAATTTAATTTTCTTTCACATAATGACACACATGTAGTAAAATGTAGTTTCGTCACTTGCTTTTTTGGGTTTTTTTGTTTTGTTTTGTTTTGTTTTTAAAGCTATATCTATATAGATGATATGCAATGGGTGAAATACCAACTCTGTATTACGTAAGCGCATTTTCCACAATTACGCTACCTATCTATTCATTGCAGTTACAATGTGCGGCTCCACAATATTCGCTTAAGCGATCTATATTACGCAAATCTTACTATTCTCGATACAGTCATTCTTCTTCTTCTTCTTCTCATTGGTTTAATGTCCGTTCACTACAAGGTGATTTAGACAATGGTACATTCACGTTAAGAATGCACCGAAAAGGGGATGAGGGGAAAAAGTGAAAGGATAAAGAAAATAATGGATGATGATAAGTTTATACAATTTCATTTATAGTAACTGACCTACTGGTGACTGGCAAATACTTGCTGCAACTGATATTAGGACATGCGACTCGGAATCATACAGAACACTTTGGAAATTTCCGTATTTTTCCCTTAGATCTATCCCTTTGCTTTTATACGAGGCAATGAGCACAGGGCAATCAAACAGTATATGGTGGACTGATAAAATAGCAGAACAAGTACAGAAAACATCTTTTGAATATTTAGTTTTCCAAGCATTTAGACGTAATTTATGAATTATAATTTCTATATTTCGTGGGCAACACAAACGATTTAAGTGAAATCTAAAAAACTTTGAATATACAGAGTTTGCAAGAATTGAAATAATTTCAAATGAAGATAAACGCAGACCTATACTATTAAGCATTATGTCACTTGTACATTCTAAAGCACCGCGTTTTGCCAGAGAATCTGCCAATTCATTCCAGTAAAGACCGCAATGTGATGGCACCCAGCAAAAAGTTATCCCAATACCTTTAGAAGCAAGAGAATGCACAAGGAACTTGATTTCAAAAATAACATCATTTCTCAGTTTAGAGTCCCAATGTTTTAAAGCCAGTAAAACTGATTTTGAATCAACACAAAAAAGAACATTGTAAATCGCAAGAGAAATATTTGAAATATAATTTAGCGCCATAAGAATTGCGAACAATTCAGAAGTTAATATTGTAAAACCTTTTCCAATACAAAAAGGTCTTTTTACTTTTAAGTCGGGTATAACGAATGCAGCCCCGCACATGCCCGATTCTAAGACAGATCCGTCCGTGTATACTTTCAAGTGGTTTAAATACTGACAATTTATATGATTTTGAACCTCAGTTTTGAGTAGGTTTTGATTAGTGTCCTTTTTTGTTTCTGTGTAGTCAATATCAAAATTTGCATATTTATGTTCCCATGGTGGAATCTGGGGAACTACTGGTAAAACTGGTACGTTTGATATATCGATATTATTTTCCTTCAAAAGGTCTTCAGTATAATTTCTTATTGGCTGCAAAAAAGAGATATTCCTAGCTCTTTTTGGATAATCCTTTTGATTAATAAATATTTCATCGCGAACAGAATTTGAAATAGCAAGACTTCGAATGACATATTTAGAGACAGATAACATTCTTTGCTCAGAAAGTGGAAGTAAATGAGCTTCTGTATAAGATATTGCCAGAATCGATACAGTCATGCCAGTCCTATCATTTACAAACAACCATTATCTGTTTACAGCATTTGATAAAGTTTGAGATAATTATTTTTCACACTCTGGTTCGCCCAGACATGCAAATATGTAAGAGCAAAGATTTTTCGAGCAGTTGTAGCCCAAGTCATTTTCCACCAAGATCAAGGTTGTATAACATCAACAACAAGACAACAGCTATAACAACAATATCATCATTAGTAACAGTGAAACATTGTTTACACCTTAGACACACATGACGTAATTTCACATAGTTCACTTACCATTTTGGAGCAGATTGTCCGAAAAAGTTCTTGTTATACTTCTTCCTCTTCTTTTTTTTTTTAATCCCAAGATTTCTTGTTTTCTATTTCTTTTTTCTGAGAGTATCTATTACAAGAAGTCAACAAACCAAAAACTATTTCATCCACTTTACAGATTACCTTAGTTTGAACTTGTTTCAGAGATATTTTATTAACCTCTCAACTGTTTGTATCGTACCTATGAAGAATGGACTTAAAAAGACTGTACAAGTTCTCTGTTCAAGCTTTGGTCAGTCATGCCAACAGCCGAAGTTGTGGAAGGAAATTAGAATGGGCAGGGGATTTTGTAAGGCCATCATGACGTCACGTTCCTTCACATAATGACGAAGGAAACCCTGACCCTTTCACCCAATTTGCGGGGCAGTGGTGGGAATCCATCAAAGTGACTGTTGATTTCAAAACACGTCAGCCAAATGAGAGGACCTATATGTCACGCGTTCCAGTTTTGGCAATATCCTGGTGATGTAGCACTGGAGGCTTGCTTAGATGTGAACAAGGAGGCAGGATAGCTTGCACGTTAGCCGAGGGCACAGATTTGAATCGGCAGTAGGGGGGACGTGATGGTCCAGCGGTTAGAGCGTTGCCCTCGCCAGGTGACGGCCTGAGGTTTTGAACAACAACCCCGGTCAAGGTCTACCCCTCCTCCCTCACTCCCTACCCCCCCCCCCCCCCCCCCCAGAATTAACATCAGTACCGACTCCACTTCTCAGAAAGTCTTTCAGATGAGGCTATAAATTGAGGACCTGTGTGCGAGTGCACGCAGAACATCTTGCTCACACGTTAAAACCCATTTTGCTTTTTGGAAGAGCAGGTTATTGTGTGCCACTTAATCCCCCCCCCCCCCCCAACACACAACAAACAACAAACAAACAACAACAACAAATCACATGCACAATTGTATCGTGTTTAAATATCATCCCCAAAGTCGAAATGCAGCTACCGTAATAGTGCCCCCCCCCAAAAAAAAAACCCCCACAAAAACAACAACAAAACCCACAACCCCCCCCCCAACCCAAAACCGACAACTAACATCCCTACCACCACCCCAAACAAACAAAAAACAGTTGCATTTCAAAACCTCACAATTGGTCAGCCTTGGAGCTATAGCCTTGAAAGAAAAAAAGCAAAACCAAAACGAAACCAAAATAAAACAACAACAAACAAAAAAACTAACCCGAACCAGTCAACCAAACAAACCCCTCCCCCTCAAACTGACCAACCAACCAACAAAAACAAAAACAAAATATCCCAGTTCAAATGATACCCTAACATTAGTACCAAACCCCTTTCGCCCTAAAGAGGGTCCTTAAGATGATACTATCAACTGAGGTCCTCCAGTGTGCGAACACTCACAGATTATCATGTCATAGTTTTGTGTACACCGGCCCCATGTGTTAAAATACATGCACTTTTCACATAGGAGCAGGCCAACTTTGGCTGGGGACCTGGTGGACACTGCTGAACGTAGCTGGGATGTACTCTGTGATCTTGGGAGGGCTGGGGTTCACAACCTCTTTCAAGTTGACATCAGTGCTGACTCCATTCCCCCCGGACCCTAATGTCTTTCGGATGAGACTATAAACCGAGTCCCCGTGTGCAAACGCACGCAGAACAGCTTGCGCACATGTTAAATCCTGTTCCGCTTTTCGTAAGAGTAAGCCATCGTATGCCGGTGGGAACAGATGACAAGATTTACAAAACTGCATACACACAGGGACAGGATGTAAAAAAAAAGCATATAAATACTTATTCCAGTATCCTCGATATAAAAGAATAAATAAATAAATAAATAAATAAATAAATAAACTTGCCCAAAACACACCGCTTGAAAAAAAAATACTAAAAAAACAAACACATACAGTAGCAGTGTCCAACGATCGGGAGTCAAGCAGCTTGATAGTACAGTGGTATCTTGTTACTGATTGAAAAAGATACGACCCCCCCCTTCCCTCCCCCCAAGCAAACCCAAGACAGTAGAGAAAAAAGATGTTTAACTTAGTTTTTGTTTGGACAAAAAGAAGAGAACCAACTGTTTTATTATTAGTGTAGAAATTCAGGTTTGAAGTATGTTATATGCCTGCCACTATTTTTGTCTTGTCTCCGTTTTTTTTAATGTTTGTTTTCTTTTTGGTTCTAGTATTTATCCTCCTCCTCCTTAGAATCATTATATGCACACAGATACAAACAGATAGACAGACTCTCTCTCTCTCTCTCTCTCTCTCTCTCTCTCTCTCTCTCTCTCTCTCTCTCTCTCTCTCTCTCTCTCTCTCTCTCTCTCTCTCTCTCTCTCTCTCTCACACACACACACATACTCATGCACATGTGTTCATATACGCACGCACGCACGCACGCATGCAGACAGTCAGAAACACACACACACACACACACACACACACACACACACATACACGCACACGCACATGCGCGCCCGTGCACACTTTCCGGAAGAGTAGGACTAACAAGATTGACAAAACTGCATACACACAGGGACTGAATGTAAAAAAAGCACATGAGTGTTTATTCCATTATTGGTGGGCCTCCGTCAGTCGTTGTCGACTATGTAATTCGCGCCAGAAGAAAGGTCATTTGTTCAGCGACAGCGCCGACTGTGGCTGGTCAGTCCAATGCGTCCAATTATCTCAAAATTAAAAGAGTTGAATAAGAAGAAACCCATGCATGCTATAGCCTACATTACTTCAAATATGTGCTCGCCCGCGTGACTACTAATACGTTGACACACATGCATGTATATGTGAAGAATGTAAAACTGAAAAAACGAACACACACACACACACACACACACACACACACACACACACACACACACACACACACACACACACACACACACACACACACACACACACACACACACACACACACCTTTTGCTTTCGAAATAAGAGTTAAAAAAACAAAAACAAAAGGCTACAACCTGATTTCGCCACCAGGTTTTAGGTGTTAAAAAGACAAAAAACAAAAACAAAGCCCCCCACGCCCCCTCACGCCCCCCCCAAACAACAACAAACAAAACCACCCCCAAACAAACAACAACAACAACAACAACAAACAACAACACACACACACACACACACACACACACACTCACACACACACAACACACACACACACACACACACACAAAACAAAAACAAAACCCTTTAAAACTTATTTGTATGAATATTATCACCATCATGACTGCGACATAGGTTATTCAAAGTGATTTCAGGCAAAATTACCTCTCTTATTTCCTGTTTTTTGTTTTGTTTTTTTTGGAGGGGGGGGGGGGGTATATTTATTTTTGTTTTTGTTTTGGGTGGTCTTTTTGTGATTGTTGTTCATCGCTGGGCCTCCTGTTCATTTAGCTTTCTACATTCTTTCGGATTTTTTTTTTCTGTTTGTTTTGTGTGTGTCAGGGACGGAAGCAGAGTAAATGTGCAGAGAATAAATCAGATCAACATTTTTAATTTCGAGGATAATGAATAAGCACTCATGCGCTCTTTTACATCCCGTTCCCAAAGAAAGCTAATGAGTTTGATAATGGGTTGTAAGAAGCTTGCAGCCAGTACGCATACATTTGTACAAAACTTCGGCTTTATGCGCAAGTTCAAGAACCGAGCTGTTTTTCAAGGCCATGTCGTTAAGGAAGCATTGATAGCTATTAAGAATTATCACCCTTTTCCTCAGCTTGCGTCATTACTATCAAGATCTTCGGTTATTTGAAATCAATAATGCATGTAAATGTTAAGTTCGAATGAGTTGATTAGTTAATTTTCAATTAGGCTACAACTTGAAAAAAAAATCTTTTTGAACGAATGATGAGCACAAACTCACATAAAAAAAAAAAAAAATCGCATTATTAGCGAAACCAAAAATAGTGACTCCGTTTATATATGTGACACGTGACCACACAGACTTGCCGTCAGCAAAACTAACAACATGAATAGTCTCCACAATTTGAAGCGGAATATGGCTACAACGCCGAAAGTAATTCTGTTGGCGTGTGGATCTTTAATCCAGTTACAAACATGCATTTACGGATGTTTGGTAGGTGATATGTATAGTTTCTCTGTACTGTTAGATCTTAGTTGTTGTAGACACTGTTGCACATTAATTATGAATGATTTTGCGGCATGGTGCAATGTCAAATGTGAAAGTAGGTTTCGGTTTTGACTTCCTAGTAGGAATTTCGGTTGTGTCTAGTTTAAAGAACAAAATTAAAAACTTTTTTTCGGTTTTACTGTCCGTATTTTCTGTGATCTTAATTTAGTAGTTTTAGACATCAAGCAAGTTTTATTGAAACTGATATGAATTTGAAACAATCTTGACCACACTTTTGTTTGTATATTATATGTATATATATATATATATATATATATATATATATATATATATATATATATATATATATATATATTGGGCCTTACTGATATATTGTGAAAATGAAACATGTTGTAAAAACTATTATCAGTTCATAAAAGTTTACATCAGTTTCAGTTTCACACTTTAATGGAGCATGCCTTTTTCTTTTCTTTCTTTCTCTGTGATATAGGCTATAGAAATATTTTCTCACATAAGTCTACTTTTATATAAATTTGCTAATTTGGTGCTAGATCTCCTCTCATCTGTGAATTTGAAATTAAGTGCTCCACCCTCCCCTCTACCTTGATATATTCACAGCAGAGGAAAGGTGGTACTTACTGAATTTATGTGAATATGTTCCCTTTCAGACTATTGGGACTAATAATAGAACTTTATCAAAAAGAAACATCGCAGTACTGCTGTTGGAAAAACCCTTCATGGTACTTAGGTGCAGATCCATATCATTATTATACAAGTATATCTTTAGTTTTAGTTTTGAAATGATTAGCATTCAGAAGACACAGACAGACAGACCAACACACAGAAGGGGGTACACACACACACACACACGACACACGCACATGCACACACACACACAAAACACACACACACACACACACACACACACACAACACACACACACACACACACACCACCACACACACACACACACACACACACACTGCGCGCACACAATATATATATATATAATTAATATATATATGTATATATATGTGTGTGTGTGCGTGTGGTGTGTGTTGTGTGTGTGTGTGTGTGTGTGTGTGTGTTGTTGTGTGTGGTGTGTGTGTGATGTGTTGTGTGTGTGTGTGTGTGTGTGTTGTGTGTGTGTGTGTGTGACTCTGTGTGTGTGTGTGTGTGTGTGTGTGTGTGTGTGTGTGCGCGGTAGCTTTTGAAGCCAAAACTAGATTCAAAAGATTCCTCTCTTCATTGATTCATTATTTATGTACTACAAAGTACTTAGAGTGTATTCTGAATTTTGAAAAGTGAAGAAGTTACCCTAGTTAAAGTAGATGTATACATAGCCTCATCCCTTACACCCTTACACAATAAAGTCATATTGACAGAAGCTGACAGAGAAATAACATGGTATGGACATAAGCCCTCTTTTGTATAATTTCACAGATTTTCATAAGTGCTTTGATTTGTTTTTACAAGATATTGCACTGTATAATTTCCATGTATTATTATTATTATTATTATTATTATTATTATTATTATTATATTATTATTATTATTATTATCATTATTATTGTTGTTGTTATTATCATCATTATTATTATTGTTATCATCATCATCATCATCATCATCATCATCATCATCATCATCATCATCATCATCAGTAATTATTATTATTGTTGTTATAAAAAATGCAGAGCCCTAGGAAGTGAAGGTAATTGATCTTTTATGGCTTTTTGCAGAGCTTGGGCGAGATGCTCTGAATAGAACAGGCAGATTTACGGTGGTAGGTGGGATCATATCACCTGTCAGTGATGAGTATAAAAAGAAGGTAAGGATGTATGCAAGTGTGTACCTGTAAGTTTTTTTTTTTTTTTAATGTATCATTTAGTGTACAAATACAAGCATGCTATCTGTCACTTGTGTTATTTGAAAGAAAATGCTAACCCCCCCCCCCCCCCCCCCCACCCCTCTTAACTTTCATGTTATTGAGTATAAGTAATGTATTTGTTGAATATACCAAAAGGATGCAGTCTTTTCTGAGGTAATGTTGATTAATGAAATGATGGTAATGTTAATGAAGTTATGCGAATGTTAACTACATTATAGTGAAAGATAGTTGTATTGATGAAATTATCTTATTATAATGTTGATATCAATTCTGTTGCTGTGTGAATGATGGGTTTTGATTTTCCTAGGATCTTGCACCAGCAAAGGATCGATGCAACATGCTTCGTCAAGCTTTGAAGACTTCAGACTGGGTTAGGTGTGTACTTCTGAAGCATGGTGGTTTGGTATGATTTATTCTTTGGAGTGTCTGAAAAATGGTATGTTCATGTTTTGTGTGTGTGCAGATGTCTGTCATGCGTGTTTATGATTCTGTGGGAATAATTATATATTAAACAGTGTGTGTGTGTGTGTGTTCATGTGTTTGGTGTTTGTGTGTGTGTGTGTGTGTGTGTGTGTGTGTGTGTGTGTGTGTGTGTGTGTGTGTGTGTGTGTGTGTGTGTTACTACATGTGAGTTTGTGTGTGTGTGTGTGTGTGTATGTGTGTGTGTCGGGGGGTGGGGTGAAAGGGGGGGCATTGGGGGGGGGGGGGGGGGGGGGGGGAGGTGTTTGCTCTTGTGCAAGCATGCATGTGTTCTTGATCAGTATGTGTTGTGTAAGGATGCAAATGGATCAATAATATGTGTGTATGATGTTGCTCTTAGATATATATATTTATTTTTATAACTGTAGATTAATGAAAATGTCGTTGGGATGTGGAGGATGAATAAGAGTGTGTGTATGTGTGTGTGTGTGTGTGCGTGTGTGTGTGTGTGTGTGTGTGTGTGTGTGTGTGTGTGTGTGTTTGTGTGTGTGCGCGTGCGCACGTGCACACATGCATGCGCACGTGTGTATATAATGCACTTGTGCATGTACCTTTGTATGTAAACTGTCTGTCAGACTGGACGCATGGGAGAGTGAGCAGCCGACGTGGTTGGAGACGGCCAAAGTGCTGTCCCATCACCAGTCTGTCATAGAGAGCCAGCACAATGGAAACATCAAACCTGCCCTCACCAAACGCCGCAAGAAAACCCATATCATTGAAGGTACTCGTGTGGAAATCATATTTAACTAGTTATTAGTCAGATGGAATGGTTCCTCTGTGGGCATTCTGGGGGCCTATCAGTATAAAATTTATAAATAGCATTTCCATCTTATGGAAATTCTGTGGTAGGAATTCCCTCCTTTTCTATCCCTCTCTTTGTTTTTGCCTTGTTCCTTTTCTTTCTGTCACCTCCTTCTTGCCTGTTTTCTGCATTCTTGGTTCATTCTCCTGCCTTTTTTCCAGAAAGATTTAAAAAGAAAACAGAACTCTAGCATGCTAAAGTTGGATGTCCTGGGCCTGACTTGTCAGATGCTTAACAGCAGTGCAATGAAATTATGCTCACATGACAGACAACAATAATTGCTGTCTGAACATTTGAAAAAGAAGATGGAGGTGTGTGTGTGTGTGTGTGTGTGTGTGTGTGTGTGTGTGTGTGTGTGTGTGTGTGTGTGTGTTTACAAGACTCAGTGCTATATAAATTCCATTTATTATTATTATTATTATTATTATTATTATTATTATTATTATTATTATTATTATTATTATTATCATTATTATTATTATTATTATTATTATTATTATTATTATTATTATTATTATATCATCATCATCATCATCATCATCATCATCATCATTATTATCGTTACAGAAATGATGGACAACAGTCCTGACAGAAGTATGGATGGAGAAGAGCCTCCTGTGCTGAAACTTCTGTGTGGAGCAGATCTCCTGGAATCCTTTGGCACACCTGGACTGTGGAAAGATGAAGATGTGAGTGTCACCCCCTAATGGGACAACACTTTGAAACCCCCTTCCCACCTATCACACCTCTAATTTAAACGACACAAAACAGACACCAATGAATATTTCAAAGAATTTATTTACAAAACATCCAACCATTTACTAAACCAAAACAAACACAACTCACTCAACCTTTCCACCAGTTCAACACCACAACATCACAACACTACATCATCAGCTTCACGACCAGAGCCAAACCCAACCTCACCTCTTCAATCTCCTCACGACAATACTAAGTCAATATAAAAATCAAAGTCAACACCCATCAAAACGAGGTATCCAAACCATGTCAGTATCACAAAAAACCACCTCTCACTCTCACCTTATAACACAGCTGTCCCTACCAGCTGTCTGGCACTAACAGAAAACTAGCTTCCCCCCCTTTCGAAGTCCAGAAACACCACATATTTACAAGTCCTTTGAATAATTCAACGCACGGGAATCCACAGGAATAACCTTTCCACAAGGGAGAAAAAAAAACATAACAGTCACAGGTAAAGAATATTTCCAAGACTTCTGGCACAGCAGGCTCTGGTAAAGAAAGTTCTTAAGTCCTCTTGCACATAAACACAGGTGGGGAGGAAAAGTGTCTTCAAGTCCTCTGGTACATAAAACAGGTGGAAAATTCTCAAAGTCCAAAAAAAATATCACAACCAGAAATTCATGATTACTGCGACCCAATCCTCACCGGTCACTGCACCCACACACAACCAGCATCTTGCCACACACCGGCAAAATAACAACCGTCAATACTTCAATTCCAATAACAGAAAACACACACACAAAACCAACCCCCCCCCAAAAAAAAACAACAACGCTGTCAACTCCTCCTCCGAGGAGTGGCACCAAGCCCACAGCTCAAATTAACATCGATAAAAAAAAAACCCTCAACACCCAAGACAACTAAAGCCATCAAACGAGACAGCTACCCCACTCCTCCTCCGAGGAGCTTGTACCCATCTGACTCTCCGCTGGACAAACTCTCTCCTCCTTTGATGAAAATTCCATCTTAAGATATATCACTCACATCAAGAACTTACACTACAAACACAGGATCCACGTACACAACAAACATCACTGACAAAACATATACCAAAAAAAAAAAAAGAAACCGGCCTCAAAACGACCCAACCGTTACAAACATCGTGGACATGCACCCCCATCACCAAACAACAAAAACACGGGCTACAACCTGAGCCTGGTCAATTCTAATAGCAAAACACTTTCACTTCTCAAAGATAAAAAAAAAAACCCAACTTCAAACGTCATAATAAATTGTGACAGTGAGTGAGCTTTTGACCCACCTGTAATCTGGTTGAATATGTGTACATAGTAAAAAGAAAATGCTTCAAGGAGGATGATAACTCTCTGTTCGCAGGAGCTGTCAGTTTTGCGTACACTTACTCAGTTTTCGTGTTCTAAGCATTTGTATGTAAATGTTGATCCTATCAGAATACACATGGTGTAGTGCACTAGTGAACGGTTTCCAGTTTCAGTTTCTGAAGATGTCAGTCATTGCATAGGGAGTATTTCATGAATATCTTATCCCACCGCATAGATGCTTTATCAGCTGAGATTGAGGATTGAATAACACCCTTTGGAACCTCATGAGGAAATGTCATGTTAAAAAATGTTTAAAAAAAAAGAAAAAAAAGGCAAGAATAGTTCAGAAATGCTTACCATGACTTATGATTCTGTCTGTGTTGTATTTTAAAGTGCTATTGTAATGAAACATTACCGTTAAGTCTCATTTGGAACAAAGTTATTACCATGTAGTCTTCTTTCAAGCATGTTCTACCCGCCTCTCCGCCTATTATTTTTTGGCATCTGACCGTTGATGTGATTGTTGTATTGCAGATAGAGAAAATAGTGGGAAAGTACGGGCTGGTGTGCATCACGAGGGCTGGTTCAGATCCTCAGAAGTTCATCTACGAGTCTGACGTCCTGACAAAGCACAAAGTAAGCTCACCTCTCTGTGTGGTGTACTCTAAAGGAGCATCGCTTTTCTCTCTTTTTGTTTCATGTTTCGTCACATCTAAGAGTGAGTGGTGAGTGAGTGAGTGAGTGAGTGAGTGTGAGTGTGAGTGTGAGTGTGGTGTGTGTGTGTGTGTGTGGTTTAGAACTGTGACGGCATGTGAACTATGACGGGGTGTGTGTGTGTGTGTGCGTGCGTGCTTGCGTGTGTCCTTTGGATAAGACTATAAACTGAGGCCCTGTTGCAAATGCACGCAGAACATCTTGCGCACATGTTAAATCCTTTTCCGCTCTGTGAAGGAGTAGGCCATGTGTGCTGGTGGGAACAGATGACAAAATTTACAAAACTGCCTACACACAGTGACTGTATGTAAAAAAGCACCTGAGTGCTTATTCCATTATCCTCAATGTAAAAGAATAAATAAATAAAATAAATGAATGAAACACAAACACGCACCAAACAACTACTACTACAATTTGAATGACTCCTTTTTTTTCTTTTTCTTTTTTTTCTTATTTGAACGACTCCTGTTATCAGCTGTTTTGTGTTGTTATCTGTGAACTTTTTTTGAAAAGAAATATATATGTTTTTTTGGTTATTTTTACAGGAAAACATCTTCATTGTAACAGAGTGGATGACCAATGAAATCAGTGCTACAAAAGTGAGGTGAGGAATGATCAATGTCAGCTTCTTTGATGCATGTATAGCACACAGTTTAGTCAGGTAATGCTGCATAGGATAGGTGGTCATCTAATTGTTGATGATAGTGTATTGCTAATTTTTTTTGATGTACTCTTATACAATCTTTTGTAGACATAATTAGTACTTGCGACTGTTAAGTTGATCTAGATTGAAAAACAAATCACAACCCTATATTTTTATCATATTGTTGGAATGGAATGATTTTTGTTCTCAGCTGTATAGTGTTGTAATGATGTTCATTTTCGTTTCTATCTCTGAACATAGCTGGAAAAGAAATATATCTTGTATACATATATATGCATATGTATGTACACACACACACACACACACACACACGCACATACGAAAACAAGAACTCGTCAAGAAATACATACCGACACACACTCAGACATACTCCCACACCCCAGATCATACCCTGTCGTTGCACCCTGCACTTTCACCCAAAATGTTCCAAGCTGAACGAACTCGCTGGCATTTTTTGCAGGCGAGCGTTGCGACGCGGAGAAAGTGTGAAGTACCTGCTGCCCGACATTGTGATAGACTACATTCGACAGCACCATCTGTATGGAACGGTGGACAAGTAAGAGGCCTGTGCCATCAATCATCCACTCAATCCCACAGCTGTTGTGTCGTGATCGCATGAATGTCGTCCTGATTTGGAGGTCTTTCCTTCTCTTCTTCAGTGGTTTTTGCTCTTTGGTTGGCATGCTTGTGTACACAGTGTACACATGTGGATGTTCTCAAACACACTGCGTGTACATGCATTTATGCATTCTTATGCACGCATATATTTACAAAATTACTTTTTAAAAAACTACCCAATCCAGCAGACTGCGATGCATACATGCATGCATGCATGCATGCACTGCATACACACACACACACACACACACAACACACACACACACACACCACACACACACACACACACACACACACACACATGCTGAAGAGAAACAAAACCTCAAACATGGATAACAATGTGTTCATGATGTGAAAAAACCAATCAAAATTATGATACACTTCAGTGTTGTGAAAGTATGAGAGATGAGAAAATTACTGTTCCACTTCTGTGTTGTGAGTTTCAAAAGTACTTGTGCGTGCTTTTTGTTGTCTTGCCAGAGTCTGAATGTTGTGGTGTGTTCGTTGTTGAGGAAAAAGACACCGCATGTAGTGTATGGTATGTTAAAGTAGACAGACCTGCCTGCTGGTACCAGTGCTTCTCAGCAGCTACAGATGTTCTCTCAAAAAACAAACAAAACAAAAACAAAACAAAAAAGCCCCCAACAACCCAGATGTTCTCTGGTCACTGACTACATAGTCAGAATGACCCACTCAGTTTTGCAGATTAAAATTTTTTTTTTTTTTTTTTTCATCTATCTATAAGTTTTGACATAGCTCTTTGAAAAAAATCCTTAACTTTGGTTCTTTTGTTACAGCACAGTTTAGGATCTAACTCTTTTAATTTTGCAGTTTTTTAAATTTTATTTTTTAACATCTATCAAATAGCTTCGAAAAAAACGTTAACTTTGGTTCCTTTGTAACAGTACAGTTTAGGATCTAAATCTCTTTCTTTTTGAGTTTGCAGATTAAAAATTTTTTTTTTTTACATCTATCAAATAGGTTTAACACAGTTTTGAAAAATAAATGTTTTTTTTTATGACAGTACAGTTTAAGATCTAACTCTTTCTTTTTAATTTTTCAGATAATTTTTTTTAACACATCTATCAAATAGCTTTGACACAGTTCTTTGAAAAAAAAACTTAACTTTGGTTCCTTTGTAACAGTACAGTTTAGGATCTAACTCTCTTTGTTTTTAATTTTGCAGAATAAAAAAAAAAATTCTTTACATCTATCAAACAGCTTTGACACAGTTCTTTGAAGAAACTTAGCTGTTGTTCCTTTATAACAGTACAGTTTAGGATCTAACTCTCTATTTAATTGTGCAGATAAAAAAATTTTTTTTTACATCTATCAAATAACTTTGACACAGTTCTTTGAAAAAAAACTTAACTTTAGTTCCTCTGTAACAGTACAGTTTAGGATCTTTAGAACTCTCTTTTTACACTCCCGAGGAGTTGTTGCAACTCCACACTGAAACTTTCGTGCAGTGTGTTTTTGGGTGAGTTGTGTTTGGTGGAGACATCCCTTTACTGTTTTTGAGACATCCCTTTACTGCTTGAACTAAATCCTTTAAAAATTTTTTTTAGATATGTGATATATGGAAGACCGCTGCTAGAAACTTATTAGAAGGAAGAGAGAATCCCGAGAAAAGTTTCCCCTCTATGTGACTGTAGGATATATTCATGCAGAATATTCAGTATACCATCAGGAAATAAAAATTTGACTGACTGATTTGACAGGAGAAAAAGTCATCAGATTTAGTTTTGTGTCCACAAGATCTAGCAGGAAAAATGTTAGGGAGCAAGGTGCCAGAGATCTGAGCTTATAGCGCCCACCTCCTTTCTCCCACTGCTTTATTTTTCAAGTCCCTCAAGAGGGCAGGAATCCATTTACAGCCGGGTGAATGGGGGGACTGTACTGAAGCCAAGGTACATGAATGGTCACTCATTCATGAGATAACCACGCTGGCTGCTGCTGCACCTTAGCTTGAGGAGAATAAGTACTCTGACCACTGAGCTATTCCATTCCCAGATTATCTGGTAGAGGGATGTGGACTCTGTCCCCTCAGATTTTAAAAAGTGGTAGCACTCACCCCAGTTTGGGAAACTTATAGATACTACCCTAGGGAATTACTATTTGTTTATTATTATTATTTTTTTTTTTTATTGCATGATTGTTTCTGTTACTCATGGTATCAGGAAATATCTTGATGTACTCATTTTCCAAACTCAACACGTACTGTTAACTGATGTCGTTACTGCCGAGAAACTTTCAGCTGGTGGGCAGGTCTGAACTTTGACTGTGGTGTAATGTTTGTTGGAGCAAAAAAAAGAATGTTGTGTTAGTAATTATGCTGAAATTGTGTGTGTGTAAGTGTGTGTGTGTGTGTGTGTGTGTGTGTGTGTGTGTTGTGTGTGCGTGTGTTTGTACGTGTGCGTGCGCATGTGTGCGTGTGTGTGTTGTGATTTATTTGAGATGATATTGAAAATAGCCAAGATGCCATGAAAGCTCCATAATTGTAGACTAGTGTGTTCTTTGTGTTGCAGAAACATGCACAGTGTGTGTTTGTTGTGTCATAAAAAGCTGGGTATCACCATGTGTTCTTGTTTCGCCAAAACTTGTAGTGTTTTGATGTGCTGCCACTGCATGACTCAGTGATGCAGTTTTTTGCTTTTTTGAAAAAAGCATTTTGTTCTCTTTGGTCATTTGTTTTCCATTGTGGAAGCTCTTGTTTGTTCTTCTGATTGCAAAGGAAAACATGGGGCAGTCTGATGTCAGTGTTTGATGATAGACCATGACCAATTGCTTGTTGATTTGATTACAGAAACTTGAAGATTTATACTACTTTTTTTGTACGGATGAAAACTGAATTTGTTTTTCGTGTTACTTTTTGTGTGTGTTTTTTTCATATGTGATTCAAGTTTTCCTTTTTGCAGTGTTGTTTGCCTCTACGACCTATTGCTTTTGTTTTTGTTTTTTGTTTTTTTGTTGTTGCTTTGAAGTCTTGTTTTCAATTCTTCTGTATGATCTTTTTCCTATACAAGCAGACGAGTAAAATCCAACACCTAAGTGTCTAGCAGAGCAAATTTTTGGTTTATTTAAAACCTTCTTCAGGCTAAAAGATTGGCCAACTCTTTATGATCTTTTTCCTTTTAAAAGTGAAAAAAAAAATCTTAGAATGATGAATTAAACAGGATTTGCATCCTCAGCAGAGCCTCATAATTATAACTTTCCAGAAAGAATTGGGTAGTCACTAGTGAAAATATGTCATGAACAGTGAGTGTTCTTTAGATGAGTTAGAGGTCTGACAAGGTTTAGTATATTTTTTATGGTGGATATATATCATATGGTTGGTCACTGAATTTTGTGGACTATGGTTGTAAGACTTGAGGTTTTGTTGTGAGAAACTTGACAATCATTTGGTCATTACATACTGGCCATCAGATTTCATGCCTAAATGATGGTCATCTTTTTTTTAAGGCCTTGGTGGTCAGCCAAGCATATCAATAGCAGTAGAGTTAACTTTAGGCATTGCGTCATATCAAACAAGATGGTCTATATTTTGATATGTCAACATCACGGCGTGCATTTAATATTTAGAAGTATGAATTAATTTTTGTTTTGTTTTTGTCGGGTTGTTTTGTTTTCTTGCTGTATTTTATTTACTTTTTTTTAATTTCTTAAAACATTTAGGAGAGAAAATGTACAGTGTTTCTTCAATCATGTTGTTTAGAAAAAGAATAAATGTTGTTCTCTAACTGTCTGTATTTGGAATGGGAAGATATTCCTATGAAATTTTGTAGAAATTCAAACAGAGATGTGCTATAAAAGTTTGTTTTGCCCGTACCAAAATAAGTTTGAGTATATGTGGTGGTGCATAATGTTTTATGTGCATGTGGTGTGTGTGTGTGTTGTGTGTGTCTGTGTGTCTGTGTGTCTGTGCGCACGCATGCGGGTGCATGTATGTGTTTGTGTGTGTATGACACTGTATGCTTGTGTCTATTGATTTGGGCTGATTGTTTTTAGAGAGATATGAACAACTGTGTACAAAAGAGATCAAGCTTAAATTTTCATCAAAAGAAAATTCCAGTCTTGAGAGATACTGAAACATTGAATGGAGTCATACCCAAACAATATTGAAGCTTTCTGTGTCTGTGGGAAAGCAATGTATTTCAGCAGAACAAAAAGAATTGCTGCAAGTCTTACATTTTGGTTTTTTGTTTTGTTTTGCTTTTTTTCTTTTATACTGTTTGAGTCATTCTACTGCTACTCACTACTACAAGTTAGGTCAACTTCACATTTTGTAAACAGGCTTTGCTGTGTCTCTCTCGTTCTCGTGTGAAGTATTTGTTTCAGTTTGTGCATTCCAGACACGTACTCTAGGCTGAGATTATACTGCAATTGTATTTTAAGCAGATGATAGTAGTTTTTAAAAAATTATAACAACAGTACCTGTATACATTTGTAGCTGTCCTGATTTAGGAAAATGCCCATTACTGTTTCAGATGGCAACTTTCTGGATCATTTACATTGTGACTGATCTGGAGTGATGTAGAAAGAAGTAGCATGTTTTATTTAGGAGTGGCAGAAAAGGGACAAGTTGCACGCCATGTTGCTGTGTAGTCTTCTATCTGTGCATGGCCCAGGCCTAAAGCCTTGTCAGTTATTGATGTTAGCAAAGTGTCCAGGCCTCCATTAAAACCTTGTTATGCTTTAAAATGCTATTTTCAGATTGTTTTTGGTCGTGACAAGCTCTTAGCATGACAACTTGTACTCTCTTTTTAAAGGAGAAAAAAAATCCTCTGAAGTCAGAGTATGGCTGCTTGTATAGATGGCGAGGTACTTGCAAAGAGTCGTCCAGTGTGTACTTAGACTCACAGTGTCTCCCAGGTGGGATGAGTGAGACAGGGGGTTCAGGGTGACCCCTAGGGTATTAATTAATCAAGCTGGGAAAATGCAACAACAACTTGTGCTGTATGTGTTAATGAAATCATTTATCTTGGAAGGCCTTCACTATTTGCCCATTTACTCCTCTGCCTTGGGTCTGTCTGACTAGTCACATGTGGAAAAAATTTTCTCGGGAAGGCATTTAGTGGAGTGTGATGGTTTTGGTGGTATTGTCAACCACAAACACAGCAGAAGTGGCATGTTTGTAAGGCTGGTCTGTCTGCATGAACATTGTACATGAGAGCAGTAAGAGTAGGCTCCCTCTCTCTGGGAGATAATCGCTGCACATTCTTTGGTCACTTGAGAGTCATGCTTCAGAAAGTGTGTGTCTGCATTTTCCATTTTTACACAGTGTGGGTCTGCAGGACCCTAGGTTTAGAGAGCATTGAAATATTCCATCTTTACAAACTTTGAAAAGTAGGATTGTTAGACTCAGTGCGAAAGAAGGGGAGTAAAATAAAAAGCATGTAAGGTCAAAAATAAGCACAAAGCAGTGTTATTTGGCAGGCATTTTCGTCAAGTTGAGTTTAAAGAATACCTGAGATTTTAAGTCATTTAGACAGATGCACATAATTTTCTATCAGAAAAAAATCAGTCTTCAAAATATGGTAAAACTAGTCATTAGAATTGCTATCCATGTTTAAAAACATTCTTTTGTTGTGGCATTTTTTTTGCTCCCCAAAGCTTTTTTTGATGACTTTTTGATGGTGTTTATTTTTTTTGCTTTTTGCCCAAGAATAAAGGAAAGCACACAGGTCAGTGGACTCACTGAATTGCTTTGAAGGCTGATTGTTATTTCTCTTTTTCTACAAGGAGTTTCCAGTAGTTTGGTTTTATTCCCTCCATGTCTAGTAGTTTGGTTTTATTCTATCTTTTTTGTGTGCTGTGTGAGGCATAAAACGATCACATTTTAAAGAGAATTGTTGTATGATTTTATTCATTTTCTGTTTATAGTGGTTTTCTTTTGGTTTGTAGATTAGTCTGTATAAAGACATATTTAGTTTTACATGCATTTGATTTTGTTGTATTGTATTTTTTTTTTCCCTCTCAGATTTTGTTGGTATTGGTTATTTTTTTCATAATCAGAATTTTTTGGTGTTGGTTATTTTTGTTGGAGTCTGATTTTTTAGATTTTCGCTTTGTAGTTAAAAAAAAAAGAAATCATAGAAACCATTATTCATGCTTAGATTGTACATTCTTTCAGTATGTTTTTTTTCATTTTGGATTACTTTTGTGTGTGGTTTGATTGATTTTGTAAAAAAAAAGAAACCCCACCTCATTTTTTTTTTTTTTCTGTTATGAAGAACGAGAAAATGAAATCGTGACAAGATGTCTGTGTTATTTTATGTCAGTGCCATTCAAATTGATGTCTTTTTATTTTGTTGTTATCAGTTACTCAGCACTCTTCTGGATTGTTATTCTTTATTGTAGTCTTTGTTATTTTGTTCTTTATTGTTGTTTTTTTGTGTTATATTTGATCTTCATATGTGTTAAGTTCTATTTATCCATTCGCCCAAGTTGGCAACTGAGTATCATTTGCCTACTTTATACTTTTTCTTGTGTATTTTATTTTTGTTTTTATCATATGCAAAACACTGTCACATGAAGTTTGGATCTGATTTGTTAAACTTCTCTTATTTTCACACAAAGGATTAGATGCTATGGAAAAGATTTGGTTCACTTTATATTTTTTTTATTCTATGCGACCATAAACACTGTGGCAATGCTGCTTAATCATTACAGCACTGAAGATCTGCTAACAATTACTTCTCCTATCCTGAATTTCTGCCCCCACGTTCTCCCCTTCAGTCCTGTCAGCTGATTTCCCGGTGATAATGGTACCAGTGGAGGGTTTGTTTATAGTGACCCGTCAGGTGGCTAACTGGCATGAACAGACTCTCGAAAGTAGTTTTGATATGGCAAACACTGCTTCTCCTTTCCTACAAGAATGTGTATAGAGCTTTGTGTGTGTGTGTATATAAAATTTACCTAGGTACCCATTTTGCTTTCTTTTGCACTTCGAAACCCAGGAATTGAAGGAAAATTCGGTCACACCGGTTTTCCTCCTTACAGGACTGAAGGGTAGCAGAAAGCTGAGCCGGAAAACAGGCTTGCTGTATTGAAAGGGTTAATCCTTTCTGATAACTGGCAGGATAGGGAATAACACGATAATTACCATACAGGCAGATTTGCAGTAGTGAGAAACTTCAGTCAGAGTATCTGAATGATCCGTATCAGACTATCATTGTTTCAGGCAAGATCATGTTTCCATACTTATATTCTTTGTTATTTTGTATGGCTTTCTTCTTTCGTTCCCGAATGTTGATAACTTATGGTCGCTGCCTTGGAATTTGAATATATCACATTTTTTGGGTTTTTTGTTTGTTTGTTTGTCTGTTTGTTTGATGATGCCCCCTAAAACAGCAGAGGAGGCAGCTGCTGTTTCGGAAACAGGGCAGAAATTTGATTATAGTGGAGATGCCTTGCCCACAGTACATCCACACTCTTCGGCCAAGAGGCATAAGAACAGTCAGCATTGGAGATGTTCTCCAAAGGCCAACTAGCCCCCTGGGCTGCAGCACTTAAGGACTGTGCAAGTCAAGCCTCCTAGTCAAGATAGTCATGGTCGATCACTAAAGACTAAGCTGTAAAGTGGAATTCAATGAGTGGGAAAGCCACTGATCATACAGCCTCTCACTTGTTGTTGTCCAGTGTCAATGGTTATCAAGAACTGTGATAAGCCCAGGAGCTGAATTAATCTAGGACAGTCAGGTATTGATTCTGTGCTGCACTAGCTGTCTAGTAAAGTTAAGTCTGTCCGAGCCATAAGCTATCAGCGGTGCTATCCGTTCTGTAGGCGTACGACTGAGAGTCATAGACTCCCCTGGATAGGACGCCAGTCTATCGCAGGGTTACCCCCAACACAAGGTTGGTACCCCTTTTACACCCGGGTGGTGAGAAATAGCCGTAAAGTGCCTTTCCAAGGCACAAGCCATAGCGGAATAGCTGGATCGAACCCGCAACTTTAGCTACGAGTACAACGCCCTAACCACTAGGCCACAGCGGCGGCTCTAGCTTGTCTGCTTACTATAAATGCTGATGGTATGAGGATTGCTCTTGATGGTAGTAATGAGACAGAGCCTTCAACTGCCAATGATGTTTTTTCTCTTCTGTAAGAACGTGGTAGAATTATAAGATCATTGATTAATTCAGTAAATGTTAACTGTATAGCCGGAAAAAACATTATATATTTACAATATCATCTTCTTTTTTTTTTATTCTGTTACTGTAGTAACATACTATTAATTCATGTAAAAAAAATCTTTTCCAACATATTGCAAAGTTTGTTGTACAATTCTGCTCAGAAACGGGTGAGATAGGACAGTTTTAGAGCATACATTGGTTTTCTGTTTGGTTGGTTGGTTAAAAAAACAACGCTGTTTTGTTTCAACACAGCCTAGGTCACAGGATGAAGCTTGTTGTAAAAGCAACTGAATCAGAAGTGGGCCACATTTAAAACTTCAGGTTCCAAGATTAGAGGTCATTCATTTATTGTCACAGAGAGATAATTTGCTTCCCCTTTTAAGCATTGCAGCATGTGTGTGTGTGTGTGTGTGTGTGTGTGTGTGTGTGTGTGTGTTGTGTTTACCCTTTTATATCGAGGATAATGGAGTAAGCACTCCTGTGCTTTTTCATCCATCCGTGTGTATGCAGTTTTGTAAATATTGTCATCTGTTCCCACCGGCACACAATGGCCTACTCTTATGAAAACGGAACAGGATTTAACGTGTGCGCAAGATTGAATTGTGATAGGCACCACAATGGTCTTTTCTACTTTCACATGCTTGCAATCAGATTATATTTGTATAATTTTTTTTTTACTGAGGCCACACTGCCCACTTTCTGGCCTCACTGTGTGTGTAAAAAAATCCAAAGTATTTAGGTAAAAACATCTCCCCTTTGTTATAAGAGTGTAATGGTTTTAAATCTTTTTTAAATTATCATTTTTATTATATTTTTTCGAGTGGTGCTCAAGAGAATTATCTGATGACAAAGCATAGACTATATATTTTTAAAATAGTAATTTTGAAATTCTTATTTGTTTGCTTGTTTCTTGTGGTTTTTGTTTTTTGTTTTTGGTCTATTTGATCAAACTTTTTGTGATGGGAGTTGTGGTTAAGAATTGTTGCCCCAAACCAGTGGACTAAGTGTTGGTGTTTGTTTGCTGATTTACTCTGTGGGCATTGTTCACCAGTTTCAGCAATGCAGTGTTCATCAAGCACACCCCCCATATCCCAATCTTGTCGTAAGGTCTGGTCTTTCAGTTTATGGTGCATGAAAATGAGGATCACGGTAGTTCCAAATTTGGTATGAGCGTGAGTGTGTGCTTGTGTATGCATGTATGTAATTTTTTTCTTTTTTCTATTTATTCTTTTATATCGAGGATAATGGAATAAGCACTCATGTGCTTTTTTACTTCCAGTCCCCGTGTGTATGCAGTTTAAAAAAATAATTCGTGTCATTTGTTCACACCGGTACACGATGGCCTACTCTTAGGAAAAGCAGAACAGGATTTAACGTGTGCACAAGATGATCTGCATGCGTTCGCACACGGGGCCTTTGGTTTATAGTCTCATCTGAAGGATTATACATGTGTGTGTGTGTGTGTGTGTGTGTGTGTTTGTGTGTGTGTGTGTGTGTGTGTGTGGTGTTGTGTGTGTGTGTGTGTGTGTGTGTGTGAAATACAGATTTTCTTTCTAATTCACAACGAGAGAGAGAGAGAGGAGAGAGAGAGAGAGAGAGAGAGAGAGAGAGAGAGGAGAGAGAGAGAGAGAGAGAGAGATTGATTTTAATTGAAAAAAGTTTTATTTGTGGAATTTTAGATTGCTTTCTGTTATTTGCAGTTGGTAGGCTATAATGCCCAGTTTGTTTTTGATCAGGTGCCGGTCTGTTTTCAGTGTAGGATACAAGCGCCCTCTCCTCTGATTTCAGTTCTCTCTCGAGTTAAATCAAGTGTGGCATTGATAATGTTTTTAATGAATTTGTCTTTACACCCATTACTAAATTTAGGAGACTGAGGCTGATATTGTGATAATCTATCCTATCTTGATTGCCTGTTTCTGATTATAACTTTCTGTCCAATAATTATATCCCCCATGCTTAATTTCCTCCCCTCCCACTTAATTGTCTCATTTTAAAAAGAAAATCCATGAATATTCATTATTGAAAGCATGAATGTTGAGAATCTTAAGGAACATGATTCATTTTAAGCCTGACATGATTATGAGACTCAATTCCATAAGGAAGCACGCACAACCACACATCACATGCACACACGCCGCAGCCGCACCACACACACACACACACGCACACACACAGCCGAACACGCCGCACACGCACCACCACTCACCCACTCACCACTCACCATCACTCACTCTCACTCACTCACACCTCACATCACCTCACTACACATCACTCATCACTCTCACTCCACCCACAAACTGTAGTTTACAAAGACACCGAACAGAGAACAGATACAGACTGTTTAGCCTGTAATTGGAAAAGGTCCCAGAAAGTGTGCCTAGAGAGAACAATAGGAAAATGCATGGAGTTTATAACCGTCTAACAAACCCTTCAGCTGTAAATTGGTACCTGCCCTCTTTAGGGTCAGGGAAGGTAAAGCAGGAGGGAGAGATGGACGCCGCCCTCACTATGCTGGCCCCTGGAAAAGCTGAGGTCTCTGATGCCTTGCTCCCCTACGACCGCCTAGGTTATGGGACACCATTACCTTTTCCATTTACCTAACAAACCCCCAAAGGGCTGGTCACAGATAGCTAGTGTTCCGTCAGGAAGGGTACCCATAACCAGTCCTTTCGTTCGGTGTGTTTTCAGTGAGAGACTTTAAATTTGTATTGTTATTCACCCAGTGATTTACCGCAAAACTGTTGAAGGCTGTGAACAATTACTGTCTCATTCTTGTACAGCATGATTTTCTTGTAAGGGCACATTCCTCTGTCATGAAATGGGGCTCGCTGTTCTCTGCGAGGAGAGTGTGTAGCACCAACTGTTCATCTGTGTTTTGTTTGCTGCAGAATTGTACTGGAGATAATGTTGTTTCTATGGGTGGTCTTTTAAGTAGCTGAAAAGTGTGTGTGGCACACTGACTCGGGGTTGGGTAATCAATTCATCTGAAGGACTAGCTCCCAGACAGTCACTCGAGGGTTAAGAATAGATGGAGGGAGAAGAGTCTGGCTTGAGACGTACATGAATCACAGGCCTCTAGTTCTCTAGATGGGTACATTGCGGCTTTTAATTTAGACCACCATCCATCAAATTTCGCAATTTTTGTTTCAATGCTTTGTGGTGGTGTTTTTACAATTTTGACCATGATTGTGGCTGATGTTACTGTTTCAAATGAATGGTTGAACTGGTGAATATTTTGTCTTTTTTTTTTTTGGTTTTGAGTTTTTGATAGGGTGCAGAAAAAATTGTTTGTATACATATGTTTGATGGTTTGTTCGGTTTTGTCCATTAAAACTGACTTGAAATTTCCACAAATTTGAGTTTGCTTTTGTGTCCTTTGTTTTGTCCTTCCTTTTGCCTTCTGTTTCAGCTTCTCCAGAAAATATCGCTGTTTATAAAATGTCATGTATGTGCTGCACTACAGATATGTGCATAGTCTTAGAAAGGGGAAAAGAAAAACAAAAAGAAAGGGTGGCAAAGCAGAGGGATAGTGAGGAATTGGGTGGCAAGGTTGTGAGATAAAGTTAAGAACAAAGATATTCATGAAATCTACCGATATCCTCTTAAATCCAGTAAGATCTGAAATACAGATGACCATTGGTAAGTGTGTTTCAGTTGTCAAGCCCTAGTTTATTATCAGAAATA
>CM060319.1:12904124-12906624 GCA_030674155.1 Stramonita haemastoma
CACTGGTGCATACATGATAACGTGTTGTCACATTGTTGCATACATGATAACGTGTTGTCACACTGTTGATGACGTGTTGTCACACTGTTGATAAACGTGTTGTCACACTGTTGCATACATGATGACGTGTTGTCACACTGTTGCATACATGATGACATGTTGTCACAACTGTTGCAGTACAACCTCCGGCTTTTCCAGTCCAGTGCAGTTACAAGCACGGTCCAACAGAAGTAAAACTGTCAACGGAAAACTGAACCACCAGCCTGTTTCATCAAAGCTTTGAACAGGAAAGGGAGAAAACAACAACAACAACAACAACAACAACAACAACAACAACACCCACCCCCACCCCCGAAATACAAAAAACCCAGCCAGCCAACCAACCAAACAAACGAACAAAAAAAGAAAAACCCAGACACAGAAGTTGGCTTACGTTGTCCTATATAATCAAAACATGATGTGACTGTTGTCCAAAAAAACAAAAACAAAACAACCCCAGAAGCTGCTGCTGTTGAGTGTGTGGTCTTGTTTGTGGTCGAGAGGGAACCACAAGAATTGCTGAACAATCTGCATTTTTTGGGGCATTATGTCTTGCCGTGAAAAAACTTACCTAAACTTGCTGTTGTCTTTTTTGTGTGATAGTTCGCAACATCAAATTTTACATAAATGTTCTTGCTGTGGGAAAAGAAAAAAAACAAACGTGTTTTTGAATTGATAGGTAGTAACATCGAGTGTGGTGGAGGATGCTGGCTGAAAAATCTTCAGTTGTGCCCCACAGTACACAGGACTACGGGATAGGTGAAGGTGAAGGTGAAGGAACATCAAGTGTAAATATTCTTGTTGGGGGAAAAAAGGGTAAAATGTTTGTGAATTGATGGGTGATCACTTTGGATGTGAATGTCCTCTGCTGGGGAAAAGGAAGAGAAATGCAAATCATTTGGAAAGGCAGTGCTGTGATATGCTCGTTGTGGAAGCGTAGGGTTTATGAGAGGAATGAAACATGATGTAAATAGTGTTGTTTCTCTTATGCTGTGAACCCTGTACAAACTGCCTATCATACAACTGTATTAATGTATCTGAAAAAAAATCAAGTATTGATGAATAATCTACTCAATGTTGTGCTCAGTGATTTACATTCATTCAACATTGTTTAAAGGAGATTGTTTTCTAATGTTGACACCGAAAAAAAAAGCACAATTTCTCATATTATCAACGTTGAAAATTTGATGTGAGCTTTTGTCCTCTAAACATTCTCTTCAAACCAGCTTGTGACTGTGACACCACCTTGGCAAAACAGGAAGACCACAAGGTCCCAGACAGAGCATTTCTGGTAACAGTTGTTCTAAGGGACAATGCATAGAGACTGAGCAGTCTACAAGATCTGTAAGAAAAAGCGAGACCCTGAGCACTGAAACAAACGACTACAAAGGAGATGGCAGAGTTTAGATATTATTCCATCTTTAAGCACTTGAATGGTCATACTGAATATGAGCTGACGTCCATTGTCCAAACAGTCTCGACATTAAGAGAGACCAAAGTGGGCTAATAAAACAAGAGATATTCACCCAGAAATATATTTGTAAGATACCAGAAATAAACCAGTAAAACCCAAAACATCAGTTTAGAAGTGACGGGATAGCCTGGTAGTCAGAGTGATGCGCTCGTAATCTGCTGACCCGGGTTCGAATCTCGTTCTAGAGATTTTTCCTCTGAAATTAACATCAGTGCCGACTTCACTCCCCCTAAAAGTTCTTCGGATGAGACTATAAGCCGAGGTCCCGTGTGTGAACGCACGCAGAGCATCTTGCGCACACGTTATAGCCCGTTCACTTTGCGGATAAGTAGGCCATTGTGTGCCGTGGGAAGGGATGACAAAATTTACAAAACTGCATACACACGGGACTGATGTAAAAAAGCACACAATGCTTATTCCATAATGAATAAATGACATAAATAAGTAAAGTGAGCCTATAAAATCCCGGAAATTAGTCCATAAACAAACCTTTCAAACCCAGGATATCAGTCCAGGTATTAATTTCCAACCAACAAGCCAACCATGCAGCCGAACTAAGACCCCCCCAAAAAACCCACCCAACCAACTAAACAAACAAACAAAAAGAACCTCCCCAAATCTCTTCTTCATTTGCAAGTCCCCATCCCTGCTAACTCCTTCCTAAAACGAAATAAGCAAAACAAGAAACCAACCAACTGACCTACCAACCAACCTAGCCATCAATCAAAGAAACAAAAGAAAAAGCTACACCCCCCCCCCCCCCTCCCTAACCTGGCATAATATGAATTATGCTAAAAAATAAAATTCATCCAGTCTTGTGCCTGGATAGACCAACATTTTTGCTTCTCAGAAAACCTGAGCTCGTTATTCTGATCGTTCATCATGTACATATATACTACACATATTGATCCCTGTTCATAATATTGTATATTCCACATTCATTTGTATCCTGAAGAAAATGTAAATATTGAAAAAGAAGAATGAAGC
>CM060319.1:12911624-12916624 GCA_030674155.1 Stramonita haemastoma
AGGTGTTGGAAATTGTCCTGCGGCAACGAAGCCTGATAATGATAGAGCAGAGGCAGATAACAGTCCCGCTACCACCATCCCTAAAGAAAAAATAACAACAACAAAACCCCCGAAAAAAACACTTTGCAATAAACAACATTACTAGCGGAGCTGTAAGTGTATGTTTTTGGAGAGGAAGCAATCAAGGGGCAGACAACTAGCTGAAAACAGATCTGCGGCAGACAGAAGATGGCTACCTACCACCATGAGCACAGTCTTTAGGTCATCACATTTCTCCAGAAGGAAGGACATGACAGCCTACGGGTATGCCAGATTTACCGACACATTTGAACTCATGGTCTGTCTAAAATAAATATCTTTTTACTTCGACCATGTGTGCGAAAATAAATGTTTAAAACGTCCGTTTGATCTATGAATTTCAAACATTGTAGTGATAGCAATAGAATGATTAGAGAGAAGTCACAATGAAGACTGTTAGTGTGTTTTTAGAAGAAACAAAGTTATTTTTCTTGTTTCTTGTTGAAATCGAAAACCAAGAGCTGTCAATTTTCAAACATTCATTTTCTTAGTTCATAAACGGATAGAGACATAATTATTGTTCACAAGAATATTTCTTAGTAAATGCTTTTGCTCTTCCCTCGGTATACATACGTATACATACATATTCATACATTATTACAAACCTCTCTCTCTCTCTCTCTCTCTCTCTCTCTCTCTCTCTCTCTCTCTCTCTCTCTCTCTCTCTCTCTCTCATCACACACACACACACGACACGCACACACACACACACACAACAAAAGCGTGCGCGCGCGCCACGCACACACACAAACACACACACACACGCAGATATTGAAGCATTTATCTTACTCAAGTTTACCTGCTTCTATTTGTTATCTTTTTGATGTATAGTTCAAGCAGTTTTTGATGGTTAGACCTGGTTTTTGTTGTTTGTTTTTTTCTTTCTCTATAAATTAATTATCCTCCATTCACCTGTCCACACAAACACATCGACATTCACTTTTTTTTTATATCTCGTTTTCTTCTTATTCAACTGTCTAAAATAAGATAGACGTTAAAATGACACACACACACACACACACACACACACACACACACACACACACACACAAGGGCCTGCATTCACGGGTCAGCAGCAAAAAAGCAACTCCTTTTTTTGATTGGTCATTTTCTCCTGAAACAACCCGGGCTGAATTACCAAATAAAAAAGCCTCTTAGTTAAATAATAAAATATGATACTGCATAACGATTAAAATTACACAAAATATGAGCTAAAAATGAAAAGAGAAATACAAACTGCCCAAAGTATATTAACTTACTAACTTGTTCGAAAATATGGCGATGTTTTCGGATTACGTTTCGCTAAAGCGAGAGTTAAATCTGTCGTCTGCTCTTCATGAACTATGTCTATTGTAAATTCTTCGTTCGTCGATTTCAGTGATTCAGCTTACGATATCTTCTGGAGTTTTGTTAATGTGACATACAGTTATGGAGGTAGAGTATTTTTAGCGTGAAAGGAAGTTCTTATGCAGATTCGGATTTAATTTTGGACACAAAATTGTTACCGAAAAGAGATACAAAAGTGATTCAACAATTCAATAGATCTAGGGTCAACAATTTGATAGATCCAGGCTAGTTAATTACAAGTCATAGTGATACTGGTTGGTCCGATTCAGTTGTTTGGAATAGATTTAGACTGTCTGGATCTGTCGACTTAGTATCTGTAGGCTATGTCTATTATGATCAACCCGTTTTACTGTCTCCATTCTATATTTCACAGTGTGTGTGTGTGTGTTGTGTGTGTGTGTGTGTGGTATGAAGTAGCAAAAAGTGTAGACGTATGCATTATATTACAGATAAATAGCACACGTTTCAGAAATAAATTGAGTTTTGATGGGATTTCCACCATTTGAGTCACTGGGTAAAATAACTTGGATCAAAGGATAGTCTAGAGTCGAAATAAAAGAGACAAGAAATGGGATGTGTTAAGTGCACACGTACACAGTTAACAGGCTACAACTTAACTATTTATGTTTCAGAAGCAATCAGTCTGTATAGTGCCGACTTCCTAGTATTTTTAACTGGGACACTTCAGTACTGGGAGAATTGTCAGCTCTTTCCACGGCAGGCGGTGCTGCCTGTGTCATAGCACTTCGTGGCTTATGGACAATTTGTGAGACTTCATTCACTCATCTATTCATTGAACTTTACATAAATCATCGACTTTCGTCAATCGTCTTTCTAATCATCACATTTTCCCATCGTCTATTCAGCAGTTTGTTGACTTAGCGTCTCTCTCCCCTCCCCCCCTCCTCTCTCCTCTCTCCTCTCCTCTCTCCTCTCTCCCTCCTCCCTCCTCTCCTCTCCTCTCTCTCTCCTCTCTCATGATTTTTAGATACTTTGACACTTCTCAGCCACACAACCAAAGCCCCAGCAATTGCACCCTCCTTACAAACTCGACGGTCATCGTCTATCCTTCCTCTAATACCCCGCCTCTCGTCTACTCTACTCTCTCTCTTCTCTCTTCTCTCGTCATCTTCTCTCTATCATTCTCACCCTCTTCGTCTTCATTTGATTTTTAGATATTGAATTTAGAAAATAAGCCCAGGAATTGGCAAATTTTTTAAGCAACTGACATCATGTATTCTATTTTAATGAAGCATTGTATAATTAATTATATCCCTGTTTGATCTGTGCAACCGGTTTTGATTCATGAGTTTAGTTCAATGTATTCAGACATATGTTTTCCATGCAACGTCATTGTACTTATTTTTCTTCTATAATCATCATACTTTGTGCAATTAAGATTAATATCCAATTTCATTTCTGTTGCAAGGAATCTAACACACACACACACACACACACACACACAACAACACCACACACACACACACACACACACAACACACACACATATCAATCAAAAAGAGGTTAATAGTTGACAGGCGTATCAATGTTTAACAATGGGTGGCTGTGCAGGCAAGAAATTGTCTCATTCAAAGAAGGAAGAAGATGCCCTTTGGAAAAGAAAGATGCTACAGCTCATCAAGGTATGTAAACGTTTTCTTCTTGTCCTGCGACTAACCAACCTCTAAACAAACTTGCCATTCAGCCAACAAACGACCTAAGTAACTAACCAACTTATCACCCAACCACCAAGCCAGCCAACTTACCAACCCAAACCTTACAACAATCTATCTATAATTAAGGAAAGTGAATGTGCGTGCAAGGCAGTCTAAAAACATGCGACAGTTCTGCTTTTTTGTTTCTTTGTTTAACAATTCCTGTTACCTTCTCTCTCTCCTTCTCCCTTCCTCTTTCTCTTGTTTGAGTTCCATTAGCAGCCCCCCTTCTCTCTCTGTCTCTGTCTCTCTCATTAACACACACCACCACACACACACACCAACAACACACACACACACCACACACAACAAACCACACAACCACACACAAAAAAAAAACACCACCACACACACACAACACACACACACACACCACCACCACCACACACACACACACACACACACCGAGCATTCATGGATTGAACTACCTAGATCTGTATAATTGAGGATATGCATACTGTGCTGATGTAAAGAAAGCAGTTCCTGAAACTGTCACCTGCACTGTTTCGTTGTTTGTTTTGGGTTTTGTTTGTTTACTTGCTTTGCTTTTGTTAGTGCAGACCACGTTCCAGGCATGACTCCTTGTGCTCAGTAGCTGAGCAGCAAACAACGACAAATGCTGAGGAAGTATGTCAAAGAAACACAAAAGAAACATTACTGTAAAAGTGTGTGAGTGTGATACCGGTGTAGATCTGTTGTTTCTGTGTTCAGAAATCCCACCTCCCTGGTTGTAGTATAGCAGTCATGAAGGAGATGAACAGACTGAATCTGGACGTCAACCAGACAGTGTCGCCAACAGGGCTCACGTTCTTCTTGGTAAGTAAACATAAAAAGTGATTGTGTCTGTTTAATGTTTAAGGGTACGCACGCACGCGCGCGCGCGTGCGTGCGTGCGGCGTGCGTGCGTGGTGTGTGTGTGTGTGTGTGCCCGCGAGCACATGTGAGTGTGTGTGTGTGTGTGTGTGTGTGTGTGTGTGTGTGTGTGTGTGCACTCGGGTGAAAGAGCAGTTAAAATGTATGTATGTATTGGGCGAGATAGCTAAGTGGTCAGAGCGCTCGCTTTCCCCTTGTCAAGTTAAGCAGCGTCGAGAGTGGTTACTTTTGGATGGGTGACCGTTTGCGCGCCTTGGCTACAGTACAGTTCCCCCAGTTCACCTATCTGTAAATGGGTACCTGCCCCTTTAGGGACAGGGAAGGTAAAGCAGCGAGGGAGAGGAGATGGGCGCCGCCTTCAATATGCTGGCCCCTAGAGAAGCTCAGGTCTCTGATGCCTCGCTCCCCTACGACCGCCAAGGTTATGGGATAAAAATGTATATGTATGTATGTATGTATGTATGTATGTATGTATGTATGTATGTATGTATGTATGTATGTATGTATGTATGTATGTATGTATGTATGTATGTATGTATGTATGTGTGTGTGTGTGTGTGTGTGTGTGTGTGTGTGTGTGTGTGTGTGTGTGTGTGTGTGTGTGTGTGTGTGTGTGTGTGTTGTGTCTGTTGTCTGTCTGTTGTCTGTCTGTCTGTCTGTCTGTATGTTTAGTTCTTTCTCTCTCTCATTCTCTCTTTCTCTCTCTCTCTCTTCTCTCTCTCTCTCTCTCTCTTCTCTCTTCTCTCTCTCTATATATATATATACACTACACACACACACACACACACACACACACACACACACACACACACACACACACACACACACACACACAACACAACACACACACACACACACACACACACATATATTTTATATATATATGTATGTACGATATTATATATATATGTATATAATTATATACATGTGTGTGTGTGTGTGTGTGTGTGTGTGTGTGTGTGTGTGTGTGTGTGTGTGTGTGTGTGT
>CM060319.1:12921624-12944124 GCA_030674155.1 Stramonita haemastoma
GACAGACAGACAGACAGACAGACAGACAGACACACACACACACACACACAACACACACACACACACACACACACACACCACACACACACACACACACACACACACTCACGACACGCATACGCGCACCGCACGCACGCACACACACACAGACAGACAAACAGATGGACAACAGACGGACACACACACACACACACACAACACACCACACCAAAACAACAACAACCACACTCGTATAGTGTATTCAACTTTTATTATAGTTCTCAGCTGCACGTGTGTGCGCGCGCGCGTGTATGTATGTGTGTGCTTGCGTGTTATATATATATATATATATATATATATATATATATATATTATATATAATATATATATATATGTATGTATGTATGTATATGTATGTATGTATGTATGTATGTATGTGTGTATGTGTGTGTGTGGTGTGTGTGTGTGTGTGTGTGTGTGTGCGTGCGCGTGCGGTGTGGTGCTGCGTTGTGTGTGCGTGCGTGCATGCGTGTGCGTGGTGCGCCGTGCGTGCGTGTATGTGTTGTGTGTGCGTGCGTGCGTGCGCGGTGCGTGTGCGTGTATGTGTCCCGCATGCCTCAATAATTGTTCTGTTTTTTCTTTCTCTTCAAAATATTTAATACTCCAGTTTTCTATACCATTTATGTTCTCGCCCCTTCCACATTATTTTTTCCTGTGATGAATTCAGGTCACATGGACGCCGCCAGCCTGCTGAAGCTGAAGTTCCCCAACCCGCACGTGTGGGATGTGGTGGACCCCCACACCCCGCCCCACATCAGGATGGGCTTCCAGAGCCCGCAAAAGGAAAGCCCTGTGCACCTCCCGCCCTCTCCGCCCCTGCGTAACGTCTTTACCTAGAGGATAGAGAGAGGGATCTGACCATTCTCACTTAACTCTGCTGCTGTAACTTGGATCACGAATTTTTGCCTTCTGTCTGCTGAATTCATTCAGTTATAGACGGTATGGTTGGTTGTTCAGACTCCTAGTTTTCAAGGTAGCATTCATCAGATGTCTTTTTTGCCTAACTAAGTTTCAGAACATCTTGCCGCGCACGTTAAACCTGTTCCGCTTTTTCGTAAGAGTAGGCCATTGTGTGCGGTGTAGGGGAGAGATGATTTTATTTACAAAACTGCATACACACGGGGGGACTGGATGAAAAAATAGCACACGAGTGTTTATTCTATTATCTTCGATATAAAAGAATAAAAATAGAATAAATAAGTAGGTTCTCATCGAGTTTACCAAGTCTTTACCGCATGGTTTACGTCAGTTCTAGCCTATCTGAATTTCGAAAACTGCCATAAAAAGTGTTGTTAGTATCTTGGAAGATGTTGAATACCCTTCTGTCATTGAAGAGGCAAACCAGATACGATTTCTCAGTATGCACATGCACTGCAACACTCACGTCACGTAAGGACTAGCCTTGGATGTACGCGTGACTACCACCACTGTGCATAAGGTCTTGTACAGGCAGAAAACTCAGCAACACATCTATAGCTACGGACAGTAAATTTCGTGCTTGTCTAAATGGCAGTTTGCGCGCCTTGGCTTCAGTACAGTCCTCCCCGGTTCATCCAGCTGTAAATGGGCACCTGCCCTCTTTAGGGTCAGGGAAGGTAAAGCAGCGAGGAAGAGGAGATGGGCGCGGCCCTCAACATGCTGGCCCCTAGAGAAGCTGAGGTCTCTGACGCCTGGCTCCCCTACGACCAACAGGTTATGGGACACATTTACCTTTTTTTAATTTTTTTTTTAACCTAAATGGCAGGCAGGGTCATGGGATGATTTTTTTTTCAGTGACAAGACACAAATAATATAACATATTTTTTTAGCAGGCATTTATGTTAGGGCTCTGCTGAATTCATTCAGTTTGTATGCTTGGTTGTTCAGACTCCCAGTTTTCAAGATAGCATTCATCAGATTTGGACGACTGAAATTCTAGTACGAGTATATATTATGGCGTTGCACTGTTCCTTTAACAGAAAGTACGAGATAGATGTTTTAATTCATTTTTTTTTTAAATCAATATTTTCACGTTTTCTTGTTTGTTTCAGTTTCGTTTGCTTTGAATAGTGAAAGTGGAATATGTTTGTTTGGCATAATACAGGTTTTGAAATATTGTGTTTCAGCTTTGAATGTAAACTCGTTTGAGAGAGAGAGAGAGAGAGAGAGAGGGGAGGAGAGAGAGAGAGAGAGAGAGAGAAGAGAGAGGAGAGAGAGAGAGAGAGCATATGTTAGGTAAACTATAGGGTATTTAAGCTGGCGTACATTCGTCATCAGCAACAACATGATCATTGTTGGTATGTCAGCAATATCCTAGTTACAACAGGGTGACAGGTCCATATTTACCCCCCCCTCAAAAAAAACAACAACAACAACAAAAAAACTCACCACCACCAAAGCCAACAAAACGCCCCAAACAAACCAACAAACAACAAAACAAAAAGAAAAGACAAAAAAAAAGGAAAAAAAAACCCCAAAACAACAACAAAACACAAAACCAAAAAACAAAAACCCCAACCCAAACCAGCAACAACAAAACAAACACATTAAACTAAAGACCCACGTAAAATATTACATAAACTAGAAAAAAACTCACTCACTTTTTTGGCATCAAAAGAAACGAACAAAACGTAAGGAGTGTGGAAAATCAATGCGATTATTGTACGTACTCTTCTCACATATTTCATTTATTCATTTAATTCATTCTATAGTTTCGAGGACAATGGAATTAAACACTCACGCGCTTTGTTTTTCCATCCAGTCCCCGTGTATATGCAGTATTGTCAATTTTGTCATTCGTTCCCACCGGCACACAAAGTCCTACTCTTCCAAAAGCGGAACAGGTTTTAACGTGTACGCAAGACGTTCTGCGTGCGTTCGCACAGGTTATAGTCTCATCCAAGGACTTTTGGGGGAGAGTGGAGTCGGCACTGATGTTAACTCCAGGTGCTATGATATAACAGTGTAGCGATGTTGTATCAGTATTCGAGTTTGGTAACTCCCGACAGTGACCTCTGTTAACATTAGATGATGAAACCTCTACACATTTTGAAATGGAACAGCGATGAAATTTGCAAGTGTAACAAATTTTATTCTTTGTTCTGAGTTTCTTAAGAGATTAAATTTTATAGCGCGGGGATGGCACTGGCAATGTTTTTGCAAAAACATTAGATGATCAACCCCCCCCCCACCCCAAAACAACAACCCCCCCCCCCTTAAAAACAAAAACAAAACCGAAACAAAACAAAAACCAAACCACCCTTGCCATGGGCCATTTGAATAACTAATGAAGATGATTTTTTTTTCTGATATTATCTGCAGTGAGAAAGATCAGTTTTCCTTCATCTCTTGGTACAGCAGCTAATTGAATGTTTTGATCAGACAATCGAAATTTTATAAAGGGTTTACACAGAGACCCAGTTAAGATTAATTGGGTCCATGTCATTGCGTCGACAGGTCATTCATAGACAGTCCATGTCATTGCGTCGACAGGTCATTCATAGACAGTCCATGTCATTGCGTCGGACAGGTCATTGCATAGACAGTCCATGTCATTGCGTCGAATGCTCGTTCGTGGACGTCTGTCTGTCTGTCTGTCTGTGTCTCTCTTTCTCTCCCCCTCCCTCGCTCCCTCTCACTCTCTTCTCTTTCGTGTGTGCGTGGTGTGTGTGTGTGTGTGTGTGTGTGTGTGTGTGTGTGTGTGTGTGCGCGCGCGCGCGATCGTGACGATATTGTAATTGTATTCTGAAAAATGTTTTACCGATCCTAAAATGTGTCTGAGCTGTCGACGCAATGAGCTGAGCTGTCGACGCAATGAGCGGGTACCTCCCAGATTAATAAGTAGTCTATTTCCGAGATAGCCCTGTAACTCTGATCTCCAGTGACTGCGTGACCTTTGTTTCTTTGGGATTTTTGCGTCATATAATCGCACAGTTTGACGTAGGCAGAGACAGTAAAACCGGTGTTCGGAAAAATCGTGTTTGAAGTCGACAATGTTCTGTATTTTTAAGTGCATAATTTTGACACAAGTGTTCTTTTTCACTTCAGAAATGTGTGCGCTTCTACCAAGTGGAAGTCAACAGATCTGAATATTCTAGTGCAACCACGAATAGGAAAAATAGTAACAGCATAAGAAAAAACAATCTTTGGAGGAAGAGATTCTTGATCAGTGTTCTCTCACACAGGGAACCCCTTCGACTTAGTGCTCGATCAAAGCTTACGGCAAACAGTTCAATACCCATAAGACAACAGACGACACGAATTTTCACCGAAAATCAAGGAAACGAGTCAGAATACTTTCAACATTCTAAAACTGATACGTCCAGTAATCCTCTCCCTTCAAGAAAGAGTCACGTTTTGATTCCGAACAGAGCAGCAGCAGATGAGTATGGTTTGAATGGTCAAAAAACAGACCAAGAACAGAACCAGAGAGATGCAGCTTTTATTGGATTTGCCCCATCTCTTTCAGGCAAACGGAATTTTACAACAAAAATTCCCCTACACTTTTCTGGTCATCGGTCTGCTTTTGCGCAAGAATTGATGCAAAGAAAGAATGAAAAACTCGGGGGGTTCTGGGAAACGTTTGGCCGCTTGCAAGTAGGACGCAGACTAGAGAAGCGATCAGGGAGGCCCTCATTTCACCGTGAAGGAGATTCTAGGTCAAGAACAGTAACCGCATTTAATATCTTGGCAAAGGATTTCGAATGTCTGATGTTGTTTTTGGCAGGCCACAAGTATTTTGGATTTGACCCCAGAAAAGGAAGTGAATTATCGTGGAAATATCGCAAGAAGGTAGGTAATACATTGCGAGAATGTGGTGTGTGTGTGTGTGTGTGGTGCGTGCGTGGTGTGCGTGCGTGCGTGCGTGCGTGGAGAGGGAGAGAGAGAGGGAGTGAGGTAGAGTGATGGAGAGAGGTGAGAGAGAGAGAGAGACAATTTTATTTACATTGGATTAGGCCAAATATCGGAGTTTGGGGGGAAAGAGAAAAATCAATGTAGGCCTATTGGTGTGCAAAATGTGATGAAACATGAAAACTATCAACCAATTCTTTGTGCAGCATGACCGCAATGGCCATGTCTTGAACCAGGATGAAACTTGATAAACATTAATACGGAACTGACGTTTGATTTTTTGTTTTTGCTGCCTGATCTTCTGTGACGTTCCTATTCTGTTGTTCCCATGCCGCTCATTTCAATCTCCCCGCCATACCAACCCATACCTGATTCGTTATGTCATATCCTCAGGGTCGGAATTCCACAGGGACCCCATCAATATCAGGCCGCCGTGGGGCCACCAGCCAGAGAGGCCCCGCACTGCTGCTGGGTCACTTTGGTGGTGTTCAGTGGTGTCTGCTGTGGGCTAACATACACAGGACACCACCTACTAAGCGCCCTCTAACGACAGTATTAGCTCAGTTGTGAAGCCAGACTGAGTGAGTGCATTCAATTTCACAAATCCCCTTTTGAACATTAACATCAAAAGAGATATATTGGTTTCAATTATTTGAGAAAAGAGATCAATATGTGTTCAATAACATATTCTCCAACTGACTCAACATTAATAATAAGACAGAGACACTGATTACGTAAGTTAAGTTCATTCGATAGAGTAAATAGGAGAGAGAGAGAGAGAGAGAGAGAGAGAGAGAGAGAGAGAGAGAGAGAGAGAGAGAGAGAGAGTCTTCAGGTAATATTATTAAATCAAACCAGTTAGCAAGAACTGACAAAGCATTCACACTTAAACTTAAAAAAAACCAACACTATCAATGAAACATCAAGTCACAACATGCCAATGAGCCTAATATAAATGATTTAAAAAAAATCCTGACCAATGTAGCATTAAAACAACAATTGGTAGACAAACCAGCCAAAACTCATTCAGTACATTTCCATTAGGCATAATGCATTGATGGAGGAGGGAAAAACAATATGTATCTAAGATGACGATAAACAAGACATCAAACATAAGTACAAACCAAATATTCATTTAAAAAGTTATGTTTCATGTAAGGTAAAAAGGTAAAAGTGTCCCATAACCTATGTAGTCGTAGAGGAAACAGGCACCAGAGACCTCAGCTCTTTTAGGAGCCAGCATATTGAGGGCGGCGTCCATCTCCTCTCCCTCGCTGTTTTACCTTCCCTTTGGCAGGTACCCGTTCACAGCAGGGTGAACTGGGGTACTCTATTAAAGCCAAGGCGCGCAAACGGTCAGCCATCCAACTGGTAACCACGCTCGATGCTGCTCAACCTTAGCTTGGGGAAAGCGAGTGCCCTGACCACTGAGCTATCCTGTCCCCATGTTTCATGTACCTGCATATATATATATATATATATATATATATATATATATATATATATATATATATATATATATATATATATATATATATATATGTGTGTGTGTGTGTGTGTGTGTGTGTGTGTGTGTGTGTGTGTGTGTGTGTGTGTGTGTGTATGTCTTGCTCGCTCCTTATCACCACACCACCACCACCGCCACCCACCACCACCACTACCACCAACTTCACCTCTTCACCACTCCCACCACCACCCCACCACCACCACCACCACTACTACACCATCACCACCACACTACACTAACCACTATCCACCACCAAATAGACAACATACACACTTGTACAGGGGTTCTATACTTCGTTTCCGAGGCCACGACTGAAGAAACTGCACGCGAAGGTGGTGGAGTTATGTAGCCATGGGGCGTTCAGGTGTGTGAGAGGTATTGCTTACGAAGCCCGTTTGACCAGCCTCATGGCCAATACCAAATGTTCCAAACGGACTAAGAAGGTGAAGCTGCCTTACTTTTTACCCTTCAAGGACGCCATTGATCTCTTTCGTTTTCGGGTGAGTTGCAGGAGTATTGCAAACTAACTTAACTAAGTAACTAAGTAACCTAGTAACCTAGCTACCTACCTACCTAACTAACTACTACCTACCTACCTACCTACCTACCTACCTACCTACCTACCTCCTACCTCCAGCCTGCCTGCCTGCCTGCCTAACTACCTACCTACCTACCTACCTAACCTAACTTACTAGATCTAACCTTTTTTTTGGCTGAAATTGATACGAGCACCATGTATGTTATATTACGGTTGGGTTTTTTTTTTGGGAGGGGGGGGGGGGGGGGGGGGGGGGATTGTTTTTAATTTTTTTTGGGGTGTATTTAGTGTAAGTTGGGTATGTATGTATGGATGGATGGATGGATGGGATGGATCTGTCTGTCTGTCTGTCTTGTATGTCTGTCTGTCTGCCTGCTGCCTGTTGTATGTATGTTGTGTGTGTATGTGTGTGTGTGTGTGTGTGTGTGTGTGTGTGTGTGTGTGTGTGTGTGTGTGTGTGTGTGTGTGTGTGTGTTGTGTGTTGTGTGAAGGTAAGTAGGTTGTAAAAAGGTGGTTCGTTGTATTGTTTTGTTTCTGTTGCTCATGGGGAAGCTGGGGGGTGAGTGGGGGAACGGTTGCTGTTGGGTGTTCCCCAGAATAGCAACCTTGGGTATCGTCACCCAGAATGATATACATTCCTCCGACACCCAGAATAACATGTATTCCTCCGACACCCAGAATATTTATTTTATTTTATTTTTTATTTTATACCACTTTATGTCACAGCAGATTTCTCTGCGTGAAATTCGGGCTGCTCTCCCCGGGGAGAGCGCGTCTCCACAAGTGCAGCGCCTACCCATTATTTTTTCCCCCCACAGGGATGGTGTCTAAACACGACACCTGTGTGCATGCTGTTTTTTTATATTATAATTTTGTCATCCGCTCCTACCAGCACACGATGGCCTGCTCTTCCGAAAGGCGTAACGGGATTTTAACGTGTGCGCAAGATGTTCTGCGTGCGTTCGCACCTGGGACCTCGGTTTATAGTCTCATCCGAATGACTTTGACATTTCGAAGAAAATTCGAAGAAAAGAAAGAAAGTTAAAGTATAGAAAGGACTGATCCCTGTGCATCCATCATGAATGCAACTCCTCTCCCCTCCACGCCTCCGCCCCTCCCCGCCCGCCCCCTTGTGTCATAGATCTATGCTTTCCATGTCTAATCCTCGCAAACTTTTCAGAGAAGATTGTACATCCAGATCCTGTATGGAAACGCTCACAAACATTTTGCACAACCACACACACACACACAACACACACGCACGCACGCACGCACGCACGCACGCACGCACGCACGCACGCACGTACGCACGTACGCACGCACGCACACACGCACACGTATGCACTCACACACACACACAACACAACACAGAGGCATGCACACACACATACACACACACTACACACACACATACGCACTCATACACACACATACACACACACACACACACACACACACACACACACACACACACACACACACACACACACACACACACACACACACTACATACACCTTCACTTTTCGTCTAATATCATTTAGAGTGAACAGAATAAATGAAGACAACAACAACAACAACAACACACACACACAACAACACACACACACACACACACACACACCACACACCCACACACAACACACATGCACACGCAAACACACACACACCACCACCACACACTCACACTATCACGCACACACGCAGCGACGCACAGACAGCAACACACACAACACACACAACACCACAAAACACACATACACACACACACACACACACACACACACACACACACACACACAACACACACACACACACACACACACACACACACACACACGTTAAAAACCCATTGCTTTCCAAAGTCGGAATGCAGCAACCTTAATGGTCGGTAAAAACGGTCGCATACACAAAATCAGACCATGGGTGAACCTCTGAGCTCTAGCCGAGGATCGGAGAAAAACAAAACCTATCTGGCTTCCAGAGAAGTGGAGCTAGGCCAGTCATGGCCCAAGGGGGACGGATAACCTAGTGGTCAGAACATTGCGCTGGCAATTTGTCGACCCGAGTTCGAGTCCGTCGAGGAGATTTTTCTCCTGGAGTTAACATCAGTGCTGACTCCACTCCCCCCAAAAGTCCTTCGGATGAGACTATAAACCGAGGCCCCGTGTGTGTAACGCACGCAGAACATCTTGCGCACACGTTAAATCCTGTCTGCTTTTCGTAAGAGTAGGCCATCGTGTGCCGGTGGGAACAGATGACACGATTTACAAAAAACTGCATACACACGGGGACTAGATGTAAAAAAAAAAGCACGTCGAGTGCTTACTCCGTTATCCTCGATGTAGAAGAATAAAGAATAAAGGTATAATAACATTTCTTTTTCATTCCTCGGCTAAAGCTCCGTGATTGACCAATGGTCAGATTTAGGGTTATGGCGCCATTTTACCCCCTACCATTCAGGTAGCCACATTCCGACTTCGGGGATGGTGTCTAAACACGACTCCTGCGTGCGTGCTGTTTTTTTTCCCCCTGTCAGTCTGGCACACTGTGGCATACTCTTCCGAAAGGTTGAACAGGTTTTTGACATGTGTGCAAGATGTTCTATGTTCGTTCGCACACGGGGCCTCGGTTTATAGTCTTATACGAAGGACTTTGACATTCAGTTCGTTTTTTTGGTCAAACTGGGAAGAAAGGGCGAGGCTGGGAATGGAAACCAGAACCTGACGGTTTACTTGTCGGCAGGCAAACATCTTAACCATCCTGCCACCCTTCTTTTAAAATCTAATTCAATATCTGATTCTAGTTTTGTTTTTTGTATGTCTGTTTTTTTTTATTATTTTTTTAATACTTTATTTAAGTTTCGATTTTGTTTTTAGGTTGTTGTTCCTCCTCCCCCACCCTCCCTTTTTCGAGGAGGAGGGGGGGGGGAGGAGGGGGAGGTGGCGATTATTTTTCGTTTCCCCTTACTTTATGTATTAAATCTTTTCTGTAATCTAACCGGCAACATGGTCACTCAAAATAACTCCTTACGAAAAGAAGGAAAGAAAAATAAAACCCGAAGAATCCAAAAAAAAAATCAAAAAAATCAGATGAACGAAAAGAGCAAAGTCATCAAAGCTAAGAGTGGAGAGGAGAGTCAGTTGCCCTGAAGTGGATGACCACAGGTCATAGCAGCCGAGGCTGTTGTCTGTATCTGTCTCTCTGAATTCTGGACACCATTGTCTCTTTTTTGATCAAGTTAACAAAGGCCAAAAAAGCAAACTTCATTTTCAAAACCCCTATGGGGAGAGAATAGGAAACATAAAATCTTATCTCTTAAGCCCCCACCACCCCACCCATCTAATCATAATTATTTGGTTTGCTTTTCTTTTTGGATTTGGTTTTATCATTTGATGGTGTGTGTGTGTGTGTGTGTGTGTGTGTGTGTGTGTGTGTGTGTGTGTGTGTGTGTGTGTGTGTGTGTGTGTTATTTTTTTTGGTCAACAAGTGTACACCTTCTGGTCAGAGATGGTTAATTTTATCTTCTGGTCAAACGAATGCGTGTATTACTTCTGGTCAGACGATGCGTATATTATCTCTGGTCAGACGATGCGTATTATTATCTTCTGGTCAGACGATGCGTTATTCTCTTCTGGTCAGACGATGCGTATATTATCTTCTGGTCAGACGATGCATATATTATCTTCTGGTCAGACGATGTGGACGGTGGCAGGATGGTTAAGACGTTCGCCTGCCAATATGTAAACCGCGAGTTTCTGGGTTCGTATCCAGCTCGCCCTTTCTTCCCAGTTTGACGAAAAAATCGAACTGAATGTCAAAGTCATTCGGATGAGACTATAAACCGAGGTCCCATGTGCGAACGCACGCAGAACATCTTGCGCACACGTTAAAATCCCGTTCGCCTTTCGGAAGAGCAGGCCATCGTGTGCTGTAGGAGCGGATAACAAAATTATTATTATATAAAAACAGCATGCACACAGGTGTCGTGTTTAGACACATCCCTGAGGGAAAGAAAAATAATGGGTAGGCGCTGCACTTGTGGCGACGCGCTCTCCCCGGGGAAGCAGCCCGAATTTCACGCAGAGAAATCTGCTGTGACATAAAGTGGTATAAAAATAAAAAAAATAAATGTGTTATTTTATCTTCTGGTCAGACGATGTGTATAATTATTATCTTCTGGTCAGACGATGCGTATAATATCTTCAGGTCAGACAATGTGTAATTATCTTCTGGTCAGACTATTCTTATTTTATACCACTATGTCACAGCAGATTTCTCTGCGTGAAATTCGGGCTGCTCTCCCCGGGGAGAGCGCATCGCCACAAGTGCAGCGCCTACCCATTATTTTTTTCTTTCTCCTGTCTGCAACTGTATTTGTTTCCTATCAGAGTAGCCTTTTTCTACAGAGTTTTGCCAGGGACAACCCCTTTGTTGCCGTGGGTTCTTTTACATGCGCTAAATAGTGATAGGTAACACACAGGACCTTGGTTTATCGTCTCATCCGAAAGACTAGCACCCAGACCAGAACTCATGGTCTAATGGATGGGGGAAAAGTTTTGGGCCCAAACGGGATTCGAACCACCGCACACTCCGACCCGGACTTTTCGCTTTCTAGACAGGCACGTTACCTCTAGACCACCGATCTACCAGACGGTGTGTACATTATCTCCTGGTCAAACTCTGTGTACACCATCTCGTGCCTAGCTCACCATGTCCATGTATATATTATGCATGCTGAAAAAACCTCATAAGTGATGCCACTACTGGTTACTAAGCATGGAATTGCCCCGTATACACTGCAGCTTCCACCAACGAATTGAGTTGTGTAGTTATGGTGATAAGTCTCTTGAGAAGCGTCAAGTTTGGTCAGGTCAGAGGCCTTTTCTTCTAACACATTGCATCTGACTCATGAGGGGAGAATTAAGGGATTTTACCCGGGAGTTAATATCAGTACTGACTCCACTCCCATCAAAAGTCTTTCGGATAAGACTACAAACTAAGGCCCCATGAACAAACGCGAGCAGAACATCTTGTGTACACGTTAAAAAAAACAACAACCCACAATCAACAAAAACGACGTTTTGGAAGAGTGAGCCATTTTCGTGCCAATGGGAACAGATGACAGGACTAACACACACACACACACACACACACACACACACACACACACACACACACACACACACACACACACACACACACACACACACACACACAAGCAAACACACACACACACACACACACACACACAACGCATGCACACACACACACACACACACACACACAAACGCATGCACACAGCCGTGGTGCTTAGACACCTTTCCCTAAGTTGGAGCGTGGCTGCCTTTAATGGTGGTGGGCGAAAACGGGCACATTCATAAACCTTAGATCAATTAAGGAGGAACAAAAAAGATCAAGAAGAAGAAAAAAAGAGTTAAGGAACATTTCTCACATAGTGACATTCGTAAGAAGGAATGTAGTTCAAGAGAATTGAGACAGATGTCGCACATAACCAAACAACCTGTGCTATATCTGTGCATCCCATAATATTCATTAAGTCAGTTACTCGGATTATACTACTACTATTACTGCTACTGCTACTGCTACTACTACTACTACTACTACTACTACTACTACTACTACTACTTCTACGACGACGACGACGACGACTACTAGGCCTACTACTACTACTACTCCTACTACTACTACTATATGGGATTTATATAGCTCTGAATCTTGTAGAGTACACAAATCAAAGCGCTTATCTTGTTGGCTGACCCTTTCCTTTTTCTTATTTTGAAAAAGAAATCTTCTTTCTGTTTATTTGTTTTTATGTTTGTCAAACTTTCAAACTTTCATTCTTTTGTATCCTTTACTGACAGAATTGTTTTTTTCTGTGATCGTTTTCGAGGACTGAAAAAAACTCCAAACCTGTCCATTTCTTCTTCTTTCCTGTTTTTTTTTTCTATTCCTTCTGGGTTTTTTTTTGTATCGCGTTTTACTTTTTTGTCTCCTTCTGTTTCTATCTATCTATCTATCTAATCTATCTATCTATCTATCTATCTATCTATCTATCTATCTATCTGTCTATCTTTTTTTCTTCCTCTTCCTTCCTTCCTTCCTTCCTTCCTTCCTTCCTTCCTTCCTTCCTTCCTTCCTTCCTTTCTTTCTTTCTATTTGTTTTATCGTTAACGTTTACTTTTTTCTCTTAGTTCCTCCTCTCTTTCTCAATTGTTTTCGTTTTCTCTTTCTTTCCTGTTCTCTTTTGGGTGGTTTCCCCCCCCCCCCCACCTCCCTAGTCTGCCCGTCGCTGTTTCTTTCACTCTTTCACCCCCCCCCCCCCCAACTCCCCTCTGTCCATTTGGTGTCTCTTCGAACAGACCTCCGCTACTTATTACCTGTGTTGGCTAGCGGTGACTCAACACTCTATCATGAAGCATTTGAACACAAATCGTCACAATCGGTGTATCAGAGGTCTGTCTGCACTCAGGGAGCAGTTCGACAATCAGAGACAGATTGTGGACTACCGACAGGACTTATTGGCTTACCAATGTGCCTTGGTCGTTTTCTGCCCGGGTAAGCCTGTTTGTTGTTTTGTCTTTGTTTTGGTTTTTTTGTGGTTTCTTTTGGTTTGGTTTGGTTTGGGTTTGCTTGTTTATTATCTTTTCTTCTTCTTCTTCTTGTTCTTGTTCTTGTTCTTCTTCTTGTTCTTGTTCTTGTTCTTGTTCTTCTTCTTCTTCTTCTTCTTCTTCTTCTTCTTGTTCAGCAGCATTGAACGTGGTTCCCATGTGGATGGGTGACCGCTTGCACGCCATGGCTTCAGTACAGTTCCCCCCCCCCCCCAGTTCACCCAGCTGTAAAAGGGTACCTGCCCTCTTAAGGGTCAGGGAAGGTAAAGCAGCGAGGGAGAGAGGAGATGGGCCCTACCCTCAATATGCTGGTTCTTGAAAAAACGGAGGTCTCTGACACCTTGCTCATCAACAACAACGCCTTCGGATGAGACTACAAACCGAGGCCCCGTGTGCGACGAACGCACGCAGAACATCTTGTGCACACGTTGTATCCTGTTCCGCTTTTTGTAAGAGTAGGCCATTGTGTGCCAGTGGGGAACAGATGACAAGATTGACAAAACTGCATACACACGGGGACTGGATGTAAAAAAAAGCACATGAGAGCTTATTCCATTATCCTCGATATAAAAGAATAAATACCGGTATATAGATAAATAAAACTAAATACGAAGCCATAACCTTTTTTTTTTTTTTTTAACCTAGTGCGGTTTTTTTGTGTGTGTGCCTTTTTTGCTTTTGGACTGGACTCAGATCCCTGTTTCGGAAGGAAGACGAAAGGAATGGTGCTTTCTGACGATTTCGCCAAGAACCATGACCCAGGCAATCCCTGCCGAGGCCTTAAGGTCAAGACCTGCAAATGGCTGGTAGGCAAACGCAACGGCAACTTTGAGGATCTGCAGAGGAACCGCTTCAACATCAGCTGTGCCTGCGACAGTGAACAAAAGGGCTTCGCTTGGGACTCCAAGTATCACCTGTGTGTGGGTAAGTTTCAGGAGAAGAAGAAAGGGTCAGGAGACACACGCACGCACGCGCGCGCGCGAGCGCGTGCGCGTAAGCGTGCGCGCACACACACACATACACAAACACACGCACGCACGCACACGCACGCGTAAGCGTGCGCGCACACAGACACACTCACACACACAAACACATATATACACACATTTATGCACTCGTGCACACACACACACCAATATATATATATATATATATATATATATATATATATAATATATATATATATATATATATATGGTATGTATGTATGTATGTATGTATGTGTGTGTGGTGGTGCGTGCGTGCGTGCGTGCGTGCGTGCGTGCGTGCGTGCGTGCGTGCGTGCGTGCGTGATAGAGACAGAGACAGAGACAGAAACAGGTTTTCGCTAATTTCCCCGCCTGCAACGATTCCTCTACTGGAGCCCCCAGCACACACCTTAAGGCAGCTTAAAAAACTGGACATTTCTAAACAAATCAAGACTTTCAGAGAGATTCCAATACATCCCCCCCCCCCCCTTTAATGCGCTTCATTTTGGCCCTAAAGCAATAGTTTTGAATGATGATGAAGTCTGTGATTTAAAAACGAGAAAGTAGCCATACTTTGGATCGATCCAGTTTGATTTCAATAAGAGACATTAACAAACTGGGGGGACAATGAAGAACTCGACATCATTTACCTCACACGATAACCCATCGCAACCTGTCGGGCTTTATAGTTCTGTTTTGTTGTTGAGACAAAATTGGACCATTGTCCGGTTCCTAACAGCAAACAGAGGAGGGGGAAAAACCCACACAGATTTGGAATCAATGATTGAAGAGTTTGTTTGGCAAGAGCCGAGCGAAGGAAACTTGGCCATTTTTTCCTGGTTGATCTCAGTGACAGACACGCGTGTGGTAAAGTTATGGCTGTGAGCGATGGTGTTTGGATGTTTGGCGGTCAACGTGTGCCTGTCCTGGACATTGTGGATCAGAACTGACCAGCGCATTACACTGTCTAATGACACCACTGTTGGGAGTTCAACGCAAGTGTGACGGATGCTTAGTGGTTAAGACCGTTCGACTTTAATCCTATGGGTTCATAAAGTCGTGGGTTCGAATCTCGGTCGGTGGCGTGTGGTGAATTTTAAGGGTGGGGATTTATTATTATTATTATTATATTATTCTTATTCTTATTCTTATTCTTCTTCTTCTTATTATTATTATCATCATCATTATCATCATCATCATCATCATTATTATTATTATTATTATTATTATTATTATTATTATTATTATTATTATTTTTTTTTTTTTTTTTTTTTTTTTTTTAACGAACTCCTAGGTATGTCAACTTCAAGGGCAGATCTACCAGTGAGTAAATTTCCTTCGAGTAAACACACATGCAAAGATCAAATAATGCACATTTGGTGGGGGTGGGATGCGGAAGGGTTTAGGATTGGTGGGTGGTGGTGGTGGTGTGTGTGTGTGGTGTGTGTGTGTGTGTGTGTGTGTGTGTGTGTGTGTGTGTGTGTGTGTGCAAGCGCGCGTTGTGTGTACTTGCGAGCATGTGTGTGTGTGTGTGTGTGTGTGTGTGTGTGTGTGTGCGCGCGCGTTTCGTGTGTACTTGCGTGCATGTGAGTGTGGGGTGTGTGTGTGTGTGTGTGTGTGCATGTGTGTGCGTGTGTGTGTTGATGTGTGTGTGTGCGTGCGTGCGTGTGTGTGTGTGCGTACGTGTGTGCGTGTGTGTGTTTGTGTGTGTGTGTGTGCACGAGTTCGTGTGTACTTTTCACAATTCAAAATAGTTTGAAGGCATTTTTCATTTGCATTTGTGAAGAAGTATTTTGACAGATATTTCCCTCGCAAGTCTGGAGAGAGAGAGAGAGAGAGAGAGAGAGAGAGAGAGAGAGAGAGAGAGAGAGAGAGAGAGAGAGAGAGGAGAGAGAGAGAGAGAGAGAGACAGACAGACAGACAGACAGACAGACAGACAGACAGACAGACAGACAGACAGACAGACAGACAGACAGACAGACAGACAGACACAACACACACACACACACACACACACACACACACCACACACACACACACACACACACACACACACAACCCCCCACCCCTCATCCCCCCAACAAAAACAAAAACCCCAAACAAAACCCCAACGACGATTTTTAACAAAAATCATTGCCCCCGCGCACGCGATATAATATATGTTCCACACACACGACCCAGACGAAGACGAATGCCAAGACAAAACTGTACGGGGCCGCTGCAGCAGAACAGGCAAGCGGTGCCAGAATCTTCCAGGCGGATACGAGTGCGTGTGCAGAGCGGGCCAAGTGCTGGACCCACGGACCTCCCTGTGTCAGCAGAAGGTGCAGATTCTGCGCCCCACCATCAACTACACCTTGCTGGAGGCTAGATACCTGCATAGGATGATGCAACCTGAAGGCACTGGTACTACACTGTCAGTCTGGAAATCTGTGGGGTGGTGTGGGGGTGTGTGGGGCGGTGGTGTGTGGTGTGAAGTGGGGTGGTGGGAAGAGGAAGATGGGAGGTGGGAGAGAGGGAGGGGGGGAGAGGAGGAAGAGGGGGGAGGGAGAGGGGAGAGAGAGAGGGGGAGAGGGGGGGAAGGGAGGGGGGAGGAGAGAGGGGTGAGAGAGAGGAGGGGGAGGTGGGGAGAGGAGAGAGAGAGGAGAGAGAGAGAGAGAGAGGAGAGAGAGAGAGAGAAGAGAGAAGAAGAGAGAGAGAGAGAAGAGAGAGAGAGAGAGAGAGGAGAGAGAGAGAGAAGGGAGAGTAGAGAGGAGAACGCAGACGTTTATTCATAAAGCCACAGCCCCTTAAAGTGGGATAAATATAATAAACACATCTGACATCAAATGCAACAACACAATACTTCCTACTCACGGTAACACTGTTTTTCTTAACTAAAATGCTTTCTGTAAGTACAATGCTAAATGCGCAGAGAGAGAGAGAGAGAGAGAGAGAGAGAGAGAGAGAGAGAGAGAGAGAGAGAGAGAGAGAGAGAGAGAGATGGCAATTTAATACACCATACTGGTAAATGTGGGGAAGGCATAGCTTGCACGCACACAACGCACGCACGCACGCACGCACGCAACACACACACACGCACGCGCGCACGCACGCACGCACGCACACACACACATACACACATACACACAATAACAACAAAATGATTAGTGCGTCATCGTCATCGTTTTGTCAATTTATTTATCTAAATAGTTATATATTCATTGTGTGTGTGTGTGTGTGTGTGTGTGTGTGTGTGTGCGTGCGCGGCGCGCGTGCGTGCGTGTGTGTGTGTGTGCGCGCGCGTGCGTGCGTTGTGTGTGTGTGTGTGAGCGTGTTTGCGTGCGTGTGCGTGCGTGCGTACGTGTGGCGTACGTGTGTGCGTGTGTGTGTGTGTGTGTCGTACGTGCGCGCGTGTGTGTGTGTGAGTGCGTGTGTGCGCGCAGGTACCTTTCTGAGGAAGCAGCTGGAAAAGTTTCTGGGGCTGTCTAGGGCTGTTGCAGTGGATGCCACTTGCTCCTGAAATTGGCTGCCATCGCCTTCAGCATCCTTCTGTAGTGTCAGCAGACAGCTGATGATCTGTGTGAACATTCGCCTGTGTTGGCATAACTAACTGTGTGCTTCTTTTTTCAAAGAAAATTGTTGTTTCATTGTTCACTTTTTCTGATTTGTCCACATATCCATTCAACTTCATGTTCATGTTTTGGGATTGCAATTTGAAAGTTGAACAGTTCGTTTCTTTGATATAACCTGATGAGTTTATCAGTCTTTGTGAATTTATTTGCGATTCAAATCATTATATGCTTATAATTGTAGATAAATTGATGATATAGGCTTACTTTTGTTTGGTTTTTCTTTCTTCTTTAAACTGTTTATCTTCGCTAGTTTGTGTGTGTTTTTTCGGGATTATTTTACTGTATTGAAAACCATTCAAATAATCCGGATAGGACTCTCTTTCTCCATGTGCTCCGGTCATCACTGGCTCTGCTGACTTCATGGACTGAAGGGCAATGAACAGGTGTGAAAGGTGGGCTTTGACCGCAGAAGTGGAGAAGAGAATTGAAGCCTTTGACCTCAAACCATTTAGAAGGCTTCTCAGCGTCTAACGGGACCACAGAGCCAAGGAGTCAGTGTGGCAAGAGGTGATCCTGAAAGCTGGGCCACAGGAACAGCAGTCAGTGTGGCAGTGTGAGATGATCACGAAAGCTGGGCCACAGGAAAAAACCCTTTCTAGCTGCTGGAAAGAGGAGGAAGCTGGCGTGGTTTGACTATAGTGACACACTACAGCTCTCTTGCCATAACTAACCTGCAGAAGAAACTCGAAAGAGGAAGACGCAGCCCTGGGCAGACATGAAGAATTGGTCGAACATAAAAAAACATGGCTATGTTGGGCAGAAGGCTGAAGACAGACCAGCCTGGAGAAAACAGCCTATCAACATGTCCTTCCTACCCCCCCCCCCCCTCACCCCAAACGACCTTCGAGGTCAAGGGACTGATGATTGTGATGACGATAAAATTTAGTCCCATTTAATGAACGATGAACCTTGAAACACAATCCAAAACCACATGCACACCTCTGGCGCTGATAATATGTTAAAAAACTTACTAAAAAAATGACAATAGGTGCTCTCATCGTTGGTTTAATTAAAAAGGCACCTGTACGCGTCTTCAGATTCCTGTGGCATCCCTTTTTTTTCCTCGGCAGCGCTCTAGAGTTGAACTCACCACACATGCCGATCAGTCCAATTGCTGATAATTATTGTCTTTATGCTATTATACACGTCTCTGTGCGGCCTGGCTTGGTCCTCTACAGGAGGGTAGAGATCTGCAGGGCTCACTGACTGACTGCTGGGGTCATGTTGCCGTGGTGTCACATGGTGTCACAGGTCATCGTGTCCACATGGGGTCGTCAGGCTGTCTAGGGATTGGCTACATTTCCTTAATGGCACCAGCACAAAAACAAAAGCAAATAAAATCTAGCACTGTGATTGGCTTGCCGCATGTATTGTTTGGCTTTGTGTCGTGTTTTACTGTGTTGAGGTGTGGTAAGGCGTGGGGTGGTGTGGGGGTAGTATGGTGTAGTGGGGTGTGGTATGGTGTGGTGTGGTGTGATGTGGTATAGCATGATGTGACATTTTCGTGTGTTTTTTTGGTGTGGTGAATGCATGCTAATGATAACAAATAGTGATAATAATGATGGTGATGGTGATGATAATGATGATGATAGGGATGTGTGTGTGTGTGTTTTGCGCATGTGTGTGTGCGCGCACACGCATGGATGCGTGCGTGTGGGCACTTGGTTGCTTGCTTGGCATTTGCGTTTTCATGCATATTGTCGTGAATTCTTGTCTATGATAGGTGAATTGAATGTAATTATGCATAACTGAACAGCGCACATCCAGATATTTTCCAAGTCACTAATGTTCATGTGGTATCAAAACATTTTTTTCTGTGATCAAAATTATGTACGTCAGTACTGTCCAGCCATCCTTATACACACACTACCGATCATATCTGTGAACACTATAAAAATACTTCAACCCCCCTTTTCCTTCATGGCCTCGCCGCAATACACAGCAACAAAAATAAAACAAAACCGCCACCGCCCCACCCAACACTTTTCCACCTTCCACCAACACAATGTCCTCCCATCCCAGGTAAAACAGTGCCTATTTTCACGCCTTGCCTTCAACAGCAAGAAGCGATCCGTGGAGATGTTTAGTGGTGGTCAATGAATTGATCGGCCGGCCTTTTGTGTGGTCAGCTCACTGACCGGCCTTTATCTGGCCGAAGGAGAGGCCTTTAGCCGCCTGGTGGTCACTGTGTTTGTTTCGCCCGCCAAGGGGTTTCTTTCATCTCTGCTTGACTGCTAACGCGCTGGACAAATGGCCGTGTTTGGGTCAACTGCTGCTTGATTGGCTTGATTGATTGATTGATTGGTTGATTGGTGGATTGACTGACTTGAGTCGGTGGAAGTGGCTGGGGGCAGTAATGTGCCAAGCCATGCCACGCCACGCCACGCTACGCTATGTGCTTGCTGTGCAATGGGAGAGAGAGAGAGAGAGAGAGAGAGAGAGAGAGAGAGAGAGAGAGAGAGAGAGAGAGAGAGAGAGAGAGAGAGAGAGTGTTGTGTGTGTTGTGTGTTTGTGAGTGTGTGTGTGTGTGTGTGGTGTAAAGCAAGTGCATACACACTTATACATGCATGCACATGTATACGTACACACACTTATACATAGGCATACAGAGAGAGAGAGAGAAGAGAGAGAGAGAGAGAGAGAGGAGAGAGAGAGAGAGAGAGAGAGAGAGAGAGAGACGAGAGAAGAGAGAGAGAGAAGAGAGAGAGAGAGAGAGAGAGAGAGAGAGAAGACAACAACAGACAGACAAGAAACAGAGAGAGACACAGAAAGAGAGATGCAGGAGACAGGGGGGTGTCAAGGAGAAGGTGAAGTGTCAGGACAGCAGAGCCGTCTTCCCCAGGGAAAACAAGCCTGGTGACATAGCCAGCAGGCAAGGAAATGACATGCCCCCTGCACAATAGGTAGAAGTCTGGCCAGGGCTTTTACATGTCCACTCTTTCTTTGAAATCTAATTCCCCCTCCCATCCCCTTCTCACAAAAAGCAGGCACACTGATACCCTGTTTAGACATTATCCCCAAAGTGTGAATCAAGTACCTTAGTGATCAGAAAAAAATGATCACACAAGCAAAAATGTCACCATTGGTAAACATTGGAGCTCTAGCCAAGAAAGGGGGGAAAAAGGGACTAATAAATAAACCACACAGGAAAGAATTAAATGCCCTTCATTTTGGTGTCAACTTGGGTAAACTGTGTAACACTTTCAAATTAATAATATAATGAAGATGATGCACAACACACTGATCCCTTATCCCTCTTGGCTTTGGATAGGAACTGTCAAAGCTGCAAACTCTCAGAAAGTAAAGTTTTGATTAGAACAGAACCCTGTCTTGCTGCAAACCAATCCACATTGATTAGGACTACACCACCCTGGTTACTTTATTCACCCCCTGATCTTCATTTGGCTCCGCCCATGTAACTGTCTGGTTTCCCACTTGGGTAGCTCACTCCTTATAAGTTTTCATGTAAATATGCCAAGTCTTGTTATGCATTTCTTTAAAAAAGAAATCAAAGTAACAACCAGGCAAACATCTTCTTATGCTTCATCTCACCTTCACCTATCCTCTAGTCCCACAGACTATGGGGGCACCAATGAAAAATTTTGCAACCAGCTTCCTCCACTCCTCGCTGTCCTCTTCTTTCTATACTAACATCCCCTAAAACAAGATCTTCTTACCCCTGTCACCCACGCACTACCGAAAGTGGAATCTATAAACAAAACTAGGACTTAGTGGTCTAGTCTTTAGTTCTGGAATCCTGCTAGCACAATTCACACAATACCCAACAAACACAGGAATTCCTTCATTCCTTCACAGATCAAGGGTATTCTGCATCCAGCTGGGAAGATCAGCCAGGCAAATAAAAGAAACTTCATCAGGCAAGTAATATCTGATGTTTAACCTCTTTAAATTTAGTAGAGAAAAAAGCTATTTACTTTAGAGTCGGTTCATTTAAAGTTTGTAAACTTGTGTAACCCCTCCCTGCCATAAAACAACAATCAAATAAAGGAGGGACAATTCTCTCCGGTCCCAAGCCACTTTGGTGAAAAGCCAGCACAAAGTCTTGTTTATCATCAGCCTCATTCAGGCCCTGACCACAACAGCAGGAAACCTGGTACAGTGTACTTACCCACCCTACACCAGTCCTGTGTGTTACATTAGGTTTGTGGAATTTGGGCAATAGATCACACGTGTGGCTTTTCAGGCAGACAAAGAGGTGGGCATCAGTTAATCACTTTTTTATGCTTTTACTCTTCCCAGCCATGAAAAAGACATTATGAGGAATTTGAGTGAAAGAGGGAATTGTATGTAAATCATTGGTGTGTGTGTGTGTGTGTGTGTGTGTGTGTGTGTGTGGGTGTGTGTGTGTGTGTG
>CM060319.1:12959124-12964124 GCA_030674155.1 Stramonita haemastoma
CATAAGTTGACAGTCAGAAAACAAAAAAATGAAGTGCAGACTGGCGCCACCTTAGATTTGGCTGAAGATTTGGCCCACACGATCATCTGGACTGGCCAAGACAGTCTTACAGGGAACAGTACGGGAGGGAGACGAAGAGGCAGACAGAGGAAACGATGGGAAGACAACGTCAGAGAGTGGACAGTCCTTGGGTGGAACGACATGCTACGGAAGGCGGAGGACCGTGGGGAGTGGAGGAGGCTGGTTGTAGAATCTTCAGTTGTGCCCCCACGGTCCACGGGACTACGGGACAGGTGAAGGTGAATGAGAAGGAAGGAGTGACTTTCTGCCACTCTCTCTTTCAGCTCGGTCTGTCTCCATGTCTGTGACTTCCTCTGTTTGCTGCCTCTGTGTGTATCTGTCCGTCTGTCTAGATGTCTGTCTTTTCCCCTCTTTTTGATGAGGGCTTAGTGTATAGAGGCCGCTGGCTTATCCAAATACCCGCAAGAAAATATTAGAGTTCCAGTTCGAATTTGAGTTTTGTCTGTCTGTCTGTCTGTCTGTCTGTCTGTCTGTCTGTCTGTCTGTCTGTCTGTCTGTCGGTCGGTCGGTCGGTCGGTCGGTCGGTCTGTCTGTCTATCTGTCTGTCTCTGTCTCTGTCTCTCTCCCCCCCCCCCCTCTCTCTCTCTCTCTCTCCTCTCTCTCTCTCTCTCTCTCTCCTCTCTCTCCTCTCTCTCTCTCTCTCCTCTCTCTCTCTCTCTCTCTCTCTGTACTTGTCTAGTTTCAGAATGTTGCGGAAAGTATCCAGCCAACGGTATGCTATCTGTTTTCATTTAGTTTTGTTATCAAGAGAGGAGGCAGAGAGAATGATCTTCTGACACATTCTCAAAGCTAAACAGATCTCTAAAATGGCACAAAATTGTCTCCAGCATGATTTGCTGACTGACAAAGCAACAAAAGAGAAATGTTTTAGATTGTTAAAGTCCCTTAGTGTCTGTCATAACCTAAACCTTGAACAGAATCCATAATCTTTTCCCAAAGGCTGCTTTGTATAATGGCTGGCTAGATTTGTTCACTGGTTAAAATTGAGATGGGAGAAATCCAACCATCTTACACCGATTGTTGACTACGCCTGCGGGAACTGTCTGTTCGCAAACAAATATACCAACGTGCATGTAGAAATGATTATTTTCTCCAAGCCTGCTGATGTTGAAGTTATGGGTATTTTAAAGGTAAAAGTCAAGGTGTTCCCATACTCTATGCGGTCGTTGGGAAGAGAGATGTTCGAGACCTCAGCTTCTCCAGGGACCAGCATATCGAGGGCAGTGACCATCTCCTCTCCCTCGCTGTGCTAACTTAGCTGACCCTAAAGAGGGCAGGTTCACAATTGCAGCTGGGTGAACTGGGGAACTGTACTGAAGCCAAGGCGCGCAAACAGTCACCGGTTCACTTGGTAACTAATCTCAATGCTACTTGGGGGAAGCGAGGGCTCTAACCACTGAGCTATCCCGTCCCCTAGGTATTAAAGATGCAAGTAAAACCTCAGAAAAAAAGCATCAGCAAGGCAGCTGGCTAGGAAGATGGGAAGGGTTGGAAAGAGATGTATTAAGTTTTCATTTTTTCCACTGAAAGTAGTCCTCTACAACGGCTGTCAAATGTCCGTGACCGATACTGGGATTTTCCCACCAGACAGTCTACAGGGATTGCTTGAAACATTGCTGTGTGTGTGTGTGTGTGTGTGTGTGTGTGTGTGTGTGTGTGTGTGTGTGTGTGTGTGTGTGTGTGTGTGTGTGTGTGTGTGTGTGTGTGTGTGTGTATGTATATATATATATAATTGGGAAAATATATATTGTATAATATATATGATTGCGATATATATACATATATATATATATATATATATATATATATATATATATATATGTATATATATATATATATGTGTGTCTGTGTGTGTGCATGTTTGTGTGTCTGTGTGTGTGTGTGTGTGCGTGCACGTGCGCGCGCGTGCGTGTGTGTTTGTATAAGACCAACATGAAAAATTGAAGGACTGATAAAATGCGAACACATTAGCTGACTTTATTTCTAGATACCTACTACCTACCTACAATTCGGCTGATTTGTTTTATGCGCCTTTCTCTTCCTTCCTTCCTCCCTTGTCTTTGCTGTTGGGAATGCTTTTATGTTGATGTTGTCCAAGAGTTCAGTGGACAGGAGACAATGACCTCTGCAATGAATGGTCTTCTGTGGACGTGTGTGAACGTGTCCGTTGTGTGCTGCTTCTCTCTCTTTCTCTCTGTCTCTGTCTCTGTCTGTCTGTCTGTCTGTCTCTGTCTCTCTGTCTCTCTGTCTCTCTGTCTCTCTGTCTCTCTGTATGTATGTATGTATGTATGTATGTATGTATGTATGTATGTATGTATGTATGTATGTATGTATGTATGTATGTATGTATGTATGTATGTGTGTGTGTGTGTTTCTGTTCGTACGCACTGGTCTCTTCGTCTGTGTTTATCTTTGGCTTTATTATTGTCCCTGCCTCTGTGTCTGTCTCCATCTGTGGTGTGTGTGTGTGTGTGTGTGTGTGTGTGTGTGTGTGTGTGTGTGTGTGTGTGTGTGTGTGCACGCGTGTTTGAGTGTGTGTGTGTGTTTGTGCGTGCGTGCGTGCGTGCGTGCGTGTATGTATGTATGTATGTATGTATGTATGTATGTATGTATGTATGTATGTATGTATGTATGTATGTATGTATGTATGTATGTATGTATGTATGTATGTATGTATGTATGTATGTATGTATGTATGTATGTGTGTGTGTGTGTGTGTCTCGTCTGTAAGGTAAGTTCAAGCATGTGTGTTTGTGGGCTTAGGTTTTCTCTTATATGTGTGTGCGTGTGTGCGTGCGTGTGTACGTGCGTGCGTGTGTGTGTACGTACGCACGCACACACACACGCACGCACGCAGCACACATTCGCACTTTCCATGCTCGTACATGCGTGCGTTCGTGTGCGTAGGTACCCATTTGTAGGCAGGCGAGCGTACCCGCGAATGTACTTGCTTAGCCTATCTGCCGGAGTGTGGCAATTTCACAAGCTGGGGGTCAATCAGGCACATAATGTGATGTGGTCACGACATAGCCTAGCGGTCAGTCCAGTCAGTCAGCTGGTCACCAGCTGCAACAACAACAACACCACCACCACCACGGACCTTTCAACACACAGCGCTGTCCAGTCAGCCAGGTAGAAAGAACATGGAACAAAAGTTGAAGCAACCCTGAAAGAGGGAATTAGGAAAGGGTTCATTTCTTTCTTTAATTAAATTAATTAATTAATTAATTAATTAATCCTTTATATCCAGGATAATGGAATAAGCACCCATGTGCTTTTTTTTTTTACATCCAGTCCCCGTATGTATGCAGTTTTGTAAATCTTTTCATCCGTTCCCACCAGCACACGATGGCATACTCTTACGAAAAGCGGAACAGGATTTAACGTTTGCGTAAAGATGTTCTGCGTGCGTACACCCGTTAAGTTAAAGTCTGTCCCGAGCCTAAGGCTCATCAGGCCGGTGCTTATCCCGGTTTCTGTGGCGTTAAGCGACTGAGAGTCATAGAGTCATAGACTCCCCCCTGGATAGGACGCCAGTCTATCGCAGGGTTAACCCCCAACACAAGGTTGGTACCCCTTTTACACCTGGGTGGGGTGAGAAAATAGCCGTAAAGTGCCTTTTCCAAGGGCACAACGCCATGGCCGAAAGCTGGGATCGAACCCGCAACCTTTAGATTACGAGTCCAACGCCCTTATTAGTGCGCCCCTTCCTTTTTACCTAGTCTAGGCGTGGTCAGTTCCTGTTACAATTAGCACTGGCTGGCCCCATCTGGGATGAGATGGGATGAAATAATTAGCGGCTGAGAGGAGCTGAAAGTGTGGGGAAACTGACAGCTGTGTCACCCTAGCTACATTATTGATCTATCCCTATTGTGGTTGTGTGCTCATTTGCTGCCTTAAAAAAAGATTGTATTTTAAAATATATCAACTACAGCCTTTTCCTATATCTAGACTTACACACAACCTATAACAGACTGGATTGATACACCACAAAGCGTGTATACTGTATTGGATCAGACCAGGATTGTCAACTCATCAGCCTTGGCTAGGATAGGAGATGTAGAGTCAGCAGAGTGACACCAGTTTTCAACGAGTACACAAATACCAGATCAAGATATACACATGCTTCTTCAAAAAACCGATCCCAGAACGAGAGATACACGTGCTTGTGCAAAAACTGATATCAGGACAAGACATACACGCACTTGTGCAAAAACTGATATACCAGACGTATACTTAAATCAAGAGATATACACCCACCAGACTCTCACTAAAGCAAGAGCAATACACCCGCCATACCCTTAACAGACAGATATAATACACAGAAACCCAAACTCCCACACCAGTCAAAGAGATAAAACACCCATCAGATTCCTACTGGAAACAAGAGATATACGCCCACTAGACTTATACAACAAAAAATATGTACACACACGCACGAACGCACGCACGCACACACAAACACAGACACACAAACACAGCCATACACACATATATTCACACTTATACACACGCACGCACGCACGCACACACAGACACACAGACACAGACACACAGACACAAAGACACACACAGACACACAGACACACACACACACACACACACAAACACAACAGGGCCAAAAATCATTCCAATGAAAGATCTATCTATCTATCTATCTATCTATCTATCTATCTATCTATCTATCTATCTATCTATCTATCTATCTATCTATCTATCCATCCATCCATCCATCCATCCATCCATCCATCCATCCATCCATCCATCCATCCATCCATCCATCTATCTATCTATCTATCTATCTATCTATCTATCTATCTATCTATCTATCTATCTATCTATCTATCTATCTATCTATCTATCTGTCTGTCTGTCTGTTTCTCTCTCTCTCTCTCTCTCCATATATATATATATATATA
>CM060319.1:12971624-12976624 GCA_030674155.1 Stramonita haemastoma
ATACATACATACATACATACTTATACATACATATATAAGCCTTACATACAGACATACTTACGTACGTACATAATAATATATAATATATATAATAATATATATATATATATATATACACACACACACTAATATATATATACAAACATATATACATATATACATACACACATACATACATGCATGCATGCAATAGCACCACTATAACCATTTCACATTACACACACACACACACACAAACACACACAATACACACACAACACACAACACAACACAAAACACACACACTCACATACAGACACACACACACACAACCCCACACACACCACACACACACACACACACACACACACACACACACACACACACACACACACACACAAACACACACACACACACACACAAACACACAAACACACAAACACACAACACACACACACACACACACACACCCACCCTCTCTCTCTCTCTCTCTCATCTCTCTACTCTCTCTCTCTCTCTCTCTACTCTCTCTCTCTCCTCTCTCTCTCTCTCTCTCTCTCACTCACAGAGAACTAGAAAGAAAAGAAACGGACACTGGCAGAAACCATCTTTGAAGGAATTATCCTTTTTGTTGGATGAATCGCACTTGTGGGATGAACATCAAACGCTACAAAGCCTGTGAACATGACAGAGCCTCGTCAGAAATTGTCAGATCGAAAATAATATATAAAAAAATAATGAAAAGAAAATCAAACAAGAAACCCTTTACACTAGATAACAAAGAAAAAAAGATAATCAAAAGACATTTAACGTGATTTTCAAAATCACAGAGATCTTCAGTTTGCCAACACGCTGTCTTTGACTCTGTAATATCTCATACACGATAGACTAGGGCGAAAAGCCCTGCCAGTCAGTTCCAGTCAGTTATTGCTGTCAGATGAGTGTCTAGTCCTGTAATCATTAGAATGGTCTTATGCTGATGATAGTATAGAGAGTATAAAGAGACTGTCGTCAGCCATAGCCAGCTTGCACTTTGAACAACAATTCAATAGATGGAGAGAGAGGGAGAGAGAGAGAGAGAGAGAGAGAGAGAGAGAGAGAGGAGAGAGAGGGAGGGGGGGGGGGGGAGAGGAAGGGAGGGGAGGGAGAGAGAGAGAGAGAGAGAGGAGAAGAAGAGACGAGAGAGAGAGAGGAGAGAGAGACAGAGATAGAGACAGGAGAAGAGAAGGAAGAGAGACAGAGAGAGACAGAGAGACGAGAGACAGAGAGACAGAGAGACAGAGAGACAGAGATACAAAGAGAGACACAGAGAGAGGAACATGAACACACACACAGACACACACACGCCCCACACACACACGCAGAGCAGGGACTGAAAGATAGAAAGTCAAATCAAAACGCGGTTTATTCTTTCTTTGCTCTGATAGAAGAATCAATGCGCATGGAATGATGACATCTAAGCAGTAGATGAGAAATGCACCGGAGTTAGAAGGTACTCAGTGATTGATTCCTGAAGTGAACATTTTCAGGTTTGAATAATGGGGGTGGGGGTAGGGTGGAAGCAAGTACTTCTGGGGTTAACATCCACCCCCTCTCTCTCTCTCCCCCCCCCACACACGCACGCACGCACGCACACACACACACACCACACACACACTTTTTAATGATAGATTATGGACTGCAGCGCCAGATTTTCTGAAATGGGAATTAATTATGATATATCTTTTATCAGACGAGAATCGTGGATACTACTTTTTCAAAGGGAATTGTGTGAGACAGGAATATCAGATTCTGCTTTAAAAAGAACAAAGACAATGGCATGGTGGATCAAAAGGACTTGCAAAAACAATACTGCAAGGCACTGTCCAAGGAGGAAGAAAAAGAGGTAGACCAAGGAAGAGATGGGAGGACAACATCAGCGAATGGACAGGCCTAGAACTCAACAAACTGGAGAAATGCAGAACAGAGAGAGGAATGGAGGGAACTGGCTGTTAAGTCTTCAGGGTTGCCCCCTATTGTTCACAGATAAGAGCATTAATATATATTTTTTAATGTCTGTGAACGAATTCAGAGTTAATATTCATTGATGAGAACCAGAAATGCTGGTCTGATGATACAAGAAGCTCTCGTTACCTGTGGATTTGTTCGTGAAATGGACTATAAAACTGATGCTGGAGATTGATGCCAAAGGATGTTGTCTTTGAATTCCTCCTGCACTAGGATCTCTTCATGCTTGAAGTCACCGCAAAGCGATGAAAAGCGAGTCTGTCATGGCCTGGAAGCGATAGTGTTGATTCAAACCATGAACATCGAGAGCCCTGTTATCGGCTTCTGATGAATTAATCAGCCTAATTTTGGGGGGATTGAACTATTTGACACTTTCAAAAAGGAAAAGGTTCTGACAGTCATTACCTCTAATTATTCCAGGCTATCTGGAATTAGTCATCAAGATGTGAAGTGTAGCCAGCTGCCTTGGCGCAGAGATCAGCACTTGGGTTCTTGGTGTCAGGTTATGAGCTCATGAGAACAGGAATTTTACGTAACAGAGCATCGATAGAGAACGAGGATTTTCTGTCATAAACAGAGCATAAACAAAGAATATGGATTAAAAAAACACAACAACAACAAAACAGTGCATCGATACAAAAAAGCAAGTTTTGAAACAAGAGATCCCAGATAGAGACTGGGAAATCTTTGCGGCCATTGCCAACAAAGTGGGTTATTTTACCGACAGAAAAATGTATCAACAGGAAATGGGCATTTTGTTGCAGAAAAAATCCACTGGAAAAAGAATATCAGCATTTCACTAATAGAGTAAAACATTAGCAGTTGGACAAAGGGGTGGAGGGAGAGGGGTAGAGGTGGGGGGTGTTGGGTGGGATGCAGATTCTGACAAAGAATGAGTGTTTTGAGATAGTGTGAAGTATTAGTGAAGGGGCTGCGGTGACGGGAGGGGGGGGGGGGTGGAGGAAGGGGGGATGACGATGTGTTTTGCATACAAACTAAAGCATTATCCAGTGGCTGCTCAACACATCAAATAAACTGGTTTCTCTGTCTGTCTGTCTGTCTCTCTGTCTCTGTCTCTGTCTCTGTCTCTGTCTCTGTCTCTGTCTCTCTCTCTCTCTCTCTCTGTCTCTCTCTCTCTCTCTCTCCATCTCTCTCTCTCTCTCTCTCTCTCTCTCTCTCTCTCTCTCTCTCTCTCTCTCTCTCTCTCTCTCTCTCTTTATCTACCATTCTCTCTCCCTCTTCATTTATCTCTCTCCTCTCTCTCTCTCTCTCTCTCTCTCTCTCTCTCTCTCTCTCTCTCTCTCTCTCTCTCTCTCTCTCTCTCTCTCTCTCTCTCTCTCTCTCTCTCTCTCTCAGCAGCATAACAGGGATGTTATCTTCTAAAGGCCTTTGTTTTCGTCCCTACAGTTTGTCTGGTTCTGTCCTTGTCTGTCCGTTTTTCCATTTGCCGTTTGTCTGTCTGCCTACCTTTCTCCCTCCCCTTCTGTCTCTCTTTTTCTCCATGTCTCTGACAAGATTTACAGAATTGCATATATACGTGGACTGGATGTAAAAAAAAGTATATGAGTGCTTATTGTATTAACCTAGATATAAAAGAAAAAATGAATGAAAAAAAAAGTTTTGTACGTTGTCTTCCTGTCTCTGTGTCTCTACAACTGCCTGTCTACCTGCCTGTCCATCTGTCCCTCTAAACTGTTCATTTAAACCATGGAAAAAAAACTCACAAAAGCTTATCCCAACTATCAATATATTAGAAATCAGAATCAATGAAACTTTTAGTATATCAACAGAAAGTAGTGCTGAATGTATTGCTAAACAAATGTGTTGTAAACCATCACCCCCCAAAACTAAAACGAAAAAAAAACACAAAACCAACAAACCCAAAACCAGCAAACCAACCAACCAGCCAGCCAGCCAGCCAGCCAACCAACCAACCAACCAACCAACCGACCAACCAACCAACCAACCAACCGACCGACCAACCAACCAACCAGCCAACCAGCCAACCAACCAACCAGCCAGCCAACCAACCAACCAACCAGCCAGCCAGCCACCCAACCAACCAACCAGCCAACCAGCCAACCAGCCAACCAACCAACGAACCAAAAAACAAGGCGAAATGAATGATTTGACCAGAAAGGTTTGTTATGATCCTTCTATGTCGTTGTTGTTGTTATTGTTATACATTATTATTCGGGAACCTCACACCCTGAAGGCTCCCACACACCAACTCACCCCAGACATGGAAGTGTAATGGAAAACCCAAACTGAAGTCCTGAGAACACCAGAGCAACAGAGACATTTTCCTCTTAATTCATGTGTGATGTTCAATGGTGACGAGGAGGATGTACTACTGATGTTATGAGAGTGTATCAGCTTTAAGAATACTTGGTAGAAAGAGCTGATTCTTACACTTTCTATCATCATATATCTGGGCATTCACCGAGAATTTTTTTATATAATTTTTTTCCCCCCAGGATAATGGAATAAACACTCATAAGCTTTATCCAGTCCCCCGTGTGTATGCAGTTTTGTAACTCTTGTCATCCGTTCCCACCGGCACACAATGGCCTACTCTTCCGAAAGGCGGAACGAGTTTCTACGTGTGCGCAAGAAGTTCTGTTTGAGTTCACACATGGGACCTCGGTTTACAGTCTAATTCAAAGGACTTTTGGGAGGAATAGAGTCGGCACTGATGTAAACTCCAGAGGAAAAATCCTCTAGAACGAGATTCAGCAGATCAGGAGCGCAATGCTCATCACTCTAACAACCAGGGTACTCCGTCCCCCTATATTTTTTTTAGAAACCGGCAGCTCATTGTCAGTTATGCAAGATTAAACAGACATTCTCAAAATCGTACGGCATCCTTTAAAAGGACGCAGATCGACTGTGTGGTCCCAAATCTTTCCTGTGAGCTCATAGCAAAGTCACTCTGGGTAGGAGCCGGTTGGCGTCCACAGAAACCTCTTAAGACTTTTGGGGTTCAAGTCCACGACCAGGATCTGTAAGGCGCT
>CM060319.1:12981624-12996624 GCA_030674155.1 Stramonita haemastoma
TTTTCTTTCGTTTTTATTTATTCATTTATTTATTTATTTATTTATATTATTTGTTTTTTTTATTATATCTTTTTAAGTGGATAAACGGGACTATGTGTAATGTCACCCTGGCAGAAGGTTTAAGAAAAAGAAAAGAAAGAAAAGAACTGTGTGTAATATTATCTCGGCAAAAAGGATTTTAAAATATTTTATTCTTTTATTCTTATATTTCAAGAACGATGGAATAAACATTCATGTGCTTTTTTTTTTTTTTTACATCCAGTCCCCGTGTGTATGCAGTTTTGTCAGTTTGTCATCCGTTACCACCGGCACACGATGGCCTTCTAAGAAAAGAACTTCTTTCTTCTTTTTATTTAAAAAAAGAAAAAGAAAAAAAACAACAACAACCGGAGACTGCGTGTAATAATCACCCGAACAGACAAGTAGCCCAACACTATTTAACTTGGACAACACACCCCGAAGATTGACTACGGGCGACTAGCAGCCGCACCCCCCTCCCCTCCCCCCCTCCAACCCCTTTCCTCCCCCCCCCCACCCCCTCCTAGACGACTTCAATAACGCTTAAGCCTGCCCAGACGTTCATCTCCCTCCTATGACGTCACCCTCGCGGAGGTGCCGGTCGGAAGTCGATTTACGATGTCAGGAATATTGACAGAGAATCGGAGCAGAGCTGAGAGAGGGATTGAGAGCAAGAGCCTGCCACTGCAAGCCTGCCCCCAAAACAAGGCATTAAATCCATTACCATCCATCTCTTACCACTCCCCCCTCCTACCCCGCCCCCTACTCTCCAGGAGGAAGCTGGCAGCTTACACGTAAATACCGCCAGGGTTTTTAATAAGATCGATCAACCTGGTGACTGTGTGTGTGGTGCTAGAGTTAGTGTATGTCTTTTTTTTTTTTTTTTTTTTTTTTTTTTTTACCAAACAGTCAAATTTACACAATTTAAATATATTCTCTTTTTTTCAGTTTCGCGTTTCCATTTTCGAAAGCAGGTTTAAAAAAAAAAAATTCATTATTTTTTTTTTTACACCACTTTAAGTCATCGGCAGATTTCTCTGCGTGAAATTTGGGCTGGTTTTCCCGGGAGAGCGCGTCGTCACAAGAGCAGCGCCACATATGATTTTTTTCCTATTTGCAACTGTTTTTTGTTTTCCCTATCAGAATGACTTTTTTCTACAGAATTTTGTCAGGGACAACTCTCGTTGCAGTGGTTTACATGCGCTAAATAGTGATGTGTAACACACGGGACCTCGGTTTATCGTCTCATCCGAAAGACTAGCACCCAAATCACCACTCACGGGCTAATGGATGGGGGAAAAGTTTTGGGTCCGAACAGGGTTCGAACCACCGCACACTTCGACCCAGACTTTTCGCTTTCTAGACAGGCGTGTTACCTTTAGACCACCGATTTACCAATGTGCAGAATATTTCATATATAGATCTACTACTTACTCCCCATCTGCAAAGAAATGCACTCAACAAAAACTTGACAAGAGGCGTAATACCAAAACACCAAACCAACGTCGGATGTATGCTAGGCTAGGCGTCAAAGTTTGAGACGTAGTGAAAACAAATTTCGCAATACTCCTGAGGCCGATGATGGAGATGACGATGACGATGACGATGACGATGATGATGACGATGATGATGATGATGATGATGATGATGATGATGATGATGATGACGATGATGATGATGTTGATGATGGTGGTGGTGGTGGTAATGGTGGTGAAAGTGATGTGGTGAAGTGTTGATAATGACAAGAAACCTATCACTAATTTGTGTGGTGCCTGTAAAGAAGAAGAGCAAAAGACCTATACTCTGTACAGTTCTTATGAAGGATCAGGACTGATGACATTCTGAGATTTAAAAAAAAAGTGAAAGAAGAAGAGAAACCGACTGTGCAGCATCCCTGACTGATACAGAGGAGGATAGGGGTGGTGGCAATGAAGAGAGAGAGACAGTGCACAGCTGTAGTGCAATACCGGTCTGATCAGGGGCCAGTGTTTGATGGACAAACAGGAACACACACACACACTTTGCAGGCAAAGGATGTTTCCTCCTTCTCCTTTCAGAGATTATACTCCAGGATGCCATTGATTAGAAGGGGGGAGGGGGAAGGGGAACTGAGAGAGAGAGAGAGAGAGGAGAGAGAGAGAGAGGAGAGAGAAGTGAGAGAGAGAGAGAGAGAGAGAGAGAGAGAGAGAGAGAGAGGAGAGAGAGAGAAAAGGGAGAGAGAGTCACCAGTCCCCGTGTGTATGCAGTTTTGTAAATGTCATCTGTTCCCACCAGCACACAATGGCCTCCTCAAACTGCCTTAAAAAAACCTCAAAACATCCAAAATAAGCCTCTACCACCTTACTCTCCCCTCCATATCCCACCCTCTACCAAACCCACACAGAAAAACAACCAATCAATCAAAGAAACAACAGCAAACCAAACCCCCCGGTTCCCTCCTCCTTTACCCCCCAAAACAACAACAAAACAACAAAAACAAAAAAAAAAGCCCAACCCCAAAACAACGCCGGAGCCAAAGCAAACCATACACCCTCACTTCCAAACCACCAAGCTCTGAAAACAATGACAATAATGAAATAGTAATAATGATAAAACAATAGCAACCACAACAATAATCAGATTAACCAAACAAAAAAACCCACATCACAACAAAAAAAATTGACTGTTGAAATAAAAGGATGAAAATTAATGAAGGACTTAATGCAATGCTTATGGCGTGGTGGAAAAGAAACATGGGGTTTAAACGCTGTGATGGATAAGGGTCCTGTTGCTGTGTTGCTGAGCCTTAAGTTTGAATGCTGGTGTGACAAGGGAAGAATGATGTGTGTGTGAGAGAGAGAGAGAGAGAGAGAGAGAGAGAGAGAGAGAGAGAGAGAGAGAGAGAGAGAGAGAGAGAGAGAGAGGAGAGAGAGAAGAGAGAGAGGGAGGAGAGAGAGAGAGAGAGAGGGAGAGAGAGAGAGAGAGAGAGAGAGAGAGAGAGAGAGAGGAAGAAGAGAAGAAGACAGACAGACAGGACAGACAGAGCAGACAAAGACAGACAGACAGAAGACAGACAGACAGAGGATAGAACTTTGAACTCGGAAAATTTTATTATAGAAAACCACCAGACCCATTACAATTTTACACAAGGCAAGGGACAAGAGAGAGAGGAATGAGAAGAAGAGAGAGAGAGAGAGAGAGAGAGAGAGAGGAGGAGAGAGAGAGAGAGAGAGGAGAGAGAGAGAAGAGAGGAGAGAGGAGAGAGAGAGAGAGACAGAGAAGAGAAGAGACAGAGAAGAGAGAGACAGACAGACAGCGGAGAGAGGGAGAGAGACAGACAGACAGAGAGAGAGGGGGGGGAGAGGGAGAGACAGCAGAGACAGAGACAGAGAGAGAGAAGGAGAGAAGAGAGAGAGAGAGAGGGGGGAGGGGGGGTCCAGGTGAGATGTGTGGTAACACAGCAGCCAGTCAGGGAACGAGAGAGGCAGTCAGGGTGGGAGGAACACCAATGGAAATGCTCAGCCTCTCTTTCTGTCTTTCTCTGCCTCTGTTCCAGACTCTGCTGTGGGATAGTGGCCTGGCCCTCCGACCAATCTCTCTCTCTCTCTCTCTCTCTCTCTCTCTCTCTCTCTCTCTCTCTCTCTCTCTCTCTCTCTCTCTCTCTTTTATATATATATATATATATAGATAGAGAGAGAGAGAGGAGAGAGAGAGAGTCTAGATAGATACATAGATTTCTGTGGGTCTGTTTGTCATTCTGGCTCTGGAGGGATTTTTTGCCTCGTGTGTGTGTGTGTGTGTGTGTGTGTGTGTGTGTGTGTGTGTGTGTGTGTGTGTGTGTGTGTGTGTGTGTGTGTGTGTGTGTGTGTGTGTGTGTGTTGTGTGTGTGTGTGTTGTGTGTGTGTGTGTGTGTGTGTGGTGTGTGTGTCTGTGTGTGTGTGTGTATGTGTGTATGTGTGTCTGTGTCTGTGTCTGTGTTGTGTCTGTGTGTGTGTCTGTGTGTCTGTGTGTCTGTGTGTGTGTTGTGTTGTGTTTGTGTGTCTATGTGTCTGTGTGTCTGTGTGTTTCTATTTGTGATTGTCCATCAAACCCATTTTTATTTTGCCTACCTGACGCTTTTTTTCCGGTAAGTATTTTTCCAAATAGGTAATATTACAACCACACTCACCGCATCCCAACACTAAAAATGATATTTTCCCAACAATCCCCAACCAATCACCAACACCCACCCACACACACACCAACACTTTTTTTCCAACATCACCACTCCTATTACACCTTCTCTGAAGTGACTTACGCTTCTTGTCTACTGCCCGATTTCTGACATTTTCTTCAGCCAACCATCTCTCTTCCTCCCCCCCACCCCACTCAATACCTGACTCTCCACCCCCACCCACCCACCCCACTCCTCTCTCAACCTTTCTGCCTCCAGTAAAACTTTGTTCCCCCACCTTCTCCTTCTATCTCCCACCCACCAGCAGGCAGGGAAGCAGGCAGGCAGGCAGGCAGGCAGGCAGGCAGACCCAGCTTTGTCTGACACTTTAAGTCTGACTGTTCCAGCCCTAGCAGCCCTTTTTCGTGTGTAGTACCTTTCCTTCCAGACAGACAGAATCTCAGTTCTTCAGCTTAGCTCGGCTGTTGTCACTGACCACTACCTGCAGTCTCTGCCTCTTAAGTGCCACTCTACTCTGCATACGCAACGCCTGCCTGACCAGCCACAAAGCCAGGCAACCCCCTGCAACCACCCTTACCTACTTACTACTACCTACTACCCATCCACCCTGACTTCACTCGCTAGCTTTGCTACGCTAGAACAATTCATGCGGACCTAAAAGCACTCTCTTTGGGGTGGTGTGAACTAAGAAAAAAAAAGGGTGGAAAAAGAGTAAGTAGAGAGAGAGGTGTGTGTGTGTGTGGAGTCGACAAGGAGGGGGACTTGATAAGAACCACCCCGAGATTACGCAATACTTTTTTTTTACCCGTCGCCCTACTGTTTCTTTAAAAACGGGTAAACTGCTCTTTGACGGTTAGTTCACTCCTGTAACGCAGTCGAAGTAATAAGTCAGGACGACGATTTTTTTGGTCAGTGCTAGAATAAGTTTTTTGTCAGTGAAGAAACTTGGTGATTTGGAATCTGAAAAAAATTGTTATAGAGCTTTGAAAAAAACAAAAACAAAACATTGCTTGTAAAGTCAAAGGATTGTTGACGCGGCGCAGTAGAAAAAAAAAGTTTGTTGATTCTTTAAAAATCCAAACCATTTTTTTGCGGTCAGTGGAACTTTGCTGATTCTTTAAATCAAACCATTTTGGGTGGACATTGGTGTGGGATAGTGGCTGGAGGAAAGGTGTGAAAACTCCTGCTGCCTTCTGCCGATTAGACTGACTGACTGCCTGACCCTCAGAAATTGCAGGACAGGTGCCGCGGTTCTGCGGCTCACAGCATCCTTCCAGTTAACCTGCAGGACAGCGTGGTGCCAGAGCTCTCTGCTTCAGGACCACCTGCGTGCTTGCTACCTACCAGTCCTTTGTCTTCTGATAGGAAACAGGTCAGGTGAGGTGTAGGTAAATAACGTGGTGTGGTGTGTTTGTTGTGCTGGTGTTGGTGTTGGTAGTGTGTGTGTGGTGGGGTGGGAGTGAGGATGATGATGGATGGTGGTAGGAGAGATGGAGTGGGTGAGTGGAGAGAGAGAGAGAGAGAGAGAGAGAGAGAGAGAGAGAGGAGAGAGAGAGAGAGAGAGAGGTGTGTGTGTGTGTGTAGAGTGATGGTGTGTGGTGGTGTGTGGTGTTGTGTGTGTGTGTGTGTGTGTGTGTGTGGTGTGGTGTGTGTGTGTGTGTGTGTGTGTGTGTTGTTGTGTGTGTGTGTGTGTGTGTGTTTTGTCCACCGTATCTTTGGATGCCTGTACTTGTGTGAATTGCTTTTATTTTCATTTGAAAGACAATCTGTATTCTCCTTGTCTATTCTCTTTGTATCTCTCACTGTCTATCTGTTTGTCTCTCTCTCCCTCTCTCTCCTGTCTTTGGTCTTGTCTGTCTTCTGCTCTGTCTGTCTGTCTGTCTGTCTGTCTGTCTGTCTGTCTGTCTGTCTGTCTTCTGTCAGTCTGTCTCTCTCTCTCTCCACTCTCTTTCTCTGCAATATGCATTTTAGAAGTTTTACAAATCGTACCAAATTTTCACTATCGCCTTTCCATCTTTTTGAAGCCAAAAAAGTAGACGACATAGTGTGCTAAGTCTGGATGCTTGAACAATGAGTGTAAGGAAACATAATATAACAGTAGGTAAATTCTGATCACAAAACGAATAAGGAACAACAGGGCTTTATCATGGAGCTTAGATGTAAAGAAATTTCTGTACAAGAATCAAGAGGCTTGCCTCGTTTTCTCTTAAATGCTGGATGGCCGATGCCTTATTGAAGATGATGCAACGGGTTTTTTGGTTTTGTTTTCTTATTTTAAAAGCTTTTAATGCCAGAAAAAAATATCCACCTTCTTAGCACCATTATGAATGACTATATATATGTATATATATATATATATGTATATAATAATAGTATATATATATATAATCATATATAATTATATGAGTATTAATGAATAGTCGTAGGATATTCTATATTTATCTCTTTTTTGTCAAGACGTAGAACGACGATAACGATGGCTTTTTGAAAAAGCTAAGCATCAGTTTGTGTGTGTGTGTTGTTTGTGAATGCTGTTTTGTGTATGTGCGGGACTCGTGTGCAGATGTGTGAGTTTGTGATGGGTGTTTGTGTTTCTTGTGCAGTTCTGTGGCTATCGTGTTGTGTGGTGGGAGAGAGAGAGATAGACAGATGAGAGAATGAGAACTGAGAGAGCAAATGAATGCAAGATGATTTAAAGAGAGAATTGCTGGAGAGAAGGAAAGGAGAGAGAGATTGATTAAGGATTATATGACTTTTGTTGCCCTAAAATAAAATTGAAAATATTTTTATTGCAAAATATGGAAGTAGACTTCAGAATGAAGCTTTACTTCGTTAACGTTTTTACCATAAGAGGCTACGGATTCATAAGTTTGATATTGTTAAGAGATGATAGAACCATGATTCATAAGAAAAAAGTCTTTATTGGTGAGGATTATTTTATATGATGGGATTCTTTTACAGCTGTGTGATGTATCTCTTTCAAATAAGAAGGAGATGATATATAATGATGATGATGATGATGATGATGATGATGATGATGATGATTGGTGGTGATGTGTGATGATGATGATGGTGATGGTGATGATGATGATGATGATGTCATCATCATATAATCATCATGATAAAGATGATCACAGTGATGACGACACAACAACAACAACGATAATAATAATAATAATAATAATAATAATAATAATAATAATAATAATAATAAAAAAGATAGATAAGAAGAACAACAACACAACACCAACTATAATGATAACAATGATGTTGGTGATTCTATATAAAATTTATAAGCGCTTTGTCTCGCTAAAAACCCAACAAACCAAAGCACACAGCATTAGAGAAGAGGAACAGACAGGTTCATTACATTAAATATAGATTTGGTTTGAAAAAGTATACCACTCTGCAGCTACACCACACCACAAATCAAACTTTGGAGACTTGTTTTTTTATAGTATTTGTTTAAAAATTATTTAACTTGGAGACTAAGGAATAATCAAATAAGACAGATTTTGAAAAAGGAAAAAAAAGTATGACATTAATGATCGACCAAAGTGATGAATTCATTTTGCGGTTTCGTGCCCACACTTTGCATATTAGAACAGAAACTATCTTCGCAGAAAACACTCTACAGAAGGAACGCAATGATTTCGCTGTCTAATCTGTTTATAGGACAAACCCGATGGGGTGACATTTGCAAAAGTAATTGAGTTTGTGTATCACGTGTGTAATGAAATTTAATTATCACCATTCTTTTCTCCTCATGCTTAACACAAGGACGAGAGACAGATGAACTGAAACGAATGGAAGAAAAACACTACTCTGTGTGTGTGGTGTGTGTGTGGTGTGTGTGTGTGGTGTGTGTGTGTGTGTGTGTGTGTGTGTGCTGTGTGTGTGTGTGTGTGTGTGTGTGTGTTGATGTCGGTGGGGTGTATCTGTGTACATTCTTTGCTGGAATATGATAATTATAGTAGAAACAGACTCTCTTGTGGTTTCTGTCTCCCAAAGTAAATCATAACAAGCGAGCAATTAAGCCAACGCACAAACACACTAGCAAGTTTTAAACAAACGCGGACAAACCAACCAACACAACCAACAATGGTGATAATTATATTGATGAAAACCCTTTCCACAACAGCGACCCGCATTGACAGTCTGTTCATTTCATCAAACACTGTGAAGCTTCATTGTCTGTGTTCACAAGCATACACAAATGACAGTTTTGTTACTTCCGCCATCAAGTTAATTCAAGAGGGAAGATGACAGGACAGTTAAAGATGTTCATCTGCCTAAAAAGTAAACCGTGAGGTTCTGGGTTCGAGTCCAAGCCTTGCTCTTTCTTCTTAGTTTGACGTGGAAAAAATGAAATGAATGTCTAAATCCTTCGGATGATACTGTAAACTGAGGCCGCATGTGGGAATGTAACAGAACATCTTGCGCACACATTATAAACCAGTTCCACCTTTCATAAGAGTAGGCCTTTTTGTGAAGATGGGAACGGGTGACATTATTCTAAAAAACGCATGCACACAGTGTGTTGTGTTTAGTCACCATCCCCGAAGTTGGAATGCGCTACCTTATGTGTGGTGTGTGGGGGGGGGGGGGGGGGGGGGGGGAGGGGCAGGCTGTCCCACAAAAAATCTCACCATTGGTGAACCTCGAAGCGTAGCCCAGGAAGGAAATAAAACGCCGTTAATTCTATATCAAAGTCTCTTCAGTGAGTTGGAGCAGAATGTATTAATACGCAGCCAGTTTCCTCTGAAATGTGGGGACTTGTTTCTTTATACACCCAATCTCACGAGGCTTCTGCTGTTCCTGTGAAGGTCAATAACGTGCGGAATATTCCTTGTGTTCTACACCACTCACTTTGCTCTCGCTGGATCAGCTACAGCCAGGGACTAATGCATAGTATTTTGTGTTTGATCAGCACTACGAACACGACGTGGATTACATCATCTTTAACATGCATGCCTGGGTTATTTTTTTCTGCACGAGGGAGAGAGAGAGAGGCACAAAGTGGTCTCCGCATTTCAAATGGACCATGATGGTCGTGAAATCTCTGCTTTCAATCCTCCAGGCGCCAGCGAGATTCCTATCTCTGGCTTCAGTGCCATAAGGATTAGAACCTCCGGTCTCCAGAGGTTTCTTTTAAGTGTATTTAGAGGCACCTAGTTTACTTTGAGGTCCCCCGTGAAGGAAATACCGCAGCTGTTTCCTCCTTTTTCGACGGCTACCAGGGCAGACTTAGCCTATGCTGAGGTCCTGTCAATGGGTACCTGCCTTCTTTTGGGTCAGGGAAGGTAAAGCAGTGAGGGAGAGGAGATGGGCGCCGCCCTCAAGATGCTGGGCACTGGAGAAGCTCAGGTCTCTGACATCTCGCTCCCCAGCGACTACACAGGTTATGGGAACATCTTTATCTTTACCCACCTTACCCTGTTAGCGGCAAGAATGATGTGTAGCATAACTACTTCATTGTCTCACACAGTGTTTATTGTTAGCGTATCAGTTATCCTTTTCTCTTGTAGCGTGTCTGCTTAGGCAGATGCTCGGTCAGTGTGGCTGGCACTTGATTAAAGCGACAAGGAAGCGCTGAGACCAGCGGTTCAGGGTACAGGTTCTTGGCCAGTGAGGAATGAATCAAGCTCATTACCTGAATCCTCTGCGTAGGACCTAAGACCTAGCAGTACGGGCGCTATCTGACTTTTTTGAACTTCTTTTAAACGACAGGGGTAAAAAAGAAAGGATTGAAGTAAAGAAATAGAGACAGACAGAGGAAAAGGACAGAACTGTTAAAAAAAATCTCTTATAGCTACATAATTATGTTTGCACACAGGCTAGGTCTTTCTATCTATCTTCTTGGTCCAACAATTGTTTTTTGTTTCTTTTCTTTTTGTTGTTTGGTTTGGGTTCTTTTGTTTTCGTTTCTCAGCTATATCTCTGTGATTCACCGACAGTGAGATTTTACACATACTACCGTTTTTGCCTACCATTAACGTAGCCGCGTTCCCAAAGGCGGAAGGGGTTTTAACATGTGTGCAACATGTTCTAGGTGCGTTCACACATGGTGACCTCGGTTTACAGTCTGGTCGGATGGACGTTTAAAGGAGTAGAGTCGGTGCTGATGTTAACTCCAGGAAAAAAAAAGTGCTGACTGCACTGTCTCAAAAATCATTCTGATGAGACTATAAACCGAGATCCAGTGTGTAAACGCACGTAGAACAACTTGCGCTCGTGTTTAAACCCGTTACGCCTTCCGGAAGAGTAGACCATTTCGTGTCAATAGCAACGGGTGACAAAATTACAATTAAAAAAATGCATGCACCCTAGAGTATGTTTATACATCATCTCCAAAATCGGAATCGGCTACCTTAATGTCGGGCAAAAACAAAAACAAACAAAAAAAGGTCGCAAAATCTTACTATTAATGATGAATCTCCGAACTCTAGTCAAGGAACGAAGCAACATCAACAACAATAAAAAAGATTCAAGTCAAGTCAAGTCAAGTAAAATCACTTTAATCATCCCCCAAAGGGCAATTACAATGCAATACTGACAGACATATTGATACGAATCATAATCAAATGACACAATACAAAACCGATAGGCATATTGATACAAATCATAATCAAAAGACACAATACAGTACTGACAGACATAGTGATACGAATCAGAATCAAAATACACAATACAATACTGACAGGCATATTGATACAAATCATAATCAAAAGACACAATACAATACTGATAGGCATATTGATACGAATCATAATCAAGAAACACAATTTAAAACTGACAGGCATATTGATACAAATCATAATCAAAAGACACAGCACATTTCATTCTGACAACAAAGCTTACGTACGTACCCTTTTAACTCTGATGGCATATCCATCATTGATGCCCACCCTTGTGTGCAGGGAATCGAACCCTCACCCCCACCACTCTGCACAGCCATGTACCTGCAGTCTACCCGCCATCTTCTTGCCCTGCTCCTGGTCCTCTGTCTGATGGCCTCTCAAGGTAACGTCTGTTTCTCGTGACTTTGCTGTTTGTATGTTACCTTTGTTGTGTTTGTTGTTGCTACTCTGTGTCTGGTGCAGCACAGCGCACAAATCCAGCATCACTCAGCCAAGAGTGCTATGTTTAGCGTGCCCCTTCCTTTTACCTACCCCAAGTGTGGTCAGTTCCTGCTGTAATTAGTACCAGCTGGCTCCATCTGGACTTAATCAGCAGCTGAGAGGAGCTGAAACTGGGGGATTTAGCTGTAGTTTCTGTCAGGGTAACCTGTTTTTTGTGTCTTCGCTGTATAGTATGTCACCACAGTTGTTTTCGCCAGTGTTCGTTTTGTTCTGATTTTTCTGTCTCTACTCTGTCTGGTGGCCTGTCGTGTTAACTTCTGTCTCTTGTGTCTTTGCTGTATGGTATGTCACCGTTGCTGTTGTGTTTGTTATTGTTGTTGTTACTCTGTTTCTGGTGGCTTGTTAATGTAACCTATGTCTCTTGTGTCTTTGCTGTATGGTATGTCACCTTTGTTGTTGTGTTTGTTATTGTTGTTGTTGCTCTGTTTCTGGTGGCCTGTCAAGGTAACCTCCACTTTTGTATTCGCTGAATGGTATGTCACCTTTTGTTATTGTGTTTGTTGTTGTTACACTGTTTCTGGTGGCCTGTTAAGTTAACATCCTTCTCTTGTGTCACCTTTGTTGTTCTTGTTCGTGTTTGTTTTGCTATGATTTGTCTGCGTTGTTCTTGTTGGTGTTATTAGTATTATACATTATGTCATCATTGTTGTTGTGTTGGTTTGTTGTTACTCTATGTCTGGTGGCTTGCCACAGTGATATCCTTCACTATGTCTTTGCCGAATGCATGTTACCATTGTTGTTCTTGTCCCTGTTCATTTTGCTATGATTTTTCTGTGTTGTGCTGTTCTTGTTGGTGTTATTAGTATTATATGATATGTCATCACTGTTGTGGTGTTTGTTATCGTCACTCGATCTTTTAAGGCACTGGCAGGTCTCCACACCACACCACACCACATCACACCACACCACATCACACCACACCACACCACACCACACCACACACACACCACACCACACCACACCACACCACACCACACCACACACACACCCACAAACAAAACCAGACATGGCTGTGTTTCACGGATCAAAGACGTCATGGAAATGACTCTGTGTGTGTGCGTGCGTGCGTGCGTGCGTGCGTGCGTGCGTGCGTGCGTGCGTGTGTGCGTGTGTGTGTATGCGTGCGTGTGTGCGTGTGTGTGTATGCGTACGTGCGTGCGTGCGTGCGTGCGTGCGTGTGTGCGTGCGTGCGTGCGTGTGTGTGAGTGTGCGTGTGTGTATGCGCGCGTGCGTGCGTGCATGTGTGCGTACGTGCGTGCGTGTGTGTGTGTGTGTGTGTGTGTGTGTGTGTGTGTGCGTAGGTGTGTGTGTGTATTTGCATATCCTTGTTTTTCCCGGCTCCTCTCTGTTCTTGTCAGAAACAGTCACAAAGTGAATCTTACTCTTTGATGTAAAGCAACTGTCATATGAAAGCACGACAATCCGTTTGTTATTGTTGCTGTTGTTGTTTTTTGTTAAAGATATTCTGCTTAAAAGGCCACACTTTAGAGATGAGTTTGGGGCCTTAATCGATCAAACCACTATATTTTTTGTTACCCTAAACATGTTGTACTATGCCTGACAATGTTTAGGCAATAGGTGAAACTATTTTTTCCCCTCTCTTTTTTGGTTTTTATTTGTTTTGTAAAGTATAAGCTTCTCATTTACAAGTCATACAATTTTGTGGAAAAGTCTTGAGGTTGATTTAAACAAACAAACAAACAAACAAAACAGAAATATGTGAGCATGTTTATTTCTCCATTGTCTACCAACCTCTTATCGCTCACACAGGGTCAGTGCCATAGGAATAGAAGCAAATTCTTTTGTACTATTTTTATATAAAGAAAAACCTCCCCAAACACATAGCATACGTATTAATACAAATCTTTAAAAAGAGAAATCGAAAATTTTCTTCCTCGCACTCAGCAGAAATTGTACCTTTCAGTGCAAAAACTGTAGACAGTAGCCCAAGGTGACGCCATGTTTCACAATAAAGTGAAAAAGAAAGCGAAAGTGAATTTTTTTTATAGGTTTTTCAAAGGTAGGGGTGTATACTGTTATTATCAAAAGAACACCCCCCCCTCACCCTCACCCCCCCCCCTCACCCCCCACCCTTCCCCCAAGATTTCCCAGAGCGTCAAGGGTTGGGAGGTCAATCCAACCTGTTGTGCCATCGAGACAAGTCAAGCAGAAACTGTACAATACCGAGGCGAGAGAAAAAAAGAGAAAAAAGAGTCACGATTCCTTGCCACGCTTTGTGAGTCTGTTAAAACAGTTGCTGTTCTCTTATTGTTTCAGGCGATTTTAGCTGTGTGTACGTTGTGGCTAGCTGTTTCTCCTCACTTCTCTTCACAAGCAAGGAGCGATTTGCTTCTGCAAAGCTTAGCGATGCATGACTGTCTGTTTTGATGTGATCGTCTGTGAAGGGAAGGCAAGCAGAAACAACCTACAGAAAGGAGAAAGACGTGGAGATTGGGGGTGGGGGTGGGGGTGGGGTGGGAATGGGGGTCGTGAGTTTTCAGAATACAACGCGTGTCTGCGCACGTTCGCACCCGCAATTAACAGATAATATATTATGCAAATAATTATATACATGTGCACTGCGATTGTAATTTTTTTGTGTGTTTTGTTTGAAGGCCGGTTTATAATAAATTTGGTCTAAAATGGTGATTATCTTAATGAAATATTAGTCTTCCTGTCTGTTTGTCTGTCTGTTTCTCTGTCTGTCTAAGTTGTTGTCTATATCTCTGTCTGTGTGTCTGTGTGTATCTGCTTGTCTCTCTCTGTCACTCTGTCTGTCTCTGTCCTTCTCTCTGTCTCCGTATGTCTGTCTGTCCGTCTCTCTCTGTCTCCCTCTCTCTGTCTCCTTCCTTCTGCCTCCCTCTGTCTCTGGCTGTCTATCTATCTGTGTCTCTGTCTGTCTGCCTGTATGTCTGTCTGTCTCTATCTCTCTTTCTCCCCCCCTCTCTCTCCGTGTGTGTGTGTGTGTATATATATATATATATATATCTCTGTGTGTGTGTGTGTGTGTGTGTGTGTGTGTGTGTGTGTGTGTGTGTGTGTGTGTGTGTGTGTGTGTGTGTGTGTGTGTGTGTGTGTGTGTTTCTCTTTCTATCTCTTTATCTAATGATGCTTTAAAAAAATTTCATAATATGATGCTGTGATAATTCTTTGGGGTGTTGCTATATATATATATATATATATATATATATATATATATATATATATATATATATATATATATATATATATACATATATATATACATATATATATATACATATATATACATATAGATATAGACATATATATGCATATGTATATATACATACATATATATATATGATGTGTTTATCAGAACTACGCGTTTCGTGACCCATGCATATTTTGAATATACTTTTTAATGTTACTATTCTATCACCATTTATTTTAATCAAAACAGTGCTGGTTCTGATACGAAGGCCACTCTCCCGATAATATTATGGCCTCTGTGGTCGGAGGGGCTAGATCTATGAACGATAAGATTGGATAGCATGGAATACTGATACACAACTGCTGGATTATTTTTTTCAGATTTTGATAGAGCTTTAGTCTGATATATGTTGGTTTTTTTTTCTCTTTACGAATTACACCATTGATGGAACCATAATCACCATTGATGAAAACAGAATAATATCTAATGGAAACACAATCCCAATTGATGGAAAC
>CM060319.1:12999124-13009124 GCA_030674155.1 Stramonita haemastoma
TCTCTCGAGACTTGGTAATTAACCTCGAAAGAGTTACATTTTCTTGTCCAAACGGTCTTTTTTTGTTGTTGTTGTTTTTAAAGCTGAGAAAGCCAAGAATCCGTGTGTCTTCTGATCACGAAACAGGGATAGACAATGTCTATGGGAGTTATGTGTGTTTTATTGTTCTCCTCCAGCCTCCCAGCTTGCCTCCTGTCATGGATAATCTTTGCAGACTGTGGCTTGTTTATTGCCCGTTTGAAACCTCCATGGGTGTCACAGGGAGTTTGGCATTGTTTTCTCCTCTCCAAAAGCCCGCCCCTTCGGGGACCCACCCACACACATGTAGGGCTACAGAGAGAGAGAGAGAGAGAGAGAGAGGAGAGAGAGAGAGAGAGAGAGAGAGAGAGAGAGAGAGAGAGGAGACTTTATTATTCCAGGGGGGGGGGGGGGGAAAGGGACGGGATAGCCTAGTGGTTAGAGCTTTGTGCTCCCAATTTAATGGCTTGGGTTTAAGCCACAACTGAGGTCCCCGTTCGAGGAGATTTTCCCCTGGAATTAACATCAGTGCCGACCCCTCTTCTCAAAAGTCCTTCGGATGAGACCATAATCAGAGATCCTGTTAATTTTGCGCACACGTGAAATACCGTTTCGCCTTTTGGAAGAGTAGACCATGCATTGCGTTCTGTTGGGAGCGGATGACAACATTTACAAAACCGCAAGCATACTGGTGTCCTGTTTTGACATCAACCCCGAAATCGGAATGTGGCTACCATTAATGGTGGACAAACAATTGCATACAGAAAACCTTACTATTGGTGAACCTCAGAGCTTTAGCCGAGGAGCGAAAACGTATTTAGGATAGCCCAGGTCGAAGCTTTACCCAATTTGCAAGGTTTGACATTTGAGAAACTGACAGTGATGGCGAAGATATGGATGATACTGCTGCTACCGCTGCTGGTGTTGTTGTTGTTGCTGCTGCTGCTGGTGTTGTTGCTGCTACTGCTGGTGTTGTTGCTGCTACTGCTGGTGTTGTTGCTGCTACTGCTGGTGTTGTTGCTGCTACTGCTGGTGTTGTTGTTGTTGCTGCTGCTGCTGCCGCTATATGTGCTGTGTAGTTTCAGAGAAGGTGAACACATCCTAGGTATATATCAACCACAAAACGATGCCGATTGCTTGTTCTGTTCGGACAATATGAAAGCCAGCACTGGGAACAATAAACCACCTCATTAAATCGACGGAGATTAGGAAGAATAAGACCAGCTGAGGTCTCAGGCCATTGACCTTTGTTCCAGTTTATGGCCTGTTATGTTTTCTTTATCTTGCCATGTACTTCCTACCCCCCCCCCTTCCCCACACACCAGCTAAAAATTGTGGAAAAGCGACTATGATCCAAAATGTCAACCAATCTATTCCTTCTGTGGCATCTCTTCCCAGAACACATAAACTATACACCCCGAACCCCCCCCCCCCCCCTTTCCCGCCGCACCAAACACTTACCCACACAGAGATAGTCGTGAAAAAAATAACAAAAGACTCATAGCAAGAACGATGCCATGACTGTGCTGTGAGACTGACAACTTGGATATTAGCACAGGAAAGGTTAATTATATATATCAAGAAAAGACAAACAAAAATTGATGGTTACTTCATAATATGACAGAAAGTATTACACTGCATACACCTCTGCGCGTGGATCAGAAACCAGGGCAGCAAGAAAATTAAAAACAAAAAATAAACATTAAAAAAAACCCAAATACGACATCGAAAAAGAAAAAAAACACAACAGAACAAGAATCCCCCTTTCCACGAAGTCGGAACGCGGCTACCTTCATGGTGGGTTAAGCACTTTGATTTTTTTGTGCAAGATATAGCGCTATATAAATTCCATGTATTATTATTATTATTATTATTATTATTATTATTATTATTACTATTATTATTATTATTGTTGTTGTTGTTGTTGTTGTTGTTGTCGTCGTCGTCGTCGTCGTCCTCGTCGTCGTCGTCGTCGTCATCATCATCATCATCATCATCATCATCATCATCATCATCATCATCATCATCATCATCATCATCATCATCATCATCATCATTGTTATCATCATCATCATCATCATCATCATCATCATCATCATCATCATCATCATCATCATTTATTATTATTATTATTATTATTATTATTATTATTATTATTATTATTATTATTATTATTATTATTATTATTATTATTATTATTATTATTATTATTATGACATTATTATTATTATTATTGTTGTTGTTGTTGTTATTATTATTATTATTATTATTATTATGCTACTGCTGCTGCTGATTATCATTATCATTAAAAAGGTCACATACTCAAACCTCACCATTGGTGAACATCAGAGCTTTAGCTGACGAACAAAAAAACAAAAAAAAACATCTTTTAAGAAAAGAAAGAAAAAAGTGAACAGTGAAAACAGTCCTAGAGAAACTGGTCAGGCAGCACACATTACAGAGGGACACGATGTGGGATGTCATTACAGAGGAACACAATGTGGGATGTCATTACAGAGGGACACGATGTGGGATGTCATTACAGAGGAACACAATGTGGGATGTCATTACAGAGGGACACGATGTGGGATGTCATTACAGAGGAACACAATGTGGGATGTCATTACAGAGGAACACAATGTGGGATGTCATTACAGAGGAACACGATGTGGGATGTCATTACAGAGGGACACGATGTGGGATGTCATTACAGAGGAACACGATGTGGGATGTCATTACAGAGGGACACGATGTGGGATGTCATTTCAGAGGGACACGATGTGGAATGTCATTACAGAGGGACACGATGTGGGATGTCATTACAGAGGGACACGATTGGAAGTCATTACAGAGGGGGACACGATGTGAATGTCATTACAGAGGGGGACGATGGGGAAATGTCATGACAGAGGGACATGACGTGAAATGTCATTTCAGAGGGACACGATGTGGAATGTCATTACAGAGGGACACGATGTGAAATGTCTTTACAGAGGATGGACGATGTGGATTTATTACAGAGGGACACGATATGATGTGTCATTACAGAGGGACACAATGTGAAATGTCATTACAGAGGGGACATGATGTGGGATGTTACTACAGGGACACGATGTGAAATGTCATTGCAGAGGGACACGATGTGGAATGTCATTACAAGGGAACACTATGTGGGAATGTCATTACAGAGGGACACGATGTGTGATGCCATTACAGAGGGACACGATGTGGATGCCATTACAGAGGACACGATGTGGAATGTCATTACAGGGTGGAACACGATGTGGAATGTCATTACAGAGGGGGACGAATGGGGAATGTCACGACAGAGGGACACGATGGTAATATCGTTACAAAGGGACACGATGGGGAATGTCATTACAGAGGGACACGATGGGTAATGTTACAAAGGACACAATGGGATAGAACACTGTGGATGTCATTACAGAGGGACACGATGTGGGAATGTCATTACAGAGGGACACGATGTGGGATGTCATTACAGAGGGACACGATGTGGGATGTCATTACAGAGGGACACGATGTGGAATGTCATTACAGAGGGACACGATGTGGATGTCATTACAGAGGGGACACGATGTGTGATGTCATTACAGAGGGACACGATGTGGATGTCATTACAGAGGGACACGATGTGGGATGTCATTACAGAGGGGACACGATGTAGATGTCATTACAGAGGGGACACGATGTAGGATGTCATTACAGAGGGACACGATGTGTGATGTCATTACAGAGGGACACGATGTGAAATGTCATTACAGAGGGACACGATGTGGATGTCATTACAGAGGGACACGATGTGGGATGTCATTACAGAGGGACACGATGTGGGATGTCATTACAGAGGGACACGATGTGGGATGTCATTACAGAGGGGACACGATGTGGGATGTCATTACAGAGGGACACGATGTGGATGTCATTACAGAGGGACACGATGTGGGATGTCATTACAGAGGGACACGATGTGGGAATGTCATTACAGAGGGACACGATGTGGGATGTCATTACAGAGGGACACGATGTGGGATGTCATTACAGAGGGACACGATGTGGGATGTCATTACAGAGGGACACGATGTGGGATGTCATTACAGAGGGACACGATGTGGGATGTCATTACAGAGGGACACGATGTGTGATGTCATTACAGAGGAGGGACACGATGTGAAATGTCATTACAGAGGGGACACGATGTGGGATGTCATTACAGAGGGACACGATGTGGGATGTCATTACAGAGGGACACGATGTGGGATGTCATTACAGAGGGACACGATGTGAAATGTCATTACAGAGGGGACACGATGTGTGATGCTATTTCAGAGGGACACGACGTGAGACAGCCAGTCAGGGAAATCCCCAAGCCGCTGTGTGATAGCTATCAATCTCAGCGGGCACTTTTTCTCTGGACTTGTTTACACGATGAAACAGAAGATTGAGGATTGTGGGTCTGACCTTTGATTGTCACAGGAGAGGGATGGGGGGCAGGGGGGGGGGGAGGGCTTGGCTGGTTTGGGGATTGTTCTCTGGACTGTCTCCTTCTCCCGGCTGGGCTGAGAGGTAAAGGAATGCAGTTTGTGTTGTGCTTATTTAAAGGTCTCTTTTGTTTTGTTTTTCTTTGTTCTCCAGTTGGGACAAGCACACACACACACACACACACACACACACACACACACACACACACACACACACACACACACACACACACACACACACACACACACACACACACATACATATATATATATATATATATATATATATATATATATATATATATAATATATAATATATATATATATAATATATATATAATATATATATATATATATATGTTGTTGTTGTTTTTTCTTTTGCAAATGTCTTAAAATTTTAGGGGGGACAACATGTTTTCTTCCCCAAGCTATGAGAAAGATAGTATTTGCCCTTAGGATCTGTTTATTCTTTGATTTTGAGGAGGTTTACTTTCTTTCCTTTAGGATATTTTTAGTTGCCACTGAAAAAAATCAGGTACTTGTGTTAAAAATCAATAATGTGTATACTCAAAACTGTCAGTGTGCCTTTGAAGTACAGCAAATTTGTTACAAAACAACTGGAAAGAAACAAACAAAACTGGAAAGGTGATGGTGAAGGGGGAAGAAATAGCCCAACGAGACAAATGAAAACGTCAAAAGCACAAAAGAAATCAGAACAAACTATACCAAAAAAATCCCCGTAAAAAGTTGAAATTTTTAAAAAAGGGAAGATCTGGTAGAACGACAGACAGACGGCAGAACATAAAAAAATCTACAAAAAGGGCAGCCGCAGCAGTAATAAGAGAAGCAGCAGCAGCAGAAGCAGCAGCAGAAGCAGCAGAAGCAACAGAAACAGTAGAAGCAGCAGTAGCAGCAGAAGCAGCAGCAGCAGCAGCAGCAGCAGAAGCAGCAGCAGAAACAGCATAAGCAGCATAAGCAGCAGCAGAAGCAGTAGAAGCAGAAGCAGCAAAAGAAGCAGCAGTAGCAGCAGAAGCAGCAGCAGCAGCAGCAGAAGCAGCAGCAGCAGCAAAGCACAGAAACAGAGAAACAGCAGCATACAGCAGCAAAGCAGCAGCAGAATCAGTAGAGCAGAAGCAGCAGAAAGAAGCAGCAGCAGCAGAGCAGCAGAAGCAGCAGAAGCAGCAGAAGTAGCAGCAGCAGAAGAGCAGCAGCAGACAGACAGAAGCAGCAGAAGCAGTAACCTCAACAACATCACCATCATAACCAACATGCCACCACTATCACCCATACCACCATCAAAGCCCCCTCCCCCCACCCCCACCAACAGCAGTAGTACGAGCAACTAGCAACATCAGCAACAACAACACCATCACGAAGAAAAAGATCCCCCCCCCCCAAAAAAAAAAAAAAAAACCCACCCAAGGAAAAAAAAACCCACACCCAAAACCAAACCAAATGCCAAAAAAAAAAAGATGAAACAAAAGAAAATCATGTGAACAAAACCCGAAAGAACAAAAAAAGACAAGGAGAGAGAATGGCCAAGAACAGTCAGTAATGAGTTTCCTCTTTTAACCCTTCATTCCAGCCAATGGTCCACCTCCCTACAAAGGCCCAAGAGCTGCACATGCTGAAAAACTAACTACACCTCGGCTCAACTCCAACAAGACTTCAGCGTGTTTTTTGACCGCAAAACTCAAGCAAGCTACTGGAACACAAACAAGCCTATCTGCGTTTTTTTGGCCGGGCTAAATCGGACGGATAAATTGTGTCTGCTGCACAGAGAGGCAGATATACAGACAGATAGAAAGACACATGATTTTATATATATACACACACACGCACGCACTCTTTCAGGTGCGCAGATCGATTGATAGATAGACAGATAGATAGATAGATAGATAGATAGATAGATAGATAGATAGATTAGATAGACAGACAGTGATAGATAGATAGACAGACAGACAGATAGATAGATAGATAGATAGATAGATAGATAGATAGATAGATAGATAGATAGATAGATAGATAGATAGATAGATAGATAGATTTTTTAACATTTTTATTTCATTCTTTTAGTTTTAATTATCTATCTATCTATCTATCTATCTATCTATCTATCTATCTATCTATCTATCTATCTATCTATCTATCTATCTATCTATCTATCTATCTATCTATCTATCGGGGGAAAGGGGACAGAGAGAGCGAGAGCATATGCTTGTATTTGTGAGTGCGTGCGTCCGTAATAATAATACATAGAATTTGTATAGCGCTATATCTTGCAAAACAAATCAAAGCGCTTGCATTCGACCAACACAACACACAATCAGCAACAATTTACAGTTTTGACAAATTTGAATGTACACACAACAACACACACACACACACACACACACACACACACACCACGCACGCACGCACGCACGCACGCACGCACGCACGCACGCACGCACGCACGCACGCACGCACGCAGCACGCGCGCGCACACACACACCTACAAACGTTATGCACTTTGGCAGGTGGATGTTGAAGGCAGGGACAGGTAAGAGATGGAAGCGGAAGGAGAAAAACTTAGGTTTGAAATAAGTGTGTCTTGAGGTTGGATTTAAAAGTGTCATAAGTAGGCTTTTACAGTGAGTGTTAGGAAGAGGCAAGGTCGTTCCACATCGATGGACCAGAAACAGAGAAAGAGCGGCGGCCAACGGTAGATAGGTTGAATCTGGCATACTTACCTATGTGCGGGGTCCCGCCCTCTATGTCTGTCTGTCTTCTCTCTCCCTGTCTGTCTCTCTCTCTCTCCCTTTTCTCTCCCTTCTCTCTCCTCTCCCTCCCTGCCCTCCCTTTTCTCTATTTCTATGTCTTTCTTTGTCCTCTTCTGTCCAGCTGTCAGCATGTCTGCCAGTCTGTCTGCCAGTCTGTCTATCAGTCTCTCTGTCAGTCCTGTCTATCAGTCTGTCTGTCAGTCTGTCTGTCAGTCTGTCTGTCAGTCTCTCTGTCAGTCTCTCTTTCAGTCTGTCTGTCAGTCTGTCTGTCAGTCTGTCTGTCAGTCTGTCTGTCAGTCTGTCTGTCAGTCTGTCTGTCAGTCTCTCTGTCAGTCTGTCTGTCAGTCTCTCTGTTCTCTCTGCCTCAGTTGCAGTTAAATCACAATCAGTATTGTGGTACCTTTTCCATAACCATTGTTTAATAATGATAACCGTCTTTTTTATCATCACTACTCTCTCTCTCTCTCTCTCTCTCTCTCTCTCACAAACACAAACACACACACACTAAAACGAAAAAAATCCACGAATACTGCATTTCCGGTGTACCTATTACTTCCCCCCTTTTTTCCCCCACTTCCTGTCATAAAGATCCAATCAGCTTGAGCAGAAACAATGAACTTTGTTTCACACAATGGGTCGTCCTCCTGCTTTGTCCTCCTCTCTCCTGCTTAATGACAAGTGCCGAAACCCGTGTCAGTGTTCATCTCTTTACCAACATTGCAGCTGAGTGCATTGGACTTCTATTCTAGCCCAATGGCTCCATAAAATTATGGGTTTAAACTTCAGCTGCATCGTCTGCTGAGCTAAGGTTGGGTATAATTATTATTTTGACAATGTCCCAGGTCAACTTCAGAGCGTAGATCTACCAGCGCCTTGATTTATTTTGTATATAAAATATATTATATATATATATATATATATATATATATATATATATATATATATATATATATATATGTGCGCTCCACCACGAAATGAGTCGCTTAGCACATTACCAATTTGCGCTAGGAGCCTTTAAAGGCAGGTGGGGTCAAGTTGTTAATTTTGAGATTTGATTGATTATAAACTAGATCTGTTATTTACCTTATAATGAAATATCAAGGCATAATTTTTTTTTATTCCTTTGCTTTAAATGTGTTTTGAAAATACAAAGCACTCATTCTGACAACCTGTTGCTAAAATAAACTTGCCCGTTTCTCATTTTGTCCCATCCTGCAGTCTATCATTTCAATTTGTAATAAGTTGCACAGAATTGTCCGATTTCAATCTGTTTTTGTATTCATAGCCACTTTATTGCAGATTAATAATATGTCAATACTTAAAATTGACCTCAGTGCACTCCGTCTCATTATGTGGTGGAGCGTCACATATATATGTTATATACATATCGACATATATGTATATATATTATATGCAGTGAAAGAGATATAGATAGATAGATAGATAGATAGATAGATAGATAGATAGATAGATAGATAGATAGATAGATAGATAGATAGATAGGTAGATAGATAGATAGAGAGACAGACAGACAGACAGATAGACAGACAGACAGACAGACAGACAGACAGACAGACAGACAGACAGAGAGGAGGGAGAGACAGAGACAGAGAGAGGCATGCAGAAAAACAAATTATTCACTTTCAAGATCCCGTAATTCGTGTCAGTATTTGGAGGGTTACGGAAACGCAAACTTACCCCGCATGCACCCTGTAACAGGTGAGGGATGGACTCAACCAGGTTCAACTTGAAATAAGAGATACAGCCTGGAAAATTCAGTGCATAGCTCCAAGCGAGTTCCCTGGGAGTAAAGGAAAAAGGAGAGAAATGAGAGAAGCATCTGGTCATTGATTTTGTGTTATCGCTAATCTGGAGACTAAACCTGCTTGTTCCCAGAAAATGATGGTGTGTAACAGTTCAACCTTAACATGGAATGTTGGCTTGTCCACACATGCATATAGGACCATTACTACTACTGACATCACGACTTCAACTGCTATTATCATCGTATCCTCCTCATACACACGGGGACTGGATATGAAAAAGCACAGGAGTGCTTATTCTATTATCCTCGACATAAAAGAATAAATAAAGAATAAGTAGGTACTCCCCCTCCTCCTCCTCCTCCTCCTCCTCCTCCTCCTCCTCCTCCTCCTCCTCATCATCATCATCATCATCAGCAGCAGCAGCAGCAGCAGCACAGCAGCCCACATCATCATCATCATCACGCTCGTCGTTCTCGCCGTCGTCGTCGTCGTCGTCGTGTCGTCTCGCGTCGTCATCATCATCATCATCATCATCATCATCATCATCATCATCATCATCATCATCATCATCATCATCATCACCATCATCAAAGTGAATGCTTTGATTTAATTTATTTATTTACCTGAAAGCAGCAAGTACTTACACACAGATTTTCGTAAAAACAACAACAACAACAACCACCCAAAACCTTCAGCATTTCTTCATGTTGACCTGTGCACCTAAACAAAAAAAACATCAACAATGCTGATGTGCGTTTTCTAAACCGGAATACTTGTTTAATTCTATTAACAGAACACATTAAAAACAACAAAACAACCCCATCTCCTGTGTTCAAATTCTGACTAACCCCATCGGCAGCCAAGCAGATTCCATGCCATGTCCTTAACTCCATAGGCCCAGATCTTTTAACCCAACTCATTTTTGTGCCCTGATGGAGAGAGAGAGAGAGAG
>CM060319.1:13014124-13019124 GCA_030674155.1 Stramonita haemastoma
TGGTGGCTTGTTTTCATCCAGCCCTCTTAAAAAAAGAGAGAGAGACAAGGCAAGGCAAGGCAAGGCAAGGCAAGGCAAAGTCTTTTATTCGAGGATAATAGATAAGCACTCATGTGCTTTTTTACATCCAGTCCCCGCCCTTTTCAGGGATACATCAAGTTAAAAATATACTAAACAATAAGACTTTACGCAGTACCAAACAACACACAAGAATAAAGGACACTATATACTAGAGAGAGAGAGAGAGAGAGAGAGAAGAGAGAGAGAGGAGAGAGAGAGAGAGAGAGAGAGAGAGGAGAGAGAGAGAGAGAGAGAGAGAGAGAGAGAGAGAGAGAGAGAGAATTACTAACACATCCAAGCCTCGTCAGATAATTTTGATTGCAAAAAGTCTCTCCTCTTTGTTGTAGTATACAGTCAGACTAACTCTCAAGCACGCTCATGTACATGCAAAGGCACTTTGTATGCCTGTGTCACTGTGTGTGCACTTGTGCTTGTACACCTGCATGTTGACTTACACTTTCACAAGTGCCTACAGGGAGTCTCTTATGACACTTGTCTTTCATGGACAAAGTAGAAAGGTGGCGACCGAACAGGCCGAAAAGGCTGATTGTTGTTGCTGTTCTTGTCGTTGTCGTCGATGTTATTTTAAATCGTGTTTCTTTACATAGAAACATATATATATATTTTAATGTACCCCACTTTAAGTCACGGTAGATTTGCTCTCCCTGGAGAGAGCGTGTTGCCACAAAAGCAGCACCTACCCATGATTTTTTTTCTTTTACCTGTCTGCACCTCTATTTTTATCCCTATCAGAGTGGCCTTTTTCTACAGAATTTTGCCAGGGACAACTCTCTCGTTATCGTGGGTTCTTTTACGTGCGCTGTATGATTATGTGTAACACACGCACCTCAGGTTTTCGTCTTATCTGAAAGACTAGCATTCAGACCACCACTCATGGTGTAATAGACAGGGGAGGGGATAAAGTTTCGGGCCCAAACGGGATTCGAACTACCACAACATTTCGACGCAAACTTTTCACTTTCTAGACAGGTGCGTTACCTCTAGCCCACCGATCCACCGATTCATTGCATACAAATTGATCTTAAGAGCAATAACAAGCAAATAGCTTACAATGTGCCCTAACACAGAAAACTTTCAACTAAACTAACAGTGAGGGAACAATTAGCCTGGTGGTTAGACCGTTGCGCTCTTTATCTGTCGGTCCTTGCTCAAGCCACCACGGAGGCGGCAATTCGAGAGGATTTTTTCCACTGGAATTAACTTCAGTGCTGACTCCACTCCTCCGAAAGTCCTTTGGATGAGACTTTAAACCGAGGTCCCGCGCGCGAACGTACACAGAACATCTTGCACACATATTGACACATGTTTTATCTTTCGGGAGAGTAGGCCATTGTGTGCCGGTGGGAACGGATGACAAAATTTACATAATTGCATGTATTTATATGAGACATAATGATATTTCATTTCAATGCGTGCGCGCGCGCATGTGTGTATGTGAACGTTTTCAAGTACCATGCCCTACAGGTCCCCATACTCCGACTTCAGAGGATTTTTTTTGGGTCCATTTCGAGGAGAAAGCTTAATCATCGTGTCATGCTGAGAGCCTGTCATCACTGAAGACAATAAATACACATTTTAATGATAGATATGACAGCTATGGCACGTGGCTGACATCACTGACTGACAGAGCTGAGCTTTTAGCCTGGGGCAACACCAGCCTGATTCTTCTGCTGCTGTTAGGGCTGTAACGTAACATCACTGCCACACTTGCTGTCAGTGGACCGGCATCGTACGCACGACATCTTGCGCACACGTTAAATCCTGTTCCGCTTTTCGTAAGAGTATAGGCCATTGTGTGCCGGTAGGAACAGATGACAATATTGACTAAACTGCATACACACGGGGACTGGATGTAAAAAAAAAAAGCACAAGAGTGCTTTATCCTATTATCCTCGATATAAAAGAATAAAATAAAATTTTAAAAAAAACCTTGTCTCCTGCCTTTCAACTTCACAATTATCATCACACCCCCCCCCCCCCCCCCCTCATCACCCCTCAGCCTCACCCCTTTCCACACCTTGCTGTCAGGTGACATGTTATGCTCTCTCAGCGGCAGTGACAAGAGATGACAGCCGCCCCTCCCATCCCCTCCCATCCCCTCCTAGCGTGTGACAGGCAGGCATTCAGGCAGGCAGGTGTGATGTGCAGTGAGGTGAGAGAAGCGAGATGTGTCAGTTTGCACTCCAGGTTGCACTCCCAAGCTATGGGATCCCTCCATCCCTCCCTCCCTCCATCCTTCCATCCCTCCCGGCAGGTAGTGTGCACATGTGGCCACAGCACTGCTTGCACCTTGTGGTCACCTGCAGGGGCTTTTGCTTCCTCATCCGCTTTGCAACCTCTAGATCCTCACGTGCTGATACTGCTGCTGCACTGCTGCTGCTGCTTTTTTTGTTGTTCGTTGTTGCTGCTGCTGCTGCTGCCACTGCTGCTGCTCCCGGTGATGCCATGCTGCTGCTGCTGCTACTGCAATTGCTGCTGCTTTTTTTTTGTTGCTGCTGCTTTGTCTGTCCTGTGTGGTTGTCAGTTGGTTTTTGTTTTCTGTTTTGTTGTCATTTCATGGTTTTATTGTTCTTTTTTTTTTGGGGGTGGGGGATGGGGTGGGGTGGGTTGGTTTATTTTCATGCGCTAAGTGTGTGCCAGATGTGGTTGGTTGTGTGTGTGTGTGTGTGTGTGTGTGTGTGTGCTGCGTCGTGCGTGCGTGCGTGCGTGCGTGGTGTGTGTGTGTGTGTGTGTTTGTGTGAGGCAGAGATAGAGATAGAGATAGATAGATAGATAGATAGATAGATAGATAGATAGATAGATAGATAGATAGATAGATAGATAGAAGAGAGAGAGAGAGATAGAAGAGAGAGAGAGAGAGAGAGAGAGAGAGAGAGAGAGAGAGAGAGAGAGAGAGAGTGTGGTGTGTGTGTGTGTGTGTGTTGTGTGTGTGTGTGTGTGTGTGTGTGTGTGGTGTGTGTGTGTGTGTGTGTGTGTGTGTGTGTGTGTGTGTGTGTGTGCCTTCACGTAGCCTCTGTACGTTGACATGACGTGATTTAGGATCTACTTGTGTGTAAGTTAAAAAGAAAAAACTCGTTTGTACTTTTCAAAACATATCTACAGATTTATTGATCCATTCCCCTCGTTTATTTGTATTCCTTCGGTGTAATGAGAACAGTCGGTTTTTGAATATCCAGTGTTCAGAATCATGCTATAATGGAATACAGTTTTTTGAATTAAACAAAATCTTATTTGTTCAGAGCTACGTAGTAGCAGTACATAAAACCAGTACAACAAGCAATGTTTATATGAATACTATTAAACCTATATGCAAAAACGGGCCGAAGTTGAACAAAACTGTGTCAAACAGATGAAAAATAAGAAGAGATAACTGTAAGCGTTTTAAAAAATTGTGAAAATATCAGGAAAGAGAAGCAACAAATACACAAGGATAACTACGGAGTAGATGTATCATGGCAATACAAAGTAACACTATCGCTAGGTATACAGTTTATCGCCCTAATTAAAGTTACATCCGTGTTTGCACATTTCTCAAAACTCCACACGCACACTACGTGAGCAGAGCATAAAGTCACTGCCAGTCCAATCGTAATAGTCAAACTGGTTTCATAAAACAAAGAAATGTAAGACATTTTCAAACGAAAACCGAACCAAAGCATTTTCATTCCAGGTACGGCTAAACTGCAGAGGATCTAGAAGAGAACAAATCCAGAAAACGTGTAAAAATTGTCGCTAGAAACTCAAACCGCAGAACATCTTGCGCACACACGTTAAATCCTGTTTTGCTTTTCGTAAGAGTACGCCATTGTGCGCCGGTGGGAACAGATGACAAGATTTACAAAACTGCATACACACGGGGACTGGATGTAAAAAGCACATGAGTGCTTATTCCATTATCCTTGATATAAAAGAATAAATAAATAAATGAATAATTGAACAAATAAGTGATTAAATAAATAAATAAAAGAATAAGCGTAAACAGAACTACCACAGCAAGTCACTGCCGTTTCGTTCTTGAGACTAACAGCTCAAACAAAATTAGAGAAAAAACAAGTCTTCATGACTGAGCACCCTCCCCCACACCCACGCTGTCAAAAGCCTGTTGAATTTTGCAAGACCTCTCTCCGGGAGACAATCTTTCCTTTACGATTTAGCGAACGAAACTTTATTCTCTGAGGATGATGGTAAAAGTACAAAGACATTGCATCAGTACTCGAAGAAATCCACAACAAGAAATGTGTATCATCACACAATGAGCAAAAAAAAAAAAAGAAAAAAAAGAGCGAAGATGCTGTATTTTTTGTGATGTTTATTAAAGTCTTGTTAACCCATTGAAAATGGACACACACACACACACCACACACACACACACACACACACACACACACACACACACACACAACACACGCACGCACACACACATGCACACACACACGACACACGCACGCACACACACATCACTCACACTCACTCACTCACTCACTCACACACACACACACACACACACACACACACACACACACACCACACACACACACACACACACACAAACACAAACACAACACACACAAACACATTACAGGTCTATATGAAGACAGACCATGCTCGCGTTATGTTTCGTTATTTCTTACATATTTGTCGTAAAACAGCAGTAGTAACATACTTTAGGAAAAAAATCTACTTAAAAAAAACTAAATTCAAAGGGATTATTAGCAAAAACAGTCTGAAACTTGACATTCCAAACATTTTATTTTATTTTTTTCCAAATCATTTTTTTTGTTTCAACGGGTTTTTTTTTTCATTCTCTGGGAGTCTTTACCATGTTACATATTCATGACTTTCTCAAGAGTACCTACCATTCCTGTAAGGAAATTCCACAGCTGTACTGTGTTTTGGGCCACACGAAAGTCTTGTTTTGT
>CM060319.1:13021624-13026624 GCA_030674155.1 Stramonita haemastoma
CACACACACACACACACACATTGGAAACAATTCGCAACCTTTCCGACCCTAATACCAAAATTGTTATAACACACTGCAGGTTAAGACAAAATGAATATCAATCAAAACTAATACTCGGGGAACAGAAGGGGGCAATCAGAAACATCAGGTAACGGGATGAGGGGACAGCTGAGGGCATCCTTACTGCTGCTTTTGCTTGCTTGCACTGCTCCCTTCACACACCCCCCCCCCCCTTCTCCACACTCTCTGCTTGTGACTATGAGAGCATCGGGGGAAGGGGTGGGGATGGTGGTGGGGGTGGATGGGTGGATAGATGGATGATGATGATGATGATCATGATAATGATAATAATATTTAAAAACAGAAACAACAACAACAACAACAACAACAATAATAACAATAGTAGTAGTAGTAGTAGTAGTAGTAGTAGTAGTAGTAGTAGTAGTAGTAGTAGTAGTAGTAGTAGTAGTGATGATGATGATGATGGTGGTAGTGATGATTATGGTGGTGGTGGTGATGATGATGATGATGATGATGATGATGATGATGATGATGATGATGATGATGATGATGATGATATAACAAAAATAATAACAACAATAATAATAATATCATCATTATTAATTAATCAATAATAACAACAACAATAACAATAACGATGATGATGATGATGATGATGATGATGATGATGACTGTATGACCGTATAAGTAAGCTATGTTTGGTGAATGGACCGGTCTCAGGCTTGTACTTTATGTAAGGTCTGAACAGAACATTGTTTGGCCTACATCCACAATTAGCCCCTTACTTAACACAAACCAGGTTCTTTCCCCTGTAACCCAGTGCATGCAATTACAGAGATGAAGTCCATTGACAGTTCAGGGCCTCGGCTTTGTGTGCACGCACGCACCACTCACCCAGAACACTACATGTACATACATACACACACGTCAATATCAGGTTTTCTTAATGTTTTCTTACTTTACGTAGTTACCTTAGAATAACAACAGAGAAAAAAAAAAGCTAGACCCAAAGCTTTTATCCCATCAGCACAGCGACCAAACATCCCACAATGAACACATTTGGACCAGACACGCTTCAGTACCCCAGCGCCGCATGGTGGCGTGTGGACAAGATTCACTATCGTCTGCTTTTCCTTGTCCTTGTTCTGCATGCCTTCGAAATTATTTACAGAATTGTTGGAAAGCAGGAAGGTATAAAAGAAGGATGAGGAGGGTGGGGGTGGTGGTGATCTAGGAATTGGTGATGAAGGGGAGGAAACATGTACGGTCATAAACGGGGATTTTGTATATCCTGAAAAGAAAAGAGAAATGTTTTTTTTTATTATTGTGGATGAAGATAGAAAATCAATGACTTGCACCTTAGAAGAAGGAACATCCATTGATTGTCAGAAATAAAAGAAAGATGCTGATTGAAGACTCCTCTGTCTCACCTGTCTGTTTCACCTACCCGTCTCACCTGTCTGTCTCACCTGTCTGTCTCACCTGTCTGTCTCACCTGTCGGCGTCACTGGGTTCAGTGGGGGATGCAACTGCTGCACTGGGTGGCATTGCTGGCCTCACTCCTCCAGGTGGCTCTGTGTGGACTGAGGCTGCCAGCTTCTGGGACAGTCAGCCAGGCTACTGATGCCGAATAGGTTCTCTTGGAATGAGACTAGGAGGTCTGGCTGGCTTTCTTTATGTCTCTGGGTTTTTTTTCTTTCTTGAAAGATCCCTGCCACGAGGACTGTGTCCTTGCTGTGTGATACATGGCTAACATATTGTAGGTTTTTTTTCTCTCTTATTTGATGTTTGCTTGTAGATTTTGGGGGGATAGAAAGTTCTACCAGGGACGTTTGCATTGGTTCTACTGTCTCTTCCTTGGCTATGTAGTTTTCTCTTGTGCAAAATCTTATTTCTGCTGATTCAGTTATTTTGCTATCAGCTTTTTAAAAATCTTTTTAATTGCATGATGATCAATACTAATAAGGATGACGTAATTATGATGCTACGGGAGTGCACGTGCTTTGAGACTACTTGACAGGGTTGTACTCTACGCTTACTGTCATATAATTTACGGGGTCAACCGAATTACAGACACCCGCAGTGTCGGTCAGGTAATTTGAGCAACACTCCCAGACTCCTAAAGTGGATGAAGCTCGACTGTGTAGTCCCAGTCTTCCCAGTGAGCCCAAAGCACACTCACTCTGGGTAGGAGCCGGCTGGAGTCAGAAAAATCACCATGACTCATATGGGATCCGAACCGGCGACCTTCCAGTCCCTAACGTAAGGCGATTTTGCTATCAGCTTTCCTGCAGGCTCACACGTCACAGTCATAAATCATGACTGGCCATTGAAAAGTTTTGTGGGTTTTTTTTTTAGGTCTTTTGTTGAGCTAGAAAAAGAGGCAGACCAAGGCAGAGATGGGAGGACAACGTCAGCGAAGGGACAGGCCTAAAACTCAACAGAATTTAAGAGGAATGGAGGGAGCTGGTTGTCAAGTCTTCAGGGGTGCCCCCACGATCGCCAGACTAAGGGAAAGATACATAGATAGATAGATAGATAGATAAATAGAGAGAGAGAGAGAGAGAGAGAGAGAGGAAGAGAGAGAGAGAGAGAGAGAGAGAGAGAGAGAGAGAGAGAGAGAGAGAGAGAGTTGAGCTAGACAGTTTTTATTTTGCTATTCCAGTCCTTTCTTTTTTTAAACCAAAACTCTTTCTTTGACATAAGATACCACTGAAAGATTCTCAACCAGAAAAATACAAAAGAAAGAGATCAAACACTATTAGCAAATCTAAAAATGAGTTTAAAGGACCACACTCACAAAATAAGAGCTCTATATCCAGAGTTCACAATCTAAAGCACCAGTGAATAGCAATACAGACCACACACCAGGGACTGAAAGATTTAGGTTTAACTTTACTTGTGTGTGTTTTTTAATATCAGTTGCTGGGTTTTATTTTTAAATAGTTATTCCAGTTCTGATCTTGAAGTCTTTAGAGCAACAAAAACTCCGCTAATTCTAGAATACAAAAGAAAGCTATTGATTTTAGCAAACAAAGGATATCCCTTGATTGTAGAAAACAAAGGGACTGCATATGTGTGTGTGTGTGTGTGTGTGTGTGTGTGTGTGTGTGTGTGTGTGTGTGTGTGTGTGTGTGTGTGTGCACGCGCGCACGCGCGAGCGCGTGTGTATGTGTGTGGTGTTTGCGCGCGTGTACGGGTGTGTGTGTGTGTATGTATGTTTGTGCGTGCGTGCGTGCGTATGCGTGTGCATATATATGTGTGTATGTGCATGTGCATATGTGTGTGTACGTGTGTGCGCGCACGCGCGGAGGTACGCAAGCGCGCTTTTCCCACTTGCTTGAAAGGAAGTAAACATAGTGGAGATATTGCCAGAGGATCGTGAAAAGGGTACCAACAGAACAGCGATCGTCAAATTTGTGCCAAAACTGTAGTCATGTCTGACAGAGGTCTGCACTGTGCCTCTCCCCTCTGTTTTGATGGAATGTGTCGCCTTTTGTTGTGACAAAACATAGAGACAGGGAGAGGAGCAAGGAAAGCAGCACAGAGAGAGAGAGAGAGAGAGAGAGAGAGAGAGAGAGAGAGAGAGAGAGAGAGAGAGAGAGAGAGAGAGAGAGAGAGAGAGGAATACGAAATTTTATTTACAGAGGGTAATAGATTAAGTACAATGAGTTTTTTTCATCCAACCCCCTAAAAGGGAATAGATATAAACACCAAAGCACAAGCAATATGTGTATAAAAAAAATAATTAAAAAAGAATAGATTGAAAGAAAAACAGTAAAGGAAACGATAAGAAGAAAAAAATGCACCATAGAAAAAAAATCAATCAAGATCAAGTAACAGCACGGAAGGAAGGGAGGGAGAGAGGGAGAGAGAAAGAGAGACAGAGAGAAAGACAGAGACATACATTCATACAGACAGACAGACAGAGAGGGAGAGCGTCACACGGAGAAAGAAAGGCACAGAAGACAGAGGAGCGAATGCGATTTAGTGCATAACTGCATGATAAAAAAAAAAAGAAGAAAAATGAAAATGATAACAACCATAGGCTCTAAAGCTGAAACATGATGACGTTACAATCAATAGCAAAGGACAAGCATTGTACGAATATATATTGATAATTTCCTGGCCATATTTTGCTTTTCAGATGCTAGAAGTAAACTTAATCAGGACTGATTGTGAGTCTATAAACCTTGATTGGAGAGAGAGAGAGAGAGAGAGAGAGAGAGAGAGAGAGAGAGAGAGAGAGAGGACAGACAGACAGACAGACAGACAGACAGACAGACAGACAGACAGACAGACAGACAGACAGACAGTAAGACAGACAGACACAGAGAGAGAGAGAGAGAGAGAGAGGAGAGAGAGAGAGAGAGAGAGAGAGAGAGAGAGAGAGAGAGAGAGAGAGAGAGAGAGAGAGAGAGAGAGAGAGAGAGAGAGAGAGAAGAGAGTTTGCTTTGGTTTGATTAATTTTAAAAAATGAGTTCATGCCATTTGTGAAAATAATTGATGTCACTGTCTTTGGAAATCGGCAATAAATATGCAGCAATGTTTACATACAACTTGCACGATCAAAAGATCAGTTCACGCCCCCAAGAGAGAGGGAGAGAGAGAGAGAGAGAGAGAGAGAGAGAGAGAGAGAGAGAGAGAGAGAGAGAGAGAGAGAGAGAGAGAGAGAGAGAGAGAGAGAGAGATGTGTGTGTGTATGTGTGTGTGTGTGTGTGTGTGTGTGTGTGTGTGTGTGTGTGTGTGTGTGTGTGTGTGTGTGTGTGTGTGAATACATGCATTTGTGCGAATATCTAAGACAGCTTGACTCAATAGGGCTTATAGCATTACTTTAAGCTTGTTCAATTCTTTCGTGCGTTATAAATGTTATCCTTGATGCAAAAACAATCTGTTATTAACTACATTTGATGTGTTTGATGTTCTAATTCCTTTAACGTCTTTTCACAAAATGATATACATTCTCATAAAGTGGAACA
>CM060319.1:13034124-13041624 GCA_030674155.1 Stramonita haemastoma
CCATATTTAAGAGCTACTTGGTTTGGGTTAAGTTTTCAGTGTTCATGATTCACTACAATTTTTTTAAATTTTAAGTCTGAAAGGGAAATTGCCCGTTCATTTACAATCCACCCCAATTTAGCCATGGAAACGCCTATTGCTTGAAGGTCAGAGCATCTAAACATTTTAAAAGGACAAACATACAATAGATACATGTTATCCATCGTTAAATTTTGGATTTATTCATCCCCAGCTATAACAGATGTGGATTGATTAAAGCACACATTATTGCAGATACAACAGAAAATTATACAAGCAGACAACAAGTAAAAACACAACACTCAAGTGTCTTGCAGAGCAAATTTTCGGTTTATTTCAAACCTTCTTCAGGCTAAAAGACTGGCCAAGGGGAAAAAACCTCAGAAGCCACCACTCTGAAGCACCTTGTTATGGGTAGGTACTGACGATACAGAACTTTGTATGCTGTGTGAAAAGGTCCCAGGCAAGGTGGGAAGTAAATGTGTGTGTGTGTGTGTGTGTGTGTGTGTGTGTGTGTGTGTGTGTGTGTGTGTGTGTGTGTGTGTAGGAAATAACTCTCTGTGTGTATAGTGTGTGTGTGCGTGCGTGCGTGCGTGCGTGCGTGCGTGCGTGCGTGCGGCGCGCGCGCGCGCGCACGATGTGAAATAAGAATCGTAGACCATGATAAAGATCCGTCTCTGTCCATTTCACTCTTTTAGCACCTACTTGGGTGACTTTTTTTTTCTTTTATGTATGTTCTAAAAAGGGGCCGGAGGGGGGGGGGGGGGGTGGAGGCGGGGTAGGGGTGGTGATGGAGGTTCTGGCAGAATCTGATATAGCTGTTTTCAAGGCTTTCGATGCTTTTTCATGTCCTTTCAACCGACCTTTTCCCCTCTACCTCTTTCTGTGGACCACAGAGGCTTCAACTCCACCGACAGTCAATAGTTTGGCATTTATCTTCATAAATCTCGGCTGCCCCATTGTCGATACACTCTTCCTCCTTGTTCTCTTTGCCACCTTGGTATTATTAACGTAGGCCTTATTCGTCGTTAGTCTTGTTTCTTTCTCTTCTTATTGTTTGTTTGTTTGTTGTTGTTGTTTGGGATTGGTGATTTTTTTTTTTTATAAAGTGGCGTCACTCTGACGTCACTCTTTCAAAGTCTGTGATCATTTACTATAATGGGGGATCATACATTTTACAGTAGAAAGGTGTAGAGTACTAATGAACTTCCCTCAGCTTTCGTATCAACTCTCACTCTATTTACATATAAACACACACTCTACCTCTCTCTGTCTCTCTCTCTCTGTCTCTCTCTCTCTGTCTCTGTCTCTCTCTCTCTCTATATATATGTGTTAGAGTTGATGTGAGAGTAGGTGGTAGTCAACAGTATGATCTCAGTTTGTTTCTGAAAACTCCAGCGTAATCAGTTCGGAGTTTTAACCAAGTGAAGCATAAGACAGTTCTTGATAGCTTTTTCTTTTAACTCTCTCTCTCTCTCTTCCTCTCTTCTCTCTCTCTCTCTCTCTCTCTCTCTCTCTCTCTCTCTCTCTCTCTCTCTCTCTCTCTCTTCTGAAAGCAAAATTCTTTACTTATATATTATGATCCTCATCTAGATGAAGAGATTTTCTGTGTCTGTCTGGGGCACTGGGTCTGGTCCAAACAAAAAGACAAAACGTCCTTTCACTTGACCTTGCCTTAATGGAATCAGAATGTCAGTCAGAGGCTTCGTCAGCTGAGAAGATATCACCACGTTCTCGAGAATAAACAACAACAACAAAACTATCACACTATTGACAGAAACACAGTCAACACCTTGAAACATAATTGACTAAACAAACCTAACTGTTATAGTTTTCAAGTACAGCAGCACCCCCCCCCTATCCAACAACATACAAACACTTCTTTTTAAACAAACAAACAAGCAAACAGCAAACAAACAAAAAAGACCCCTAACCACCAACCAAACAACCAACCAACCAACATAACAAACGAACAACAACAAAAAAAGACATCAACAAAAGCCCAGAAGCAAAAGCAAACAAAAAACGGTTTTTTTGGTGTTGTGTTTTTTTTAAATAAGAAAACAATCCCCCAAACTTTTATTTCAACCACTGTCCCACCCATACCCCCTCGACTTTTCACTCTCTTAACAACCTACCAAACACACCATCCTTTACCATGCTTTCCAACACCCCACACACCCCAACCCCCACCCCACTTCCCACCCCACCACCTCCTCCACAAGGTCTATTGTTTCATGGATCATCAAGATGTGATTCATTTTCGATAGAAAGGGGCGACAAGTCAGTGGCCGGAAATGGCTCCCTCGTCACTTCCTTTCCGGCCCCACTCAGTCACGGTTAGTCCCTAGGAAGGAGGCATTTTCCACCTCGTTAAAACTTCATCTGGCCATTGATCTCAAAAACAACCCGACACCCGGCCTTTACACAACGCACACACACACACACGCGCGCGCGCGCGCGCGCGCACGCGCGCACGCACACACACACACAAACACACACTGCCTATATCTACCCTACCTGAACATACTTGCACAGCAGGCAGTTATATGTAATGAACATCAGCAACAATAATAAGAGGAAGAACATTTTATATAGCGATGGTATCTCACTATTTGTAAAGGTGTCCCATAACCTATGTGGTCGAGTCCTAGGGGAGCGAGGCGTCAGAGACCTCAGTTTCTCTAATGGCCAGCATATTGAGGGTGGCGCCTATCTCCTCTACCTCGCTGTTTTACAGTCCCTGACCCTAAAGAGGGCAGGTACCTATTTTACTGCTGGGTGAACTGGGGACTGTTTTGAAGCCAAGGTGCTTAAATGGTCACCCATCCAACTGGTAGCCACGCTGGATGTTGCTTAACCGTAGGTTGTGGAAAGCGAGTACTCTGACCACTGATCTTCCCCGTCCACTTACTATTTGTAAGCTTTTGAATATTCAAAGTATAAAGTATTATGCGTCCGCCCACATGCAGATTATATAGAAAGCACTTTTTTTACGCGTGTGAATAAAATGATCAGTTTCATAGAGCAAAAGAACATAATGTATGGATAAGAGTACGTATTATAGTCATGGACGCATTCATGAGAGAGAGAGAGAGAGAGAGAGAGAGAGAGAGAGGAGAGAGAGAGAGAGAGAGAGAGAGAGAGAGAGAGAGAGAGAGAGAGAGAGAGAGAATGAATGATGACGAATGAATAATCTTTATTTTTCAAGGGTTGCAGAGTAAGTATTACATACCCTTTTTTTCATCCGGCCCTTGCCCTGATTAAAGAAGAGAGAGAGAGAGAGAGAGAGAGAGAGAGAAGAGAGAGAGAGAGAGAGAGAGAGAGAGAGAGAGAGAGAGAGAGAGAGAGAGAGAGAGAGAGAGAGGAGATGGGGAGAGGGGGAAGCGATGATGTTCTTGAGTTTATCAGAAATCCTCTGCAAAAAAAAACACATTTTTTTCTAATTTACATAAACAGGTTCAAAAGCAGACCTTTTGAAGTTGCGTTCTTCATGTTCTCTCTTTTTTCCTTCTTCTTCTCACTCTTTGTGGTGAGGTGTATTATGAAATCTAACTTTCATCATGGCCTGAGAGGCAGGGAATGGGCTTTCGTTTTGAGCTGCGGCCTGCTTGAGCGTTATGGAAATGGCAGTAGGGGCTGGGAGCTATTTTAATTTCTTTAACCTGTTTTAACCCCCATTCCCAGCCTCTCCCCTCCTCCCCCCCCCCATCCCATCCTTCTCCTCTTATTCGCTTGTTTCCCTGCACAAGATGATACGTTTGCTTTGCACAGCCGAGGTTATGTTGACTCAAAATGGAAAAAGAAATCACTGGTGAATGCACTATACTTCTTTATCCATTCTTTCTGACCGCAGCTAAATGCATTTTTAGCCTCTGTAGTGTTTTAGTCTCATTTGGGAAAGCATCAATTCTGTTAATGAGGTCAAGGTTTACAGGGTTTCTTCCTCCTCCACCCCCACCTCCCTCACCCACCTAACCACTACCACCCACACCTCATCTCTCCTCAGAAGTGTGCATAAACGCATGCATTCGTGAGTGCTGTGCTGTGCTGTGCTGTGCTGTGCTGTGTTGTGCTGTGCTGTGCTGTGTTGTGCTGTGCTGTGTGCTGTGTTGTATTGTGCTGTGTTGTGCTGTGCTGTGTGTGTGCTGTGTTGTATTGTGCTGTGGTGTGTTGTGTTGTATGTATTGCGCTGTGCTGTGCAGAATTGTGCTGTACTGTACTGTACTGTACTGTGCTGTACTGTACTGTACTGTGCTGTCTGTACTGTGCTGTGCTGTGCTGTACTGGGCTGTGCTGTACTGGGCTGTGTTGCGCTGTGTTGTGCTGTGCTGTACTGTACTGGGATGTGTTGAGCTGTGTTGTGCTGTCCACGGATGTGCTGTGCTGTACGTGCTGTGCGTGGTGTTTGTAACTACTTATCTCTGATAATATTCACAAATGAGAGCAGCTCTGCACATATGGATAAAAGCACGGGAGTTTTGTCACGCAATCTCTTTGAATACAAAATGTAATAATTTCTATACAATTCGAAAATCTTAAAGAAGCATGTTCGGGGGGGGGGGGGCGGGGTAGGGGGAGTAGCTCAGTTTCCCTTCTTCTTTTTTTCTTAATTTTTTTATATTTTATTCATTCTTGTACGCCATTTTGAGTGATTGTCACGTTTTTCTGACGCTTTTTTTTCACAAATGGCAGAACCAAAACCTGGAACAAACTGTCAAATCGTGTTGGCTGCGAAAACCCTGATTGCAATAAATTGATGTGTATTTAAAATCTGCTCTTGTGTCGGCGCCGGGGGGTTGGGTGGGAGTGGGGGTGGGTGGATTTTCAGGGCAGTGATGAGCATTACCTTCCTTGTTCAATGGCAACGTTATCTAATCTGTTTATGTCAGTTATTTGAAGGGCGCACGGGAGAGAGAGAGAGAAAAGAGAGAGAGAGAGTAGAGAGAGAGAGAGAGAGAGAGGAGAGAGAGAGAGAGAGAGAGAGAGAGAGAGAGACAGACAGACAGACAGACAGACAGACAGACAGAGAGAGACAGAGAGACAGAGACAGACAGACAGACAGACAGACAGACAGACAGACAGACAGACAGACAGGCAAAGGGACAAACAGACAGACCAGACTGAGACAGAGATATGCTGCTTTTAAACAACATAAATCTTGCATGCAGTGCTGTTTCTGGCACACCCATTACAGAAAAAAGAGCAAAAGAAGAAGAAGAAAAAAGAAAAACCAAACCAAAAAACAACAAACAACAACCACCAAACAACTAACAAATACGATCATCACTAGTGGCAAAGTTCTATGTCATTCTCTCCCCTTTCTTATTGCTATTCTGACCACTTCTTTGATTTCTCTCCTCTCACATTTCTCTCTCACATTTCTCTCTCTCTCTCTCTCTCTCTCTCTCTCTTCTCTCTCTCTCTCTCTCTCTCTCTCTCTCTCTCTCTCTCTCTTCGAGTTCGAGTTCTCTCTCTCTCTCTGTCACTTTGAATCAGTTTCCTTTTTTCTGTTTGTTTTTCCTTTTTCTTTTCTATCTTTTTGGGGGTTTTCTGTTTTCGTTTCTAGGTTTTTCCTCGTTTGTTTATTTTTTCTTTTCGTATGTTTTCATCTTTCTTTTTTTCTTTTGTTATCTTTATATTCTTTTTCGTCTTTTTGTATTTTCTTTCTTTCTTTTTTTCTGGCTGTCTTTCTTTCTTTCTTTCTTTCTTTCTTTCTTTCTTTCTTCTCTCTCTCTCTCTCTCTCTCTCTCTCTCTCTCTCTCTCTCTCTCTCTCTCTCTCTCTCTCTCTCTCTCTCTCTCTCTCTCTCTCTCTCTCTTCTTCTCTTTCTTTCTTTCTTTCTTTCTTTCTTTCTTTCTTTCTTTCTTTCTTCTCCTCTTTTATTCTGTCATGTTTATCTATCTCTATCTATCTCTTTGGAAGGGGGGGGGAGGTATCTTTCTTCCCTTCTGTTTTTGTTTCTTTTCTGTTTTTCAGCTTAAGCATGCTTTTATAGGCGACTGGATTACAAGCAGCATGAGTAACATTTTTTATTTATTTGTCGCATTTTTGTTGTTGCAATCTTCATATCTTATTAAGTCGTCATGTAACAAAGTTACTTTTAATACCATCAATAAATTACCATTAGCTCCGTCTGTCTGTATGTATGAATGTCTTTCTATCTGTCTCCCTCTGTGTGCGGCTCTCTCTCTGTCTCACGCGCATGCGCGCACATGTACACACACACTCTATCTCTCTCATTCAATCATTCACTCAATCATCCATCTATTAAAAGGTTTATTCCATTTATATGTTGACTGGCGTATTCATTCTATGATTCATTCTTTCTTTTGTTCATTTCTTTTTTTATAAATCTATGTCATCATCATCATGATCATCATCATGATCATCATCATGATCATCATCATGATCACCACCACCACCCACCACCACACCACCACCACCACCACCACCACCATCATCATCATCATCATCATCATCATCATCATCTTCATCTTCTTCTTCTTCTTCTTCTTCTTCTTCTTCTTTCTTCTTCTTCTTCTTCTTCTTCTTCCCCACCCACCCCCTCCCTTTTTCTCGTTTTTCCTCCTCTTTCTATTCATGTTCTGTTGATGAAAAAATAACAACCTCACCAAGTGGGTATGGCGCTTTGCCCATGCATTACATCAATACACAAATCAACCACATAGTTTTGTTGAACCAAAACCAAACCCCCAAAAAAGAAAAGGGCGGACAGGGTGCTCAAGAAATACCAAGGAAAAACTATCAGAAAAAAACATCAAAGAGAGCAGTAAAAGAAACAAAGAAACTAATATACAATCCAACCAACCAACCAACCAACCAGCCAGCCAACCAACCAACCAACCAGCCAGAATACCAGTCAACGTGCAGCGAACCACTTGTTCAACCAACCTACCAAGCAAGTAAGCAAAGGATCAGCAAAATCACGAATATATAGATTAAGCTTTAAATTAAAAAAATATATATATTAAAAAAAAAACACTGGAAAAAAACCCAAAGCCTGGATCTTTGGAGTGGATAGAAAGGAAAAGGGTAGTTGTGGTGGTGGTGGTGGTGGTAGAATCATAGCCAGCAAAGGAGAGGGAGGGAGGGAGGGAGGTGAAGGTTAAAGTTTGCATCCTGCACTATGCCACACACATATTTGTCGGCTGGATTCTAGCCTCTTCACGTGACGTCACTTCCCGTTGTAACCGGAACACACTTGAAACTCTGGGGTTTACTTCAGTGGGTGTTGTCATGTCATACACTCAGCACTCTGGCCTGCCATTCCTCCAGTTCCAATCCATTCTGTCTGCACTCTCGTCCAGCTTTCCATACTGTTTACCTGGACATACAGTGACAATGAAATGGATTGAGATCAAGGGAGACGACAGACAGACAGACAGATTGATTGATTGATTGATTCTTTTATATAGAGGATAATGGAATAAGCACTCTTGTGTGTTTTTTTTGCATCCAG
>CM060319.1:13044124-13082322 GCA_030674155.1 Stramonita haemastoma
TTCTGAATCTCAATCTGACAGACAGAGACAGTCAGAGACAGAAAGAAATAGACAACAACAAAAACACCAGACAGACAGAAAGAGAAAGACAGAGGATTTGCACAGTTTTTTCCTTCAAAAACAGGTGTCAGTCCTGGTAGAGACGTATTCTCCATCACAATCCAACTTGTCCCTAACTCTGGCTTTTTTTTCCAAAATTGTTATAGTCTTTTTCTTTAACAAATCGTAACAAATGGAAAAAAGCCTACTTTTTAGAAAAAGAATAAAAAGGGTGGATTAAAGAAAAACAAACACCATGACTTGTAACGATTCAGTATCACACTTTGTAAAGATAAAGCAAATACCATGCACTTACCAATATTATTCATGATGATCATGATGATGATGGACAATTTTTGGAAAGCTTATTAAAACATGTCATGTTTTGTAAAGAAGAAGGTTTCTTATCACTGCAACCCTACCGCCTTCTTTCTAATAATGATAATAATAATACTATATGGATTTATATAAATATATTATATAGCATATAATATTATGTTAGAATAAACTCTAATCGCTGACAACTCCCCCCCCCCCCCCCCCATATGGCCTGTATGGTCGGCAGGGCTACAAACAACATGATTGGATGGATTGAATTTGAACTATAATCAGCCCTTTTCTTTCCTCCCCTTGTTTCCAGAAGCATCGGTGTCTGGTCTGCCATCTCTGGAACCTGCCCTGCCAGGAGACGAAGAGGGTCAGAAGGCCCCCTCCCCTCCTCCCCCTCCTCCTCCTCCTCCTCTCCCGGCTCGCAGACCTCGTTCCTGTGTCCCTCAGGCTGGTCACGGTACGGCGAGTTCTGCCTCTTCAAGCCTGGCTCCATCCCCAAGATCTGCGGACTGCTCGGAGCCAACTCCATGTTCAACTATTGCGTTACTCGTCAGTCTACTCTTTTTTTTTAACTTTTCTTTTTATTTATATAATTATATTATTTATTTTTATTTATCTTTGTTGCCCTACACACCACTGGGTGTAAAGGATGATGATCATGATTTATTTATCTATTTATTTTTTAGTTGTATGGTTGGTTCTGTGGTAGGGGTGTTATATCGTATGTCTTTTTTTTTGTCTGTCTGTTTGTCTTGGGGACGTGGCGGGATAGCTAAGTGGTCAGAGCGCTCACTTTCCCCCAGTCAAGTTAATTAAGCAGCGTCGAGCGGGGTTACCAGTTGGATGGGTGACCCTTTGTGCGCCTTGGCGTCAGTACAGTTTCCCCAGTTCACCCAGCTGTAAATGGGTACCTGCCCTCTTTAGGGTCAGGGAAGGTAAAGCAGCGAGGGAAAGGAGATGGGCGCCGCCCTCAGTATGCTGGCCCTTAGAGAAGCTGAGGTCTCTGATGCCTCGTTCCCCTACGACCGTCTAGGTTATGGGACACCTTTACCTTTTTATGGTTGGTTCTGTGGTAGTGGTTTTCATACCGTATGTCGTTTTCTGTCTGTCTGTTTGTCTGCAAATCTTTCGGTCCATTTTCCTCCAAAATGGCCAAAGTCCTAATCCAGGTCTATTATGTAATTATGTAATCTTTTCAGCAAGTACCGCTGGCCTTTTTTTTTTTTTGGGGGGGGGGGGGGGTTTAAACACAGTTTTGCGTGGGGAGAGAAAACGGTTGTGTACGCGAACATCTCAGCATTGGTGGGTTTCAGAGCTCTAGCCGAAGAACTCTTCTAGGGTGCACTTACGGGTCTCACAGTGAGTTCCAGGTGTGATGAGTAGGACTGAGATGATATCCTTAACGGGTGACCCCAAGATGTTAAGCTGGGGAACACACAACAACATATCAGCGTCAGGACGTTTATGGAAAAGCCAACATTCCCCAGCATGCACCCTTGGCTTGATGAGCGCACTGGGTCATTATTTGGTCAGTTTTCATGTTATGTGGGGACGGGATAGCTTAGTGGTCAGAGCCTCACTTTCCCCAAGCTATGAAGGTTAAGCAGCATCGAGCGTGGTTACCAATTGGATGGGTGACCGTTTGCGCGCCTTGGCTCTCAGTACAGTCCCCAGTTCGCTCAGCTGGAAATGGGTAGCCTACCTGCCCTCTTTAGGGTCAGGGAAGGTAAAGCAACGAGGGAGATGAGATGGGTGCCTCCCTCAATATGTTGGCCCCTAGAGAAGCTGAGGTCTCTGATGCCTCACTCCCTACGACCACATAGGTTATGGGACACCTTTACCTTCTTATATCATGTTATGTGGCTGACAGTTATGAAATAGGGTGCTGTTCGTCCTTTTTGTCAACTGTAAACTGAAAGTCTGTGCTTTTGATTTGTAACAATGGTGTGTGTGTGTGTGTGCGTGCGTGCGTGCGTGCGTGCGTGCGTGCGTGCGTGCGTGCGTGTGTGTGTGTGTGTGTGTGTGTGACATTACAGGGGTACCCCATAAAGTGCCAGAGGATTTCGTGCGGACTGTAAAACGTCTGGAGGGCAGTGACTATGACCTACACAGTAAGTCTTCACAGCTGCTCTAGACCTAGTACCTCGTGAATTAAGTCATGTTCTGTAGTATGTGTTTTTACCCTGTCCTTCTCTGGTATGACTGCACATGATTGTGTGAAGAGTCTGTCTGTCTGTTTGTCTCTGCTTTACCTACCTTCCTGACACAACCAGTAATCATCATCACAGCTGCTTAGCCACCACACCAATGATGATGATGATGATGATGATAATAATAATAATGATAATGATAATAATGGTGATGATTAAGAGGATGAAAACGGTGACCAATGGGAAAACAAGAAAGACAAGGGAGGGATACAGCTGCAATACATATAATGCAGACAAAAAAACAAAAGAGTTCCAGAAGATAAGAAAAAGGCGTAGGAAAGTTAAGACCTGGAAATGGTCAGCCTTCTTAGAGTATAGACCTACAGATTTAAAGAATACCCCCTTCTGGCAAGTGATTAGGTAGGAATTTTGCTGCAACTTAACTGAACATGAAGGTAGACAAGTGATTCCACTTAACAGACCGTTAATTCTCTGTTTAAGTGTTTCTCCATACTGGTATGCCCCCGCTGTAGTCTAGTGGTTAGGGTGTTGGACTCGTAATCTAAGGTTGCGGGTTCGATCCCAGCTTTCGGCTATGGTGTTGTGCCCTTGGAAAAGGCACTTTACGCTATTTTCTCACCCCACCCAGGTGTAAAAGGGGTACCAACCTTGTGTTGGGGGTTAACCCTGCGATAGACTGGCGTCCTATCCAGGGGGGAGTCTATGACTCTCAGTCGCTTAACGCCACAGAAACCGGGATAAGCACCGGCCTGGTGAGCCTTAGGCTCGGGACAGACTTTAACTAACCATACTGGTATAGTGACAAGTTGTAAGTGATGAAACCAAACCACAACACTGTCAAAGCAAGTTGGCTTTCTTGTGTGGCAGGGGAATGTATAGGTTTTCTTAAATCAAAAAAAAGTGCCTGCAAGATGAACAACGCTGATTTTGTGACAGTTTGATTTGACAATTATAGCTATCATCAATGATAGGGTGTAATCAATAACAGGTATAAGTAATGAATCACTCTTGATTGATGGATTGATTGACTGATGTTTGGTGCAGGAGACACACGACTATGCTGCTGCAGTGGACGTTATTTGTGCAAGTAGCGCAGCCACGCCTGGAGGCTAAAGCGCACATGCTGAGGAGAAGGTCATCATCATCATTTCCACTGCGTTGTCTCCCTTGCCAATGGAAGACGACATCCGTCCTTCAGCCAGGAAAAGCTGCTCCTGTGTGATGTCATGTCATCATCACCTGTGACGTCATGTCACAGCTCTCCTCTCTCTTTCTGTCTCTCTCTGTGAATCAGACTGCTTAAAAAAAAAAACTGAGAAGAGTAGGCACACATTTGTAATTTCGTGTTGGTATAGGGGCATTTTTGTTAAGAAAACATTGTTGCCAATATTTTCTCTCCGAATGAACATTACAGAATAATTATGTGTCGCTATACATACCATCTCTTTTGCACGCGTGCCACACACACACACACGCACACACACACACACACACACACACACACACACACACACACACACACACACACACACACACACACACACACAAAGAGCACAAGTGTGCAAAACAAAACAAAATTACAAGCACTATGCATTATCCACATCTAGCCTACATGACTGTAATCCTGGGTGTTACAGTTGGCTGTTACATATAGATCAATAATTTGGATTATTCCAGAATATTCAGATACAGGTTAAAAAAAGAAAAAAGGAGAAAGAAACCAGTCATACCTGATCTACAAAAACGGCTTACTTGCATCACAATGGTATAGGTTAGCCCGATTAAAAAAAAAAAAAGTTTATTCAGAGCGTTTTAGGGTCAAACTTGATTCCAGAAATACAGAAGAACTAAAAAACAACAACAAAAAACACGATTAAGAATCAAAGAGGAACCCAGTCATCTTGTTATTTTTACACACACACACACACACACACACACACACACACACACACACACACACACACACACACACACACACACACACACACACACACACACACACACACACACACACACACACACACACACACACACACACACACACACACACAGGCCAAAGACCATAACCAAACGTTATTTCCATATTCATCCAACTCTCTCTCTTGTAAAAAAAAGAAGAAGAAAAAAAACAACAACTAATAATGTATGTCTTCATTGTTACTGACAGCAGTTAGCTTAACTAAGGGTGCGAAGAAAAAAAAGCTGGACTTTGATTGTTCTGAACATCGAGAAATAAAGGAAGGAAACCGTAACGTGTGTGTCTGCATGTGTGCCTCTGTGTGTGTGTGTGTGTGTGTGTGTGTGTGTGTGTGTGTGTGTGTGTGTGTGTGTGTGTGTGTGTGTGTGTGTGTGTTGTGTGTGTGTGTGTGTGTGTGTGTGTGTGTGTGTGTGTGTGTGTGTGTAGTGTGTTGTGTGTGTGTGTGTGTGGTGTGGTGTGTGTGTGTGTGTGTGTTGAGATGAAGAAGAATGATAATTATACATGTATACATTCACCGGTTGCCATGGTGTAGTGGCTCGTGCATTTGGGATCCGGACTGAGGGTTGTGGGTTTATATCTGAAAAGAGTCAGAGAGTAGGTTTGTGTGTTTTCTTCTTTGTTTAAGAGAATTTTTTATAGTGACAGGCCCCGGCATATCCACAGGCGAGAAATACCAATCAGGGCAGGGGCTAGGGCCTTGGGAAAATGTGTCACATTACAAGGCAGGGTATAAAACTACCTCCACTGTTCTCAAGCTAAATGTTTCTGTATTACCTCTCTTGAATTCTGTGATAAGCCCGTTTCTTCACACCAAATGAAAAAAAAAAGTATGAAACGGATCTAAACAAAAAAAAATTCTTTTCAGGCCGGGCTTTCTCAGTCTGTAAAACTTCTTCACCAAATGAGTTTACACAACATGTTTCATATTCTTGGAAGATCCCCAAAATCATTCTTTTAGTGGTGCAAAATCACTTCTTAAACGCATATTTCACAAAAGCTTTCCAGAGAGATGGAAATACACATAAAAAATTGTCTATGCATCCAAGATCTCGTGCACATACTCTGCACAGGTAAACACACAATCATTCATTCATAAATGGAACTCTGAACAAAGACCTTTGTCAGTTTTCATTTCATTTTATTCATGGTCTTGTGATTTTTGCACTTATCTATATTACTTTTAAAGTTTTCACAATATCTTAAGTCATTCTAAGTTTCCTTTTAATTTTAATTCAGCTGCGAGCTGGCTACCCAACCCCACTCCAGCCTTTCTGAAGGGGAGGTAGGCTTTTCCCAATGCTCTGACCAGCAGTGACACAATTACCAACCAACTGACTTTTGTTCACTTTTGAATTCTCACACCATCATATGGGAGAAGGGACCGCCTGGTGGCCAGTGTAATGAGCTCCCGATATCTTGACCTGGGTTTGAATCTCCTTCAAAGGATTTTTTTCTCTGGAGTTAACAGTGTGACTCCACTCCCCCAAAAGTCCTTGGATGAGACTATCAACCAATGTACCATGTGCAAACGCACACAGAACATCTTGTGCACATGTTATAACATTCTGCTTTTCAGAGGAATAGGCCACTGTGTGCCGGTGGGAACAGGTGACAAAATTTACAAATTGGCATACACACATGGACTTGATGAAAAAAAGCACCGGAATGCTTATTCCATCATCCTCAAAAATAAAAGAATGTAAAAAATGAAATTAAAAATAAATATATCTCATGACTGGGCCACAATAATGACTGTGCTCACTCCAGTATGCTTTTAAAACACAGAAGTAGCAAACACTTCCTAATTCCAGCCATGTTATCTTTACAGCCAGAAATCATAGACACCCTGAATGAGTAAGTGCAAAACATTGGCTTGTAAGTTTCAAGGAAGAGGGCATTGAGTAAAACTTGTTTTTCTCAGGAAACAAAGTCAGTTGGGTAATCAAGTGCTGGTGGTGTGTACTCACCACTTCATAAGGAAACTCTTTAAGGCATAAATCTATCATTTTTGTACAGGATTGTTGTGAAATACAGGAAAATTAGAATACTGGTTACAGGAAACATTTCTGTTGCTCCTTGAAAAGAACATGCAACATTTTCTCCACTCATTCAGATGGGCAAGCTTGGATCATCAAATAACAGTTATAAAACTGGTTGTGAAAGTTTATCCATGCCTTTGTACATTTCCCGTTGGGATTCTACAAAAAGCCTTCCCGAGTTCAGATTAAAAAAAGTCTTTTTTTTCTAAAGTGTATAACAGAGGAGGGAAACCACTGATAATACTTGCAGCCCCAAAGCAAAAAAACTTAACACAATACTGCCAAATAGGATTTCCAATTCACCCTTTCATGGGAGTAAAAGCAGTTGAAAAGCAGCTCCACATTCAATTTTAAGATAATGCACATAAAAAAACTTTAATTTTGACCCTGAAGCAAGAGAAAATATGGGGAGGGGCAGCAAACAAAAAGTGAATGAAATTAACTGCATAACTGAAAACTACAAAATACTATACAAAACCATTGTCTACGAATTTCACATAAGGAGGATAGACATGAAGTTACAATAAAGAATTAATACAGGCACAATCTACACACATACACTATGGGCAATGGGGGGACGGATAGCCTAATGGTCAGAACATTGCGCTGGCAATCTGAAGACCCTGGTTCGAGTCCGGTGGAGGAGATTTTTCTCCTGGAGTTAACATCAGTGCTGACTCCACTCTCCCCAAAAGTCTTTCGGATGAGACTTTAAACCGAGGCCCCGTGTGCGAACGCCCGCAGACCATCTTGCGCACGCGTTAAATCCTGTTCCGCCTTTCGTAAGAGTAGGCCATTGTGTTCCGGTGGGAACAGATGACATTTACAAAACTGCATACACACGGGGACTGCTTGTAAAAAAGCACAAGAGTGCTTATCCCATTATCCTGGATATAAAAGAATCAATCAATCAATCAATCAATGGGCATTGCTTGGAATGGCTACATGAAACTAAACAAACCAGTTACTCAACTGCATTGATAAAGTGTTTAACAGAGGAAGGAAACCACTGTTGATACTTCCAGCCCCAAAGCAAAATGCTTAACACGCTATTGCCAACATCTTGCGCGCACGTTAAATCCTGTTCCACTTAACGCCAGAGTAGGCCATTTGTGTGCTGGTGGGAACAGATGACAAGATTTACTTAACTGAATACACATGGTGACTGGATGTAAAAAAAAAAAAAAAGCACAAGAGTGCTTATTCCATTATCCTCGATATAAAAGAATAAATAAATAAAATTGATAAAAAAATGGGATTTCCAATTTACCCTTTCAAGGGAGTAGAATCAATTGAAAAGTAGCTTCAAATGCAATTTTAAGATAATGCACATAAAAACTTTAATTTTGACCCTGATGTAAGATAAAATAGGGGGAGGGGGCAGCAAAAAAGTGAATGGAATCACTGTTCCACTTAAAGCTAAAAAATACTTTGCCAAACCATTGTCTAATAATTTCACATAAAGAAGATAGGTTACTAAGACATGATTTAAGCCAAATCCATGATGTTGTTACAATAAAGAATTATACAGGCAATATAAACATACACTATGGGCATAGCTTGGAATGGCTATATGAAACAAAACCAATTACTAATACTGAGTGAATTACTCAACTGCACAAAAAAGTTGAAAATTTTCAAGCCTCCAAAATGAGAATTGAAACTACAAAACAAAACAATAAACCCCAAACTTTATGAGCATCAATTTAAAAAGCATTGTGCAATTCATTCAAAAAAGGGCAATGTTACATTTGGGTGACACTCAGCACTTCTATAATGCTCAATGTTTATGCTGAAGAAAAAAAAGGTAAGTCAAGCAACCCAAAGGTGGAAGAGAAACCAGACAACAAAGACATGTTTCTTACAGCTGGGGAATAGACAGGGAAGAGAAACCAGACAACAAAGACATGTTCCTTACAGCTGGGGAATAGACAGGGAAGAGAAACCACACAACAAAGACATGTTCCTTACAGCTGGGGAATAGGGAAGAGAAACCACACAACAAAGACGTGTTCCTTACAGCTGGGGAATAGACAGGGAAGAGAAACCACACAACAAAGACATGTCCCTTACAGCTGGGGAATAGACAGGGAAGAGAAACCACACAACAAAGACATGTTCCTTACAGCTGGGGAATAGACAGGGAAGAGAAACCACACAACAAAGACATGTTCCTTACAGCTGGGGAATAGGGAAGAGAAACCACACAACAAAGACGTGTTCCTTACAGCTGGGGAATAGACAGGGAAGAGAAACCACACAACAAAGACATGTTCCTTACAGCTGGGGAATAGACAGGGAAGAGAAACCACACAACAAAGACATGTTCCTTACAGCTGGGGAATAGACAGGGAAGAGAAACCACACAACAAAGGCATGTTCCTTACAGCTGGGGAATAGATCAGCCCTAGACAGGCAAATGCTACATGAGCAAAACCATAAAGTCTCTACAAACTTCAGCAATGATGTCAGGCTATGATGGAATAATGATCTGTAGGTACGGTGGGTAACACAGCAGATGACAATACCCAAATTTTATCTTCTACAATGAAAAGAAAAAGGGCATCAGCAGTAAACTGCTTTATTTTGAGCTCGTTACTTCAAATTGAGTACATAAAAAGCAAGAATAAAAGGAATATCCACTTTTGGCAATCAAATCCCAGGAAATTATACTAAAATCTAAATTAAAAATGTCGATGATCTGATCGACAAGAATCATAATCATGATATGGTTGATAGCCCTACCGACCACAAAGGCCATATCAGGGCTGTCACCTCTTTCAATTTCAGTGGCTCAAGTAACTTTCAACTTCAAGGTTTAAAACCAATGCTTCATAGTTTTTAAATATCTAACACTGTCCATCTGAAAAAATAACAAATAATACAATACCTAAATTACTTCATTCCCTACCGCAAATAAACTAGACTGTGCTGAGGATGCCAGCCATTTCACTCAATATGTCATCCCCAAACAATAACAAAACAAGTAAAAAAAGGATAACAAACATGTTAAAGTACAAAAATAGACATGAAAAGTGCCACATGGGCAAATACCACTGCAGAATGGACATCCCGTCCCCATCCCAGTGTCTAAGTCTCACTACCTGGTTGTATTGCCAGAACAAACAGAACACAGGCAGAGACTCATATAATGAAAACAGAAAATTGTTTGAAGATTTGCTTGAAAAAATGCAGGAGAGGGGATTGGGAAGGCAGAAAATAAGCACAAGAAATTATAGAAGAATAAGAAGACAGACAGAAACAAAAAAAAGAGAAAAGTAGAAATGTCTAGCACACAATTTCCAGAACGTGGGAATGCTGGGAATGCTATGATCGACAAGAGGAGAAAAAAAAAGTGGAAAAGGCAAAATATTCTAAATACAAGACTACTGTCAAGTTTTTTCTTTACTTTTTACAAAGTGATTTAAAGTCTCCCCCATCCCAAAAAAACCGAAATCACCTAAACCCAATAACAAAAATATAAACATTGCCAACTGCTTATGGTTTTGTACAATTGCTTGTAAACTAAAACATAACAAAAAAAACCATTAAAAACCCCTGCTTGCACAGTTTATATCCAACCACTGAAATAAAACACCACACATTTTCTAATCCATTTTCTAGTTTTACAGAACCCAGTTTTCATGAGAGCACAAAGTAAAAGCAAAAAGAATGGCTGAACAATAAACAAAAACACAACCTGCACCACTCTGTGTGATCACAGCGATGTGCCAGAATACATTATTTCACATTTGCTACACTGAGATTTTGGAATAAATACATCTGAAGAGAAATTCCACACTTAACAAAAAAGAAGTACAAATGGACATGATACACAGGTTGGACTAATGCAAGCAAGCAGACAATAAATCAGGCAGCAATGAGCACTCATCCATGTAAAATCACTTAAGTCTTCCTATGCAACCAGATTTTGTGTTTTTTGCAGGGTCTCCAACCCAACTTTTACCTCACCTTTCACCGTTTTATTATTATTATTTTTTAATTACCTTTTCCCAGTTACTCTTCTTTAGTGTCTTACTCTACTTTGCGCTGGTTTAATGGCAGCATACAACAGTGATGGAATACCATGGTATACTAGAGCATGATTTGCCTGCTGTGCTGAAAAAAATTAAAAGGGATCATTCCTCCCCCCCCCCAAATTCTTAACACACACACACACACACCACACACACACACACACACACACACACACACACACACACACACACACCACGCACACACACACACACACACACACACGCACGCACGCACGCACACACAAATAGAAACATACCAACAACAACAAAAAAAAAAGCAAAACAAAAATGACACAAAAGGCCCAGATAAACAACAACAGTAGTCTAACAAGAAAACCAAACAGCGATGAATAGCAGTCAAAACAAGGAAATAAATCATAATAACATATAAAGGCAAGAGAAAACAGCCAACCAACACCCCCCCCCCCTCCCTCAAATGAAATAAAATTAAGCAAACAATCCGAGTTCACATTTTGTAATTTGTTTTCTTCTGACAAAAAGACTGTTAAAACTTAGCAAGTTTATAGAAGAGTAAAGTTTCATGACATTGACGAAAAGATTAACTATATTTCTATTTCTGTAAAATTCAGTGTTGTAAACATATTTTGTTAATACAGATTATGCATGTTACAGTCGCATTTGTTTACTGAAATCCTCCATGCCCCAAGAGGGGTTAAAGGAAAATTAGGCTTATAGTTGAATCTTGAACGGTGAGCACGTGGGGGCGTGCGCTTGTGTGTGCGCGCGGGCGCATGTGTTATTTATTATTTATTTATTTACTCTTTTATATCAAGGATAATGGAACAAGTATTCATGTGCTTTTTGACGTCTAGTCCCCGTGTGTAGGCCTATGCAGTTTTGTAAATTTTGTCATCTGTTTCCATCACACACAATGGCCTACTCTTTCGAAAAGATTTAACGTAGTGGACGCACGGCCAGCAAACCACAAAACAAATTTTGATGTTCACTTGCATTTAAAAGTGATGTGATGTGAACATTTATATATCTATTCTATATCAAGTTCTACTAAAGATATTGCCATGAAATTTTGCACAGTGGTAGAAATGCACAGTGGTAGAAAGCATCATTTTAAGCTATGATACAAAGTTTCAAAGGTTGATATAATGTAAAAAGTTTTATGATTTTGAAAAAAAAAAAACTGGGTCAAAATCATAAATGAAAAGGGCAGGAGCAGAAGGTGCAATAAACATATTTCTATGTATACATTCACATGGCTGCAGATAACGTGAGTCAGAAACTAGCGTAAAGTTCACAAATGTAAATAAATTTAACCTTGCTAAACACAAAACCTCGTGGGTAAAGTTTCGTGTCATGCACCTACTAACAAACACGTAAATATACTGACATGCAAAGTAGTGACATTCACAGGGAGAGAGAGGCAACATCAATTGAAAATCGAACAACAAAACCTGTGGCCTCTGTCACCAGTGCAGTGGACACTATTGTAATTTAATTATTGAAGTCTAGATCATCAGTTCTTTGAGTGTGCGCGTGTGTTATGGTGGTAACTGGAAAAAAAGTCACAGAGAAAAAACAGTCACAGGAAAAAAAGTCACAAGTGCGTACGCGTGTTTGCGTGCGTGCGTGCGTGCGCGCGTGTGTGCGTGCGTGTGTGTGTGTGTGTGTGTGTGTGTGTGTGTGTATGTGTGAGTGTGTGTATGCATTGTACTGCACTGCACTTTTTTCTTGATGATATTGCTTTTATTTTACTCTTATTCTCTTGCCTGCGTGCGTGTGTGCGTGTGCGCGCGCGCGTTCGTGCATGTGTGAGAGTGTGTGTGTGTATGCATTGTACTGCACTGCACGTTTTTCTTGATGATATTGCTCTTATTTTACTTCAATTCTCTGGCCTGCGAGCGTGGGTGCGTGCTTGTGTGTGTGTGTGTATGTGTGTGCGTGCGTGTGAGTGCGTGCGTGTGTGTGTGTATGTGTGTGAGTGTGTGTGTATGCATTGTACTGCACTGCACGTTTTTCTTGATGATATTGTTCTTATTTTACTTTTATTCTCTGGCCTGCGTGCGTGCGTGCGTGCGTACGTACGTACGTATGTGCGTGCGTGCGTACGTGTGTGTGTGCTTTGTAAACTGGATTTTACTTAGCTTTGTTTGGACTTTTTTTCCTGTTACTTTTTTCCCTACAACCGTTATGGTCTCCGTTTTGTATGCTGGGCCCTGGTTCTTCTTTACCGAGTCAAATGCGCTTTCTTTTAGATGAAAATATTTTTTCGTACCTGAAGCAAATGAGGTTGATGTAGTTCAAGTGACTGATCAATTTTGGCTATTTTCCATGCTAAGGAAAGTTGAAATGAACTTGAAATTTTGCCCAAGGTATGGTTGCACTCCACTGTTAGTAGAAGTAAAAACGATGGATTCAAAGGGGTCGAAAATAACTTATTTTGTGATCCAAATACGATTTTTCTAGGCTACCTACTTATGTAAAAAAGATACTAACATTCCTTTAGACAAGTTTGGTGTCTGTAATGTCCGTTATTTGTTTTCAGACGTGTTATTCAGAGTCTGTTATGTTTTTCTTTTTGTATGGAGGATTATGGAATAAGCACTCGCGTACTTTTTTACATCTAGTAAATCTTTTCTAAATCAGTAAATGAGTACAGAGAAATCAAAGATCATGGTCAACAGCGCGAGTAATGACATCACGGAAATAAAGATGAATGGAGAAACACTAGAAGAGGTGAGCCAATTCAAATACTTAGGCTCCATCCTAACAAAAGATGGCACATCAAACAATGAAGTGAAAGCTCGCATTGCAACAGCAACATCTGCTCTAGTCAGACTCGAGAAGATCATCAGAAGCAACAACATCAGCTTCTGCACCAAATACCACCTTTACAAATCCCTCGTGATATCTATCCTCCTATAGGCTATGGCTGTGAATCATGGACTCTGACAGCAGAGTTAGAGAGGAGAATCCAAGCATTCGAGAACAAGTGCCACAGAAGACTCCTCAAAATATGATACAAAGAACACAAGACCAATGACTATGCGAAAGAAGAAATCAAAAAGCGTGTGGGCCCCCAAGAGCCTTTGCTCTCCACCATAAAGAGGAGAAAGCTGATGTGGTTTGGTCACACCACAAGACACAACACCCTAGCAAAAACCATCCTGCAAGGAACAGTCGAGGGCAAGAGAAGAAGAGGCCGCCAAAAGAAATCATGGGTTGACAACATCAAAGACTGGACCGTCCAACCCCTACAACACCTCCTACTAGCCACACAGGATCGTGAAGCATGGAAAAAGATCTCTGTTGGGTCTTCTCTCATGTCCCCCCTACGTCCTTTGGGACATGGGACTGAGTGAGTGAGTGAGAAATCTTTTCTGTTCTCATCGGCATACAATAGCCTACTGAGCAAGATGTTCTGTGTGCGTTCACACACGGTTCTCGGTTTATAGTCGCATCCCCAAGGGAAAAATCCCATTGAACGGGAATAGAACTAGCCTACGTGTTTCGACGCGTTATTCCGCGTGTAGGTGTTCATCATGCAATGTATTTAGACTTGTTATCCAGTGTACAGACGTGTTATCCAGTGTATGTTATGTACTGTATCTACATGTGTTCGACATGTAATATTTTTCGGCATGTTATTTAGAGTCTACAATGCATGTGTTTGGACACGTTTGTCCGTTTATGTAATATAATGTATGTAGATGTAATATTCAATGTCTGGTATATACAGTTTGTAGACATGTTATTCAGTGTCTGTTTATTTTTTTAAATCTTTTATATCAAGGATAATAGAATAAGCACTAGTATCCTTTTATACATCCAACCCATTTGCGTAGGCAGTTTTAGCCTACTCTTACGACAAGCGGAACAGGATTCAACACGAGTGCAAGATGTTCTGCGTGCATTCGCACCTGGGCTTGGTTTCCGCACATCTAGCTCTTAGGTGCATTTTAGGGTTTTAAGTAATTTTCAATATTAGTCCCTGCATGTATACAGTTTTCTAAATCTTGTCGTCTGTTCCCACAGGGCACACGATGGCCTACTCTTACGAATAGCATAACAGGTTTCAACGTGTCCGTAAGATGCCTAGCATGTGTTCGCACACAGGTTTATGATCATATGTTCCTACCCACTTGCAGAGTAGGTGTAGATGTATTCTTAATGCACCTTGCATGCATATTCTATGTCCATATATCTGCTGCCTGAATTCCAGTGTCTTGCTCATGCAGTATAGATCACGATTCTTTATTAGCTTAGTCTTCAGCTAGAGCTCCAAGGTTTAATAACGGCCGTATTGTACGTAGGGGGAGACCGGGGCAGGTCGGGCCATGGGGCAGGTCGGGTCACCTTAAAAATAACCGCCTAAACCGTAATTTTCCGCCGTTTTCTTTGCATTCCTCGTTTTTTATCGACTGGATCTACTGCAGACACCAATTTGTAAGCCTGTGGTACTGGTGCTTCCCAGTCATCTGGCAAAACCTCCCTGGTTTTTCACCGTGAGTAACTTTTTATGCCACTTTCCTGACTGAATAACTGCTCAAGGAATTTTCTGTTCAACGTTCTATTTGATGTAATCTATTCTTAGATCACTTGGCAGAATGTTTATGCTGGATTCTGCAGCTCAATTTGATTGGTATGTGTAAAACAGTTAAAAGTTTGGAATCATACAGTGTGGGGCAGGTTGGGTCGGGGTAGGTTGGGCCACTGTCCCAACCTGCCCCGGGGTCACCCAAAGCTGCCCCATAGTGGATAATTGATACTTTACACTCTTGTTTTCTTAATTTTGATGTGTTCTTATGCTCTGTTCTCTTTTTTTTCATGAACAGATGGTGATGACTTACAAGAAGACGACAACACAAGGACAGGTCTCCACAAGTGTCTGCCCAGATGCTGTAGATGCTGTTCTGAAATGGTGGTCATTGTATAATGCTTCTTAACCTTTTCATATTCCAAAAGAGACTCTGAGACATGCAGCTGAAAAATCAAATGCAGGCAAAGAATTCCAGAGTTTTACAGATACCTGCAAGACTAGACAAGTGTGCAGTGAAGCTGAGAAAATGGAACTGACAGAATATGTACCAAAAGCTTCATGGATCGGTTTCCCCCTGGATTTCAAGACTGTAATGAGTCTATAACATCAACTTGCAGACAAAACGTCAAGTGTGTATAAGGAAGCCTACACCTGAAGCTACCAGCCATGTAAGGACAACAACTTTCAACAGGACAAATGTTGAGTTTTCTTTGGCAATTTGCAAGGTCTGCATTCAGTTACTCATCTCCACCTGAGCTAATATACAACCTTGATGAAACAGGGCTGACCATGTCACAGAAGCCACAGAAAGTTGTTGCAGAAGTAGGCACAAAGCAAGCTGCACAAGGCCTGTCACATGAACCTGGCCAGACTGTCACCGGTTGTAGGAAAAAAAGTCACAGGAAAAAAGTCACAAAAAGTCACAAAATTGAGTAGGAAAAAAGTCACAGGAAAAAAAGTCACAATCAGGTCAAACAAAGCCAAGTAAAATCCAGTTCAAATTGAGACTTTAAACCAAGGTCCCGTATGCCAATGCACGCAGAACATCTTGCCCACACGAAAAATCCTATTCCGCTTTTCGTAAGAGTAGGCCATAGTGTGCCGGTGGGAACAGATGACATTTACAAAACTGCATACACACGGGGACTGGACGTAGAAAAGCATATTAGTGCTTATTCCATTATCCTCCATATAAAAGAATAATTTTAAAAAAAAAGAATAAATTCTCTCTCTCTCTCTCTCTCTCTCTCTCTCTCTCCTCTCTCTCTCTCACACACACACACACACACACACACACACACACACTTTTTGTGACTTTTTTTCCTGTGACTTTTTTTCTGTGACTTTTTTTCTGTGACTTTTTTTCCTGTGACTTTGTTTCCAATTACCACTATCACCATGTCTGGCTTTATCAAGCAGTGGGCAATGCACTGCCACCTGTCCTAATCTAACCACGAAGAAATTTTAAATCCCACATGCTGCACAATGCCCATCAGGAGCGAAAGGTCTTCCCAACCAAAGTGGACGGATGACAGAAGATCTATGTCAGGAATGTCTTCAGTATTTTGTGCCACACAGCTGTAGCATTCGTTTTTTTTGTAAATAGTTAGTTTGCAGAGGTGGTGACAGGTGTTTTCATTGTTTTATATTAAAAAAATTCATAATTTATTTCTTATTTTTGATGAGAATATTACTGTGTCCCAACCTGCCCCAGCACCGGGCAGGGTGGGACACTTTGGATTGTGTCTTTAACCATTAATTACAAATAAACACTCACTGATTTTAATTATTTTTTGCTTTTCTGTTATTTCTGAATATATAAAGATTTGTTTTAAATCATTTTAAGTATCATTTGTGTACTCATATTCAAATGAGAGCGAAAATGGCAAAAAGTGTCCCAACCTGCCCCGGTCTCCCCCTATAGTCGACACACACACACCTCAATTTAGGTAGCAGAATGAAGGAATCGTGTGTAAATAAGCACCCATGTATTTAAGTTTATCATCTGTTCCTACCAATCAAAAAATGCCTTTTCTTCTAGGTGGAGTGGGTTGTTAGCGGGTTAGCCCACAAGAATTTTCTGTATGCATTTCTTCAAAGGGCCTCAATTGTAACCGCAGAATCGTCTGGTTTTCTCATCAAATTTGGGAAGGGCAAGGCTGGGAATCAAACCCTGAACATCTCATTTTGTTTTGCAGGTGAACTTGCCTCTTTCTGGAGGAATTACACATTTCAATATTTGAAAATGCCTTTCAAATGTCTATATTTCTACTGTGCAAAATTTATGTTAACTGGAGCGTCTTGGTGGTCAGTTTGAAATGTGGGTATGCCAATTTAATGTTGATGCTGGATGGTATTTAAAAAAAAAAGTCTTATCCTTTATTCATACCTGTAGTAGATACTAAGATGGTGTATTTCATATGGCTGTATACCAAATGTACTGAAGGCTGTATTCAAATGTTATATAGTCAATATGCACTTTTCCTGTCGGTTTTGGTGGTGTTGTTTTTTTTTTAAGTCTCAAATGGAATATTGTAAATGTCCAAATGCAGACACTTATTTTTGTATCCACAGTGTGACGTTCCCCGACCTGTTCCATGTTTTTGTTTCATGTTCTTAGGCCTATCATTTTGTGGTCTGAATCTTTATGTAGAAAATTGTATTCAATAGGTTTTGTTATCCAATGCATTTTTAGTTACATTACTTGGATATGTGTTATTTTATGCATGTCAGTATGCGTGTAGTGATAGGCATACCTGCATTTTCAACCATTGAATATACTTTAAACAATCAATCAAGATTTATTTATATTTGCACACACTACTTGATGTTCACACTTGCTTTTCATTCATTTTGGATGGCTGTATTTTAGAAGCCTGCATTCATTTGTACGCTTATTTCACGTTTGTACTTGATTTAAAAAAATATTTATACGTATTTTGGATGGCTGTATTTTAGAAGCCTGCTATCAGATGGTTTATTTCAGGAGCCTGTATTCAGATGTCTATATTATGAGTTATCTGTACTCAAATGTCTATTTTTTGAGCCTATACTTGGTTCGTTATTCTTTTATTTAATGAATAATTTGATTAGCACTGGTATGCTTTTTATATCCAGTCCCCGAGTACATTTTGTACTCCAAATTTCCTGCCAAGAAATCTGCCGTGGCTACAAGTGGAGGGCAATAATATAACAAAACGACTGATTCTTTCAAAATCCCACACACATACACTGCCCCACCACTCTTCATACACTGCCCCACCACTCTTCAAGCAGTGCAGTGCAGCCTAGGGCTAACTAAAGAGAGTTCAGACTGTTGTGTGATCTGACTGCAGGTTACAGCCACCTCTGAGAGGAGACAGATGCCACTTCCTGGGGTTTTCCCTCTTCAGTCAACTTCAGTGCTGACTCAGATCCCCCAAAATCTTTCCAACTAGACTATACACGTGTACAAACACATGAAGAGCATTTTGCGCTGTGAAAACCTGTTCCATCTTTTGGAAGAGTAGGCCATTGTGTGCAAGTCTGTACCCCCCTTTTTCAATTCTCCACTTTTGAAATACAAACATCTGGATACAGGCAGCTGAAGAACAGCAGTAGAATGTGGGTGGTTGTGATGGATTGGTGTAACCATTTTTTCATTCTGGTGTGGAAAATCTACATGCAGGACTTCCTGATTCTTACACACACACCACACACACACACACACACCCGCACACACACACACCCCACACACACACAGCACACCAACACACACGCGTGCGTGCGCCACACACACATACACAATCACACACACATTCACACACACATTCACTCAGGAACACCAACGCAACACAATAACACATGTCAAACGTGTGTGCATGAACCCCCCTGTACAGAAACTGAAGGAAAAAAAAATTGTCCGTGTACATCAAGTGAAGGGAGAGGGGGGTGTGTGGTTGTGGTTATGATGAAGAGCTTTTATTTCAGCAGGAGGGGAGGAGGGAGCATGGTATAGACAAGGCTGCACTGTGCCACAAACTACACTACACTCCACTGCATCAGTTCATTTCACTGGGGGTGATCGGGGCACAATGTGAACATCCGTTCTTGTGGCTGGTGGCTGCTAATGCCTGGGTCTCTTTCAACATGGACACCGCCTGCACACAGAATCATAAGAGACATACGTCAATCGCTGAACTATCATAACACTGAACAATCACAACACTGCTGTCACATTGAACTATAACTCTCTTTCTTCAGCCTGTTGGAAACACACACATTATATATATATATATATATATATATATATATATATATATATATACACACACACATCACACACACACACACACACACACACACACACACACACACACACACACAAAACACACACACATATACACTCCTACTAAATACTCCTTCCTCTTCTCTCTTTCTAAAAGATCTTACTTTGAAAAAATAATCAAAGTGCACAATTGAGTTATAAATTACATTCCAGAGTCGCTTGTATTTATCTTGTTCACTTATGCATGTTCTAATTTATCACTGTTTGGTGATATTCACATTATAGTGGAGTAAGACAATGTTCTAAGTTGATGTGTACAAATCAGTTTGAAAGGAGAGTAGGTGGGATATTCATTAATGGAATTTGTATTATCATGTTCTTGGTTTGATAAACTATTCTAGTTTATTGTTTTAGATACTGTGCTATGAATTGAGCATATTTTACCTTTGTTATTGGCAATAAACTGGAACATTTATCAGCAAAAATTGTTGTAGCTGGGAAGCTTAAATTTGTAATTTGTGTTTGTTATTGTTCTAAAATGATGCTATCTTGATTTTTACATCAGGCATACACATAACACTATTTGAAAATGTGCTAGATTATTTTAATTCTTTCACGTTTTTTCTTTTTATAATTATAGATGATTCTATGCATACTATGTTGTTTTGTTGGGGTTTTTTTCCCCTCTGCTTGTTTGTTTGGGTCTTTGTTTCTCTTATTCAAGTTATTGGTAGCAGTATCTGATGATTAAGAGATTTCTGTGAGGGTGTTACAATAGATATTATTTCTTCTGATAATCCAAACTGGAGGTGCACTCTTTTTTTTTTTTTTAAACATCCAGAACTGTACTGAATTTGGGGGAAGTTTGGTGGTTTTATTTGTTTTTCAGGTGTAGTTTATGTAGCACTTTCATTAAAAAATTGTAGGTGAATTTTTTTGTGATCTGTTAATTATTTTTCTTTGTTTTCATTCACAGTTGTGGTAAAGAAAGAAAGGGTTTGTGTAATATTCCAATGTATATCTTTTTTGATGTTGTTGGGCTTCTTGAACACGATTTGAAAAATATGATATTTGGATGCTTTCATCATAATGTTACTCATTAGTACACTATGCCTCCATTAATGTACCAAGTTAGATTAATTGCTGGTTTGCATAACTTTTAATTGTTTGTTTGTTGCTGATTAGATAGTGTTTTTAATTTTATTATGATGATGATTATTATTATTATGCTCTTTGCCACTCTGTAACTTTATAGTTTTAATTAATAATGATATTATATTGAAGAACTCCTTTGTGTTGGTGTTTTGTAATACTTTATCTATTTTTTAATAATAACATTACCAAAAAAGGCCCCCCCCCCCCCCCCCCCAAAAAAAAAAAAGTTTTTTGCCAGTATTTCGTAGTGAAACTAAAATTTTGACTTATCATGGCCACTGAATTAGGGTGTTTGTCTTAAAAAAATATAATGTAAAAAGAAAACTATCTAACAGAATGATTTCAATTTGTCACAAAAATCTATGTATCATTGAGAATAAATTTTGGGTGTTTTTTTTTTTTTTTGCATACGTGATCTACTGTATTTATTGGAATTTTTTAAAAACTTAATTAACCTGAAAAACACACCTGCATTAGTTAAAAAGGTGATAGACAGAGATTTCAACACCCATCATTAGTATATTTACAATTCTGGTCTACAATACAGTGAGGGATTACTTCCCTTGGTCTGTCCAAACCTGGTATCTTGGAAACAAAAGCCATTTTTCCACACCTCTCCTTTTTCCTGCATTAAATCTTCTTTCTTTCTTTTTATTTTCTACTGTTTTAATTCTGGTGATCATAGTGTCACGCCTTTCCTTCATAGGGATGCCAGATGCTCTGTCATCAGCAATGGAAGACATCAACTCTAGATACTTTCATTTTGGGGGTAAAATTTTTGTAGTCAGGCTGCCTGTCCCCTGTAGTAGTTGGACAGGCCAAATTGGTGTTGCAAGCCTGAGTACTGCTGACAGACAGACACAGACAGAACGACCTAAGTTCGACTCCCGTTGGAGGGGCTTTTTCCCCTGGAGTTAACATCAGTGCTGACTCCACTCTCCCCAAAAGTCTTTCGGATGAGATTGTAAACCGAGGCCCCATGTGCAAACGCACACAGAACATCTTGCACACATGCTAAATCCTGTTTCGCTTTTTGTAAGAGTAGGCCATTGTGTGCCGGTGGGAACAGATGACAATATTTCCACAACTGCATACACACGGGGACAGGATGAAAAAAAGCAAACGAGTGCTTATTCCATTATCCTCGATATAAAAGAATAAATAAATAAAAATAAATAAAACAAACAGATAAAAATAAATAAAACAGACAGACAGACAGGCCAAAGTGAGTGTTGGACAGCCAAAGTACTGCTGACAAACAGACAGACAGGCCAAAGTGGTTGTTGGACAGCCTATGTACTGCTGACACACCTGTCCCTCCCTCCTGCATTGGCTGTCAGCCTGTTTCTCCTCAGTCTCTCTCCTGGGCTTCAGGGCTGCCTCCCTCCCTCCAGTCCTGTTGCTGCACTGTCTCTGTCTTTCCTGTGTCTTCAGGTGTGCTAAACCAGACCTGGCAACACACACAGCACACTTCTCAAGAAACAGCTCACTTTTCTACACATACATACATACATAACACCATCTAAAATCATGTATACGCCTACTTCCATTTAGAAGAGAGAGAGAGAGAGAGAGAGAGAGAGAGAGAGAGAGAGAGAGAGAGAGAGAGAGAGAGAGAGAGAGAGGAGAGAGAGAGAGAGAGAGAGGAGAAAACTCGAACTTTTAATTGACTTTTGGCACGATGGCCACTATCACAAGGTGAGCAACATTGCAAACATAAGCAACAAAAATATTCCGTTGAAAACAATATATGGAAGCACAGAGGTTTGTTTTTTCAAGAGATTCATGTTATCGGTTAATAGCAGAATAGAAAAAGCATTGTTAGTTTGGTTACTAACATTTTCTTTAGCATCTGTCTGAAAGCATGATGGGCATCTTATCCATTTTTTCTTATCTCAAAACATTTGTGCAAGAACCGAGCCAACTGTCGTGTGGTCTGGGCCTTTCTGCACAACAATACATCTAGCAAGCTCTGGTCTTCAAAATGTGGGGGTACTGTCTTAAAAACATCTGGATGAATATTGTTGTATTTACGGCAGTGAAACAAAAGGTGTTTTTCATCTTCTGTGATTTCCGGGCAGAAGGGACAGTCATTCATGCCTGGGTTATCGATTAAAACGGTTTCTGTGAGTGTTGATGTCACTGACACCTAGTCTGAACCGAACCAGAGAGTCTCTAAAGACTTTTATTGACACTTCCGAGAAATAGCTCTCTGTTCAGAGGACAGGTTTGAATGACCTGTATAGATTACAACCCTCGCTGTCCCTTATGTCCGCAAACCACTCTTGATGTACACTATCAATCACTCTTTGCTTAAAAGCAGACAAGAACATTGATTCATTCTCTACTCCTTGGTTTAACCATACAAAATTAAAACCTAATGTTTCCAAAAGTGTTCTAACTTTTGATACCCAGTTACTTTTGCCTTGATTGTCCAGATTAAATAGCAGTTGGTAAGCCTGATGATGGAGGCGAAGTCTATCCATTTCTATTACACGGAACCAAAGGAGAGAGAGAGAGAGAGAGAGAGAGAGAGAGGAGAGAGAGAGAGAGAGAGAGAGAGAGAGAGAGAGAGAGAGAGAGAGAGAAGATTTTATCTTTATTTATTTATTTATTTTATTTTATTCTCTTTATTTCAAGGACAATGGATCAAGCACTCATGCACTTCTTTACATCTAATCCCCATGTGTGTGCAATTTTGTAAATTTTGTCATCCGTTCCCACCGGCACACAATGGCACACTCTTTTGAAAAGCGGAATGGGTTTTATCCTGTGCGCAAGATTTACTATGTGTGTTCGCACATGAGACCTTGGTTTATAGTCTCATCCGAAAGACTTTTGAGGGGAGTAGAGTCGGTACTGATGTTAACTCAAGAGGAAAACTCCTCTGTGTGTGTGTGTGTGTGTGTGTGTGTGTGTGTGTGTGTGTGTGTGTTGTGTGTGTGTGTGTGTGTGTTATGTGTGTGTGTGTGTGTGTGTGTATGTGTGTGTGTGTGTGTGTGTGTGTGTGTGCGCGTGCGCGCGCATGTGTGTGTGCGAGTGAGTGAGTGAGCGAGTGAGTGACTGAGTGAGTGAGTCTGTGACTGTATCTGTGTGTGTGTGTGTGTGTGTGTGTGTGTGTGTGTGTGTGTGTGTGTGTGTGTGTGTGTGTGTGTGTGTCTGTGTGTGTCTGTGTGTGTTTTGTTGTGTGTGTGTGTGTCTGTGTAAGTACAAGTTCTGTAATGTATTTTGTTGTTGTTGTTGGGGTCTATTATAATTGTTGTTGTTGTTGTTTTTTAAAGTTTATTGAGACTGTCTGATTGTTATGTTTACAGTAATAATGTAGATAGCAAGTTGTTTTAGTTCCTAGATAGATGGCTTGATTCTTAAAAAAAAAAGCCAATGCATTGCATATTCAATGTACCATGTTGAAATCATTCTGTGACTTGACACAACCTCTCCTTCCTTCCTGACACCTGCAGCTGACCCAGTGCTGACAGAGAGAGAGAGAGAGAGAGAGAGAGAGAGAGAGAGAGAGAGAGAGAGAGAGAGAGAGAGAGAGAGAGAGAGAGAGAGAGAGAGAGAGAGAGGCAGGCGGCTGTTTCTGATGCAGGCAGCCTGGCTGTTCTGACCACCAAAGCAGCAGACAACAAGAGGAACAGACTTCACCACAAAAACTACCACCACCAAACACATGGCAATGATGATGATGATGAGGGTGAAAACTGGAGAAGGAAAAACTAAAAGTGGGGGAGAAGGAAACGAAGAAGGCAACAGACGATGAAGAAGAAGAGGAAGCAGAAAACAAAATATAAAAAAACTAACAATAATAAGAAAGTCAGAAAAAGACATAACAGAAGAAGAAGAAAGCGGAAAAAAAGAAAGAAGAAAAGTTCAGTTCATCCTAGATAATGCCGGCTGTGTTATGTCATGTCATGTCATGTCATGTCATGTCGCTCACCCTCCTGTTCACTGCTGGCTGGGTCAGTCAGTGTGGGGACAGACAGGTGTAGGGGCACAGGGCAGCAGGCAGTCAGTGTCTGTAGAGGGGCAAAAGGCTTCCTTCCCATCCAGTGGTGAGGCGATTCTCCCCCACTCTGCACATACAGAAAATGACATCAGAAACACCCTTATGCACAGAATTAAGTGTACGTCACGAGCATACAAATATCACACACAGAGAATTACACATCTTCACTTCACTTATCTAGCTGCAGCTAAACATCTTAAAAAATAATAACATGAACAATTACGAAAGGTCCGATAACTGTGTGCAAGTATTATCAACTTGTTAAAAAATTTTTTTTTAAACCAACGAAGAAACAACAATGAACAATGGGGTGGGTGGATGTATCATGCCAATACATCAACAACAGTGAACAATGGGGTGGGTGGATGTATCATGCCAATACATCAACAACAGTGAACAATGGGGTGGGTGGATGTATCATGCCAATACATCAACAACAAGGCACCACTGGCAAGACAGCTTGTGGTCATTTTATATCATCAATGAGGAGAAAAATAAACATACCAAAAGTAATGACCCCCTCCCCCCAACACACACGCACGCACGCACGCACACACGCACGCACGCACGCACACGCACACACACACACACACAAAAGCAAATAAATGCTTATTCAATGTACCATCTGGAAATAAAAATTTGATTTGATTTGATTTGATTTCACACACACACACACACACACACACACACACACACACACACACACACACACACACACACACAAAAAAAAAGAAAAAAAAAAAAAGAAGCACTTAACTCTTATACAGTGCCGCTGAAAGCATCTCCAGATGTTTAGGTACACGAGCCCTGTGAACAAAGACACTGACAAAACATTTTCCAAGTCTGTAATCATGTATGCAATCCATCAACCCCAATATCCCCACCCCCTTCCCCCAATACACACACTCTCACCCATACATGCACATCAATCCCTCTCTCTAACATTTGTGCAAAAATGAGCTGCAGCTGAACATCAAGCTGAACAGTTAGAATGAAAAACATAACTGGGTGTAACTGTTTAAAAGTTGTAAAAAAAGAAGAAGAAAAAACCAACAAAGAAACAACAATGGGTCAGTGTATGATGGCAATACAAGGCAACATTATGGCAAAACTGCTTGTGACAATGTCTACATCATCAATGAAGAGCAGAACAAACTACCTCTGAGAGGAAACAACTCGCACTTATACTCACACTCACAAACACACACACATTCACATTCACACACATACACACACACACACACACACACACACACACACACACACACACACACACACACACACACACAGGCGGATAGCCTAGTGGTCAGAACATTGCGCTGGCAATTTGAAGACCCGGGTTCGAGTCCGGTCGAGGAAATTTTCTTCCTGGAGTTAACATCAGTGCTGACTCCACTCTCCCCAAAAGTCCTTCGGATGAGACTTTAAACCGAGGCCCCGTGTGCGAAAGCACGCAGAACATCTTGCGCACACGTTAAATCCTGTTCCGCTTTTCGTAAGAGTAGGCCATCGTGTGCCGGTGGGAACAGATGACAATATTTACAAAACTGCATACACACGGGGACCGGATGAAAAAAAGCACATGATTGCTTATTCTGTTATCCTCGATATAAAAGATATAAAAGAATAAATAAATAACACAGAGCAAAAACAGAAAAGGACACACTTAACTTTTAGTCTTGCAAAAATCATCTCCAGATGATCAGTACACGAGGACTGTGAACAGATACTGTACACAGATATCAGGCGTGCGTGCGTGCGTGTGTGTGTGCGTGTGTGTGTGTGCGTATGTGTGTGTGTGTGTGTGTGTGTGGGGTGTGTGTGTGTGTGTGTGTATTATAACATTTTCACAAATCTTTCTTACTTTAAAACAATATTATGAAGAAAAAGAAAAAAAAAACCCAAACTAACAGCAAACAAACATTAAAAAAAATCAACGCAATCTGATATAATACCCAAACATAACATTTTTCAAGTCGTGTTCAAGAACAAGAATTCAAAAAGTCCAACAAGGTGTAACATATGTGGGGGGGGGGGGGGGGGGGGATCAAACGAAGAGGGAACAAAACCCAAAGGAAGAAACAAACAAAACCAACCAACCAAACACAGCCCCTCATTCAGACGACAAGAATGCAATTTCAATTCGACATAAGAATAAAAACATTTCTATCTACTGATAAGTTTAGGATAATATAATATGTAAAAGTGCAAAATACAAAAGAAGGGAAGAGAGAGAGAGAGAGAGAGAGAGAGAGAGAGAGAGAGAGAGAGAGAGAGAGAGAGGAGAGAGAGAGAGAGAGAGAAGAAGACAGAGAGAGAGACAGAGAGAGAGAGCATCTTCAGGTTACATCATCAAAATAGACCAGTCAAAAAAGTCTGAAAAAACACCTACACAAAACCCTTCTTTACAACTATATTTTCAACGAAACACGTGGTCAATATCTATCAAAAGAATTAATTTTAGGCAAAACACCATCTCATACATTCCAACTTACAGAGTATGCATAAGACAAAAAAATAAGAAGGAAGGATAAGGAGAGAGACAGAGACAGACGGATAGACAGACAGACGGAGAAAGAAGAGAGAGAGAGAGAGAGGGGGGGGGGGGGGTGGCATTTTCAGTTTACATCATTATAAAAAAAAAAGTATTACAAAACACCCACACGAAATATTCTTCGTATGTTAAAATAACATCATTATTAATTAAACTATCTAGTCACAATTTGGCCAAAAGCCTAAAAAAAAAAAAATTAAACTTCATCAAATCAGCAACAAAACTATTCAAAGTTATACAAACCAGCAATAAATTACATTCAACACATTTATATATAAAAAAAAAGAAAAGCATAGCACACTAATGAGAAACATTATGATGCAATGCCTAAACACAATATTTTGCAAATAATGTTAAAAGTGAAAAAAAAAACCAAAAACAACATATATGTGAGAGGAAAAAAAACAAAGAAAGAAGGCAAAGAAACATATTAGTCAATGTCTATGAATGGAATCAATTTTAGGCAAAACACAATCTCAATATCAAACTAGCCCAACAACAAAAAAAAAGATAAATATCAAAATATTTACACAAACCTTTTCTTTGTTTTCCACAGTACTATGAATGAAAAACCAAAGAAATATAAATACACCAACATTCATAATAAATAAACAAATCAATATCTTTATTTTTTTCAAGGGTAACAGAGTTAGCATTCACATACCTTTTTTCATCTGGTCCTCTGCCCCAATTAGGGAATAGTAAAAAAAAAATAAACCCCCCCAAAAAAACAACAACAAAAAACAACCCAAAAACAACCCCTCCCCCCCCTCTAACAACAGAAAAAGAAAACCACCATCACCAACAATAAAGGTTCAACCTAGGATTTTTAAAAACAAGATAGGTATACATTCAACAAATGCATAATCCCCATTGGATGCATTGATAATGATTTAAAAAAAAGAGGTAGATATGTATTCAACAAACACATAATGCTTAAATGACCCAAACACTAATGTCAAGACAGATACACTGATTATAATGAAATAAATCAAATAGATTAGAACTGATAGGAGACATTTTACAAATCTTTCTTACTGTTAAACAATATCATGAAGAAAAAGAAAAAAAACTGAATCCAAACAAACATTGAAAAAAATCAACATTATGATGTAACACCCAAAACATAACATAACATTTTTCAAGTCTGTTCAAGAGCATAAATTTAAAAACACATAACATATTTGTGAGGGGAAAAAACAAACAAAAGGACAAAAAAACAAAAAAACAAAAAAAAACTAATCAAACAAACACAGCCTGCCCTTTCTTCCACAACAAGAATACAATTTCAAATTCAACTTACAAACCAGAATATTTCTATTAATGATAAGTTAGGACATAATATGTGAATGTGAATGTGAAAGAGGGGAAGAGAGAGAGAGAGAGAGGAGAGAGAGAGAGAGAGAGAGAGAGAGAGAGAGAGAGAGAGAGAGAGAGAGAGAGAGAGAGAGAGAATCTTACGTGTTACATCATGATCAAAATAGACCAATCAACAAAGTCTAACGAAATACCCAAACAAAACCCTTCTTTAAAATGATATTATCAATGAAACATATCAAGTCAATGTCTTTTAAAAGTGAAAAAAAGCGTAACACGTATGTGAGGGGAAAAAACCCTAGAAACAAGGCAAAGAAAATATCAAGTCAATGTCAGACAAAATAATTGATTTTAGGCAAAACAAAATCTCAATACCAAACAATATCAAACAAGCCCAACAACAAATGACAAATATCAAAATATTTACACAAACCCTTTCTTTGTTTACCACAATACTATGGATGAAAACCAAAGAAAAATAGATACACAGAACACAAAAAATCCCCCAAAATTGTTAAAGGAAAAGCGCTCCATAAAATCCAAAACAACACCTAATAAATGAATAAAACCAAACTCCCCCCCAAATCCAGTACAATTCTGAATTTGTACAGCCCCCCAAAAAAAAACAACCAAACAACAACGACACACCTGACCCCCCTTCCCTATCCCATCCAATACAATTCTGGAAAATGTAGCATACATGTGATCAAGAGAACAACACTGTCCTTATTCTTATGGAAGATAGGAAGAAAAGGAGAGGAGAGAAGACAAGAGCGAGAGAGAGCGAGGGAGACAGAGACAGAGAGAGATGACAAGCCACAAACCACCCATACACACTAGCTGATGCACAGACAAAATACTTAACTCATCATCCCACACTGGCTGATGCACAGACAAAATACTAACTCAGGCATCCAAACTGGTGATGCCAGAAAAATCTAATCATCTCCACTACTGTGCACAGACAATACTTACTCATCAATTGCATGCTTCACTTACAAAGTCCTGAAACCAGAAAGGGATCTGTTTTCAGAATTGCGCCCTAAAGTTTACAAAAGATTTCAATTTTATATAGAAATATTTTAATCTATACTGGTAAAACCAAGCTTTCAACCCCCATTCTCAAACATTTCTTCAACATTATGTTGAACAGATGAAAAATTTTAATAAATTAAAAAGAGAAAGGTATCTGGGTGCAACCTAAAGTTGGAATATAAAAAAGAAACGACAAAGAGACAAAAATGGGTCGGTGTATTATGGTAATACAAGGCAACGTTACGGCAAAACAGCTTGTGACAAGGAATACATTTCATGCCCAAACAAGTCGTGTTCAAGAACAAGAACTTTAAATGTCCAAAAAGGCGTAACATATATGTAAGGGGAAATAAACCAAAAACCAAACAAAACAAAAAAAACCCAAGCAAACAAACACAGCCCGTCCTTTGTAGACAACACAAAAACAATTTCAATTCAACATAAGAACCAAAACATTTCTACCTAATGATAAGTTAAGGATAATTAATATGTGAAAGTGACAGTCTGACAAAATACCCACAGGGAAAGTCGTGTTGAATTTAATATTAAAAAATTATCAAAGAAACATATCAAGTGAATGTCTGTCAAAAGAGTTAATTTTAGGTAAAACACCATCTCATTCATTCCAACTTACAGAGTATACATAAGACAAAAAAAAACTAAGAGAGAGGGATAGGAGAGAGACAGACAGACACACAGACATACAGAGAGAGACAGGGAGAGAGAGGGAGAGAGGAGGGGGGGGGGATTTTCAGGTTACATCATTATAAACCTCATCAAATCAACAACAAAACAACAATTCATGTTATATAAACCAGCTATAAACCAAAATCAATACAATTATTAAAGTATAGTATACTAATGAGGAACATCATGATGAAATGCCTGCACATAATATTTTTCAAATAGTGTTTGAAAACATGAATTTTAAAAGTCAAAAAGGCATAACCTTATTATGTGAATGGGGGGGAACCAAAGAAACAAGGCAGAGAAAATATCAAGTCAATGTTTATAAATGGTGATCAATTTTAGGCAAAACACTATTTCAATATCAAACAAACAAGCCCATCAAAAAAAAAAATCAAAACATTTACACAAACCCTTTCTATGTTTACCATAATACTATGAATGAAAACCAAACAAAAATAAATACACAGAGCACAAATAATCCAAAAAGATTATTTAACAAAAGCACTCCATAAAATCCAAATATAACACCTAATAAATGAATAAAACCACCAAACTCCCCCAAAATGCAGTATGGCTCTGACTTCAAAAAAATCACAAACTACAACCCCCCTCCCCTCCCAATCCCATCCAATACAATTCTGGAAAATGTAGCATACATGTGATCAAGAGAACAACACTGTCCTTATTTTGACGGAAGACAGGAAGAACAGAAGAGGAGAGAAGAGAAGAGCGAGAGAGAGCGAGGGAGACAGAGACAGAGAGAGACGACAAGCCACAAACTATCGATACACACTAGCTGATGCACAGACAAAATACTTAACTCATCATCCCACACTGGCTTCAGCTTACACTAGGCCTGCAAACACAGAAAGGCACATCCTGTTTTCAGAATTGCAGCCCTAAAGTTTCAAAAGACTTTCTTATTTTATACAGAAATATTTTAAGCTAGTACTGTTAAAACCAAGCTTTCAACCCCATCTCAAACATTTCTTCAACATTATGTTGAACAGATGAAAAATTTTAATAAATTAAAAAGAAAAAGGTATCTGGGTGCAACCATTAGAAAGTTGTGAAAATAGTAGAAAAAAGAAACGACAAAGAGACAAAAATGGGTCGGTGTATTATGGTAATACAAGGCAACGTTACAGCAAAACAGCTTGTGACAATGAATACATTATCATGCCCAAACAAGTCATGTTCAAGAACAAGAACTTTGAAAGTCTAAAACGGCGTAACATATACTTGAGGGGAAATAAACCAAAACCAAACAAAAAAAACCCAAGCAAACAAACACAGCCCGTCCTTATGTAGACAACACAAATACAATTTCAATTCAACATAAGAACCAAAATATTTCTACCTTAAGTTAATGATAATGATAATGTGAAAGTGACATCTGACAAAATAACCACAGGGAAAGTCTTGTTTAATTTAATTTTAAAAAAAATTATCAAAGAAACATATCAAGTAAATGTCTGTCAAAAGAGTTAATTTTAGGTAAAACACCATCTCATACATTCCAACTTGTACAGTATATATGACCAAAAAAAATAAGAGAGAGAGATACCGAGAGAGACAGACAGACACACAGAACAGAGAGAGACAGCTAGAGAGACAGGCGAGGAGGAGAGAGAGAGAGAGAGAGAGAGAGAGAGAGAGAGAGAGAGAGAGAGAGGAGAGAGAGAGAGAGAGAGAGAGAGGTGGGGGCATTTTCAGGTTACACGATTATAAACCTCATCAAATCAACAACAAAACAACAATTCATGTTATATAAACCAGCGATAAATAAACTCAATACATTTATAAAAGTATGGTAAAACTAATGAGGAACATCATGATGAAAACCCTAAATGTAATATTTTTCAAATCGTGTTCAAGAACATGAATTTTAAAAGTCAAAAAGGCATAACCTATATGCGAAAGGGGGGGGGGGGGGGGGACCAAAGAAACAAGGCAAACAAATTATCAAGTCAATGTCTATCAAAAGAATTAATTTTAGGCGAAACACTATTTCAATATCAAACTATATCAAACAAGCCCAACAAAAAAATGATAAATATCATAATATTTACACAAACCCTTTCTTTGTTTACCAAAATATTATGAATTAAAACCAAAGAAAAATAAATACACAGAACACAAATAATCCCAAAAGATTATTAAATGAAAGCGCTCATTAAAATCAAAACATAACACTTAAAAAATAAATAAAACCACCAAACTTCCCCCAAGTCCAGTATGGCTCTGACTTTCAAAAAATCACATACACCCCAAAAAAACCCACCACCACCACAAAGCTTCCCCCACCCTCCCCCATCCCATACAATTCTGGAAAATGCAGCATACATGTGATGAAGAGGACAACACTGTCTTATTTTGAAAGAAGATAGGAAGAACAGAAGAGGAGAGAAGAGAAGAGCGAGAGAGAGCGAGGGAGACAGAAACATACAACAAGCCCCAAACCAACCATACACACCAACTGATGCACAGACAAAATACTTAACTCATCATCCCCACACTGGCTTTACAGAAAAGGGACATCCTGTTTTCAGAATTGCAGCCCTAAAGTTTCAAAAGACTTTCCAATTTTAATACAGAAATATTTTAAGCTAATACTGGTAAAACCAAGCTTTCAACCCCCTTTCTCATACATTTCTTCAACATTATGTTAAACAGATGAAAAATTTAAATAAAAAAGATATCTGGGTGCAACTATTAGAAAGTTGTGACAATATTAGAAAAAAGAAAGACAAAGAACAACAATGGGTCAGTGTATTATGGTAATACAAGGCAACGTTATGGCAAAACAGTTTGTGACAATGCCTACATGATCATTGAAGAGAAGAACAAAGTGCGCGCGAGAGGAAACAAATCACACTGAATGAATAATCTTTATATTTCAAGGGTAACAGAGTAAGTATTCACATCCTTTTTTCATCTGGCCCTTGCCCTGATTAGAAATAGCAACCCCCCACCCCCACCCCCGAAAAAAAAGCAAAAAAATACCCCACCATCACGAACAATATAAGTTCAACTTATGATTAAAAAAAAAGACATCCGTGTATATTCAACAAACACATAATCCCCACTAGATACATTAATAATTATTCAAACAAAAGAAACGACATGTATTCTACTAACACATAAACCCAACTGACCTAAACATTAATGTCAAGACAGATACACTGATTATAATCAAGTAAATTAAACAGATGAAAATAGAGAGGAGACAGCAGATGAAGAAAGCAACCCAACTAAACACAAACAAATATATATATAAACATTTTCACAAATCTTTCTTACTTTAAACAATATTATGAAGAAAACGGAGAAGAAAAACTAACAGCAAACAAACATTTTAAAAAAATGACACATGCAGATTAATGCCCAAACATAACATTTTTCAAGCCGTGTCAAGAACAAGAATTCCAGTCCAAAAAGGTGTAACATATATGTTAGGGGGAAAAAAACCTCAAAACAACAACAAAAAACCCAACCAAACATAGACCGTCCTCATTTTGACGACAAGAATACAATTTCAATTCAACATAAGAACCAAACATTTCTACCTAATGATAAGTTTTGGATAATAGTAATATGTGAAAGTGGAAAACAGAAAGGAAGGGAGGGGAGAGAGGGGAGAGAGAGAGAGAGAGAGAGAGAGAGAGAGAGAGAGAGAGAGAGAGAGAGAGAGAGAGAGAGAGAGAGACAGAGAGAAGAAGAGAGAGAGAGAGAGAGAGAGAGAGAGAGACAGAGACAGAGACAGAGACAGAGAAAGAGAGAGACAGAGACAGAGACAGAGAGACAGAGAGAGCAGAGACAGCAGAAGAGACACAGAGAGAGAGAGAGAGAAGAGAAGAGAGACAGAGAGAGACAGACAGACAGAGAGAGACAGAGACAGAGAAGAGACAGAGGACAGGAGAGAAGCGTCAGCAGCATATAGTCATAGAAGACAAATGACACAGAGACAGAGAAAAGTCTTACCATAATACCATCAGAAATGCCAATCACAATTTAATACCCTAGATTTTTTTTTAAATATCAAAGAAACATATAGAATGAATGTTGTAAAAAGAGTTAATTTTAGGTAAAAAAAAAAAAATTTCATACACTCCAACTTACAGAGTATACATAAGACAAAAAATAACAGAGGGGATAGGGAGAGAGATAGACACACAGGCAAACAGGGAGACAGACAGACAGACAGGCAGATAGACAGACAGAGAGACAGACAGATAGGCAGACAGAGAGACAGCAGAGACAGAGAGAGAGACAGAGAGAAAAGACAGACAGACAGACAGAACATACCACAAACAAGATGCAGGGACAAAATACTTCACTGATCATCCCATATTGTCTCCAGCTGTCTCCCTACACCTGTAAACACACAGAAAGGGACATGTCAAAACAAAGTCTGAGAAATAATATAAAAAGCAACCATCTCTCTCTCTCTCTCTCATGCACGCACACACGCATGCGCATACTACTTACTACAATAATGGGGACGGATAACCTAGTGGTCAGAACATTGCGCTGACAATTTGACAACCCGGGTTCGATTCCGGTCGAGGAGATTTTTCTCCTGGAGTTAACATCAGTGCTGACCCCACTCTCCCCAAAAGTCCTTCGGATGAGGCTATAAACCGAGGCCCCATGTGCAAACGCACCAGAACATCTTGCGCACACATTAAATCCTGTTCTGCTTTTCGTTAAGAGTAGGCCATTGTGTGTCGGGGGAACAGATGATATTTACAAAACTGCATACACACATGTACTGGATGTAAAAAAAAAGCACACGAGTGCTTATAAAAATATCCCATTATCTCAATATAAAAGAAAAAAATGAAAAAAAAAAAAAAAAATAAAACACACCTACAACGCAACAGCCTCCAACTCCTGACCTGACATTCTCTGAGGGTGGGGTGTCTGTGTTCTGTCTGTCTCCCTGACACACACACATCTCCAGTCCTGGCAGTGAAGAAAGAAGGATGCTGACTTCCCCCCCCCCCCCTCCTCTCCTCACAAGTCTTTCACAGTCAGGAGACCACAGACCAAGGTCCAAGTTTGGCTTCAACCGGGATTGGAACCCGCAACACAACACCTTTAGTTTTCTGAGGACCACTGATCCACCTGGTGACGTGGTGTGACTGGTGGTGGTGGTGACTGTTCTTCAGTGGAGGGGAATTTCTCCCCTGGCCATTCCCCCCCCCCCCCAAACACACTTCAGATCACACTGACCAGCCAAACTGTCCTGTCAGTAAAACAACACACATATGTGTACACATCTTGAGCAGGCATTAATTAAAGACTCTTGCACTTTTTCATGCAAGACTTGGCCAGAAAAGGCCGGAGGGAGGTGTGAATGAATGAAACGACACACCCAGCATGCACTCGCTACCTGGAGAGGGATGGGCTCCCCCAGGCCTTACCAGCCTACCACACTTGCACTGCCTGAAGACGTCAGTCAGGCAGCGCCCCAACTACTGCTCCAGGATTTGAGGTGACAACTCCTTGCTCAGTCTTTGGGCTGTGGTGGGCAAGTTGAACCTGGTGGAGCCCATCCCTCTCCTGGCGGCAGGGTGCATGCTGGGTTGGGTATGCAGTGTCATCCACACACAAAGTACCTCCCATTAAGAAACATAAGTAAAAACAAAAAAACTTGTATAAACTCCCCCCCCCCCACCCCTCCTTTACAGACACACTACAATCCTTTATTTATTTCTACCTGATCACTGTCACTACTATGTATGTATGTTTGTCTGTCATGTTCGACAATGACCTCCAAAACAGCAGAGGAAGCAGCTGCTGTTTCGGAAATGGGGCAGAAATGTAATTATAGTGGAGATGCCTTGCCTACAGCACACCCCCCCACTCTCTCGGGGCTTGAGGGCATTGGAGATGTTCTCCAAAGGCCAACTAGCCCCCTGGGTTGCAGCACATAAGGACTGTGCAAGTCAAGCCTCCTAGTCAGAGAGTCATAGTTGATCACTAAAGACTAAGCTGTAAAGTGGAATTCCATGAGTGGGGAAAGCCACTGATCATACAGCCTCTCACTTTGATGTTGCCCCCAGTGTTAATGGTTTTATCAAGAACTGTGATAAAGCCTAGGCACTGAAGGCACATGTCACTACTAGCATCAGTAAGAGAGGACGATCTGAATTTATTTCTACCTGATCACTGTCACTACTAGCATCAGTAAGAAAATTATCACTTTCAATATTGGTATGCACTCATGAACATACGACTGCAAATAGTTAACGCTTATTCTCAATGCTAATGCCTGTCATGCATATATGTGACGCTCCACCACGAAATGAGTCGCTTAGCACATTACCCAATTTTGCGCTAGGAGCCTTTAAAGGCAGGTGGGGGTCAAGTTGTCAATTTTGTGATTTTGATTGACTATTAAACTAGATCTGTTTATTTATCTTATAATGAAATATCAAGGTATAATTTTTATTCCTTTTGCTTTTAAATGTGTTTTGAAAATACCCAAGCCCTCATTCTGACATCCTGTTACTAAAATAAACTTGCCCATTTATCATTTTGTCACATCCTGCAGTCTATCATTTCAATTTGTAATAATGTTGCACAGAGTTGTCCGATTTTCAATCTGTTTTTTGTATTTGGTAGCCACTTTATTGCACATTAATAACATGTCAATAACTAAAAATTGACCTCATGTGCACTCCGTCTCATTATGTGGTGGAGCGTCACATATATGCTTTTGTAACAACAAAATGAATTTTTTAAAAGTTAAAAAAAAAAAAAAGCATCAGTAAGAAAGGACACTCCACTCACCTGAATTTATTTTTACCTGATCACTGTCACCACTAGAATCAGTAAGAGAGGCCACTGCACTCCTCTGAAAGGTAAAGGCCCTCCCTCCTCCTTGCCTGGCCTGACTGATGGACCATCCCAGTGGCTGTGGTGTGGGGGAACCCTCCCTGTACCACACAGCAGTGAACCTGGCATGAAGAACTTTTCCTGTGACAGTTCAACCTGACCCACACCCACTAGTCCCCTGACCATTCCTGACCGGATAGCCTAGTGGTCAGAACATTGCGCTCATAATTTGACAACCCGGGTTTGATTCCCGTTCAAATTTTCCCCTTGGAGTAAACATCAGTGTTAACTCCACTCTCCTCAAAAGTCCTTCGGATGAGACTATAAACCGACTCCTAGTGTGCGAATGCGCACAGAACATCTTGCGCACCAGTCAAATCCTGTTCCGCTTTTTGTAAGAGTAGGCCATTGTGCACCAGTAGAAACAGATGACATGATTTACAAAATTGGATACACATGGGGACTGGATGTAAAAAAGCACATGACTGCTTATTCCATTATCCTTGATATAAAAGAATTGAATAAACATAAAATTTAAAAAAATGAATCACATCATATTAACATCTTTTTATTTTGAGGATTCTCCAAAAGCACTGGCATGATCTTTTACAGCCAGTTCCTTCCCGTATAAGAGATTATGATAATATCCCCCCCCCCCCAAAAAAAAAAACCCCAAACAAACAAACAAAAATAAAACTTATTAAACACACACACAAGTACCGTAAAATCCCTAGCATACGCCCACCACCCCTGTGCACTGGTATAGGGCAAAATTGGGGGGTGGGCGTTTGCTAGGGATAGACCCCTTTGCAAAAAATAGTTTTTGTGCTCAACCATGTAATTGAGTGAATACAAACCCCGAAAGCATTTAAATTAGGTCGTGTGAGTAGAAGTGAAGGAAAATAGAAAAGAGGACTTTGAGGCAAAGAAGGCCAACGAGTTCCATTGCTTTCCCTTGTAGGTCCTTGTTTCCCAATACCCTGCCTTCAGATCTTTCACCTTCCAGATAATGCAGCACACCTTGGTCGACATGTTTCAAATCTAACTGCTGGTCGTTTTGACAGTTTCCGTTTTTGTTTGTCTTTTCCATTCTGCTGTTCAAGTCTATCTCTGTTTTCACTCCATTCCCTGATCCTCTTCCTATCCACAGAAAATTCACGGGCACACTCCACATTCCACCTGCTTCGTTATCCAGATACTGGAGGGCTTCCAATT
>CM060319.1:13082422-13084922 GCA_030674155.1 Stramonita haemastoma
AAGTCAAAGTGTTATTTTTAGTCAAACTTTTATTCTTAGATGGTACATGCAATAAGCAGAGCAATTACTTTTTTTTCATCAAGCCACCCATCTAAGAAAATAAATCATATATATGAGAATGAAAACCTAAAGAAAATAAGTTGTAAAAAAAAATCTTTTAAAATACACATACCAAAGAAGGAAACCACACACATGCACGCACACACAGGAAACTAATGAAGTTTCCTTTAAAATCGTTGAAGACACACACACACACCTATACCCATTTCCCTCCTACAATAGAAGTATACTGCATACAAAAGAAAAACATGTGTGAATGTGTATGTGTGTGTGTGTGTGTGTGTTATATGCTTGTGTGTGTATATGCGTATGTATATGCATGGGTGCATGCATGTGCGTGCGTGCATGCGTAAATGATTGAGTGCACATATATGCTGAATTTTTCATCCAAAAATTGTACAGGTAAAGGTAAGGTAAAGGTGTCCCATAACTTGTGTGGTCATAGGGGAGTGAGGCATCAGAGACCTCAGCCTCTCTAGGGGCCAGCATGTTGAGGGTGGCGCCCATCTCCTCTTCCTCGCTGCTTTACTTTCCCTGACCCTAAAGAGGGCAGGTATCCATTTACAGCTGGGTGAACTGGGGAACTGTACTGTAGCCAAAGCATGCAAACGGTCACCCATCCACTTGGCAACCTCGCTTGACGCTGCTTAACCTTGACAACAGAACAAATATTTATTGCTGTTGTTAATGGTATCATTATTCTTATCATCATTGGTATCATCATAATTTTAAAAGTTCAGCAATATAACAAATATCCATTAATGTTAAAAATGTTATCCTTATAATTATCATATTACCAACAATTGCACAATATAACAATTACTCAATTTTGTTGATGTTATCATTATTATTATTATTATTATTATTATTATCATCATCATCATCATCATCATCATCATCATCATCATCATCATCATCATCATATTATTATTATTATTATTATTATTATTATTATTATTATTATTATTATTATTATTATTATTTATCATCATCATTATCAATATCACATTTCCAACAATAACACTATATAACAATTACTTTGTTGTAGTAAATGTGATTATCATTACTATCATAAATCTAACAATTGTGCATAAAATATATCAATATTATTTTCATTAATATGTCATGTTTTGAGGTTCTGTTGCTTTTTCCCTTTTGGTTTAAGCTGAGCTTATCCTGCTGAAAACAGCTTCCATGCCTTCAAATTCAAATATTTTTATTATGTCACAAACAGAGAAATTAATGTGGGTTACAAACCCTACATACAAAGTAAATAGGAAAACATATCATGGCGCACACACACACACACACACACACACACACACACCACACACACACAACACACACACACACACACACACACACACACACACACACACACGTACAGTTTGTCTTCATCTGTCTTTGGCACACCAGCCCTGTAACAAACACACTGAACATGCATGAACAAATTCATGATAGCAATGCATTCCATCTTCCCTACACATTCAACACACCTACATGACACGACACGACACACTCACACAGACACAGGATTCATGCAAACACAAACACACACAAACACAATACACAAACAAACACAATACACAACAGGAACACACACACACACACACACGCACGCATGCACTTACTCACTCACTCTCACATTCACACACACACACACTCACACACACACACACACACACACACACACACACACACACACACACACACACACACACACACACACACACACACACACACACACACACACACTCACGTGCAGCTTGTCTTCAGCTGTCTTTGGTACATGAGCCCTGTAACATACACATTGAACACGTGTGAACAAAATGTTGATAGCGATGCAATCCATCTCCCCTACACATTCATAACACACACACAACACACATACACACACAGCCACACACATGCACGCACGCATGCACACGCACACAAACACAACACACAAAAGCAAAAAATCCAAACATCACACACACACACACACACACACACACACACACACACACACACACACACACACACACACACACACACACGTGTGTGTACATATAGACAAAACTGATCTGAGTTGGCTGTGTCAGCTTGATGTTCCACTTCAGCATCTTCAGCTGCTTTGGTCACCACACAGACCTGAGTGATAAAAACTGACAATGAATTAATTAACAACACATAACAATGCCTTCACTACTCCCCTCCCCCCATTCTCCCCCCCCCCTCCAAACCCCACTGTCTGTGGGTGTGCATGCGTGCGTGCGTGCGTGCGTGCGTGCGTGCGTGCGTGCGTGCGTGCGTGCGTGCGTGTGTGTGTGTGTGTGCACAGACTTGTGCAAGTCATGCGTTTGTGTGTGTGTGTACTTCTGCGAGTTATGTGTGTGTGTGTGTGTGTGTGTGTGTGTGTGTGTGTGTGTGTGTGTGTGTGTGTGTGTGTGTGTGTGTGTGT